>BSBM01001155.1:13525000-14725000 GCA_027924585.1 Larix kaempferi | reverse complement strand
AGATCAAATATCACTATATCAGGGATATGGTGCAGAGAGGAGCTGTGAAGCTCCTGTATGTTGCAATGGACGAGCAGATTGCAGATGTGCTGACGAAGCCACTAGCCAGGGTGAAGTTCGAGTACTTCAGAGAGAGGCTTGGTGTTATTCAGATCGAGGACACTTCGAGGAAGAAGTGACGGACACATTTGCTGAAGCCATTCCAAGCATGTTGGAAGGAGGATCCTTCACATGGCTGTGGATGTAAGCGCTGGATGATGAGCATCAGGATGATGTTCTAGTTTCTGCTTGATATGATCAGTTGGATCATTTTATGTATGTATGTACGCATCATGTTGGATGCAGGATATGATCAGTTGAATCATTTTATGTATGTATGTACGCATCATGTTGGATGCAGGATATGATCAATTGAATCATTTTATGTATGTATGAACGCATCATGTTGGATGCTGGATATGATCAGTTGGATCATGTGTATGTATTGTTTATGCATCATGTTGGATGCTTGGACCATGTATTTGTATATGTATCAGGTGGATACATTGTATGATCAGGTGGATCATGTATGGTGATATGTATCATGTATTTGTATTTGTATCAGGTGGATACATTGATGATCAGGAGGATCATGTATGATACTTGGTATGCATCAGGTAGATGCATTGATGATCAGGAGGATCATGTATGATGATATGTATCATATATTTGTATCAGGTGGATACATTGATGATCAGGAGGATCATGTATGATACTTGGTATGCATCAGGAAGATGCATTGATGATCAGGTAGATCATGCAGCAGGATGTTGCAGTGATGATCAGGATGATCATAGATGACGAGCTTCAGGATGTTGCTCCAGACGACATGCAGCAGGATGTTGCATTGATGATGAGGACGATCATGGATGACGAGCTTCAGGATGTTGCTCCAGATGAATTGCAGCAGGATGTTGCATTCATGATCAGGACGATCATGGATGACGAGCTTCAGGATGTTGCTCCAGATGACTTGCAGCAGGACGTTGCAGTGATTATGATCAGGACGATCATAAGTACATCAGGATGATGTATGGTGAGTATCAGGTCGATACTCTGTGGCCGTGGATCAGGTTGTGCAGATGAGCATGTCTGGGAGATCCTATAGGTCGGAGTTGTGTACCCGTAACAGCCTGGGATGCTCTTTCGAGACATTGCTCTGGGAGGACATGTAATTTGTGCCCTGGGAGATTTCAGGTCGGAGTTGTGTACCCGTAACATCCTGAGATGCTCTTGCGAGGTTTTGTCCTATGGCATGTAATTTGGGCCCTGGGAGATTTCAGGTCGGAGTTGTGTACCCGTAACATCCTGAGATGCTCTTGCGAGGTTTTGCCATGACCACATGTAATTTGTGCCCTAGGAGATCTCAGGTCGGAGTTGTGTACCCGTAACATCCTGAGATGCTCTTGCTAGGTTTTGTGGTGGACCACATGTAATTTGTGCCCTGGGAGATCTTAGGTCGGAGTTGTGTACCCGTAACATCCTAAGATGCTCTTTCGAGGTTTTGTGGTGGGGTCACATGTAATAGCGCCCTGGGAGATCCTCCAGGTTGGAGTTGTGTACCCGTAATATCCTGGGATGCTCTTTCGAGGTTTTGTGACGCACGTAATAAGTCCTGAGGATTCCACAGTATGGCCAGTGATGACGAAGACCTGCAGGTGGTGAGCCTACATCCAGTATGAAAAAGGATTGGCTCTGTAGAACTTCCTATGACGAGTAGATTCAGAGATTGATTGAGATAGCAGCAGCAGTGACGATGATGATGACTCGATGACGATTATCTAGTGACGATGATCCAGAGAAGATGACTTGTGCTAGAAGAACTATGCTGAGAAATACCTTCCTAGTTAAGAGGGAGTGTTGATGTATATGTAACTTCGGAATGTATTTCACATATATGTATACTGTATTCCTATAGAGATGGTATTATTCCTCTATAAGGAAGTGTCGTCATTTATATTGTAAGTGTCGTAACTTATACTTGAGGGGTTATTAGACCACCTTGTTTGGGGTCGGCCCTGTATAAGTCATGTGGGTCAAAGGGTTATTAGACCACCCTATTGGGGGTCGGCCATGTGGGTCAAAGGGTTATTAGACCACCCTATTGGGGGTCGGCCCACTCAGCATTATGTTATGTGGTTAAGTTCAAGCCGACATGAGTTAGGTAAAAAGGCAAGTCAAGTCAAGTATAAATAGAGTGCGGGAGGCACTCTATTTACTCACTCACTTCTCACACATGCTCTCAAGGAGGAGAGGCGCACTTATGGAGGAGGAGGATTGCTGCTAGGTTATGGCTATCTCTATTGGTTGGTTGTATCATTGCTCTATCTATCTCTGAGGAAGTTATTGGGGTTTTTCACCTTTATGGTTTTCCCCAAGTAAATCTTTGTGTCTCTTGTGTGCTTGCATTATTGTCTCCATGATTGATATGCTGTAGATATGCTGTACATGTTGTTCTCTCAGTTAAGATCCTAGATCATATTGAAGTAAATTCTGAAAATTTAACAGTTATCAGGTTGGAAATGCGTCGTTTGTTCGAATGTGCGGATTCTTTGCTCTTCGTCGTGTTGGCAACCAACTTTCTGATTGTGGTTTTCACCTTCGGCTCAAATTCGAAGTCATAATTGTTGATTGGATTAAGTCGTAATGATGAGTTTTCATATGCGACTTCTAGTCATGCATGATTTAACTGAATTTGTACTTCATCCTAATCCAAATCTGGTTAATACATGTTACTACTTGCTTCCTTACAGCTTAAATGATTGCAGTTCTCAGATCGTAAGATTTTAATCATAGCAATTCATTATGCTCAATCATTGCAGTTTTTATCAGTTCTTTTTAAATACGGGAACAGATATGAGGCAATTTATTCGGCATTTAGATTTTGTGCAACTGTTCTGTATTTGATTTCCAGTGGTTTCCTTCTAATAATCTTGTGTGAGCAATATGCAAACAGATCACAAATTGTTGGACAGATTCTGTATAGATGAGAAACTTCAGTCTTTATTGTATCAAGAACCCATGTCACCACCTTTTTATGCAGATGTTCCTGATACGAGTAGTAGCAGCGAAGAGGACGATTATGAAATTCCATCCGTCTACATGCAGCTCCTTCAGAAGAAGAAAAATGAAATTCTTGAAGAGTCAATTGATCGAGATGATACCATTATCCATGATTTCATAATCAATGAGGTTCTTGTCACTCCATCAGCCTCCGTTAAGAAAGACCCACTGGATGATTTCTCTATTTTTGAAGACATTGTCAACCATTCAGAAGTTCCTAAGGGAGATTTTTCGGATCTTTTGTTGCCTATTAAAGACAGCAAGTAATTCGTCGATGAATTCTATAGTTTGTAACGGGATTCTTCCCGAAATTAGGAGATGACTCTCGTTTGGAGAATTTTGTTGGAGGAAAATCGCCTTGAAAGGTGTTGTATAGTTTAGTTTTGATTTTACAATCCCAATTTGTGGGAATTTACTGTTTGTATTATTATTTTGTAAACTCTTATTTAAAGAGATGATTCCTCATAGACAAAAGAGGATGGAACTCGGAGACAAAATCTACAGGAGAGGCTAGAGATGCTCTGTTTTGATACAAGATTATAGTTTCTTGCAAACTGGTTATTGAATACAGTAAAGTTATTTTTCAGTTCCACTTTTGTCTTTTGTCAAGTTTATTTGATGAATAAGATTTCTCCAAGTTGTTTATCTGACACTGTTTTAATCTTTGCAATTTATAAACATATCAATTGAAAGTTTTGGTTTATCATTACTCATGATTCATGTGTTCATAAGGGTTTTAAAGGGTTTCTTCTATTAAAATATTTTATCGATTTCTGCAAATGATTCTTTCAGTAAGTTACAAATGGTGTTAATTTTTCAATTAACATATCAAGTTACAGATCAAGTCTTGAATGTTTAGCAAACTCAATTTGCCATTAGTTGATTTTCATTAATTAATTACAACTTGAGCTAAACAAATCACTGAACCTTTTATACATTTATGTGTAATTGATAAATGATCTGTTTATTTACAAATCAAGCTGATCTGCACCTTTTCCAAAACACCTTCTTATAATAGATCTAACTTAGCTTAGATTCCTTTAAGTAGGTTAGTGTTTACAGACTTTCACACTTAGGTTTTCTTCATTTGAAAACTGATCCTTTGGATCAAAACCTATCAACTCTTAGAGTTCCAGCGGAGGCCGAATCTCCGTGGGAGATTACTACACCAAACAGGCTAGGGATAGAACTGTCCTTGTGTAGGGCCTTTTGAAGCCTTTCAGTCTGGGTTTTCCCCCTCTATTGAGAGCTTAGGAACATTATTTCAGCACTTTGCATACCCTACACATCCGAGGCCTCAACAGGTTCCAAATGAACCTGATGGATGCAAGGTGTTTATAACAATCACCCTTTCACTGCATAGTCTCCACGCAAGGAATCTTGTGAAAACTCCCAAACAAGCAGGCAAGTTAATAGCATGACCATCCATCATAAGGTTTCCTAATGAGGAAATTGAACCAATGCTTCACGTAGATGGACTTCTGTAAATCATGGTTGGCTTGCTCTCTAATGCCAACAACTGAACTGCTATACCAAGCAATGCCAGGATCCCATTGCTTGTGCTGAACTCCCCCAAAGATCATTGTCACTAGTGGGAATCTATCACTCCCATCTATGCCAAGATCCCAACGCCATATTGGAAGCTCATTACTCCCAATGTTGAACTGAGTCTCTGTGATCTTCTCCAATAAGACATGAATCTCCTCTCGTTCCAACTGCACTTTAGTCTCATGGTTCGCATCACAATCACTTGTTCCACACAATTGACTCAAGTGGAATTCCCATGCTTTGCCATGCATGAGGGAAGAAGCATCAAATAGCACCCATGGATTCCTCAGTTGCTCATAAGACTGCAAAAGAACTGATGTATCTGTCAAACTCAATGGTATGACTAAACAATCAGGATCAGATGAAAAAGAAGACATGTTTGTCTCCATATGTGCCATCAAACACCTTGCTTGCACTGTTGCATTCCACATACTAAAAGAGTAAGTAGAATTTTTATGGAAAGGTGACTCCATATTTTCCATGTATCTTTCCACCCAATCCATGGATGGATGTGAATTGGAGGTACTATACTACAGCGATATGTACCTATGTTGTTGCTCATAAAACAAGACAATGTGAGATGCATCAAATAATCCACAACTAACATAAGGAAAACTTTTACATTCTGGGGTATTTAACTCTACAATGTATCTTATTCACCCAATCTATGGATGCATAGATTTCTTGGTTGCTTGGTCCCGATGGAATGAACTTGGAAATCTCCTCCATGACTATGTCTTCCTCACATAGAGAAAGCTCATGATCTCCTTGGAGAGAAAGAGGTGCTTGGAAAGCATCCTTCATGTCAATTCTCCCTTCAAGTGCTTGCAAATCTGAAAACTCCTTATGTTCACCTCGCACATGAGGCTGCTCCAAAATATCATGTGTACAATTAGACACACACATCTAATCACATGTGGTTTTGGGAAAGGAATGAGATCCTCCCCATGCCACATAGAGTTGCTCTACTTCGGCTGCCTTGTCTTCTGCAAATTTGAGAACAATATTATCCATAAACAGTTGCAAGTAATCTGCTTTCATCTTTTCTAGCTTTCTTTTAATCATGCTTAGTTCAAAATTAGAGACTCTTTCTACAAATCCTTCTTGTCCCTCCTAAATAATATTATCAATGATTTTATGTGCATCATCATTTCGAAACAAAACTTGCAGTACCCTTTCTTCTGTGACTAAGAGTTGGCTCTCTAAGTCACTCAATGGCTCCTTAAGAGCACTGTGTATGCTACCATATGTGTGCTCATGCAACTCTTGTGAGTCACATAGACTCCCATCTATCAATTTGGCCTTCACATTGCATTTATTCTTGATACTAACATTCTGAGCCTCAACAGTGGAAGACTCTACTATGCCAACCTTCTCACCGGAAGTGGTTGCCATCTCAAAATGAAACAAAGGAATACAAAAAATAGAATTGTGGCAATACCTTTGTCTCACCTATATTGTCTCATGTGGTGGAGTGATGATGGCATGTTCTTCTACCAAACTTTCAAGTTCACTATCAATGGGTGTGTGGTTTCCCCTTGCTTCATGATGAAGTTTTGATGATGTTTGAAGGGTTGATATTTGCTCTTTCTCTAAATCTGCTCCACAAGTTGTTTCACCACCACCAATCATGCCTTCCATCTCCTTTGTAGTGATCTCAAACTCACCAACTAAGAAGTTCGGGTGTCCATGAGTGGATTCGCTCTCCACACAGTCAACACCTCTTGCATTGTGGGATGTTCATGGTGCTCATTTGATGAGAAACCTTCATTAGGAAGGGTTATAGGCATGCTTTCTAAGGGTTACGATATATTATCAAATTGCTTGTGGTGTGCATCCACAACATCACATTCATCCCTAACACCCACATTAGCATCAAAAAATTCAATGCTATCATTTTCATTGCAAGATATGTGGACTTCCTCATATTTGGATCTAAGTTTGCATTATTACTAACTTGGACATCATGCCTGGCAATTATTTTACCCTTAGCACCAATTTTACAACCTATCGTGAACATGGCCAAGTGCCTTAGGCCATTGTGATCCAATGCAAAATTTGGGGACATGAAAAATCATTCCCTCCCAATATTGCTTGTCCTCAAGCAATATGGACCAACTCCACAAAATTTTGAACCCAACCAATGGCTTCTCACCTCATGCAAGTGAAGATGTGTATGATGAAACATTTGTGTACTTTTCCACCAACTTCTACAAGATGCTTCATGAACTCCAAAATAGAAATGGTTGAATCCAAGGATGATCCATGGATCCCAATTGATCCTTAATAATACAAGGTGCAATATATTCTCCTATGCAATGCATAAGAGTCACATGGAAGTCATCATAACACCCTGCAAGAAAAACATAAGTCCATCCAAAAATACGTTTCCCATGGAGAAAAGATGAGGCTTGCCTTCTCAAGCCAACCAACCAAAATGTGCTCCCAATGAGTTGTGAATGATCAACAATGCCTGGGTCCCACTGCTTGCACACTCTCCTAGTGCACAATGTGTCAATGTCATCAAGAACCAATCTAACAAGTATGGGATTCCAAGGTCCCCATGCTTTTGCATTCCTATCATGCACAAGGTATCCTAAAATAATACATCAAAGTAGGAGGTGTACAATATCCTCCAAATTATTTCAACCAAGTGTGGAATGCCAGGATCCCATAACTGGCACATTCCATCAATGAGCAAAATAACTCAAAATTTTACATCAAGGTGGAAAATTCCAGGATCCCACTCTCTAATGAGCATCCTCCCAAACATAATAATTATAAAATATATATCATCAAAGTACATAACAACATCATACAAATGTACATCAAGAAGGTACCTCATCAAAGAATCATGAAAGTGCTTGTCCATCCAAGCAAGTAGATCATCATGTGCCCCATACACACAAGCATCAAGTATTATATTAAATCTACTCCAATGACATAGGTGAGTATCCCATGTCCTATAATGCTGCTCCAAAAGAATGTAAGATGCATCAAAATAATCAACCATGTGTTCTTTAATCCAAGAAGTGAATGAAGAACCTCCACCAAAATCTGAACCAAGTAAGGAGCAAAGAAAATAGGCAAACTTCAAGTGGCTCAAATGTTAAATTTTCAGAATTTACTTCAATATGATCTAGGATCTTAACTGAGAGAACAACATGTACAGCATATCTACAGCATATCAATCATGGAGACAATAATGCAAGCACACAAGAGACACAAATATTTACTTGGGGAAAACCATAAAGGTGAAAAACCCCAATAACTTCCTCAGAGATAGATAGAGCAATGATACAACCAACCAAGAGAGATAGCCATAACCTAGTAGCAGATCCTCCTCCTCCATAAATGCGCCACTCCTCCTTGAGTGCATGTGTAAGAAGTGAGTGAGCAAATAGAGTGCCTCCCGCACTCTATTTATACTTGACTTGACTTGCCTTTTTACCTAACTCATGTCGGCTCTAACTTAACCACATAACATAATGCTGAGTGGGCCGACCCCCAATAGGGTGGTCTAATAACCCTTTGACCCACATGGCCGACCCCCAATAGGGTGGTCTAATAACCCTTTGACCCACATGACTTATACAGGGCCGACCCCAAACAAGGTGGTCTAATAACCCATCAAGTATAAGTTGCGACACTTACAATATAAATGACGACACTTCCTTATAGAGGAATAATACTATCTCTATAGGAATACAATATACATATATGTGAAATACATTCCGAAGTTACATATACATCAACACTCCCTCTTAACTAGGAAGGTATTTCTCAGCACAGTTCTTCTAGCACAAGTCATCTTCTCTGGATCATCGTCACTAGATAATCGTCATCGAGTCATCATCATCGTCACTGCTGCTGCTATCTCAATCAATCTCTGAATCTACTCATCATAGGAAGTTCTACAGAGCCAGTCCTTTTTCATACTGGATGTAGGCCCACCACCTGCAGGTCTTCATCATCACTGGCCATACTGTGGAATCCTCAGGACTTTTACGTGCGTCACAAAACCTCGAAAGAGCATCCCAGGCTGTTACGAGCACACAGCTCTACCTATAGGATCTCCCAGGGCACCGAATTACATGTGACCTCACCACAAAACCTCGCAAGAGCATCCCAAGCTGTTACGAGCACACAGCTCTACCTATAGGATCTCCCAGGGCAACGAATTACATGTGGTCATGGCAAAACCTCGCAAGAGCATCTGCCAGATATCCCAGGGAACCGAATTACATGCCATAGGCAAAACCTCGAAAGACTATCTGCAGATCTCCCAGGGCACCGAATTACATGCCATAGGACAAAACCTCGAAAGAGCATCTTCCAGATATCCCAGGGAACCGAATTACATGCCATAGGCAAAACCTCGAAAGACTATCTGCAGATCTCCCAGGGCACCGAATTACATGTCCTCCCAGAGCAAAACCTCGAAAGAGCATTTGCCAGATGTCCCAGGGCACCGAATTACATGCCATAGGCAAAACCTCGAAAGACCATCTGCAAATCTCCCAGGGCACCGGATTACATGCTCATCTGCACAACCTGATCCACGGCCACAGAGTATCAACCTGATACTCACCATACATCATCCTGATGTATCCATGATCATCCTGATCATTATCACTGCAACGTCCTGCTGCATGTCATCTGGAGCAACATCCTGAAGCTCGTCATCTATGATCATCCTGATCATCACTGCAACATCCTGCTGCATGTCATCTGGAGCAACATCCTGAAGCTCGTCATCTATGATCATCCTGATCATCACTGCAACATCCTGCTGCATGTCATCCGGAGCAACATCCTGAAGCTCGTCATATATGATCATCCTGATCATCACTGCAACATCCTGCTGCATGTCATCCGGAGCAACATCCTGAAGCTCGTCATCCATGATCATCCTGATCATCAATGCATCTACCTGATGCATACCAAGTATCTACCTAATACATATCATCATACATGATCCTCCTGATCATACAATGTATCCACCTGATACAAATACATGATACATATCATCATACATGATCCTCCTGATCATCAATGCATCTACCTGATGCATACCAAGTATCTACCTGATACATATCATCATTCATGATCCTCCTGATCATCAATGTATCCACCTGATACAAATACAAATACATGATACATATCACCATACATGATCCACCTGATCATACAATGTATCCACCTGATACATATACAGATACATGGTCCAAGCATCCAACATGATGCATGTACACATGATCCAACTGATCATATCCAGCATCAACATGATGCGTACATACATACAAAATGATCCAACTGATCATATCCAGCATCCAACATGATGCGTACATACATACATAAAAATGATCCAACTGATCATATCCAAGCAGAAACCAGAACATCATCCTGATGCTCATCATCCAGCGCTTACATCCACAGCCATGTGAAGGATCCCCTTTCCAACATGCTTGGAATGGCTTCAGCAAATGTGACCATCACTTCTTCCTCGAAGTGTCCTCGATCTGAAGAACGCCAAGCCTCTTTCTGAAGTACTCGAACTTCACCCTAGCTAGTGGCTTCGTCAGCACATCTGCAATCTGCTCGTCTGTCGCAACATACAGGAGCTTCACAGCTCCTCTCTGCACCATATCCCTGATATAGTGATATTTGATCTCTATGTGTTTCGACCTGTCATGAAACACTGGGTTCTCGGACAGCTTCACACAACTCTGGTTGTCACAGAAGATACCAGTAGCTTCCAACGGGAGATCAAATAGCTCAGACAGTAGCTTCCGTAGCCATACTGCCTCACAACTACCTGAACATGCTGCAACATACTCTGCCTCAGCTGTACTCAGTGCTACACAGGACTGCTTCCTGCTAAACCAAGAGATCACACCTGATCCCATACTGAAGCAACACCCAGATGTGCTCTTCCTGTCTGCAACACTGCCAGCCCAATCTGAATCAACATAACCCTGTAGGTTAAACTTTTGATTCGCTTCATACTTGAGCCCATAATCCATTGTACCCTTCAGGTACCTCAGAACATGCTTTACAGCAACCAGGTGAACACTCCTCGGATCCGTCAAGAACTGGCTCAATGTGTTCACAGCAAAGCAAATGTTCGGTCTTGTGTTCGTCAGGTACATCAAGGACCCAATCATCTGACGATACATGGACACATCAACTGGCTCAGATGAAGCATCACATAGAAGCTTCAGATTTGATGCCATAGGTGTGGCCATGGCCTTGCAATCCATCATCCCGAACCTCTTCAGGATCTCTAATGCATACTTCCCTTGTCCAAGGAATATTCCTTCTGCACTCTGCCACACCTCCATGCCAAAAACAAATAGTGCATCATCCCCAAGTTCTTCATCTCGAACTCGGTAGTAAGCTTCCGCTGCGTGTTGGCAATCAATCTATTTTCACCATACCAAGTTCTGCACATATATGATTTCCTATCATGTGTCTCAGAACCAAGTGGCTGCTCCTCATACACTTCTTCTTCAACTACACCATTCAAGAAAGTTGTCTTGAATCCATCTGGTGTATCTTCTGTTTCGTCACTTTTATATTTCTCTATGCTGCCATCTGCAACATGCTTGATCTAATAGTTCCATATGGAAGTCATAACAAACTTCCCTTCACATCTTGGGACCGCATCCCAAACATCGTCCTTCATGATCAACGGATCATGGCATTCTTCCCGTATCCTGGGAACTTCAATATCTTCAATAGATAATTTGTTGCTGAACAAATGTTGTAGTTCTTCTTTTGTAGGAGATGGCATACGATCTTTCCTACACAACAAGTTAAATTGCATGATTAGAAAACATCTCATAGTTTTCAGAAGAAATTCTTACACATAAAGAAATATGCCATACAGTCATGCAATTATCTTAGCCAATGCTTCAATACAACATTTATCCATATCCCGTAACTTTCTAGATGCCTTCCAATCTCTACCAGAACATTGTTAAGAGTGTGCACAACTCCCAACATGTCAGCAAAGAGGTTTCATTCTAGATAAGTAGCAATGGAATGTTGTACAGTGCCATAGGCCACTTACCCATGTGTATTAGTAGTATACTGTTCATCAATGCAACTATGCACAATACATATCCTAAGTCTAGGAACATGAGCATAAACATCATTTGAACGATTTTATTTTAAACAAACAAATATGCATGAAATGATAATTAAAATACTTATCTTTGTTTGTTCGTTGGGTGGACTCCCTCTGAGTCTTTGCTTCTTTGTGGGAGATACTGGAGTCATAATCTGAAGTAGCTTCTTCTACACCTTTCTGTTGTGGAATGTAGAAACATGGTCAACTCCCTTTGAATATCTGCATCCTTGCAGAAACTACTGAAGTGTGCTCCTTTTCTTTATTGCAGGAACAACTGGAGTGTGCTCCTTTGCTTTCTGGCAGGAGCAACTGGAGTGTGCTCCCTCTTGATCTTTGCTTCCTGAATTACCTGTTCTTGAACTCATATTCATCCTTGGTCCCTATGCATGCTTATTAGTATCATGATTCATATAAAATCATACATTCATTAGTATACTATTAAAACACAATAATCTCAAGCATGTATACTCATGATCATTTCAATCAGAAATAATATTCAAGATTTATGTAGGATTCTTATGGTTAGTCAAATCATAAGAAGCATAACATGTCTAAACCTATAATTACTCAAACCTATGACTCTTCGCGTTAGTTGAATCATCAATCAAGATAAGAGATATAATATGCATAAAACCATGACTATTCAAACCTATGATTTCATGATTCTTCTTGGTTAGTCAAATCATCAAACAAAGTAAAAAGCATAATATGCCTAAACCCATGATTACATAATCAATCATGCCAAGTATACTTATATAAAGGATCTTATCACAAGATGAGATTGTAACTTGATATAGGAAAAACATACCTGGATTAGCATGCTAGCTATTTATGTCTAACATACTCACATGATGTCTTCTTGTTCTTCTTCAATGACTTGTGCTAGTAACCTGTATATCTCATAGGTTAACTATTACAAAACCAAGTTATACATACCTCGTAAATGGATCTTCTATGAGATCCATGACAATGGATGAATCTTTGTTCTTGAACAAAAACATGATTTGTCTTCTTGGTGTACCTTTCATGTTAGTAGACAACATAAAACTCATACAACATCACAATGTGTTAGTACAAACATAAGTTTCATACTCCTAATAAATGAATGACTTCTATCATGCATTCATAATTTTATTAAGGTGATATGATAAGTCTAAAATCAAGATTTTACTAACCGTGATAACATGAAGACAAACATACCATAAACTTAATTATGAACAAATCTCAAAGCATACCTCGATGAGTCATACCTGTCGAGATCACTTGTAATCTTCTTATGTAAGGCCTTAGCCTCATCTCCCTCTGAAACAGGAACTTCTTCACTTATGCAAGTGACCAATCCATCTTCTTCTAGGAACAACCCAATCCACTTGATTTGCAAGAACTGGACCTGGAGCTGGATATGGGTTTGTCAGAGAGACCCCAAAAATTCAAACTTTGAATTTCAAACTTCCGAAAGGATAGGAATATGCGCCTTGATGAACTGATCAAACTGGTATATTCAGAATTTGAAGACTGCAAAGTTTCACTCCTCAATTTTGCCTTTGAAACTTCCAGATTCACTGGACGTGACTCTGAACTGGGGTTTGATGAAGCCCACTCTTCTACCCAATCAAAATGTTTGATCCAAAGCTCTAAGCTTCTATTTTTCTGAGGATCTTCCAGCCGTGGTCACAGATTTCAAAAATTTCCATTTTTACAGAAGCCCTAATTTTCCATTTTTCTGATCAAAGTCCCGAACTAGGGTCTGATCAAACCCGGCCTTCTACCCAGCCAAAAATTCTGATCTTGGTCTCTAAATTTCTATTTTGATGAGTAGCATCCAGCCGTGGTCTCCGATTACAAAAATTCCAACTTTCTTCAAAGCCCTAAATTCCGGAAGCCATGAATGAAGGTACCAAAAAATAATTCTGTTTTGACAGAAATATGTACCTGATTGTTTCTGGTGTAACTCCGAAATTTTTGATCCACAGGGTCTGAAAAAGTTTTCTGACATAGCCTGACCTGTTAGCTTTCCATCCTGACAGGTCTGACCTCAATTGGATGTTCTGAGAGAGAGTTATGCCAAATGTCGCAACGTGACCTGTTTTGGGAAAATACACGAGAGCGAACTTGTACGGCGTGCCACGTGTCACTGTTTGACCTTCGGCCTCTAAAAAAAAATTTTGAGATAGCTCGGCCTGTTATCTTTCCATCCTGACAGGTCTGACCTCAATTGGATTCTCTGAGAGAGAGATATGCCAAGTGTCGCAACGTGACCTGTTTATGGGATAATACAGGAGAGCGAACTTGTACGGCGTGCCACGTGTCACTGTTTGACCTTCGGCCTCTGAAAAAGTTTTCTGAGATAGCTCGGCCTGTGTACTACCTGTCACTTTTCACGAAATTTCATTTGGAGCTTCCTAGCACAAGTTATGACCTTTTTCCCAAGGTCACCTGATTTTGACTCAGATCTGGAAGAGGCAGAAACCCTATATTGTACAGATCATAAATCACAAAGTACAACGAATTAGAGGTTTTCCTTTGGACACAAGGTACCTGGAGATCTTAGCTTCGGCCTGTAACAATTTAAGATCCGAAAACTTCGCCAAAACGGATTTATAGCGAAAGTGCTACGATGACTGGTTTTTGCTATATCAAGCCCTAGCATCGTAAGTGCAACAAGTGTCATACATGCCATATCATGCCTTCTTTCAGGCTAGCTCTGATACCATGTTAAATTTTCAGAATTTACTTCAATATGATCTAGGATCTTAACTGAGAGAACAACATGTACAGCATATCTACAGCATATCAATCATGGAGACAATAATGCAAGCACACAAGAGACACAAAGATTTACTTGGGGAAAACCATAAAGGTGAAAAACCCCAATAACTTCCTCAGAGATAGATAGAGCAATGATACAACCAACCAAGAGAGATAGCCATAACCTAGCAGCAGATCCTCCTCCTCCATAAATGCGCCACTCCTCCTTGAGTGCATGTGTAAGAAGTGAGTGAGCAAATAGAGTGCCTCCCGCACTCTATTTATACTTGACTTGACTTGCCTTTTTACCTAACTCATGTCGGCTCTAACTTAACCACATAACATAATGCTGTGTGGGCCGACCCCCAATAGGGTGGTCTAATAACCCTTTGACCCACATGGCCGACCCCCAATAGGGTGGTCTAATAACCCTTTGACCCACATGACTTATACAGGGCCGACCCCAAACAAGGTGGTCTAATAACCCATCAAGTATAAGTTGCGACACTTACAATATAAATGACGACACTTCCTTATAGAGGAATAATACCATCTCTATAGGAATACAATATACATATATGTGAAATACATTCCGAAGTTACATATACATCAACATCAAAGAAGTCTCATCAATACACCCATGAATATGTGTATTATCAAGAAATAATAAAGGATGTTGCTGCCAATAAGAATGTGCTTCAATCATATATCTCTTCACCCGAGTATTGGATGAAGTTCCTCCAACATCAAATGAACTAAGCAAGGAGCAAGGAAAATCACGAGTCTTCAAGTGACTCGAGTGAACATCATATGTGCATCCATATAGATGTGTATCACCATAAGGTAACAAAGGATGCTGATGTAAATGTAAATAAGAAAGTGCTCTAGTCATGACATCATCAAAAGGAGAGATAGGATTTTCATACTCCTCATGTGGCACCATCAGAAACAAACCTTTCACCCATACTTCATTAGGATGAATGCTGCAAAATGTGAAAGTGTAGGATGTATGAGAATGCAAAAAACTCACCCAAATGATCAAAAAGTGAAAAAGTTTCATCATGGGAAGGCTCCATAGGGGTAGGATCATGAACCTCCCTCAAAAGTGCTTAACTTTCCTCATAGGTTGGTTCCAAGGTAGTGGAATCATGCACTTCTCTAAAAAGTGTGTAGCCATTATTAAGAGGCAACTCAAGTTCCTCTTCCACCACAACAAGTGCTTGGATATCATCAAGCTCATATTCAAACACATAAATCACATGAAAGTTGCTATGTTTCTCATGATCCATCATGTCATGAGAATCCTCCAAGCAATCTACCATATGAAAATCTAAAACATAGGAGAAAGAACAAGTATCTTGCAACCTCTCAAGAAGTTGCTCATTTTGAATTCTGAGCTTATGAATATCCTCATTATTCTTCAAGTATGATTCATGTAACCATTCATTAAGCTCAGCCAAATTGTTTCTATCAAAGAGTAAAGACATGAAATTACCTTCAATGTTGCACATTGCTCTTTGAATATTCTCCATGTCTGAAGGAAGGATGGTTCCTCCAGTGAAGAAACTCTCCAACAAGAATTTGACACCAATGCTTGAGTGTCATGGAGTATGCTAAGGGCCTCATAGATCTTCCTTTTACTCATATTCAAATACCCTCCAATTAAGGATGGATCATGAGAGCGAACCTCCTCTTCTTCTTTTTTCTTGGGATCAACTTCACATGGAAGCTCAAGTGGTGACTGGGAAGCTGATCTTGGTTCATATTTTTCCGCTATAAGGTCTTCTTCTTCGTGCTCAATCGAGTTGGAACTTGAAGCAACCTCATCAAGGTTGGTATCTATGTTACCAATATAGAGGGATGTAAATCCATTAGTAGATGTCTCTGGATGATCCTCTTCAACTTCTAATGAAGCTTCACATTTGGTCCTCCTTTCTTCTCCTTTACTTTGATTGGTAATGTTTTGTGCTCCTTTAAGCAAGCTGATGCATCTTGCCCCTTGGTTTCCTTAGGATAAATATCTTTGGAGCCTCTTTTTGAAGAAGATCCAAAAATTCTCTTCAAGCTTCGAATATTTCACTACTCTTTTCACAAGTAGGCTTATTTTTAATTGTGGAACATGCATCTTCTACATACACATGGCTATAAGAATGACCATCATTTCTTCTTCCAAATGTGATCTGATGGGAGGGACTTGTAGAAGGTACCTCCTGGACATTTTCTTCCTCATACTATCTGCAGTACTCTTCATATTTCTCATCATATTCATCATCATACTGCTCATAGAAGTCATTTTCCTCTGAGGTATACAAAGAATACTCCTCCTCATATTGCTCATACTCTGAATCTGAATAAGACATGGCTGCAATTTTCTTCTTCAATGGATGAATCAATGCACAAGTGCAAGGACCATGCTTTGATACCACTGCAATGTCCCTTTTTGGAAAAATTAGGCACACTATCACAAAATATTTCAAGAGGCTTCAAACTTTAGACAATGGAAGCATTCTTTGTCAAAACCCTCATTAATAATGAATTTCACATTGATTCCATGGTTATGAGACAACTGAGGCAGATCTAGGAGAGTGATATGAAGCTTTTGATTGGACTACAATATGGTATATGTGGCTGCTTAATATTGTGTGGCTGGGGACTTTTTACGAACACTTGACATACATCCTCCTTCAGTACTTTGTCTAGTTTCAAAACTAGGAAAACTAGGAAACTAGTCTTTCTTTGTCTTGTTCCAAACACCTCCATACCTTTCCAAATTTATTCTGGAAGGACCCTATGGGATTTAAAACATACTAACAGACCTCAAACACTCAAAGGTCGAATCAGAAAACTCCTTTTGACATGTTATTCAAGTATGCTCAAATTTGGCCAATTTCGAACTTTGGACTAGTGAACCCAAACTGCTCCAAATGCACCTTAATGCTTTCAAATTATGTATGGAGGGAATTTAGGGGTCTTAGAGAATACTAATTCATATATAGACACCCATACACTTATTAAAGACATCCATTTCTTGCATTTATCAAGAAGGAGTTAAAGGGGAAAATACTAGGAAAATCGATGTTAAAAGCCCAACTAGTCTTGGACCTTTTTGGCTTCCCAACCGCTGTATGACCTTCCCTAATTTCTGAACAGGGACTTGGAATGGATTAGGGACCTCATTAACAACCAAAATGAATCACTCATCAAAATAAAAAACTGTTTATTGCACCCTTCAAACATAGAGTGTTAAAACATAGACATTGCTTGGAAAATTGTGAACTATGAACATGGAATTTGCTTTACAAACTTTAATCAAAAACCAAAGGTCCTGCATATAGTATATTGGTAATAAACATTACATAATAGGCTTCTCAAAACATCATAAAAATATCAGATAAAGTCTGATACAAATAGATATAAAATTACTCCAAAAATCCCATATGAAAGTAGAGCGGAAACTAGCTCGGATTGATGGTTTGCTTGCAATGTTTACACAAAAGACATGGAATTTAGAGTTATGGCTCCAATGTGAAGCTCATTCCAGTGATATAAATCATATATAATAACAATGGATTAACCAATTCATCCTCCACAAGTTTCATACAACTACGAGTGTGCCATCAACACTAGAAAACGGACATTGAGAGAAGATTGTGAGAAGAGATAGTGGAGAAAGACATGAGAGATGAAATTGAACTATAGGGGGGACTCGAACCTGAAACAAAACACCTTCATTAAGCTCAGATAAGAGGCCTGAATGGCCTCTCCCCCAACCAACTTGGACAGGAATCTTTCGCCTTCGAAATTGGTTCAATAACAGGGAAGGTAAACACCCATCGTACAAGGACAAGCTAAGGCTCTCCCAAATTGAAAAGATGCAAATGAAAAATGACCAAAATATGCTCTCCTTCCTCATCCTCCTCTTTTATTAACCTCAATTGAACTCAAGAGCTTGAATTCCCTCAAAGAGACTTCACTCAACTTGAATTAGTGATAGATTCTCTCATGAGGCACTTGTCCACTTCTTCCTTGCATTCCTCTTTCCCCAATTCGAATTGGGAATCTTGGCTAACACAAACTCCCTCTATGCACCCTCTTGGTGGCTATTTTTAGCCTGATATGTCATATGTGTCATAGGTCTGCAATTAGGTCTGAATTTGTCATATTTGTCATAGATTCCTTCATCATTGTTGTCATAGATGCCATGGAATATAACTACAAGTCTAAGGTTTGTTTGGCCCATTTAATGTGAATTTGTAAGTCTAAGGTCATTTTGGGTCTTGTAGCTCCCTTATTCCAATTTTTTATGCTTCCACCCCAACCTAGAGAACTAGTAGGTTAGAGGAATTTTTTCCCCCATGCTAATTTATTTGGATGGGGACATTACAAACTTTGAGTTGGGGATTTGCTCTTCGTGTGACCCACCTTGTCCATTTGGCTCTAATTTTGCATTATTACTAAACTGGACATCATGCTTGGCAATTATTTGACCCTTAGCACCAATTTGACAAACTATCATGAACATGGCCAAGTGGCTACGCCAATGCGATCCATTGCAAAATTTGGGGACATGACACATATTGGTTAGGATTTTGTACTTTCTACTTGGATTTCCCACTTGTAATCCTTGCCAACCTTAGGATTATTTTAATCAACAATTTCAACCACATGGATATTTAGCTTCATTGGTGAGTCAACCATATCCCACCATACCCTTCATGCACCTACCTTGTCCATTTAGCTCCAATTTTGCATTATTTCCAACTTTGGACATTATACTTAGCAAATATTTAACCCTTAGCACCAATTTGACAAATTATCATGAACATGGCTAAGTGACTTAGGCCATTGTGGTCCTTAGCAAAATATGTGGATATTACAGAAGGATATGACTAAATCCTCATGAAAGACACCAAATGTTGGGCAAATGCAACACTTTAAAAGGACAGCTTTTGGCCTTTTTCAAACCCTTTTTCGCCCCTCCTTCTGAACCCTCTTGACGGTGTGTGTTGTTTTGACTGGGGTCGATGGGTGACATTGAAGATAGAGAATCTAATGAGGGATTGAAGAAGGTGCATCGAGGTTTTTTCTATAAAACCATACTTGACCCATAAATAAAGGATAAGGGCAAATAATGTAGTATTGGCAAATAACTATGCATGAAACCATAATCATAACCATCAAGGAAACTAAAAAACAAATGAACCCTAATCGTTAGAGAGAGAAACCCTAATCTCAATGTTATATTGGATTAATTATTTAAAGGTGGGATGAGATATTTCCAAACATGAATAGACTTCTGCTACAAAGCAGGAACTCATTTCACAAGAAACTGTATGGGCTTTCATATTAACTGTACATAAACTAACATATCAGAACTAAGATGAGTCCTACAAAGTTCAACTCACACTTTTATTTCGAAAGAGACATGGAGGTTGAATACCTCAAGACCAACACTAAAGACCTATCAGTTGTGGATATTGGTCTTTAACCAAAATTCAATAGCAACCCATTCTTCAAAGCACTAATGCCAATAACACTATGGATCAGTCATAAAATTGTTTTATTGCTATATGCATACATATACCATCTATCATATTCAATTCTACAACTTAGACTCAAGCAATAGCTTTGTAAAGTACACTGTAAAAAAAATCTCTAGCTTCACCTTCTCACAACCCAATTTATCCTTCATCCTCTCAACAACCCAATAAATATCTCTCAAACAAGTCAAATATCTACAATGAAAATCATAAAAGCAACACTATCCTATTATAGCCTTGTAGCCTAATAAACCTCTTCCAGTTATTAAAACTACCAGTATATTAGTGTATAAATTAATTTAATCAAAGCAAGAACTCATTACATTCACCATGAACAATGGCACCTTCACAATTATTACCGTCAAATCCACATCATTAATGTAAAAATGAATAAACAGTTCTTATGCCAAACCAAAAAACACTACAAATCAATATCCAAACACAGCTAATCAACCTTCATGTTGATTGTCTCTAAGACATAACCATTATCACTTTAAAGGCACTGTAAAAAATAGTAGCAAGTCACATATACTTGGTAAAACCCCTAAAAGAATACTAGTACATTTTTTCACCATTTGAGGAATATGGTGGGCAATAAACTCATTACCACGGGAGGAAAAGTAAGACCCATGCTTCCAATGGTCCTTAAAAAGTTGATACATTTTCATAGCCTGTAGGATACCAGTAAAAACAATTACAAAGGCGCAGCATCTGGAAGACCTGGTTATAAAACCCTAGCATATCACTTGGACCTTAAAATTGAACTGGAAGAATGCCAAACAGATTCAGATTTATGGAAACAAATGTTGATGTATATGTAACTTCGGAATGTATTTGATCTATGTATTTCAGATATATTTATTGTACCCTTATTAGAGATGTGTTATTCCTCTATAAGGAAGTGTCGTTATGTGGATTGACAAGTGTCGCAAGTGTGTGTACTTGCCGATGGGTTATTAGACCACCATGTGTGGGGTCGGCCCTGAAATATATATTATATTGTGGATGTACCTAGCTAGACAAGTCGACCCCATAAGGTCACTGGGCAAACAGGTTAGTATAAATAGAGATCGGGAGATCTCTATTTAGATCATTCAGAAAGACACACTTCTCTCACTCAGAAAGTGGCGCACTAGTGAGGAGGAGGATCATCTGCTCTAGGAGACTATCTCAAGTGTATTTTGGTTGTACTTTGGTTGAGCCATTGCTCTCTCTATCTCTGAGGAAGTTGTGGGGTTTTTCACCTTAGGGTTTTCCCCACGGAAACTCTGTGTCTCTTGTCTCTCATGCTTTTGATTCTTGTGATGCTTGTGATGCTTATTGTGATTGTTATGCATTGATATACTGTATATGTTATTCTCTCAGTAAAGATCCAAGAGTATTGTGAATTAATGCTCAAAATTTAACATGGTATCAGAGCTAACCTGAGAAGAAGACATTTTGTAGTGATGGAAACTTGAGTTTCTTGTTTATTGGGTTTCTCTCCACAGTTTTTGGAAAAGCAGTATAGTAGATTGACTCTACTCATCAAGGAGAATCTATCTGTCCAACCAGAATTCAATTCTGAGCATTTTCAGATTTGGCCCTAAAAATTAGGGTTTCCACAAAAATAGGAATTTCTGAAATCTGAAGACATAGCTGGAAGCTCCTTGCAAACATCGAAGTTTAGAGATTTGGATCGAGATTTTTGGCTGGGTAGATCTCCGGGAAACTCAAACCCTAATTCAGGGCTCTCCCTAGTGAACCCGGGAGGACAAAAAGGAAAATATGAAGGGTAAAGCTTTGTTGATCTCAAATTCTGAATACACCAGGCTGATCAGCTCATCAAGGCACATCTTTCTATCCTTTCAGAAAGTTGAAATTCACATTTTGAATTTTTAGGGTTTTTCCGACAAACCCTAATCCGAGACCAGATCCAGTTTTTAGCATTTCAAGTGGTAAGACCTAAATCTTTTCTATTTCCATTTGAAGTACTCTTTAGGATGTCTCACCACACCAAACTTGAGGATAAGCTTGAAGGAGCTGATAACTTCCGAGCTTGGAAGTATAGGATTGGGTTAATCCTGGAAGAGAATGAGTTGGACTCATATGTAAAAGAAGACATCCCTATCCCAGAGGATGAAGAGGCTAAGGTATTGCATAAGAAGAACTTGGTCAAGGCAAAGAGAATCATTGTTGATTCTATCAAAGACCATCTCATACCCCATGTGTCTTCTCTAAAGACACCCAAGGAGATGTTTGACTCTTTGACCAAGCTATTTGAAGGGAAGAACATAAATCGGAAGATGACCCTACGGAACCAATTGAAAGGAGTAAAGTTTCAGAATGGAGAAACCATTCAATCTTATTTTTCAAGGGTCTCCCAGATCAAGTAACAACTAGAAGCAGTGGATGAAATGGTGGAGAATGGTGAAGTGGTGATGACCACTCTAAATGGCCTACCCAGGTCATGGGATTCCTTTATTCAAGGAATTTGTGCAAGGAAGAAGTTGATCTCCTTCAACAAATTGCGGGAAGAATGCTCTCAAGAAGAAGTTAGGCTTGTGGCCCGAGAAGAAAAGATGGGAAATGAAGATCAAGCTCTCACAGCACATGCCAGGAAAGGCAAGTCCAAGAAGGAATCATATCATAACAGGAAATTCTCACACCACCATTATCATAAAGATAAGAAAGATCTCAAATGCTTCAATTGCAATGAGAAGGGACACTTTGCTTCAGATTGTCCCAAGAAGAAGAAAGACAACAACAACTTCAACAAGAAGAAGAAGAATAACAAAAGAAGATATCATTCTCATGCTGCCGAAGATGATGAACCCCCAAAGAAGAAGGCTAGGGAAGAAAGTGATAGTGATGATGACTCATCAAGTGAAGAAGAGTATGTTCTAATTTCCGCTCTCACAGGTACTATCTCCCATGGTTGTAATGATTGGTTGATTGACAGTGGGGCTTCCAAACACATGACTGGGTTTAAAGAATCTTTTGTAAATATGTCTGAACATGAATCACCCCATAAAGTGAAACTTGGGGATGATTATCAATACCCAATCAAAGGAAGTGGTGAAGCCTCCTACAACCTAGATTCTGGAAAATCTTTGAAGATGAAAGAAGTCCTTTATGTACCTGGGCTCAAGAAGAACTTACTCTCCATCTCTGCATTGGATGCAAAAGGTATGAGGGTTGCATTTGTGGATGGCCAAGTCCTAATGTGGCCAAAGGGAAAGACCATAGATGATGCAGTAGTGATTGGAGAACAAGAGGGAGGTTTGTATAAATTGAAGGGACAACCTGAACATGCCATGGTACATGAATCCATGGAGCCAAGTGAAATTTGGCATAGAAGACTTGCTCATATGCACTATAGGGCACTTCCAATTGCAAGCAAGGTTGTAGAGGGTCTTCCTGAAATCAAGACCAAACATGAAGGTGTTTGCAAAGGATGTGCAAAAGGTAAGAACATTAAGAAGGCATTCCCAAGTAGTGAAAGCAAGGCAAAAGATATCCTGGAAATCATCCACTCAGATGTATGTGGTCCTATGTCATCCAGTTCTTTAAGTGGGTATGTTTACTATGTCTCATTTATTGATGACTTATCCAGGAAGACTTGGGTATACTTCTTGAAGAACAAAGATGAGGTGTTTGATAAGTTCAAGGAATTCAAAACCTTGATGGAGAATCAAACTGACAAGAAGATCAAAACATTCAGATCCGACAATGGTGGATAATTCACCTCAGGTGACTTCAAGAAGCTTTGTAGTGCTTCAGGGATTAAGAGGGAGTTGACTGCTCCTTATAATCCTCAACAGAATGGAGTTGCAGAAAGGAAGAACAGAACAATCCTGGAAGCAGCAAGGGCAATGCTACATGACCAGGATCTACTTATGCATCTATGGGCAGAAGCAGCTAGAACAGTTGTATATGTGCAGAACAGAACACCCCACAAGATATTGGACAACAAGACACCAGAAGAGGTCTTTTCTGGTAAGAAACCTGAAGTCAGCCATCTCAGAATATTTGGTTGTCCAGTATACACTCATGTCCCAAAGGAAAAGAGGACTAAACTAGATCCTTCAGGAAAGAAGGGTATCTTTGTGGGTTACAGTGAAAGCTCGAAGGCTTACAGAATATACTTTCCAGGGTTCAAGAAGATTGATGTCAATAGGGATGTAACATTTGAAGAAAACTCAGCATTCATCAAATCAAGGAAGGCACCTATCGAAGTTTATGAAGAACCTAAGGAAACTAGATTTCAAGACACTACCATGACTGAAGCAGTTCCAGAAGCTGTTCGTGAGTTTGAAGATCCGCAAGAACCTGTAGATCCAACCCGTGAGGATAAATATCACAAGAGGAAACCTGCATAGGCTAGAGAGCTCATTCAAGATGCAGAAAGAATTGGCATTCCAGAAGAAGAACACAGAGCAAAGAAGAGAACCAGATCACATACCAGCTATGTTGCTTTACTCTGTGACATTATGAACAAAGAACCTTCCAATTATGAAGAAGCAGTGGAAAAGAAAGAGTGGAAGGATGCCATGGTTGAGGAATACCAATCAATAATGAAGAATGATGTTTGGTATGTTGTCCCAAAACCTAAAGAGAAGTCTGTTGTGACTTCCAAATGGATCTACAAAATCAAGCATGCTGCAGATGGCAGTGTAGAAAAATACAAAGCAAGATTCGTAGCTCGTGGCTTCTCTCAGAAAGAGGGAATAGATTATGAAGAAACTTTTGCACCTATAGCCAGGTATACTTCCATCAGAACAGTACTTTCCCTGGCTGCAGCAATTAAATGGAAAATACACCAGATGGATGTCAAGACTGCTTTCTTGAATGGTGTAGTTGAAGAGGAAGTATATGTGGAGCAGCCACTCGGTTTCGAAATACATGACAGGGATTCATATGTGTGCAGATTGAAGAAAGCCTTGTATGGCTTGAAGCAAGCTCCCAGAACTTGGTATGGTAGGATGGACAGTTTCCTATCTAGTTTGGGCTTTACCAAGAGTAAAGCGGATTCCAACCTTTACTACAAGGTTGAGGAAGGGAATCCTGTGATTCTACTCCTGTATGTGGATGACTTATTTGTAACAGGAGATGACAGATTGATTACAGATACTTAGAGAAAGCTTGCTGCCGAGTTCGATATGAAAGATTTGGGAATGATGCATTATTGCCTAGGTATGGAGGTGTGGCAGAGTGCAGGTGGGATCTTCCTTGGTCAAGGGAAGTACACAGTAGATATCCTAAAGAGATTCGGGATGATAGATTGCAAGGCCATGGCCACACTTATGGCATCGAATCTGAAGCTTCTATGTGATACTTCATCTGAGCCGGTTTATGTCTCTATGTATCGTCAGATGATTGGGTCCTTGATGTACCTGAAGAACACGAGACCATATATTTGCTTTGTTGTGAACACATTGAGTCAGTTCCTGACAGATCCGAGGAGTGTTCACCTGGTTGCTGTAAAGCATGTTCTGAGGTACCTGAAGGGTATAGTGGATTATGGGCTCAAGTATGAAGCGAATCAAAAGTTTAACCTGCAAGGTTATGTTGATTCAAATTGGGATGGAAATGCTACAGATAGGAAGAACACATCGAGATGTTGCTTCATAATGGGATCAGGTGTGATCTCTTGGTTTAGCAGGAAGCAGTCCTGCGTAGCACTGAGTAAAGTTGAGGTAGAGTATGTTGCAGCCTGTTCAGCTAGTTGCGAGGCAATATGGCTACAGAAGCTACTGTCTGAGTTATTTGATCTCCCGTTGGATGTTACTGGTATCTTTTGTGATAACCAGAGTTGTGTGAAGCTGTCCGAGAACCCAGTGTTTCATGACAGGTCGAAACACATAGAGATCAAATATCACTATATCAGGGATATGGTACAGAGAGGAGCTGTGAAGCTCCTGTACGTTGCGACGGACGAGCAGATTGCAGATGTGCTGACAAAGCCACTAGCCAGGGTGAAGTTCGAGTACTTCAGGGAGAGGCTTGGTGTTCTTTAGATTGATGACACTTTGAGGAAGAAGTAATGGACACATTTGATGAAGCCATTCCAAGCATGTTGGAAGGAGGATCCTTGACATGCCTGTGGATGTAAGCGCTGGATGATGTTTTGGTTTCTACTTTGTATGATCAGTTGGATCATTTATATATGTATGTATGCATCATGTTGGATGCTGGATATGATCAGTTGGATCATTTATATGTATATGTATGTATGCATCATGTTGGATGTTGGATATGATCAGTTGGATCATTTATATGTATGTACGCATCATGTTGGATGCTGGATATGATCGGTTGGATCATGTGTATGTATTTTGTATATGCATCATGTTGGATGCTTGGACCATGTATCTGTATATGTATCAGGTGGATACATTGTATGATCAGGTAGATCATGTATGTTGATATGTATCATGTATTTATATTTGTATCAGGTGGATACACTGTGTGATCAGGTGGATCATGTATGATTATATGTATCAGGTAGATACTTGGTATGCATCAAGTAGATGCATTGTATGATCAGGATGATCATGGATGACGAGCTTCGGGATGTTGCTCCAGATGACATGCAGTAGGATGTTGCAGTGATGATGATCATGATGATCATGTGTACATCAGGATGATGTATGGTGAGTATCAGGTTGATACTCTGTGGCCGTGGAACAGGTTGTGCAGATAAGCATGTAATTTGTGCCCTGGGAGATTTGCAGATAGTATTTCGAGGTTTTGCCTATGGCATGTAATTTGTACCGTGGGATATCTGGCAAATGCTCTTTCGAGGTTTTGCTTGGGAGGACATATAATTTGTGCCCTGGGAGATTTGCAGATAGTCTTTCGAGGTTTTTCCTATGGCATGTAATTTGTGCCCTGGGATATCTGGCAGATGCTCTTTCGAGGTTTTGTCCTATGGCATGTAATTTGTGCCCTGGGAGATCCGATAGGTTGAGCCGTGTGCTCGTAATCAATCCTGGGATGCTCTTTCGAGGTTTTGCCATGACCACATGTAATTTGTGCCCTGGGAGATCCGATAGGTTGGGCCTTGTGCTCGTAATCAGTCCTGGGATGCTCTTTCGAGGTTTTGTTGTGACCACATGTAATTTGTGCCCTGGGAGATCCGATAGGTTGAGCCTTGTGCTCGTAATCAGTCCTGGGATTCTCTTTCGAGGTTTTGTGGTGGGGTCACATGTAATAAATCCTGGAGATCTAGATAAGATGAAAAAGGCATCAGATGCTCTTTAGGGTTCTTGCTAGTCAAGAGACTCTTTTAAGGTTTTGTGACGCACGTAATAAGTCCTGAGATTTCCACAGTATGGCCAGTGATGATGAAGACCTGCAGGTGGTGGGCCTACATCCAGTATGAAAAAGGACTAGCTCTGTAGAACTTCCTATGATGAGTAGAGTCAGATATTGGTTGAGATAGCAGCAGCAGTGACGATGATGATGACGATGCATCGATGACGATGATCCCGAGAAGAAGACTTGTCTAGCAGATCTATGTCAAGAAATACCTTCCTAGTTAAGAGGGAGTGTTGATGTATATGTAACTTCGGAATGTATTTCATCTATGTATTTCATATATATTTATTGTACCCTTATTAGAGATGTGTTATTCCTCTATAAGGAAGTGTCGTCATGTGGATTGACAAGTGTCGCAAGTGTGTGTACTTGCCGATGGGTTATTAGACCACCATGTGTGGGGTCGGCCCTGAAATATATATTATATTGTGGATGTACCTAGCTAGACAAGTCGGCCCCATAAGGTCACTGGGAAAACAGGTTAGTATAAATAGAGATCGGGAGATCTCTATTTAGATCATTCGGAAAGACACACTTCTCTCACTCAGAAAGTGGCGCACTAGTGACGAGGAGGATCATCTGCTCTAGGAGACTATCCCAAGTGTATTTTGGTTTTACTTTGGTTGAGCCATTGCTATCTCTATCTCTGAGGAAGTTGTGGGGTTTTTCACCTTAGGGTTTTCCCCACGGAAACTCTGTGAATTAATGCTCAAAATTTAACAACAAACTCATAACTCTTTTAAAACTCTGCAATTAGGTGAAATAATCACATCAAAAACCCTAAAGCCTGCAAAAAAACCACATCGAAAACCCTAATCCCTATAGAAAAATCCTATCCAAAACCCTAGCATAACATTTTGATTCATTTAATAGGCATGAAATTCACACATCGAACCATGAAATTCACACCGTTAATATTCCATGAAAATCATACATCGAACAAGGAAATTCACGCAATAACACCATTCAATTCACACCAAAAACCATTTAAATTCATGGCATAAACATTTCATTACAATGTGCAGAGAACCCATCATAAACCCTTACAAACCATCATTGCAATCAAATGTGCAGAGACCCCAACCCATCGCTATAATAAATTTTGCAGCATAAACCCTTACATAACCCATAAAATGTGCAGAGAACCCATTAATAAAATGGCAAGAGAACCCATCAACCAAAATTGCAGCATAACCCATCAATATGCCGCAACCACGTTCCAGGACATCCAAATGAGTGTGTTAACAAACACAAGCAAGTGAAGCTGGTAGGAACAAATCCTACTAGGGGTGGGAGTGAAACCGACAGTTGTCCGAATGCGAAGCACCTCCACTCTAGCCACCAGATGCAACCTGCATGCAAACCCACAAATCGGTGGCAGGAAAAAACCGGTCAAACAACGAAAGAACATGAAGAGGCAGAGGCAAAGCTAGGTTCTCACCATCACCTGCCTATCTCGCTCACCACCAACTATTATTTTTTCATCATTTAATTCAATATGATCTAGGATCTTACTGAGAGAATATCAAGCACAGCATAAACACAAGAGACAAGAGACACAAAGCATTTCACCAGGGAAACCATAAAGGAGAAAACCCCGCAACTTCCTCAAAGATAGAATGAGCAATAATACAAAACCCCAAAACAAAGAGATAGTCCTCCGCGGCTCCTCCTCCTCCACTTGTGTGCACTTATCACTTGTATGAATGAGTGAGTGAGTGAGTGAATCAAATTAGAGAGTCACACTCTCTATTTATACTTTACTTCACTTTCCTTTTACCCTAACTGGGCCAACCTCTCCTAGGAGGGTATAATAACCCATCACAACATTTCTTAGGGTCAACCCCACTAAGGGAGTCTAATAACCCTATCAAATACAATAATGACCTTCCCGATCGGAGGAATGAAACCTCTCCGTCCGAAGCACAATGTCATATGAATACAATACAAAATAAAAAAGTGAAATACATTCTGAAGTTACAAATACATCGACACTCCCTCTTAACTAGGAAGGTATTCTCTTGACACAGTTCATCGGCACAAGTCTTCATCACTGGAGGATCATCAAAGCTGGATCATCATCGTCACTGCTGCTGCTATCTTGATCATCAATCTCCAATATACTCGTCATAGGAAGTTCTACAGAGCCAACCCTTTTTCATGTTGGATGTAGTCCTAGCCTCCATGTAGGTCTTCATCATCTTTGTGAGCAAGCCATCAAGTATGTACATCTCAGGACTGATTACACCGTCCCTGCAAAACCTGTGTACCATACAGTCACCTCATCGTCTTCAGATCATCTCATCGTCCACGAAGTATAGCCCAAATGCACACAACACAACACTTACACTCACCGGCATGGGAGGACACACCTACCACCATCCGTGAAAGGCTCGGCACTTACATCTACACCATGGGAAGACACACCTCAACCATGCGAGAATGGCACTGCCCTTACATCTACATCGTGGGAAGACACACTTGAACCATGCGAGAATGGCACAGCACTTATATCTCAACCATGGGAAGACACACCTCAACCATGCTCGAATGACTCAGCACTTATATCGCAGCCATGGGAAGACACACCTCAACCATGCTCGAATGGCTCGGCACTTATATCAACGACCATGGGAAGACACACCTCAACCATGTCGGAATGGCCCGACACTTATATCAGCGACCATGGGAAGACACACCTCAGCCATGTCGAAATGGCCCCAGCCCTTATATCTGCACCATGGGAGGACACACCTACCACCATGTGAGAATGGATCGTGTGCATATGCGTCTTCCAAACTCATCACTTCCCCTTGGAAGGAACCTTGATCTGAAGTACACCAAGCTTCTCTCTGAAGTACTCAAACTTCACTCTGGCCAACGGCTTGGTCAATACATCTGCTATTTGCTCATCCGTCGCAACATACTGGAGCTTCACTGCTCCTCTCTGCACCATATCCCTGATATAGTGGAACTTGATCTCAATGTGCTTCGATTTTTCATGGAACAATGGGTTTTCTGACAACTTCACACAACTCTGGTTGTCGCAATATATACAAGTAGCCTCCAACTGGAGATCAAACAAATCAGGCAGTAGCTTCCTTAGCCATACTGCCTCACAACTAGCCAAACAAGCTGCGACATACTCTGCTTCGGCTGTACTCAGTGCCACGCAGGACTGCTTCCTGCTAAACCAAGAGATCACACCTGATCCCATACTGAAGCAGCACCTCGAAGTGCTCTTCCTATCAATGGCACTGTCTGCCCAATCCGAATCAACATAACCATCCAGGTTAATCTTCTGATTCGCATCATACTTGAGCCCATAATCAACCGTACCCTTCAAGTACCTCAGAATATGCTTTGTAGCAATCAGGTGAACATGTCTCGGATCCGTCAGGAACTGGCTCAATGTGTTCACAGCAAAGCAAATATCTGGTCTCGTATCGTAAGGTACATCAAGGACCCAATCATCTGACAATACATCGTGGCATCAACCGACTCTAATGAAACATCACTCAATAGCTTCAAGTTCGATGCCATAGGTGTGGCCATGGCCTTGCAGTCCATCATCCCGAACCTCTTCAGGATCTCTACTGCATACTTCCCTTGTCCAAGGAAGATACCATCCGCACTCTGCCACACCTCCATGCCTAGAAAATAGTGCATCATACCCAAGTCCTTCATCTTGAACTCGGCAGCAAGCTTCCTCTCCGTATCAACAATCAATCCATCCTCACCTGTCACAAACAGGTCATCTACATACAGTAGGAGTATCACTGGATTGCCTTCCTCAACCTTGTAGTAAGGGTTGGAATCCGCTTTACTCTTAGTAAAGCCCAAACTAGTCAGGAAGTTGCCTATTCCGCCGTACCATGTCCTGGGTGCTTGTTTCAAGCCATACAAGGCTTTCTTCAGTTTGCACACATGAGACTCCCTGTCATGTGTCTCAAACCCGAGTGGCTGCTCCACATATACTTCCTTTTCCACTACACCATTCAAGAACGTTGTCTTGACATCCATCTGGTGTATCTTCCATTTCATCACTGCAACCAGAGCAAGTACTGATCTAATGGAGATATATCTGGCTACAGGTGCAAATGTCTCCTCATAGTCTATTCCTTCTTTCTGGGAGAAGCCACATGCCACAAATCTTGCCTTGTATTTCTCTATGCTACCATCTACAGCATGCTTGATCTTGTATATCCACTTGGAAGTCACCACAGACTTCCCTTCTGCTCTCGGGACCACATCTCAGACATCATTCTTCATGATCGACTGGTACTCCTCGATCATGGCATCCTTCCATTATTGCATCCCTGATCCCAGGAACTTCATATTCTTCAATATCTTCAATAGGTAGTTTTCTTGAACTTCGTTGCTCGAACAAATGTCGTTGTCCTTCTTTTGTAGGTGATTGTACACGATCTTTCCTACAAGTCAAATTCAATTGCAAGATTAGAAACATCTCATAGTTTTCAGAACAAATTCTTACGCATAAAGACATAGGTCATACAGTCATGCAATTATCTTAGCCAATGCTTCAATACAACATTTATCCATATCCCATAACTTTCTAGATACCTTCCATCTCTACCAGAACATTGTTAAGAGTGTGCACTACTCCCAACATGTTAGCAAAGAGGTTTCAATCTAGCTAAGTAGCGATGGAGTGTTGTACAGTACCATAGGCCACTTACCCATTACTTGCATATTAGTAGTATCTTGATCATTAATGCAAATTTTCTAACATGCATAATATACATCCTAAATCTAGGAACATAAGTATGTATATGATTGAACAACATCATTTAAGTAATCATATATACAAGAAATGGCAATTCATCACTTATCTTTGTTTGGTTATTGGGTGGACTCCCTCTCAATCTTTGCTTCCTTGCAGGAGCTACTGGAGTCTCTGATAGTGTGTGATGAGTCCAAGATACAGGTATCTGATAGCCCTTCCCCACAACAAAAACACAAGAAAGGGTGAAGAAATACACTTGTTTTGTGGAGAAAATGATTTACCATAATTATTTAATGAAGTTGTTTAAAAGATTATTTCTGTTATGTTTTGAAAGCGTTGCTATGAGCTAATTGCATGAAAAACGAGTTTGAATGAGCAGGTGTAGGTGCACTAAAGGACAACGCGCAAATCAAGTGAAGAACTGAAAGAACATCACCAAACTCAGCGCCTTTTTCCTAATTTGTAGAGAATGAACTCCTGTTCAAAGAGAATCGGCATTTAGACATTTAGTTAGGTTAAGCATTAGATTATATAAATATGGACCTCTCGGGTAGCGAGAGGCCCCTGCTGCTATTTTGGAGAATTATTGTTTTACGTTTTATACCACCGAGACAGTTGTGTTACAGACCTAGTTTTAAACTATATGAAGTTCCTATTTTAAATAAAGATTTGATGTTACTTACAATTTAGCGTTTATAAGTTCTCTTCACTCCTGAGTACGGGTTGGAGAGGGCCCCTCCAACACGTAAGTCAGGAGATCTTACTGTTCAGGTATTTCTCATTATGTGTTTTACATTGGTTGAATTTATATTGCAGATGAGAGTATTTTAAATAGCATTTAAATCGCACGATTTGATTTCTATAGTAGTTGAACCTTTCTGATTCTGTAGTTCATTATAACGCATTATGTAGTTTGGTAATGCTATGTCTGTAGTCCTGTAGCAGCATTCCTCCAAGGCATAATTTAACACCTATTTTCATATGTGCTTGCATTTCCTTTTGAAGCAGCGATCCATATCTTAAAGCCTATGTATTTATTTCATTATTATAGTTGCTCATGGAGATTGATTACTTTCAGTATTTTTGGTTACATGATGATATTCACTTCTTAACGTTTTGATTAAAATTGCAGCATTAGATAATGGTATTCCGAACTTAGCCTTAGCATTAGATTATGTTAGATCAGACTTTGAGTTTTATGCATTCGATTTACAGTAATTACTCCTTAGATTAAAGATCAAGCTTTCATTACTTTAGAATAGATCTGTTATGTTTTCAGCATTCAATTCCATAGTATAATTCTTACTGCTTTCAACAAGTTAATTCTTAAAGATATGCTTACTGTTTCCTGCATTTAATTTCTTAGACATAGATTCCCTGCTTTCAGTATTTGAATTTCTTAGCATAGGAATTTCTCCTACATAGATTAAACAATCTTTTTTACAGTTTATTTCATCCTTTTTAGGCAACTCCTTAAAACATTGATACAAACACCCAACTTCGACAAAGACTATCCTACAGAGCACATATAGTGCCTGCACCTCTGAAGTTTGTACGTCCCCCGGGTTGATAATTAAAGTAAGCTCTTAGTCTAGCTGCCCTCATTAGGCATCCCTTCTGAGAGCCCACCAGTGTGCACCTTAGCCAATGCTTGAAAATGGATGAGAGGTTCTTTCATAGATTATTTGTTTTCCGGAGTCCAACTCTGCAGTAGCTTCTTCTACTCCTTTCATGTCAAACGGAAAGTCATCTTTAGCTTCACCTTATGAGGTGGAAACCATGTAGTTGGTTATCTTCATTACAATACATATTCTTCATCACTTGAAGAATCTTCCCTAATTCTCTTCCTTGGAGGTTCATCATCCTCTACAGTGTGAGAATGATGTCTTCTCTTGTTGTTCTTCTTTTTGTAGGAGTTGCTTTTGTTCCTGGGACAATCTCTAGAATAGTGTCCCTTCTCATCACAAGTATAACATCGAATGTGAGAAAGATCTCTCATGGCTCCTCCAAAGTTCTCCCTCTGATTATGGTGGTGGTGTTTACCCTTCTTGTGATGAGGATGCTCCCTCTTGTGGTTATTCTTCCTGGTGTGTGTTGTGAGAGCCTGGTCTTCATTATCCATCTTTTCTTCTCGAGCTACAATTCGAGCTTCTTCCTGTGAGCATTCCTCCCACAGCCTATTAAATGTGATGAGCTTCTTCCTAGCACAAAATCCTTGAATGAAGGAATCCCATGACCTAGGAAGACCATTCAAGGTGGTCATCACAATTTCACCATTCTCTATATCTTCTCCCACACCTTCAAGTTGTTCTTTTATTTGAGAGACCCTTGTGAAGTATGATTGCATGGTCTCTGCATTTTGTATCTTCACATTCTTCAATTGGTTCCGCAAAGTCATCTTCTGATTTATGTTATTCCCTTCAAATAGCTTGGTCAAGGAATCAAACATCTCCTTGGGTGTCTTTAGAGAAGACACATGAGATATGAGATGGTATTTGATAGAATCTGCAATGATCCTCTTGGCCTTAACCAAGTTCTTATTATGTAAGGCCTTAGCCTCATCTCCCTTTGGAACTGGAACCTCTTCATTTATGTAGGTGTCCAATTCATTATCTTCTAGGATTAACCCAATCCTATACTTCCATGCTCGGAAGTTATTAGCCCCTTCAAGATTATCCTCAAGCTTGGTGTGGTGAGACATCTTATAGAGTACTTCAAATGGAAATAGAAAAGTTTTTAGGTCTTACCACTTGTCTTGTTGAAACTAGATCTGGAGCTGGCTAGGGTTTGACAGAGAAACCCTAAAATTTCAAACTTGGAATTTCAAACTTCTGTCTCGATAGAAAGATGCCTAGTGCCGAGACAAACAAGCCAGTACACTTGGATTTTGAAATCTCCAAAAATTGACCCCTCAAAAGTGATCTCCAAATTTCGGATCTGCAGTTACTGTCAATTTCTGGTTTTATGGTTTTCCTGGTCCAAAAATCAAACTAGGGTTTGACAAATCCAGGGGTTCTACCCAACCAAAAAGTTCGATCTTGGTCTCTAAATTTCGTTTTTGCTTAGGAGAGCAATCCTGTGCTGAGAGCACTCCAAAATTCCACTTCTGTCAAAATCCCTAATTTCCCACAGCAGTGACAAGCCAAAAATGAAAATGCTCAGAATCCAATTCTGTTTTGACAGAAGGATATGCTATATTGTTTGTGTATCTCTGAAATTTTGGATCCTCAAGGTCTGAAACTTCGGCTTGTGGTAAAATGACCTGTCATCTTTCCAACCCCACAGATTTGAGCTTCATTGGGTTCTCCATGAGAGAGATATGCTAAGTGTCGCAACATGACCTATTTATGGGATGAAACAACATAGCGAACTTGTACGGAGTTCCACGTGTCACTATTTCAACTTCGGCCTCTGAAACTCGAACCTGTGAAACTACAGTCTGTTCCCTAACTGTCACTTTTTACAGAATTCCATTTGGAGCTTCCTATCCCTAGATATGACCTTTGTGCCTAGGTCACCTATTTAGGGCAGCATTCTGGAAGAGACAGAAACCCTAACTTGTATGGATCATATCTCACAAAGTATAATGAATCTGAGGCTGAAACTCGGACACAAGGTACAGGAACATGCCATTTTCGACATGTCTAAGTTTCAGATCCTGAACCTTCGCCAAAATGGATTTATAGTGAAAGTTCCACGATGACTAGGTTTTGTTATACAAATACCTAGCTTTCAAATTGTCGCAAGTGAAACAAGTGTCGTAAATGCCATGCATTGCCTTCCTTCAGGCTAGCTCTAATACTATGTTAGTTTTTCATCATTTAATTCAATATGATCTAGGATCTTACTGAGAGAATAACAAGCACAACATAAACACAAGAGACAAGAGACACAAAGCATTTCACCGGGGAAACCATAAAGGAGAAAACCCCGCAACTTCCTTAGAGATAGAATGAGCAATAATACAAAACCCCAAAACAAAGAGATAGTCCTCTGCAGCTCCTCCTCCTCCACTTGTGCGCACTTCTCACTTGCATGAATGAGTGAGTGAGTGAATGAATCAAATGAGAGAGTCACACTCTCTATTTATACTTTACTTCACTTGCCTTTTACCCTAACTGGGCCAACTTGTCCTAGGAGGGTCTAATAACCCTATCAAATACAATAATGACCTTCCCAATCAGAGGAATGAAACCTCTCCATCGAAAGTACAATGTCATATGAATACAATATAAAATATACAAGTGAAATACATTCCGAAGTTACAAATACATCAACACGAACATCGATCGCCCATCGGAGGAGGGTTCAAACCAACAAGAGCCACCACAATGCCACAAGGGCAAACATAAATTAGAAACATGGGCAAGAACCTTCACACAACAATACACCACAGTAGCGGAACACAATTCACCAGTGCAGCGGATGGGCACAAGGCCATGGGTGCACCACAATCGAGGGGGGTGGGCACTCACCCATCGACCCTAGTCAAAATAGCACACAACATCGAGAGGGTTCCAAAAGAGGGGCAGAAAAGGGCCTGAAAAAAAGGCCAAAAGTTGTCCTTTTAAAGCATTGCATGGGGGGAAGATGTGGCGGCGTCAAGGGCCATGGTGATGTACACTACCTGGCCATGGTGATGTACACTACCTGGACCCTGACACATGTACTTGTGGTCCCCTCTTGGTTGTGTGCACAACTTATGGCTCATCTCCCCTATATATATAAGGTAACCCTAATTTTTCCTCAGTGCCTTCATCCCACACCAGTTCTCCATTGGATTTCAAGGTTGTCCTTTCACCTGAAATGACTGCTAATTTAATGCTCTTGAGTATCGAGCTCATTATGCAGCATGTTTGTGTTGCTTCATATTGATATTTGGGTGTGATACAATCACAAACTGATTTGGAAATATCATTCTTATATTCAATTTCATCACAAATTGATTTAGAGGATGTCAAAATTATTGGAATTGGCGCATGTTATAAGATCATTTAGAAGAAAGTAGAAAAGAATTAACCATAATCATGGAATGATATGAGGGAGTTGTTTCCCATGCCACGTCGTTGGCAAATGCTTGTCTCTTTCACTTCTATGTTTCTCTTGGGCACTTCCTTATTTTATATGAACCATAAAAAATGAGGCAACCAATGGCCATGATAAGAAATTGATATTACGTTTTAGCATTTTTTTCATGGTTGCTCCATTTGTAGTGTTGGTTGGTGTAATCATTACTTAATGCTTTCTTTCTCATCCAAATCATGTTACTATGTATTAAGGTTTCCTAGTAACGACCTTGTTAGATAATAATCATTGTATACATTCTCAAATTCTTCAATTACCAACTGAAAAGCAATGCTAGAGTTATTTAACCAAGATGATGAATTATATTGATTTAGGAGAAGCACTATTATATTTATTTCCAAGTAATTTTTCCATGAAGTATTTGAACATTAATGTAGAATATTGCATCATATTATAAAGATTAAATTTTTCAATGTAGTATAGCTTGCAAATTGAATAAATCGTATTGCATAAGTTGTTATTGTTCTGCTTAATAGAGTAGACTCTTGCATAGATTGTACTGTAAGTCTCTTGCAAATTGTTGCAAAGATTTATTTGTGTAACTTGTATTTAAAAGCTTGTTGCAAGGAGCTTGTTGTATTGTAGAATTTGTTGCAAAAAGTATATTGCAAATTATATTAAAAAGCTTGCATTGTCAGCCTTGTTAAAGATGCATTCCCTAGTTTCCATTCTCGGAGTTGTGCTTAGTGGCAAGGACAACTATCCAGATGGTCGAGAAAGATGAAGCACGCACTCATCTTCAATGATATGTGGGATGACATCTGTGAAGGAGAAGGTGATGCTACACATGAAGAGCCTAAAACATACAAAGAAGTTTCCATGTGGAAGAACATAAATAAGAAGGCATATGCACTTATCATTACTACAATAAGTGAAGAGGTGAGATAGCATATAATATATGCTAAAATTTCTTATGATGCTCTAAAGAAGGTAAAATATTTGTATGACTCGCATTCTGCATTGGTGTTAATTCAGTTGTTGTTGAAGCTCTTCAACCTAGAGATGAAATATAATGATCCCATTGCTATGGCATTTGAGATCAAAGCCATCATGCCTGAAATTAATGCCACCGATGTGAAGGTAGACCTTCCCCTCATTTCCTTCATCAAGGTCCTCTATCCCACATATTCACACTATATTGAGTACCTTCAAGCTACTGTACAACTGAAAGACCTCATTTGACACTTTGGTGGGGAATGTTGCAAAACGAGAGAAAGCCTTTGGAAAGAAGACAATTCAACCCACTGGAGAGATTGAGTGCCTTGCTCAAAAGGGAAGAATTTAACCACGTGATTTTTCTAGAGGACATGGCAACCAAAGAGGATGTAGAAAAAATAATTTCATAGGTAGGGGGGTAGACACAACCATGCTGAGAACTTTGATATTCAATGCGTTTGTCACGGGAATAAAGGAAATGAGGCAAAGACATGCAAAATTCGTTGAAAGCATGTCATGGAAAATAAAGAGCAAAAAGAAGACAAAGGTAAATATCATGAGTTTGCTCATTTTATTATTGCACATTGTAATGTTCGCATAAATAAAGTTATATTCAATACTTCATTTTCATCTTGGAGAGATACTTGGTTGCTTAACACTGGTGCAACCTGCCACGTGACGTTTAAAAAATACTTCTTTGAAGAATTGAATGGCACTATAGATGATGTAGTATATTTTGTAGATAAATCCAACCTCAAACCCAAGGGAATTGGCACCCTCGTGCTCAAATTACCTAGATTGCCTCACTTTTTGTTGCATAGTGTTATCTATCTTCCAAAGTTGCAAAGAAACATGTTGTCTTTGGTAAGCCATATTAGGGTCTTTGGTTCCACATGTTAATGCAATAATTCCAAAGTAATATAGAAACAAACTTGGTGCAAGAAATTGAAAGTGCATCTTCTTGAGGTACTCAAACACCAAGGCATATCGCCTTTATGATGAGGTAGACAAAAATTGTATACTTTCCAGAGACATCATTTTTCTTGAAATGGATAAGAATGACAAGACCATTGAGAGGCAACTTAATCATCCAAATAAATTTATGCATGTAAAGACATTTCATGAATTTGACAATGAGATTCCACGTCTTGAAGAGGGTATTCCTATCTTGGATAATTATTTGGAATATCCTTTTGTAGCATCATCTCCCCCTCATGAATAAATTCCTGCCACTTCACTAGAATAGGAGGTTCAATTGGATGATGTACTTGAGAGGATTAGAAGGTTGAATCTTGAAGAGAATGAAGCACAACCGACTGAGCAACCTAGACCTTCATAGAAAGTTCCAGAGTGGCTCATGAAGACACTTGAAAGTGTTCATCCTAATGAATTTGGAAATACAATAACTAGAAGTTTGACAAGACAAGAAGATGGAGGTGATGTAGATGATTCAAATTCATGTGATGCAGATAATATGGATGTTTCATATGATTGTGGATGTATTTATCTACTAACCTTGAATCGACTTCCTTTGAATAATTTTATTCCCATGATGAGTGAAAAGAATCCATGTAGAATGAATATGATGCTCTCATCAAGAATATACATGGAAGTTAGTAGACCCTCCATTTGGAACCAAACCAATTGATTGCAAGTGGGTTTATAAGAACAAGTACAAATTAGATGGCTCACTTGACAAGCATAAGGCGAGGCTTGTGGCAAACGATTTTGCATAGAAATAAGGCAATGACTATGAGGATACATTCCCCCCCACAATAAAATGGGCTACCATTTGTACTCTATTGGCTTTGGCTGCATAGAGCCGGTGGAGAATTCATCAAATGGATGTGAAGACTACTTTCTTGACTGGAGGCTTGAAAGAGAATGTCTTCATGTCTTAGCCATAAGGTTTTCTTGTAAAGGGAGAAGAGCATAAGGTATGCAAGCTCATGAAGTCTTTGTATGGCCTAAAACAAGCACCTTGTGCATGGTACAAAAAGCTAACTGAGCATCTTCTGAAATTGAATTTCAAACACTTTAATCTTGATGATGCAACACTATTTGTCAAGAAAATTGGAATATTTGTTGTATATACTATAGTATATGTAGTTGTTTTGTTGATGTCATGGAACAATGAAAGCTACATTGCATCCATAAAAAAAGAATTGAAGGGCTTTAAGGCGACAGATTTGGGACATCTTCACTAGTACTTGGGAATTGAAGACTCAAAATCCAAAGTACCTATTCATCTCCCATAAGAAGTACATTGGAGATTTGTTGAACATGTTTGGCGTGACAAAGTGTAACCCTCTCTGTACTCCAATGGAATAAAAATTGAAGCTCACATCAAAAGAAGGGAATGAATTTGAGGATGCAACCAAGTATAGATAATTTGTGAGGAATCATATCTACCTTACCACCACTAGACCACTATACCTTGTGAAGGACATTGGTTTATTGCAAAAAAGGTTATAAGATGCTTGGGGACACTAGTGAAGCACTAATGAAGGGAAGACTTGAAAGGAAACAACACTAGGGCAGAGAACTATCCAAGGTAAGAGGTGAGAGGTGGTGACGCTAGGAAGAACTAGGAAAGGTAGGAATAAATAGGAAGGAGACGATAAATAAATGGTTGAGGAAGCGACCCCATGGCTATAGTCTACAAGATACGACAACCAAGAACAACATCCTTACAAAGAGATAAGGAGTAAACGGTATGGTTGTTAATCCCATTTAGGAATAAATCATCACAAGTGGGGCCCTGTGTGAGAAAACGATGTAGAGGGAACCAATCATCGATGAGGTTTTCGAGGAAGGAGGAGAAGAAGAGGGGAAGTGAGAGAGGAGATACTCTCCCGAGCAAGAAAATGCAAGCGAGGAGGATAAAGGAAAGAGAGGTAACACAAAGCAAAAGGAGAAGCGAGATCATTGTTGGTTTATTAAGGTATGAAATAGCTAGTACCAACGACAGAGTGCCCATGTTGGCCCCACAAAGGTACACTATGAGACAAGGCTCCATTCAAATCAAATATTCTAAGGTGGGTGGCTTCAAACTGATTAGAATTTGATGGCGATAAAGAGAATGGAGTGTATACTTCAAGATTCCTTATGAGTCTTGGATCAAAAACTATCTCATGGAGATCATGCAAACAATTTATTCCAACAGATTCCACAACATAGGTGGAATATGTGGTTGTTGCACAAGCAACAAAGGAAATTGTGTGGCCCGAGAATATATTTGAATATTTACACAAGAAACATGTGAATTATACTCCTCTACTAGTTAACAATACCTCTGCAATCAAGTTATCCAAGACTCTTATATTCCATGATCGAACCAAGCACATCTGATATAGGATGCACGTTACTAGGACATTATAGGTCATAGTACGCAGCTTCGACACTCTAATACACAACTACCCTGTGCATGAGGGTGAAGGAATCAACTGGTCTTACACAATAGAATTACACCCAGACAAACTCAAACACAAAATTGTGTTCATAAAGAGTGGCCCAACAAGCCTTTTCTATTAATTTGCAGAAATGACAGTTACAGGTATGCCTTGATGGGATTTCTCAACTACAGAATTTACACTAGGTTTAAGACCCGTCCTCACTATCCCATACACAACCTCTCCAACCTGTTGGTCTTAATCTCAACTAGGAAATGCATACACTTATAGAGCATGCCACTATATTATCTCAGCCTGAACTTGGATTCTTATCTACCCCCCTGCTCAACCTATCTCTTCTTCCCTCTTTTTGGTTGTTTTCTCTATTTCATCTTTGGAGGCTTCTCTCTCCCCCTCTCTTGACTACCCCCTCTCTCTAGAGAACTCTTCTTCTTCTTCTCCTCTCTCTGGAGACTTATTCTCTCCTATTTCTTTGTCCCCCTTTTTTTCTATCTGGAAACTCTTCCCTCTTCTTCTTGAGGTTTCGTTCTTCCTTCTAGAAGTTTCATGTTGCGCGTTGATTCCTAAATCATTCACTCCAATTATTTGACATTATTACAATCATGGTGAGATCCTCGATCTCCACCCAAAAGTGACTCAAATGTACAGGTAGCATCCTTCCATGGATCTGTGTTAAATATCCATACAGGCTCTCCTAACACCATCATTCATATCTGTACCTTCCGGATCCTTCACTTGTTCCACCTTCTAGGTCTTCATGCCTCCTCAACACACTCATATCCCCTCCTATCGACTCCTTACTCTTGGGATTCCATTTTTGCTCTCTCTATGGGTTTTTCAATACCCATGGTTCGATACATCGTTGGACATCGCTCCATGGCTCTCTAGTCATACCTTCCTATGGCACTTTCGATGCCATTCCCTGATGAATTGTCTGGTTCTCCAAATCTACTTCCTATTTCAACAACAACTTTCGATGCCTAGCTCGATACGTCGGCTCCGATATGCCATTGGGTTTCACTCTATTGACTCATCCCAACAAATCACTTCTGATGTGGCAACTCTGATGTTTCATTCCCGATAACATGTTCTTCATTCCCCGACTTCTGATATGCTAGGTTTCGATACATTGTAACTCTCGACTCCATCGACCTTTCCAATTCACACTTATCAATAATATGTTCCTATGGCTGGCCTCCGATGAGGCATCACCGATACGTTGGCTTGCATTTTTGCTTGATCGGATGGATGGGATCACACTTGATAACCCAATGAACGATTGTGATCGCTCTTGGAACACCAATCCTAGTACTAGATCAGGTTCCCTTCCCCACTAATTGAATGACTGCACTTGCCTATGATATCTCTCCTCCAAGTCTTCTCTTGACACTAACATGCGTCCAAACTCCTACGAGCAGCTACACCTTGTTCCTGAAGCCTCCAATCCACTTTGAGGATTGCGCTTGATCTCCAACACTTTGCGCTTCCGCCAGATGCCCTACATCAGTACTCCCTTGATTATTTGAAAGCATGTCCTCATGTGGAGGCCTTTAATCTTCTTGTGAATCTAGCTCACTCTTCTTTCTCTTACGCCAATGCCAAACTTCATAGCAGGTGTGTGGGTTCATCTTCATCTTCATTTTCATATTTACCTTCCTCCTTTTCTTCACGACTTCAACTGCAACTTTATTCTCTTCTTTCTTGATTTGCTTTATGTTGCCTCTACGCAACCTTAGCAATCTGGAATGGTGCCTTATTTTCTCATCTATGCTCTTGGTATCTCCATGGCCACTCTTTGCATTCTGATCTTCCTTAGCAACCCTGATGCTGCCCTTCTTACCTATTTCTATACATCCATACTCACAAATATTTAAACAGTTGGTAAAACCCAAGACCACTACATGGTCCTCCTTCTCATCACCATTTATCTCTACTACAATAATTGCGGCTGCTTTTTAAATCTTCTCCTCACAACTCTCCATTGTACTCGGTACCTCTCCACCCATTTCTCCTCCTGCAGTTTAGACTACGGACTCAACAACTTCCATGGTTACCTTCTCCTTGGACTTGCCCTCCTCACTCTCCATTGTAATCTCTGCCACCATCCTCAATATTCTCATGATCCTTGACAACAATAATGCAATTGTTCTCCTCATTGTCATCCTCACCCTCATTGTCTTTTATTTTTCACGTGCCCACACATCCATAGTCATCAACCACCTCTTGTCCAAGGTCAGATTCCATAACTTCCTTTACTTATAATGTGGTAACTATGCCACATCTTTCCTCTGCTCCACCCTTTCGAGCCTAGAGTTATCCATCCTCTTCCTCTTTGAAGAAGATCTCTACAATATGTTTGTGCTACTTTCAGGAGTCTCAAACCTCCTCTTCTCCATCTAGTGTCTAGTAATGGCCATTGTCGAACTTATGTCCTTCTTCTTCTGAGTAGTACACTATTACCCCTTCTTCCACATCATCTTCCTGCTCATGACATGCTTGGGCACATCATGCCTCCCATGCTTGCTCCAACACTTCAAGCCTCTCCAAAATTAGTTCATTAATCTTCCTCACCTCCTCCATAGTGAGGCTTCATGTCGCCTCCATCAAAAGCCTTTAGTATATTTTCACACCTCAAGAGTTTCCCAACCCTCCAAACACTTTCTAAAGCTCTTAAATTTGCTACTATTTTCCTCAATTCACCACATATCTCTATGGGATCCATCACCTTCCCTGACCTCCCTCTGTTTATCCTTCCAATCCTTTATCGCTTTATGTAGTCCATCTCTGCACTCCCACAATATGCAGTTTCTTTGAGAACTTTCCAATGAGTTCCTCTTCAATAATTCTACCCATATCCCTCTACTAGAACTAATATATTTTTCGACTTCATATGCATAACTCAATTCTACCTTCCACCTTCAACTGGGATTTCCTTCTCTATTAGACAACTCTACCCAACTTCCTCATTGGATCTGTCTCAAATTCTCAAACCTCCACATGTTTGCTTCTTTCTCCCTTTTTGATAACTCTACCCAATCTTCATTGTTGGAGCCATCCCTACAAGTCTACCCAACCACAACGGGAGTTGTCTTCCTCAACTCTTACAACTTCCCTACAACTCTACCCAAAATCACAATTATGGAGTTGTAGCTTCTTCTCACCTCACACATGATACTCCTACTTTGATACCATGAATGATACAGTCTGCCCCTTACTGCGACGTTATAGTTCATAGTACACAACTTCAACACTCTAATACACCAACTACCCTATGCATGAGGGTGAAGGAATCAACTGGTACTACATAATGAAATTACACCCACAAAAGCTCAAACACATAATTGTGTTCATAAACAGTGGCTCAACATGCCTTTTTCTATTAATTTACAGAAATGACAATTACAGGTATGCCTCGATGGGATTTCTCAACTACACAATCTACACTAGGTTTCAGACTGTGAAATTCTATGTCACAGCATATCTAAGAGCTAAGGATACCTCACAAAGAAAGAATGAGCAGAAAAGTTGAATAAGAGTGAAAACTGCAGTAAAAAAAGCAGAAGAATAATTATGCAACAAAACTCAGATAGGAGTAGAATAATGTCACATGATCCAATAATCAGTATATTGAACAATGATGATACAATGGAGAGAATTCGAATCACACAGGAGAATACGAAGCTCAGTTGGTATAGCATAGGGATTATCACCACTGGAGTACTCCGGAAAACTCAAACTCAACTGAACTAAACCTAAACTTAGCTAACTGAAGACATAATCAGTTAACTGACTAAGGAGGGTGCAATAGTGATTTTGTCATGCATGCCAGTCAAAAAAGGGCGCATGAGGCCACAATCAGTGGCATCCAGAGCTCTAACCCCCCACAAGAGTCAGCTAACTCAGGTGGACTGCACTAGAACACTCAGTAGGCTCCTATAAAATAGGGAACTGACTAAAGTGGTCCTAAAATGATGCATGCAGGGATCAGAAGGTGGTAGATGTATCCTGGATGACATCTACACACCACTAGGGGGGAAATGACATCATTAACAACTAGGAAAAATAAATAATGCTAGGTAGGATAAGGATGGAGTATTGAAATATCCTAACACCCCCCCTTAATCTATACTTTTGCATCCTGGTCCCTGGTTACCAAGACCAAAGGTCACCCATACAATCAAATAAATGATAAAAATAATTGTCCATGAACCAAGGAAATGGGGAAAAACCTCATGGGAAAAACACCCCCCCTAGAAAAGAACAGCAGTAGGGAACTCAAAGAACCTTCATACTAAGCAGAGAAGGGAAAATCTTTCCTCAATGAAATCCTTAGCAAAAATATTGGCAAGTTGCTCCTCTGTAGGATAGCAATGCAGGTGCTAGATCTGGATCTGGATCTTTGATGTACCTCCCACTGTGTAGAAGTTGTATTTTCCAAAACAAGTCTTTCAGGAGCCCTTCTTTCTACTAGAGCGAATGGCTCATTGTGGTCCAAATCATGAACCTTTTAGTACTTTTTGTTAGACAATCGAGATTTGTACTTGGTTGTAGATCCCCCATGGCAAGTCTCCTCAAGAGATTGTGGATCAAACCCCATCATCATGTAGCACCTCTCTGAAAGAAGTGGATCTGCATGACATAGTGCAAGTTTTGCATGATATTGAGATCTGGTGGTTCTATGGTTAGATGGATCCCCAACTGTGTTCCCAGCAGCTACAAGGACTTTGTGAGCCCATATTGGCCTTGGACATGGATTGGGAGCATGTGTTGGATCTAGATCTGAATCTGAATCTCCTTGAACTTTATTCTCAACATCAAGATCTTGATCCTCATCTTCATTAGAAGAGATATCACTCTGATCTTCATCAGATTCCAATGGGGTAGGCAGAGAGTATGGAAAAAAAATGTGAGAATTCATATGCCTTGGAGGCATGGTTTCCAAACCGTTTCGCTATACTCTTCCCAGTAGAGATCTTTGCAATCTCAACTGTGTCAGGACCAAAGACCACTTTCTTTAGTAAACCTGTGTGAGTCATCTGATATACAAACAACAAATTTTTTGACAAAGAAGGCACAAATAGAACATTTTTGAACTTCCCATGCCCCATATGTACTGTGCCCTTCCCTTCAGCAGAGATCTGAGAGTTGTCTCCCGTGTGAATAATAAAACCATCTTTGAGATCTAAAGAAGAAAATGATTATTCGGAGGCAACCATGTGGTTGGAGGCTCCTGAATCTATGAGGAGGGGTTGTGATTTTGAAAATCCAACCTTCAGTGCATGGCATCTCTCATGAACATTAGACTCACTTCCAGAATCAGTCTCTCTTGCACCTTTTGGGAGGGAAATTTTGTGTTGTTCAAGAAGCTTGGTCATCTAATATATCTTCTTCTGCATGCAAGATCTCTCTGGGTGGTTTCCTTTCTTGCAATAGGAACACTTGGATTTCTCAAATCCCTTATGTTTGCCCTTCTTAGAGCTGGAGGCTCCTTTTGATGGACTTGACTTGGCATTGATCTTGGGTTCAGATGGCCTCTTATCCTTGCCCTTGTGATTCTCCTTCCCATTCGCACTTTTTGCTTCTCCAGCCATAAGAGCTTGATCTTTGGAGGCCTTCAAGGTGCCTATCTGGATCAACTTATCTTGTTCTTGGATGAGATCTTCAGTGAAAATATATAAGGAGGGAATCTTCCAACTAGGGATTGACATTCGTCTATAATGGAAGGTAGAGATAAAGATGGAGAACTCGAGACCTATCTTGCTCAGAGTGGATAACACCAACTGCTCACCCTTCTTATCAATGCCACACTGCTTGCATTGCATAACTAGAGATTTCAATTTTGAAAATAACTGTTGAATGGTCTCGAAACTGCTCGGTTGTAGAGCAATCAACTCATTTTCCAGAATATGGCCTCTTAGCTCATCTTGTTTGCCGAATAAGGTCTATAACTTCAACCATAATTCTCTTGGAGTCTTCAATCCATCGAGGTGGAAGAGTAGATATCTGGAAATATGAATACACATGAAACCAAATGCTTCATCCAATCTATTCATATACTTGGTTTTCTCCACAGCTGATTGTGGTTCGGGATCCTTCCCCATTGTCACCCTGAACAATGATTTGTTACGCAATACCATCTGCATATCAGCCCTCCAATAAAGGTAATTGAAGGGTGTCAGGATCCCGGGAGAGAGAGGAGAGTTCGAATTGTCCATTACAACTGCTGGAGCGAATACAAGGTGAAAAATGTTGCTTCTGCAACAAAACTGCTACAACTACAGAAAACTGCTGCAACTGCAAAAAATTACTGCTACACTCAAAAACTTTGAATAAACTGCAAAAACTCTCAATAATGGAGGTAGACTACTACTGAGCACTACTTTGGGATAGTAGGCACTTTTATCCGGATCGTTCACACTAGGCTAGACCTCATTGGATTTCTCCAATGAATTCAATGCAATGGCACCAGGATTTGATATGGAAATCCAGAGGCTTCTGGTGCACTACCACAAGCAGCTGCTCAACCTATTCGTTCAATGGCTCTGATACCATGTGAAATTCTATGTCACATCAGATCTAAGAGCCGAGGATACCTCACAAAGAAAGATGTAATGTCCCCAATTTGAAAATTTTCCCAATTTGGTCAATTTTTGAAACTTGGACTAGTGAAGCCCCAAATTGTCCCAAATGATCCCAAATGGTTTCTAACTGTGTCTAGAGTGGATTGAGGTGCAATAGGACACATTGATGCATATATTATATGCTTGGAAACTTTCTAAATAATCCAGCCACTTGTATTTACAATTAGAGAATGAAAGGCAGAATTACTAGGAAAATCTATGTTGAAACCCCCAAGGGTAGGTGGATCCAAATGGCTCCAAATTGAGTCTGAAGGTATATGAATGGTATTAAGACATAAAAATGAACCTCATGGGTTATTATACACTATCATGAGACTTTTGCAACATTCATTTAACTTCAGGAGAAGTTGGGGAATTTTACTAGTAAATTCGGGGTTCAAACCCCCAAGGGTGGGGGACAAAGATGGCTTCCCAAACACTGTAAAACCTTTCCAAATTTCACAATAGATACATGGTACTGATAAAGGACTTCAATGTGCTCCCCAATTCATGATTAATAATTTTCTATAAGCTTCCGCAACTCCCAAAAATCAGATGTTTGTATACTAGCTTTGACATAGGGGGAAATGATAGTAAATCTTCCCAAATTGTTATGAAACTTAAGAATATTGCTCCAAATGATTATCTAATGAATATGAAACTTCTTCATCATATTAATGGCACTCCGTACAACATTAATATATCAGATATTGACTTATCCATTCGAATTTGATACCACTTCAAGTGCAAATAACAAGGTATTGGGGAAATGACACCATTTATTCATACTTTAGCATTTTTACATCAAATCTTTTGGAGTTTTGACTTGAAAGTCTTCTGAGCAGTAAATAAAGAGTATATATATCAAATTATTAAGATATGGGGCCTCAAGAGCTATCCCAAAGAGTTCATCACCTCATCAAGTGCGCCTCTCCTCGAGGAGCAAGAATATGCCAAGAAATGGAAGAATGGTTGTAGAAGCAAGTTGAAAGAAATGTGACCACGAGCTTCCCTGTAGCTTCAACCTGTAACAAAATACTCCATTGTAGCTCCAAATGAAAGGTCTTTATGGCCTCTCCAATTGCCAATTAGGATGGGAATCTTTTAGCCTCGAAATTGGTGCTAAGGCAAGTAGAGTAGCACTCTACTAGCTCTCCTCTCCAAATGCAAAATATCAAATGATCAAAAGCCACCATCCTTCTTTGTTATTGTATTTTATAAACTTATAAGTTCCTCCATGGGTCAAATTCCTTCCAAGAGCTTCATGCCAACTCAAGTTGGGAAGAGATTCCAATGTGTGCCACTTGTCCCTCCAATTCTAGCCTCCTGCTCCACCAAATTCGAATAGGTGTCTCTTTGGCTTCCCTAACTCCCTTGAGCGCCCTCTTGGAGGCTATTTTTAGCCCTGACATGTCATATATGTTAGATGTCAGCATCCAGGTCTGATTTGTGTCATAGGTGTCATAACATCTTCATCATCGTTGTCATAGATCTAGGGAATCTAGCCCAAGTGTCCCACTAGCTCCAAATTGCCTCTTCCTCTTCAATGGGAGATATTACTCCACTCCAATTCGACCTTACATGACTCATGCCATGAATAATACCTCTTAAAATCCCCCAAGTATGTTACCCTTCATCTTGAATTCGAATTGGGGAGATAATCATGCCAAGTGTAGTGGGGAATCTTGCCACATGGGGGTCCCACAACCTCTTATGTGCCCTCATGATCTAATGCCACCTTATTTTCTTTTCATTATTATTTATTTGACCCATTTAATGTAAATTTGTAAGTCTAAGGTCACTTTGGGTCTTGTAGCTCCCTTATCCCAACTTTTAATGCTTCCAGCCCCAACCTAGGGAACTAGTAATTTTCCTCCATGACAGTTCATTTGGATGGGTATATTACAAACTTTGAATTGGGAATTTCTCTTAATGTGACCCACCTTGTCCCTTTGGATCTAATTTCACATTATTACTAACTTGGACATCATTCTTGGCAATTATTTGACCCTTGGCATCAATTTGACAAACTATCATGAGTATGGCCAAGGGGCTTAGGCCATTGTGACCCAATGCAAAATTTTGGGACATGACAAAAGAATGATCATAAAAGTTGAATAAGAGTGAAAACTGCAGTAAAAAGAGCAGAAGAATAATTATGCAACAGAACTCAGATAGGAGCAGAATAATGTCACATGATCCAATAATCAATATATTGAACAATGATGATACAATGGAGAGAATTCGAATCACACAGGATAATTCGAACCTCAGTTGGTCTAGCATAGGGATTATCACCACTGGAGTGATCCAGAAGACTCAAACTCAACTGAACTGAACCTATACTCAGCTAATTGAAGACACAATCAATTAACTGACTAAGGAGGGCGCAATAGTGAGTTCGTCATGCATGCTAGAGGGCGCATGAGGCCACAATCAGTGGCATCCAGAGCTCTAACCCCCCACAAGAGTCAGCTAACTCAGGTGGACTGCACTAGAACACTCAGTAGGTTGCTATAAAATAGGGAATTGACTGAAGTGGTCCTAAAATGATGCATGCATGGCTCAAAAGGTGGTAGATGGATACTAGATGACATCTGCACACCACTAGGGGGGGATGAAATCATCAACAACTAGGAAAAATAAATAATGCTACGTAGGACAAGGATGGAGTATTGAAATATCCTAACACAGACCTGTCCTCACTCATCCCATACACAACCTCTCCAACCTGCTAGTCTTAATCTCAACAAGGAAATACATACACTTACAGAGCATGCCACTCTGTTCTCTCGGCCTGCACTCTACTTCTCTTAAATGCCATTGCTTAGCATCTCTCTCATTCCCTCTTTTGGGATGTGTTCTCTATCTCCGCTCTAGATACTTCTCTCTCCCCATCTATGGACCGGTTCCTCTCTCTGGAGAACTCTTCTTCCTCTTCTTCGCTCTTTGGAGACTTCTTCTCTCTTATCTCTCTGTCCCCCTTTTTTCTATATAGAGAATCCTCCCTCTTCTTCTCAAGGTTTTTTCTTCCTTCTAGAAGTTTCTTGTTATGCGCCAATCCTTGGCTCATTCACTTCCGTCATTTTGCATTATTGCACAATCATGGTGAGATCCTTAATCTCCACCCAAACTTAACACAAATGCACGGGTAGCATCCTTCCCTTGATTTGCATTAAATATCCGTACAAGCTCTCCTATCACAATCATTCAAATCTATGCCTTCTATATCCTTCGCTCGTCACTCCTTCTAAGTCTTTGTGCCTCCTCAACGCACTCATATCCCCTCATGTTGGCTCCTTATTCTTGAGCCTCTCTTTGGGTTTTTCAATACCTGTGGTTTGATACATCATTGGATATTACTCCATGGCTCTCCAATCATACATACACGACACTCTATAATACCTTCCTATGGCACTTTTGAGGCCATTCCCCGATGCACTATCGAGTTCTCTAAATATGCTTCCTATTTCAACAACATCTTCTGATGCCTATCCTGATACGTAGGCTTTGAGAATCCATAGGGTCATGTTCTATCGTCTTCTCTCCAATGAGTCACTTTCGATGCGATAACTTAAATGGAACAATCCTCATAACATGTTCACGGTGCCCTGACTTCTGATATATCGGGTTTCGATACATTAGAACTCTCCACTCCATTGGCCTTTCCACTCTGCACCTATTGGTAACATGTTCCGATGGTTGACCTCCGACAAGGCGCCATAGATACGTCAGTTTCTGATGTCGCTTGATCTAATGTTTGGGATCACACTTGATAACCCATTGAACAACTGTGATTTCTCTTGGCAAAACAATCTTGGTACTTCATCGAGTTCCCTTCCCCATAGAGTAGACAACTGCACTTGGCTTTGATATCTTGGTTAATGCTTGAGATCTCTCCTCCAAGTCTTCTCTCGATGTTGACATGTGTCTGAACTCCTATGGGAAGCTACACCTTGTGCCTAAAACCTTCGATCCACTATTAGGATCGCGCTTGATCTTCAATGCCCAACACTTCGGCCTGATGCTCCTACATCACATCAACACAAAGTACCATTTTATTCGATATCATGTAGAGACTAATACCATTAGTTTGAGACATTATTCCACAAGTCAACAAATTGTAGACATTTTCACCAAAATATTTGGAAGATAAAAGCTTGAAAAGTTTAGAAAGATGCTTGGACTCACAAACACCCCTCCAGATTAAGGAGGGGAATGTTGGAAACCTAATATGTAGGGATTATAGTTCCTTTTGTAAATAATGCAAATAACTAGTTTTGTTTCGATTACCAAACTAAATAATCACATACATTTGGAAGCTAAAGGCCAAATGTCATTTCTCCTTTGTATAAATAAGATATTCACACTCAAAGAATAATCAATCTAGTTTTGGAGTTTTTCCAAGGCCTATTAAAAACTATCATATTTTAAGCATATCAATTCTTCTTTCAACTATTTTAATAAAAATATGTAAAAAAACTTATCTTCGTGTTCACTCCAAACTTTTCTTAAAATTCACAGACTTTATATTAAAAAATACCTCTAATGAATTAACTTTTACTACTTTTTATTATAATTTAATTTATAGCCACTAATATTATACATTTCATTTACATTAAAAAATTATTCCTCTATTTTTCAATAATCTATTGGGTTAATTTACATGAAATGTCATGGCACTAACATTGCATATTTCTCATTTCTTTTCCAGAAACCCAATTTAGTCTTGAAATCCCTAAGTCCCGAACAACCCAATTAATATTAAAGACAAGCTCTATGACCTCTTGAAAACTTTCCATGAAGTTCTCAAAGACATCCACAAAGGATAACTTTACTTCCTGCCCAACTTTTTCCACTATTATCACAAGAACTTCTTCACATAAATACTAATCCCTAGAAACGCAGACCAAAATAAATGCTTCAGAAATCGACTTGGAATCCCAAACTCTCTAGACAAGCGAGAGGGAATAATCTAAACGATGACCGGTGAAAGTTACTTGCCAACAATAATTGAAGCCTGTATTGAACATAATTAGTAGCCACTCTCCTAGTGCATAGGAGGAGGCAACATAATCCACGAAAAACCAATCCACCATTCCAGAATTCTTACTCTTGCCAAACCAACTCCTTCTGCTGCTGATTACAAACTTGAGATGAAAACACATGCTTATCTTTATACCCAAGAACACACCCTGTCTGAAAGTACTGTCGAACAAACCTGCATCAATCCCATATGTGTTAGACTTTGGAGCTTGGGGAATTTCATTTACCAAGAAGCCTTTCATCCTCCACATGGCCGAAAGCAGTACCAAATAAATTACACCTACCTACCATCACATTTGGTCATTAAATGAATGAGTTGACATGAATAAAATTCTATAGTGTGAAAGTCTATCGTTGGGGGAGTCAACAAGATTGTATTTGGCCCCCATTTTCTATTAAACCCCATCGAGGAAGGTGTGAAGCTTCATTTTCTAGTCTATTTGCTTTAGAGTTATGCTCTATTTGAACATGGTAGAACTGTATAGACGAAATTTGAGGGAGAAGACCAATGATTCGTTTGTGAAGCCTTTCGACTATTTGATCCACTATTTCCTCACGATGCCTAGTTTGAGAAAGAATAAGAAGAAAATCTCCAATCACCACTAGAGAACGAATACCTAGTGCAACAGATTGTTTCAAGCTCAAGAATAAAGCATAATACTTTGCATGATTATTTGTGCCAATCCCTAATCCACAAGCATAGGATAAAACTATATTTCCTCCGGGGTCAAAAATACCCCCCCTCCCCCCTCGCACCTGCCTCCACGTGAGACTCAATGCATTTTACCTACAAATTTCAAATAGGAAAAACATTTTTTTTTTTATCAATGTCTTGATTAATTTTAATGTCTTCCAAAAACATAAATTCAATTTAAACTATCCAAATTAAACAAAATTCCTCGAAGAAGATTCATAGGTTCTCAAAGAGTATCATGAACAAAAAATATCTTAATTATAGTCATCCACAAGGGAGTAAACTTGTGGAAAAAAATCAAAATTCCCTAATTTGCTATAGATTCTTACAAACTGTCCTAAAAGCATCCTAAAAAAAACTTCATAAAAGAATATACTAAACGCTAGAATCACTGTCGAAAACTGGACATCATGAGAGTCTTCTACTTCAACTTCAGAGTTGTTCTTAGCATCTTCTTCTTGACTTGCAACGTCATCATCATGGTCCTCTTCCATGGTCTTTATTTCTCTCAGGATATGCCCAAATGCATGCCCCACTTGGAAGATGCACACAACCATGTGAAAATGCCCGCAATACATCAACCATACAACAATAAATGCTCGCAATACAATAGGGACTGCCCGCAATACAATAGGAAACACAACCATACAACAAGAAATGCCCACAATACATCAGAAAATGCCCACACATACATATAAAATGCCTGCCATACCTTAGGAAATGCCTTCCATACCTCTAGGTATACCTGCAAAACTTCAAGAAATGCCCGCACTTGTTACTTTGAACTTGAGAGTCGAAATCAGGTTTGGTTTGACAATCCACATGTTCTATGAAAGAGTTGGTCTTGCTAACATATGCACGCCCCACAAGATGCACACAAACATGTATTGAAGATGCTCTCCATACAACAAAAAATGCACACAAAACATCAAAATAAGCCACAATAAATGCCTGCCATACCTTAGAATAAGCATGCCAAACAACAGGAAATGCTTTCCAAACAATAGGAAAAAGTTGGGCCTTACAACATTAAAAAACATTTATAAATTTTTTTTTAGAATTTGGGGTGGACTAGCACCTATGCTTTTCCTAGATTGCATGAGGATGAGACAAGTGTTCCGTTCGTAAAAAAAAGAATATAAAAAATAACTGGTAGTTGATGCATGGATAACTCATAGCTTATTGTTATAGCATGATTTGCCACACCTTATGCAACATGCCTTGATGGCCTTACATGTCCCTCTGTAGACTCATATCATCCCTCTTGCTAAGAGAAACCCCTGAAAAGCACATTTTTATTGATGTACGCGCCCTAACAGCACTATAACCTGTGTATACGCATGCTGCTCCACTACTGCCCATGTACGTCTGGTTCCATGCTTAAAATTAAAAATATTTTGTGTTTTCCATCCCAAATAATGTCCATGTTGATCCTTGGCCTTCCATATGCTGGTAAACGCTCCGATTCGACCCTACACCTCCTTTAGGGGTTATATATTGAGCCATTGTGGAGCATGAGAGGGAGGAGAAACTAGAGAGCAAGGAAACTCTAGAGAAATTTTGCCCCATTGTCATTGCCTTGAGTCTACATCCCTTTGTCCTTGTTGTTTGAACTCTTTTATGTCCATCTCCGAAGCTCTCCGATATCATATGAAGGAGGAACCCAATTACTCCTTGAACTTGTGGGCTTGCCTTTGCATGGAGGATTGAAATGGTGGAGGTCTAGGTGGAGGAACTTAGTTTCTCGGTTCCGACGAGTTGCCTACAGAAGGTTGTCACTATGTATTTCTGTGCATTTCATTAATAGAAATACTCTTTTCTTGTCCAATACATGTTGCAAATGCTTATGTTATTTTCCTTGGGTACATTTGTTAAATATGTTAATGGATTATGCTAGTTTTCATGCTAACAATTTATAGCTATATTCCGTATGCTCGTATATATTTGTTGTTGAGGACAAGTTGTAGGTAAGGAGCATTGAATTTCAAGCTCAACGGTGGCCTTCTTCGAACATCCAGTTGAGGTAAGAGCTTTCTCTTTTATTGATGGCATTTTACATTTATCTAGCATACTTGAGAATTGAGTTGATTTCTTGGGTCAATTTGTTTGTTGTGGTCCACCCCAAGCCATAGGAAGTTTTTATCCATAAAACTTGTGCATGGATAACTTGATGAATAGATAACGGGCAGTTCATGGCAGACAACCCATTTAACTAGAAGAAGGTGGGTTGGAAGGCAACCTGCTTAACTAAAAGAATGTATGTGATAATAGGTAGCCGAGGTATAGACAACAGATGATTACAACTACACGTGGATAACAAGTAACATATAACTTGTTCATAACACTTAACTTGTGGCCTACTGTGCTAGTTTTATTTATATTTATATTAAAAATGTGTTTTTATTTCTTTATTTTGGATCATTAAAAATAACCATCAATCTTTTTTTTTCAAGCAGAAAAAAGCAGTTCCTTGATATTCAAAATCAATCAAAGTGAACAAAGTCCATTACATGGGGGATTACTCGATCCTTGCTTCACAACAAACTAAACTATTAGGCAAAAGAGCTACAAAAGAAGACTTACTTACATACTAAGCAGTCCATTCTAAAAAAAAGGCCTACAATGAAGGTACTACAAAAGTCAAAATTTAATCATAGAATCCACATCCTTAAAAGAAAGCTCCAGCTTGAGAAGTTAAGGAGAGAAGACTTGTACTAATCCTACATTCACTACCTCATTCTCAAAATATTCTTAAAAAAATAATAAGCCTTCGGTCAGCCCAACTGTTTTTTTAGAGAGAAAGTCCACAATAACATTGTACTCTCTAAATATGTGACTGATACTATTTTGAACAAAGGAGTCGAGAAGAGAAGTAGTCCTATCACACCACTATTCGAGGGAGAGAACCTGAAGACTAGATCTTCTATTTGCCTAGTTTACAATGACCATCGAGTCACTAAGAATCTGCAAAGTAGGAATACCAATGCTAGATGCAAAAAATACCAATCCCTAGAGTGCCAAGAGCTCAACTCTCATGTTAGAACCATTGCCACAATTTAAAAGTATGAACCTCATTCAACTCAAGAAACATACCAACACCACTATTATTAATTTGAGCAGCTCCATCAAAATATCCCAAAGCATAAAAGGTGACAGGAGGTTCCCCAACTTGCCTAATTCTTTTCATAACTTCCTCTAGTGAATAATCTTTATACACAGCCAGATCTCTTATACTACTATTCAAAACATTTGGTACCCGATCTTAAAAGTTTGCCTTATTTCTAGTTTTCCATATCTCCCAACATAGGAAGATTGGTAGAAATTTGTGTGTATTTTTGCTTTGGATCCATTGTTCTAAGTTGACAACAAATGAGGAGGATCCCCAGATCTAAGAAATTTGAAGATCCTCACCAACAACCTTCCACAACAGTTCACTAAAAGGACATGAAACAAATATATGATTAATTGATTCACCACCTTTTTTGCATAGATGACAAAGGTTTGGCCCGGACCAACCCCTTTTAACCAAGTTGTCCCATGTTAATATACAATTTTCACAGCACAACCAAATAAAACATTTGAGTTTTATTGGCACCTTCCACCTCCAAATTTTCTTATACTACCACATTTGCTCAGTGGGAGATAGAGACTGTGCAATAAAAGAATAAGCATCTTTAGTAGTGACCTGTCCAAATGATTTGTTAAAAGACTAGACAACATAATCCTCTTCCTCCTTAAGATGAATACCAGCTCTATTAAGAGTCCAAATATACTTATTCCATTCATCATCCCAATGGCTACCTAATCCCAAATCTTCAGCAGTAAGTCAATATGAGTTTGAAGGCCTCATCCAATTTGGCCTTCTAATGTGCTTCAAAGTAGTAAAGCCCAATTCTGCCAAATAATCAATGATATATGGAGAAAGACTGAAATTCTCTTCTCCACCTATAAAAGGGTCAACACTAACACAAACTTGTTCACCATTGCCAACCTTCCAAGTTAAAGCTCTACTGATCTAATAAAATGAGTGTAAAATGATCTTTGCTCCATGATCAAAACAATTTGGAGATTGGTTCAAAGGCAAAAATGAGTCTAAAACTTTGGTATAAAATGCATTGAGAATTGTGCCAGATTAATAGTTTTTCATCAAATCGATTTCTATTAAGTGAATAATCTACAAATTCAAATTTCTCATATAAATTCTTTTTTCAATCTACTAAAATTTTAGTACAAGGAAATTACACTTTTAAGTAAAGTTAACTTTCATTACCAGTAAAAGTATTAAGTAAACTTTATCTATTTATCATTCGTAGTAAAATTATTAAAGTGAAAAAGAAAATGTACAATAAAAAATATTAAAATAAAAGTATATAATTATTATTATTATTATAAAATAAATGAATTAAGATATAATTAAAAAATAAAACTTTAATAAAATGAAAGTGCACACCACATGCTTTTTTATTGGTTAAAAGAAAAACACAAACAGGAAAAACAGAGGGAGCACCAGATATTAGAAAATCTACAACTCCATGCAAGCTGCCCGGCCCTCGGCGGGCAGCAACCCTTGGATTTATTATTCTTCGCTGAAATTTAATAAAACTTCGTATTTACTTGCCTTGTACGATTATCATTTCTCTCTAATTCCTTCAACTTTATTATTATTGTTTTATTTTTCCATTTTTCCTTTTCTGTCGGTGTTCGCCGCTGCGTCTCCTGTATCTCGAGCGACATGGTCCCGCTGGGTGACTGGTGATCGGAGTCACCATTAGCATCATGCGAGGCTTATTTATCCAGAGAGCCATCGCAGAAATCTGCTTGCATGTGACCAGGGTCCGCGGATAGCAATACACCGACACCACTGCTAACATTAATAATCATAATTATCCATTCGTTATTGAGTATCAGCAGTGATGATCGCGAATGGGGGAGGAGGAGGAGCTTCCCTCGAATGGAAGTTCTCGCAGGTTTTCGGCGAACGGGCGGCCGGAGAAGAGATTCAAGAGGGTAAGCAAGCTGTGTGCACTTACTGTTAAATTTATTTTTAATTGCTCTCAGCTGTGTGCACTTACACCCTCTTTTCCCACTTAGTCAGCTGATAATTACCGCTGGGGTTTGTATTAATGGAGGGTTCGGGTTATCGGGTAGAGCTCTCCAAGAGTAAATTAACTATTTTTTTTCTTCTTCTGATGAAATCCATCAATAGTTCTGTTAGCTTACTGCATTTGACGGATTTTGGCACTTCGAACCTAGTAATTAAATTACAATATACTGGAAAATTAGTTTTGAGAAAATTGGGGAGACGCGGGTTACTATAAAGTTGCCCTGACTGTGAGGTATGGTTCTATGCTTTTCGCAGTAGGTATCTTTGGGGAATAATTTTTTTCAACTAATATTTACATACAGGGCATGTTTAAAAAAATAAATTGGCATTAGGTTTTACTTGGCATTGTCGTCAGTTTAATGCTCATGGAGTTCTTACCACATGACGTTTCGGGGCCTCGGCCTTGACGGCCGGTGGATGCACCGGTTCACTTTTTAAAGTTGTTTAAATAAAGATCGAGTTATGGTGGATTAAGACTTGTACTGTCTGTTGAACCTCGTTGCAGTGTTTTAACAGTGTAAGTCTATGATCTTAGAGTATATGATATTAGGTTGCCGAAGATCCCGGTTAGGTCTTTTGGTTAAGGATCCATATCCATGAGCAAGTGGTTTTGGATTTGGGTTTGAGTTGTTCACTTCCTTGAAACTGTCTATTGTGAACAGTTGCCATAGTGTAGGGTTGTTGCTGTCTATGGTGATCCAGAGGCCATGCCCTTTACTATCGTGATCAATCCCGTGCAGAAGTTATCTTGTGCACATATTCTTTTGTTTGTTTATTAGAAATTACTTTGAAAAACATTCCCAGAGTGGGGGGGCTGCACTGCATATCACGGACTTCCATCGGCTTAGGGGCCTGGTCTCAGGCGTATCTATTCTGTCAAAATTTGCCAGGACTTGCACCTGGGTTGATCCGTTTTTTACATGCCTTTCAGGTGGGGGCATACCAGTGTTGTGAAAATTGAACATTAGAAAAAAAACTGGAACAAATTGAAAAAGCGGCAAGGAATCGCCGAGCAGTAAAATGCACAGAAATATTATATTTTCTTAACTAAATCAGCAAGCAAATGAGGGGAAAATTTCATTGATATTGACAAGCACAAAATTGAAAAATGAGGGTAGAATTTGCTTTTAAAATGGAGCCAACGCTTGACTATTGATTTTTAAATTTTTTTTCCAGTCCACAATTGAAAAACTTGGAGATATTTTCAGGTGATTTTTTCAGCCGATTTCTAAGACAGATTTACCTGCTGATTAATTGCCGGTTTTTGCTACACTAAGGCTGACCACAGTGACAATGGAATCCCGGTGGATGGCTTAAGAGTGCATTGACCTCTCTAGTGATCCAAGGTTCCGTTAGCAGTATATTTATTTATATTCTTTTCCTCCCTGGTTTGCTCACTGGTTTCCAATCCCTTTTTTTTCAAATGCTTCTCAGCTGGAATTGCACCTGGCTTGACTCGTGAGGGTATTCTTGGCTAAGCAGTCTAGGGTTCTATTCCGTTAGAGTCACCCAGGGATTGCACCGGGCTCCATCCACTTTGAGATGGCTCCTTACAGAGCTGGTTTGGCCCATGAGTGGTAAGCAAGAATCGGTCCCTAGTGGAAGCATGGCAGTCCATTAAGGGTGATCATGTATAGAGGATTGAAGCTGGGTGGGTGGCTATGTGGTTGTGCTAGATCGTAGAAATTACAATTTTGGATTGTTTCCATGGACAACTCTCGAGCTTAGTTGGGGGCATCTTTTTGCACTCAGGATGTGAGACGTACCCCTGACAACATAGATTGACGAACAAATATGAATCATGATAGATACAAAAAAGAAATGCTGCCCGTAAGCAATTTGTCAATTTATTGTGACTATGCTATGAAGCAATACTAGTATAGTAGAGAGAGAGGATAGCGAGTTTAGTTGCCAGAAACACCCAACTAACCCTCGTATTGGTACCAAAACTTACCGAAATGCTGAAATGTGTACAAAATGGTCAGAAAATGCCTTGAGCTATACTGTACGATGTTTCGTGATTTGGAAACACCATATGGTATGGCTCAGGGCGTTTCTAGGCTGTTTTGGTGTGAAACTCCCACGTTTTGGTGTGCTTTTTAATTTGTTCGAGCCCAGTCAAGCACTGAAGAGGGGAGTGGGATCCATGGGAACTGTAAAAACTCCTAATCTATGGAAAATGAAGACAAATTAACCTCTAATTCGTTCCTAAATATACTTACTAAATTAAAAAAAAGAGAAATCTCTAAAAACCCTAACAGCCTGTCTTTTTCTATAAGAAACCTCTTCCGTGAAGCACTATAGCTTGGGATTGGAGAAGGCTGAGGATCTTGTCTATGTGCATTAGAACATACATCTTGTGTCTTGTTGGGGTGGATAATATTCAAATTGGTGTCATAAACACTGGGATGTGGATCCAGAATGCTTAGTCTTGGAACTCTCTCTTTTACTGCTCTTGATATTGTTGATGATGCAGGTGGAAGTGGAGCTCCCTCTTCTTCCGACTCATACTCCAGTTCTGCTGAACAGGCATCTTGTTCTATTTTTGTTGATGATGATGAAGATGAGATGGATATGTATTAGGCTTTAACTCATGTTTTATTTTGACACATATAGCTTCGTATATAAAGGTTCATTTTGGATGTATAGCCTCATCTATAAAGGCTGCTCTTGAAATTTTGCATAATGTAACCATCTATGGGAGTTAATATAGACCCGGGTTTCTTTCGAAATTGTCATTTGTCATTTATTTGTATCAATCTTATTTGTTGCAAGATATATATATATATATATATATATAAAGTTTAGACTTTAAACACCCCAATGCCTGCTTTCTGATTGAGAAAAATTTAGGCTCATACTCTGCCAGGCTGCCTTATGAACACCTTTGGCATGTGGAGAATTCAACTTTGGGATAAACAAAAATATGAGACTTGAGTAGTTTTAAGTTTTTACAGTTTGAAGAAAATGACTCGAAGACCAAAGTGAAAAATATAAGATCTCTTCTTTTTTTTCTCTACCTCCATGTTATTTGTTTGGACCTGTTTTCCTCTTGTTAGAGCCTAGAGGAATGGCTGTTTTGGTCTGTATCATAATCAACTAGAAAGAAATGCTCTTTTTATGTAATATTTTCCAGCTATACTGTGTGCCAATGGATGTTTTTGATGGCATATTTATTTTGAATAGTTGATATCATTTCGGCAATCGAGTTTGATAAGAGTGGCGAACATTTGGCTACGGGAGATCGTGGTGGTCGTGTTGTTCTTTTTGAAAGGATAGATGGAAAAGATGTAAGTTTGATAATGCAATGACGGTATATTTACATTTCAACTTTTATGCTTATCAGTTATCACTCTTGCCTTGTTCATTTTATTCAAATGAACAGGGGATCATTGAACTTTGTTCCTTGGTTTAGATCAATACCCCTTTCAGCTATCTTCGTAGATATTGTTTTCCTTGGTCATTCATGTTTGTGATGATTATGACCAAAAGTCCTCTAATTTTATTTCTCTTACAAAATTATTTGTAGCCACATGCTGAAAAGGAGCTCGAAAGAGGAGATTGTCCAGTATCTAAACATCCTGAATATCGGTATAAGACAGAATTCCAGAGCCATGAGCCTGAGGTATATTTCAATTTTTTTTCATTCACTAGCAAGCTTAATGTTGATTTACATGTCTTTCAGAGTATAGTTATTAGTAATCAAAGAATGAGCTGAATGTGTGCCTGCTATTGACAGTTTGATTATCTGAAGAGCTTGGAGATAGAGGAGAAAATAAATAAGATTAGGTGGTGTCCGGCAGCAAATGGTGCCCTATTTCTCCTTTCTACAAATGATAAAACTATCAAACTATGGAAGGTACTTAATGCTTTATATTAGAGTTTTTTTTAGTGTGCCATTTTCTCATTTCCTGAAATTTGAAAGTGCCATTTCGAAAACCCCTCTACTGGTTTGTCCAAAAAATAGTACAGTTTGAAAAATCCACATCAGTTCAGAAATTCTTACCTGTTTTCACTTTCCAGGTGACATAGTGTGTCTGATTCATTAAAAAAAAGTTACAAACAACAGCGTGGACATTGCGACATCCATTTAGATATTTGAACTAATGAATCATGAAACATAATAGTAACTTCAAATAGGCGAATGTTTGATTTTTTACATTAATATGCAATCTAAAAAGGCAATGATACATGGATACATCATCATGAGATCAATTATAATTACTACTTGTTAGGTTAAGATTTTTAGTGTGGCCTACAAGTCTGGGTTGGTTTAGGACTGTTGGTGGGGCATTCAAGTATGTATTAGGGTTTAAAAAGTCAAGATTTTATTTATTTTTAAATGTAGTTGCCACTCTGAGGGATACCTCCCCTGTGGGGATTGGGGATGTCCAAGCATCCCTGTTTGCAGGGGATGTACCTGGGAGTGGGTCTGCCCTACAAGCAGAGATGCCGGGGGGGAATCTGATCCTCACCCCATCTCCCCTATCTTGTACACGAAGGAAGCATTTCCTAACCCCGAGGACGTGTCCCTGGTGGAATACTGCTTTAAAGTTACTTTTTTTTGTATGACTGTGGATTCATCAGTATGGATTAAATCTATGCACTTGAGAGTTTGGACAGGACACTGGAATTGAACTTTATTGGTAGAGTCTACTATTTGTATTTTATGGTTACTTGATTTAAACTTGTTTGACACTGTTTTATTTTATTATGCTTACAATGTTAAATTTTGTGGAGCAGGTTCAGGACAAGAAGATCAGAAGAGTATCTGAAATGAATGCAGGCCCGTCAACACGGTTGGAAAATGGAAGCTTGGTTGGAAATATTCCTGGGGCAACTTCAAGGACAATTCCTGCTTCGAATGGCATTCCTTCTCAATTGATGAGTAGATATCTGGTCAATGACTTTGTATTTCCTCCAGGAGGCATTCCTTCACTGCGATTGCCCATGGTAGCTGTACCTATATCCCTGCCTTATCTTAATTCTCATGTGCACTGAAGCCATCAGAAGCACTGATTACATCATTTCCCTTTGGCATATTTCCTAAGTATGTGTTACTTTTGAAGACAATGTGTTTGAGTGGCTACTTTGAAGCCAATATGAAGGAATTTACTAGTGTGGCATATTCTATGGTTGGTATGACTGCGGATGCACTTTATTTAGCAATGGGCCTCAAAAGCTAATTTGTGAAACCTTTTATGTGAATAGGTAGCAACCAATGAAATGACACCTGTGGCCAGATGTCGTAAAGTATACGGTCATGCTCATGATTATCACATAAACTCAATTTCAACCAACAGGTAGCATTACATGTGTCCTTTTCCAAGCTTTTCCATTTTTCCTTTCATTTTCGGAATTTTCAGGTCGAGGACCCTACATCTCCATATGAAGAAGCTCAGAAACATATTAGTCTAACTGTGTTCATATTTTGTAATGTCGTAATGACATATTGCCATGTCTAAATCTAGATTTTGATATATTTTGGAATACATCTTTGCTATTTTTATTTTTGAATATTTGAACTGTCCTAAGATTAGGTTTGGTAATATGGATCCACTCTTATTAGTGTGAAGTTGTACTATTTTTTGCATATATTCCAATTTGCAGATTTGTCCAGTGTATGCATCATGCATGCTTTGTTTTCATCTCTTCTTCAGCAACATCTTGTGAGAGATATTCACACTTTGGTATTTACTGATCAAGGCATCGTACATCTCCTTTGCTGTTGTCTTCTCCACAATGTGAGGGATCAATTGATCCTTCATAGAATCGAGGATGATTCTCTTCACTTTGGCCATTTTCTTAATGTGTTCGAGCAATTGCATAACATTGGTAGGAGCTGTGACCTTAGCCTCCAAAAAACACAACAGATCAACCTCATGCAACCTTAGCCTCCAAAAAACACAACAGCTCAACCTCATCCAGTAGCATCTGAACGTTGAAGTCTGCACTTCCAAGCGCCTTCTAGATGGTCACACTCTCTGAGACTGAGACTCGTCAGTCATATCTGCCATTCTGCAACTCCTGGAACACACCTGAACCAAACAGATCAGCAGGAAAATAATTCAGACCACCAACCTATCACAGGTGCAGATTGCCTCTCTTAAGGATAAACAACACTCCAATCACAAGAGTCTCATGGGCATCTCAGCCAACAACCTCTGACAGTTCCCGGTACCTATCTCAGGCACATATTAACTTCAATCAGTGAAGCCAGGGCATCACACCCACTGAAATCCTCCAACAACTCCTCACGGACAGCAGTTTTTCATTATGGATTTCTGAAAGATTTCAGATCTGCAGCTCTGATGCCATGTTGGTTTTTGTTTCATGATAAGTAGATCTACACTCTCACAAACCCTAGTTAGCTTCAAACTGAAAACCTCTCAAAAGTGGAAGTAAGACTGCTAGATTTACAAAGGCATCACACCCACTGAAATCCTCCAACAACTCCTCATGGACAGCAGTTTTTCATTATGGATTTCTGAAAGATTTCAGATCTGCAGCTCTGATGCCATGTTGGTTTTTGCTTCATGATAAGTAGATCTGCACTCTCACAAACCCTAGTTAGCTTCAAACTGAAAACCTCTCAAAAGTGGAAGTCACCAAACCCCACCGTCATGGGCTGGGATCCAGACACAGCTGAAACACAACCTCTAAATAAGGAAGATCAGGCTCCACAACCAACAATTTACTTCATGAGGATGCTCCCTCAACTTTATTTGGTTTGACCACCATGTTTGGGAGACAAGTTAGGGGGGTGGTAACTGTCTTCTACATGGCATCTTGATCTATATCTTTAAATGATTTTGTATGAATGTCGTCCATCCCCAATGGAGTGCTCAATTTTTTTGGATGACATTATAAGGTTGGAACCAATCTTAGTATGACTAAGTTCACGAGTTTCAATACATCTATAGATGCTTCCTAAACAATTCCTCCCTCATTTCTGATCATATGACTCTTTATATCTTCCTGGTGTTAGAAAGTGGCAACAAGGAAGGTCTTCTATCATTGCATGCTAGAAGACATAAAACAGGAAGCCAAATGTATTATTGTATTTTCCAAAGTTCAGACTTAGGAAAAGTGCATTAAGTGATCTAATTATTAGACTTAATGGAGTCACTTTTATAAAGTTCAAGTGAAAATAATTTAAGTGATGGCTAATCTAATCTTGGCCATTGATCTCACCGGAGGATTTCATCCATTGATCCATAGTGAGAAGTTAGGGTTTTCGCTTGGCCATTGAGTTAAAAGGAGGATTGATTTGGTGGAGAGGACAAACATACACACATAGATTTTCTTGTTCATAGCTTTCAGTCGGAGAGTAAGAAAGACAGTTTGCAGAAGAGTTTTACAGAGAGGAAGACAGAGGAACGTTCATCCGGAGGATTGACAAGGCAACTTGAGCAAAGGAAGGAGGGCCGTATAGATTCGCAGAGGGGGCCGTACAGGCACGCAGAGGCTGTACCAAGCTGCCGACTGTACAACACACGCAGAGGGCCGTACAAGTGACATAGGGCCGTACGGATCTGTCCGTATAGTGACGCAGGAGGGACATACGTTTTTGTGGGGTTGTCTAGTGAAGTTTGGTGGTATGATTTTGCCAGGTTGGGTAAAAATCGATTTTTTGGATTGTATTGTTCTATATCTTCATAATAAAATATCTTCTCATACTGCTGCACCGGTTTTCCCATCTTGGTTTTTTCCGGGGGTTTATACCCAAAAATTATTGGTGTCTCTATTGATGTGATTGATGTTATATTTCTCTCAGTATTTATTTTCCGCTGCATTGTGAAGAAATCCATTTGTGGTTAAAAGTAATATTTGGGGTTTAATTAAAATATAAACTGACATACTTTAACTCAAGAGTGGATTTTAAGGAAATTTACATGGTATTAGAGCTCTTTTGAGCAGATTTGAGAGAAAGCAACAGTTGTTGGATAGATCAGGGGCAAATCTATTCCAGAGTTTACAGGTACACTTCATTATGGTCGTACAGTTGAGAGTTGAGGATAAACTCTAGGGGGCTCAGAACTTTTCTACTTGGAAAGAGAGGATCACCAGGATCCTGGATGTTAGTGATGCAGAGGAGCACATTGACGACCAAAAGGTTGCTCCCACAGATCCGGTAGAGTTTGCGAGAGGGAAGAAGGTAGATTCTAGAGCTACGTTGATCATCTTGGATGGGGTGAAGGACCACATAGTCCCTCACCTTTCTGGGAAGAAGACCGCATTAGAAATGTGGAAGGCTTTGGAAATCCTTTACCAGAGCAAGAACGAAAACCGGAAGATGGTGCTACAGGAGAGGTTACATAGTACCAAGATGGCCAAGGGTGAAGGAGTGGTGCCTTATCTCACAAGGCTCACACAGATAAGAGATGAGCTTGGAGTAGTAGGTTCTAAGATTGAGGATGAGGAGCTAGTTCGGATAGCCCTTAATGACTTTTCTAAGCCATGGGACATCTTTGTCAAAGGTGTGGTGGCTAGGGAGAAGCTGCCTGACTGGCATAGATTATGGGATGACTTCGTGTAGGAAGAGATCCGTATGGGTCAAGGTTCAGGTTCATCCAGCGGTGCCCCACAAATCGTGGATGAAGAGGCTCTAGCTGCAAGCAAAGGCAAGGGTAAGGAAAAGAAGAAGAAGGGTGGTAAGAAGAACATTGACATGTCAAAGGTCAAGTGTTTCATTTGCCACAAGCATGGACACTTTGCCTCCCAGTGCCCAAATAGGAAGAAGAAGAACAACACACAGATGGCAGGTTCAACAGAGGTGGATGAGTTCAGCAAGAGTTTTGATGAGGACTTTTGTTTGATAGCTTGCATGGCAAGCTCCATCCACAACAACATCTGGTACGTTGACAACGGTGCATCTTGTCATATGACATGACATAGATCGTTCTTCAAGAGCTTGCAGGAGGGTGGAGTAAATCTCCACATTGAGTTAGGAGATGATGCGCGGTATCAGGCATAGGGAGTTGGTACTGTTTCGTTTCAGAGGGAGTCTGGAAAGCCCATCAGCTTTGCTGATGTATTATATGTTCCGGGGATGACGAAAAATCTCATATCTGTTTCCACACTGGAAGACAAGGGTTTTCTAGTGACTTTCCGGGATAGGAAAGTGTATATCAGGCCCAAGGGGTTAGATTAGAGAATGGATCAGATGATTGGGGTCCAGAGCGGAAAGGTGTACAGACTACAGTTCGAGCCTGCAAAGGGTCTGGTCAGTAGCAACAGTAGTGAGAGTGAGTTGTGGCATAGGAGGATGGCACACTCACATCATGGATCACTAAGGCATTTGAGACAAACAGTTATTGGAGTTCCTCCGGTATAGGAGGAGAAGCATAACCACTGCAAAGGTTGTGCGTTGGGGAAGAACATCAGGAGACCTTTCGCACATAGTGAGCACAAGTCTAAAGGGACCTTGGACTTTGTGCATTCGGATGTATGCGGACCGATGAGTGTTCAATCTTTCAATGGTTACAGTTATTGAGTCACATTCATTGATGACTATTCTAGGAAGACCTGGATCTTTTTCTTGAAGGCCAAGTCAGAGGTCTTCGAGCGGTTTCGAGAGTTTAAGACTCTCGTGGAGAACCAGATAGGAAGGAGGATTCAGATACTGAGGACAAACAACGGGGGTGAGTACACCTCCAAGGAGTTCTTGGAGTTTTGTTCATCAGAGGGGATCAAGAAGGGGCACACCGTTCCTCACACCCCGCAACAGAATGGAGTGGCAGAGAGGAAGAACAAGACACTAGTAAGTGCAACCAAGGCCATGTTGTTTGATCAGGGCTTGCCACTATTCCTATGGCCCGAGGCATTTCGGATTGCAGTATATGTCCAGAACAGGTGTCCTCACTCAGCTTTGGGGAGGAAAACACCTGAGGAGGTATTCATAGGTACTAGACTAGATGTGAGTCATTTACGCATATTTGGGAGTATCTGCTATTGTCACATTCATGCTGACACTAGGAAGAAGTTGGACCCTTCAGGTGAGAAGGGGCTTCTAGTTGGTTGCAGTGAGACTTCTAAGGCATACAAAGTATATATTCCGGCTCGCAAGAGGATCATTGTGAGCAGGGATGTCTAGTTTGATGAGGACAGAGCCTTGAGAAGATCTATGGACTTACCAACACAGGAGCAGCCAGCATAGGACTCAGGAGTCAAGTTGGAGGAGCCACAGGTATAGGTATAGATACAGGTCACAGGTTTTGGTAGTCAGAGTGAGTCAGGTGGACAGGATCTTCCTATCATTGATTTGGAGGATGAGCCGCAGTAGGAGGAGGATATCCAGCAGCCGTAGCAGGTAGACATTAGGCCATGACCTAGGTGGTGCAGATCCACAGTTCAGGATTCCAGGCAGTTGAGTCTTCCACAGAGCTCCATGAGGTGGAGCAAACCACCAGATAGACTAATCTATATGGCACTGATGACAGAGTTGATTAACTCCAAGCCTTCTAGTTTCGAGGAGGCTGCACAACATGATGTGTGGCAAGAGGCTATGGTTGAGGAGTAATGACTCAATCATGAAGAACCAGGTATGGGAGGTTGTGCCGAGGCCAGAGGGAAAACGGGTGGCAGGATCCAAGTGGATCTACAAGGTAAAGCATGCAACAGACGGAATTGTGGAGAAGTATAAGGCACGCTTCGTGGCAAAGGGGTATTCACAAAAGGAAGGTATTGACTATGAGGAGACCTTCGCCCCTGTTGCCAGGTATTCTTCTATTCGGACTATTCTCTCATTGGCAGCAGAGATGTGTTGGTGCGTTCATCAGATGGACGTGAAGACTGCCTTCCTCAGTGGAGTGATAGAGGAACAGGTATTTATTGAGCATCCAGAGAGGTTCGAGGTGGAGAACAAGGAGTCGCATGCATGTAGGTTACAAAGAACTCTTTATGGGCTCAAGCAGGCACCTCGGGCATGGTACTCAAGGATCAACAACTATCTATGAGATATGGGATTCCAACAGAGTGAGGCAGACCGCAACCTGTACTTCTTGTCAGTTGAGGTACCTCTCATACTGGTGTTATATGCAGATGATCTCTTTCTTACAGGAGATGAGAGGCTGATCGGGGACTGCAAGTCCAACCTTGTAGTAGAGTTTGAGATGAAAGACCTTTGGGTTGATGCATTAATTCCTAGGTTTGGAGGTTTGGCAGAGAGATGGGTGCTTCTTCATTGGACATGGGAAGTATGTAGTGGAGATCTTGAGGAGATTCAGGATGGAGGACTGTAGACCCATGTCCACGCCTCTAGTTACCAACTGGAGGAAGATTGATGCATCAGGGTCAGAGGAGTTTGAGTGTCAGAGGAGTTTGATCCTACATTGTATCGCCAACTTATTGGGTCACTTATGTATTTGGTCAACACACAACCAGACATTAGTTTTATAGTTAACTCTTTGAGTCAATTCATGGTGAACCCTCAAAGAGTGCATTGGACAGCTGCGAAGCATGTGCTTCGCTACATCAGAGGCACAACAGAGTATGGATTGGTTTACGAGCGCAGTGGGAGTATACAGTTAGCATGCTTCACAGATGTTGACTGGGTAGGATGTGTAGAAGACCGGAAGAGCACTTCAGGTTGTTGCCTCAGCATTGGGTTAGGGGTTGTCTCTTGGTTCAGCAGGAAGCAAAAGCCAGTTGCATTGAGCTCAGCAGAGGCTAAGTACATGGCAGCATGTGAGGCGATGTGGTTGAGGAAGTTGCTCTCAGGGTTATTCGAGGGCGAGTTGGAGACTATGATTGTTCACTGTGACAATTAGAGTGGCATTAACCTTTTTGAGAATCCAGTGTTCCATGACATGAGCAAACACATAGACATCCAGTATCACTTCCTGAGAGATTGTGTTCAAAAAGGAACCATTCAGTTGGAGTATATTCAGACAGATGAGCAGGTGGCGGACATATTCACCAAGGCACTTTGCAGGCACAAGTTTGTGAAGTTCAGACACAAGTTGGGGTTGTTACCAAATCCCTTCCTTGTTGAGAGGGAGTGTTAGAAAGTGGCAACAAGGAAGGTCTTCTATCATTGCATGTGTCCTTGCATGCTAGAAGACATAAAACAGGAAGCCAAATGTATTAATGTCTTTTCCAAAGTTTAGACTTAGGAAAAGTGCATTAAGTGATCAAATTATTAATTGACTTAATGGAGTCACTTTTATAAAGTTCAAGTGAAAATAATTTAAGTGATGGCTAATCTAATCTTGGCCATTGATCTCACTGGAGGATCTCATCCATTGATCCATAGTGAGAAGTTAGGGTTTTCACTTGGCCATTGTTAAAAGGAGGATTGATTTGGTGGAGAGGACACACATACAAACATAGATTTTCTTGCTCATAGCTTTCAGTTAGAGAGTAAGAAAGACAGTTTGCAGAAGAATTTTATAGAGAGGAAGACAGAGGAACGTTCATCCGGAGGATTGACAGGGCAACTTGAGCAAAGGAAGGAGGGCTGTACAGATTTGCAGAGGGGGCCGTACAGGCACGCAGAGGCTGTACCAAGCTGTCGGCCGTACAACACACGCAGAGGGCCGTACGAGTGACACAGGGCCGTAAAGATTCCGTACAGTGACGCAGAGGGCCGTACTGTGACGCACGAGGGACGTACGTTTTTGTGGGGTTGTCTCAGTGAAGTTCCGTGGTACGATTTTTCTAGGTTGGGTAAAAATCGATTTTCTGGATTGTATTGTTCTATATCTTCATAATAAAATATCTTCTCAGACTGCTGCATCGGTTTTCCCATCTTGGTTTTTTCCGGGGGTTTATACCCAAAAATTATTGGTGTCTCTATTGATGTGATTGATGCTATATTTCTCTCAGTATTTATTTTCCGCTGCATTGTAAAGAAATCCATTTGTGGTTAAAAGTAATATTTGGGGGTTAATTAAAAAATAAACTGGCATATTTTAACTCAAGAGTGGATTTTAAGGAAATTTACACCTGGGTGATACTTTTTCAATCCTGCCCTTTAGCATGCAATCTGCATCTTAACTTGACGAATGCAAAGAATGTGTCTTTCATGCAGTTTTGGAAGACATTGTTTCCAATTATACTGGGGGTATGTCTTGTGCAAAATTTAACTTGTTGGATGCTACTAGGAAGCTTAAGCTCTTTATGGTTTTCAGGTATGGGGACAAAACCTGTCACTTAGATTGGACATACATTGAGAAGCATGACAATCACGTTGGAACATTTGCATGCTATATGTGAATGTTCCTATGAGTTATTAGATATGGGGACAAAGCCCGTCAGTCGTCGCTTAGATTGGACAGACATTGAGAAGCATTGACCATCACATTCAAAACAATTATATGCATAAGTTAATGTTCCCTATGACTTGTTCATATGAATGAGCTTTTCTGTTGGAGTTAAAATTTCTCTCTTTTTTGTATAGGATATATTGGTTTTGTGACTTAATGCCTAGGAGAGTCATATGCCCCTATCTTGTTCCTTGATCCTCTTTGAGAGGATGCAGTTCACCAACTGAATAGTAAGCATTTTTTAGGTTATCTCTCTTTTGTAGAAATAGGTATCTCTATCCTTTTTTAGTAATAGGTATCTCTATCCTTTGTCATACTCTTTTGTTTTTCCTTGAAAGCCCCTTGACACGAACCAGTAGAAAGCAGTGATGAATTTATTTGAGGTATATCTATTGCAAATTGAAATATATTCAAATTAATTAGGCACATCTCTATAGATTGTCAAACTCTCTTTGTTTTCTTCTTGAATGTACCTAAATCTCTAACCAATAAAGAAGGGGATTCACATGGTTATTTTATATGATGTCTATGGGAATATACTCAAATTAACTAGTGTTCCACCAAGGAGTCCCAACCCTAAACTAGCCTTCTGTATTGAACACCTTCTCACACTAGGCAGTCTATTTGCTCATTACAGATATTGTTTGTTGCATGGTTTGTGAGATGAACTTGGGGTTCAATCATGTCAGCTTGGAGTTGATGTAAAATGTCGTACATTAAAGGACTAGAGCATGATAAGGACTAGAGCATGATGTCGCATTATTCTTTGGAGCTAGAGGAGGAGAAGCATTTTATTTTCAAATGATTAGTTCATATCATTGTTGATTTCATAAGATAACATTATTATTTCTCAGAGATATGTAATGAGGGATTCACACCTTTTTTTGATGCAAAGACCAAATACATATTCTATTGTTTGTTAAGAGAGTTTGCTTAACATCTAAAACACTTTACTGAAAGATGGGTAAAGAATGGTAGGTTTTTATCATATTACCTAAAATATGGTAAAACACTTAGTGGAAGATGGGTAAAGAATGGTTAGGTTTTATCACATTTTTTCCAAGGAATAATCTCGTGGGAAACCCTTCGAGTACTTCCCCATGATCCATGGACGGTAAACGGTGTAAACTGTCGGACCTGATTATGGAGCCTAACCTTGACGGGATCAAGACAATCGAACCCATGACCTCTTCAACTTTTGGGGGAGAGATCTCATGTCCGGTTCATGACCGCTTGAGCTAACCCTCGACACTAGGTTTTATCACATTACCTAAAATATGGTAAGGTTTCATCATATTACCTTATTTTAGGCACTGCATCTATTACTAGTCACAAATGGATCTTAGGTATACCTGATACCTATAAATCTGTAAGACATTGTCCACTGAGTTCTTGTATGGGACAATGCCATTCCACTAACATACCTTGAAGGACCATAAAATGCACACACTAGAGCAAATCTCCAGTTGTGATTACATTGCAAAACCATTATGCATGAAATATTGATCATAAATGATAAAGAGTTAGCCTCCTCCGTTGTGTGATTGAGAGATAGAATTAGACATCTGAGGATTTCACAGTAGGGTCCCATTGTCACAGATTCTTCACCAGGTAACATCTGTAGGCAGGTTCGAGGGATTCTACAGTGGACGAGGGTAAATAAGTCTCTCAACTTTATGTAGTTTAATAGTGGATGCTTAGTGTTGGCTAATAATTTGAGGTAGTTTCACTTGGAAAGTGTTACTAAATTTTTTTGTTTCTAAACAGTGCTCAAGATATGATTTCAGACATCAGTCAACTTGTTTTAACAATAAAGCTGTATATATGCTTCAGAAATCAATCTATCTGAGTTTGGAACAAATTATGGCATCTCATAGATTTTCAATCAGTGGGAAACTATGCGAATGGGGGTTTATGGTTGAAAGTCAATTGGGCCACATGTTTGTTTGCTCCCTGTTGCCACCTGGTTTCACGCCTGGGAAAACGCGGCATAAGTCTTCAAGCCGCTAGTGTGGCCTTGGGGGCAAGCCAGAGTGAAGTGCTGTCACCTGAAACTCGACTCCTCCGTCTAGGCTTACTCCTAGCGAAGCCAAGGGGGGTGGACCCTAAAAAAGATAAAACTAAGGTGTCTAATCTATGAAAGACAAAACAACTAATCTAGGAGTTAGAGTTTTTTTTGTAAACACAAGAGCAATGCACTTACATAATAAGAAGAAATATCATTAATTGTTCCTCATCATTGTCATTCGAAAATATAAAACATCCATCATCATGAAAATGTAAATAAGTAGACCAGCGCTGATAAATGGAGTCAGAAATAAAGTGCTTGAAACTGAATTGACAATGTTGTGCAATTGTTCTTGGTTTATTTTATTATTAATGTGGTAATGATCTTTTTTATTAAGGCTGGGGGATTCCCAATATACCAAAAGGTACAGGGAATATGTCCAAAATTCAACTATGTAGTTTCTCACTCAGACATGTGGGATGGATCAGAGTCTCAAGGAGATGTTCAACACTATACCAAACGAGGGTATAGTCTAACGGTTTCTAGGAGGTCACTACCTAGGGGTTCCCGCGTCCTTTGAGAAATTTGCCCACCACAGAAGAATAATCGTTTGTGCCGGATTTTCACAAATAGGTGGTTTATTTGGGGTGTGTTAGAACCTATTACTAGTCACTTATCCCTTTCTGATGTGTGTCAGCATGTTCAAACTACGCTGTAGTGACCACAGAGCATATGGGGAAAAGCCTCGGAAATTTTAAGTTTTTTAGAACCAATATTTTACTTTTTTAAGCCCCAAGAGTCTCTTTTCGGGCCAGTACTCAGGCAAGCCCTTGTCCTGAAACCTTACTTCGGGAAAGCAAGGGGGTGTTTTGGATTGTAAAAAAAAGAAGTGAAAATTGTAAAAAAATGGAAAAAGCTAGGTCTTGAGTGAACACGTGGCCCGCCAATGGAACGGACCAACGAGGTTAATGTTAAGTCCTAGTTACTTTTAATTAATTGCCGAAAAGAAAACTAAACTAAAAAAATGTCACGCCACGAAAATGAGTCGACACAGTTTTCCCCCTTGGGGGGATGGGGTGTGGGTGTTGGTTAGCCCACTTGCTCTTGTTTAATTTTTTTGTTACAATGCAATAGAAGTGCCCCGGTCCTTTCTTATGACTCGGTGGTTTACAAAAATGGAAAGAAAGAGTGTCCGGTTTGAAAAATTTAAGTTCTAGGTGCTCCGGATGGCCTGAATCTTCAAACTTTGGCCAGCATCTCCCTTTACCTGTTCATCAAATGCTGCAAACCAGCAAACAAACATTAGTAAAAGATGCCCAAAAACACTTTAAGAGTGTATTTGGGACACCTGCTAAAAACCCCAAAAAATCTAAGTTAAAATGCGGAAATGTAACTACTGTGAGGCTTGTCTCCTTAGGGAGCTGCAAATTACTAGCTCTTATGACAGCCAAATAGACATTTAAATTAGATCTGAACACTACTTTTCAAACTTTTAAAATTTGACAACTTTTGACAAGTTAAGAAAAGTAAAATGCTAGATAAATGAAAAGATCTAATCTATAAAAGATGAATACTTTGTAAATGGAATAGATCAAACTTCTATAGTAATATATCAGAATGTAAACTTTGAAATGCAAACCACTATTACTCTATACATGTAACCAGTGACCAAGGTGAAAGTATGAAATAGAAGAGAAGGAGATATGGAGAATTTTTATAGTTTTATCAATTTTTTCCTTGAAGAAGCCTTGGATCCTTCTTGGTGGTGACCTGAGGGACTATATCTGCAAAAGGAGTTAGTGTAATGAAAGAAACAAACAAGATCTTCCACCCATCTACTTGAAGCAACCTGCAAATCACATCAACTTGAAACACAAAGATCAAATTTAGAAAAACACATATGAGAAATCAAAGAAATTGCTCATAAACAAATGACACATTTAAATTAGATCTCTACACATGCATAGATAAAAGACTAAATAATAAACAAATTATTTAACCTCCCTTATAAATCAATAATGATCCTTCCCAAAGCTAGATTTGATGCAAAGAGAAACAAACAGCTCAAATACAGGTTACCTCAGTTAAGATCAAGACATTCATCCACTCATAACATGCCCAACACCAAGCTTGACCTCCAAAGTCTCTTTATTTCATTAAGCAAAATGACAAGTACAAAATCGAATTACAAGTGCAAGCTCTAACTCCCAAACTCCAACTAGAGAAAAATGGAGTGGGCAGCCATGCTTAAATAGCCAAAGATGGAGAAGAATGGGTGGAACGAGTGGCATAACTCGTGGAGAAAATGGGGCTGCCCACTCCCATGTATCGGGCTGCCAAAATCAGTCCCAAATCAGCTAGAAATTAGCCATGTGACAACCCATAAACATAGCTGCAAATTCCATGATTGAAGGGGCCCAATTTTGGGAAATGCATCCTCCTCAAGTGGGGAAGTAATCCCACTAATATAGCTGCCTAGAATCTTTCCAAAATCAGCTCTTACAACTCCTAAAACATAGTTGAAATAATTCTGACTTCCAATCCCCCAAAAAATGGGATTTAATTTTTTTGATTTTTCTCTCCACTTTTAACTTTTTTTTTGGATTTTTTGAGAAAAGTGAAAAATAAATGCCTCAACCACTATAGAAAGTGGGTTTTGGGGTAAGGTTGGTGCTCTAAGTTAGAAAACGAGCACCCCCAAGACAAAAAAGACCCCTAGACCACACTTTTATGCCAATTACAAATATTTTAATTAAACCATTAAAAAATGGCTCAATTACGGAAAAAACTTTTTTTCGCCGGAAATTAAAAAAAACCTAGGGGGACTTAGCACATGTCCATACGACTCAAAATTAATGTCTAGCATGTTCATATACATTGACCCATGGACTTTAATAACCCCCCAAGGTCCGTTAACCTCACTAGGCATTCCAGCTTTGGAGGAGCAGGATAAAATTTCAAAAATTATGTTATGCAAAAATTGCAAGACATAATTGATAAGTGAAAAAACTCCTTGGAATACCCGACTTGGTCAAAAAGTCCTAGGGAACCAAGTCCTATACAAAAATACCATGCTAGTATATTTTATTACAAACTCCGCAGGGCATGGACATGTGAAGAAAAATTAAAAAAGGGGCCCTTAAAAAGGCCTGCTGATCATCAAATCATAAAAAATGAGCATGTCATATGTTCAACTTTGCCCGCTCGCTTGATAATCCAACTAAGTACAACTTAGCTGGTAACACTCCCAAACAATATTTTTCTCTAGAAATTGAGAAGTAAAAAATGTTCCTCTGCCTTGTGATGCTTTTCTGGAAAAATGATCACGGGTTTGGGAGGAGATGGCACTCTGTGCCACAACTAGTGGATTCTTTTAATGAGAGAAAGAAGGAAGAGGAATTTCATATTATGTCATGATCCCACAGGAAATGGTAACATGGTGAATGTGTTCTTTCTCTAAAGAAGAATGCAAGTGAAAAAAAGCTTATATTTGCAAAGGAAATTTCACTTAGCCCCCAAATTGGTCATCTTTAAATGTTGTTGTGGGAGGGTTGGAACAATTGCTTGTAGTTTGCCTGGATGTAATAAACATTGAGGTCACACCAAGTATAATGAATTTACATAGCCATGGGATGTGGATGTAATGTCATTATAACCAAATTAAACTTATTAGCATAGGGATAGGACCCAACCAAGTAACTGCAATATATGATAAAACAATCACAAAGGTAGCTAATAAATAGTCAGAGACTTGCAATAGTGAATGTGGAGTAACAATTACAAAACTGACTGGAATAAGATGCTCTTTTGTTTGAATTCTCCACTGTGAAAAACCTGTTTCTTTTGTGAGAAAATATTATAGTTTTATAATAAACATGTTTTTCTTATAAACACGTTGTGTGATGAATGTTATTTGAATATGTTTTATGCAAATATAAAATGATCAAAAAACATGCACATGTCACATACATGTAATTGCCTGCAAGCAAATAGATAGACACATTGCAAAATTTCATCAAATGGTAACTCCTAAAAGTGGAGTAGTCTAGAGGTAATTGGTTGAGAACAAAAACAAAAAATGAAGAAAATTGAAAAGTTGAAATGAGGATTAATCTAGGGTGAAATATTGAGTTGCCTGGTATTGGTGAATATTTATTGTGATACATTTCTCAAAACTATGATATGCCCCCTGCAAAAATAGATATAATAATAATTCGAATTTAAAAGACCCTGACGAGCTAAGGCTATGCCAGGTTATTCAACAATGGTTATGTGTTGTATCTCCTAACTGCTACCTAAATTATTGAACCGAGTGCATAAACACTTCAGAGTTTACCATGCACTGTATATGCAAACACTGCGGAGACTTAGTCTATTCATGGAGTTATAATAACACGTTAGGCAACTATGAGGAGCTCACTCCGTCTTTATCTTGCCCACTCTATGGTGTTGGGTGGTGCCCTCTTCTTACAATTTGCTAGAAGTCAAGTAGGGGGAGACCAATCCAGCAGAGTGCAAAACAGAGAGGGTGATTAAGAAGGGAGAAACATGCCCACTGCCTGTATATCACAATGTGGAGATAACTACAACAAAGAACATATAATTGCTACAAATCCCAACCTACAACACTGACTATTGCAAACTACAGAGTTGAAACAATAAAATGTAAATGCTGAATTATAAGGCTAAGAATAAATGCAAGTATAGGAATTCTACAACAAACAATTATGAATTTGAACAAAATCAACAAAGATTTTTCGACTCTCCCCTTGAGTGGGGCCTATCCAAGGGAGCTCAGAACCTTTGGTGAAAACTTTTCTTATAGCTGAACTATGGGGTTTTTATTCAAATGCTTAGAAGAAGATTACATATAGCAGCCTGCTACAACTCCATCTCCACAAATTAAAAAATGACTTACAACTGATATGCACATTCTAATGGGAAAATAATGGGGGCCATTCCAGTGGCTTCCCCTCGTCAATGTACTTAAATTATTCTACAAAAACACCCGGGCTAACACAATCAATCAGATCACAGAAAGATGGGGGATTTGTCTACCCTATTCTCCATGCCCAGGTGCAACAGAGCATGGAGGCTGTTATTCCTCTGGCTGCTGGTTGTAATTTGAATTACCAATAGATTTGGGGGGATCAAACTGCCCTTGAGAGATCTTACGTTCCTCATGGTGTGTTCTCCCTCATAATTGTAGCAGATAGACTCCCTTAGTCTCACATCATGATTCTCCTGATCTGGCACTAGTTTTTGAGGGGGAATGTGTTGGGTCAACCCTCCTTGAGATACATTTCTGACTCCATCTGCAATAAACTTTATTCTTTTTGCCATCATCATTAATGCAGAGTAACAAAACCAAATCATTCATCCATAAACTCTTTTAAACATCAAACATCATGCACACCCTTTGAAAATTAGCCTAATGCATCCATAATAAAACATATGCTAGTATCATTTGATTAGCCATTTAGAAACATAGAAGTGTTCTAAAGTTCTTAGTCTTAAGTAAATGTATCAGAAATATTAGGGAAAAGATTGTAAATGGATGGTCACTACATGGCGATCCAGGGGCCCATCGGACCACTTAATTATTGATGTGTTTATCATATAATTATTCTTAACTTTCTATTAGAAGTTACTATGTCCTATTGGACTTCTGTAAACTATTAGTTTTGTAAGTTTACACATTAGAACTGATGAACTTTTGGAACGTAGTTTCTTCCCTTATCTAAACATTCAACTTACAAAGTGCAGTCTTTGTAGCACTGTTGTTATTGGAGTTGTTTTCATGCAATATTGCTTATGTTTCGCAGATAATTGGATTTCTAGTCATTTGATTTGATGCCCATGTCTTGGAATTCTAGGGCCAAAAACACCTTTGAGCACCTAAAGATTTGAATGTCTCATTTCTAGTTTTAACTTATTTAAAACCTGGATATAGCTATTCTTTCTAGAAATTAGCTTTAACCCTTTTAAGACGAGCATTAAAATAGGTGGTCGTCATTTTGTGATGACTATTCTTTTGTCCCTGTTACCCCTTCACATGTATGGGGTGACTTGATCATCATTTCCTATGTGATCTTTCATCACATACAACACTTCCACAGATGAGATCTATGGTTTTGCCCGTAGACATTTGACAGAGACACTTTCAGCCTACTTAGTCTGCCTTGCCATAGGCCAAAGACAGATGGGGGCATCCAGTTGATACCAGCGTTTTACATATTCTCTACTTGACTTATGGTAAATGCTTTCTTATGCGTGCACATAACAATAAGAGGTTAAAGTTTTGTACTTTTGGCGTATGGAAAATAAAAGTTTACACATTAGAACTGATGAACTTTTGGAACTTAGTTTCTTCCCTTATCTAAACATTCAACCTACAAAGTGCAATCTTTGTAGCACTGTTGTTATTGGAGTTGTTTTCATGCAATATTGCTTATGTTTCGCAGATCATTGGATTTCTAGTCATTTGATTTGATGCCCATGTTTTGGTATTCTAGGACCAAAAACACCTTTGAGCACCTGAAGATTTGAATGTCTCGTTTCTAGTTTTAACTTATTTAAAACCTGGGTATAGCTATTCTTTCTAGAAATTAGCTTTAACCCTTTTAAGACCAGCATTAAAATAGGTGGTCGTCGTTTTGTGACAACTATTCTGTTGTCCCTGTTACCCTTTCACATGTATGGGGTGACTTGATCATCATTTCCTATGTGATCTTTCATCACATACAACACTTCCACAGATGAGATCTATGGTTTTGACTGTAGACATTTGACAGAGACACTTTTAGCCTACTTAGCCTGCCTTGCCATAGGCCAAAGACAGATTGGGGCATCCAGTTGATAACAATGTTTTACATATTCTCTACTTGACTTATGGTAAATGCTTTCTTATGTGTGGACATAACAATAGGAGGTTAAAGTTGTTACTCTGTAATGACTCATGTATTCTCAAATATTGTTTCAATAGGTCAAGGAGAATCATGGTGTGGTTATACTTCTTCTTTCCTCATTAGATTAAGTGTATGAGCTTTCAGGTTAGGGGTGCCCCTAGGGATCTAAGCTAAGTCACCTGACACGAGGACACGAGACACGAGTGTCCCCAAAATACGAGTGTCCCCACGGGACACGGTGACCCCTGGAATCAGGACACGTTTTATATACATATATATATATATTTTTAAAATATATTAAAATTTAAAAATATAGACATATAGATCCAATAAAATTTAGAAACTATAACATTTACAATTACAAATATTCAATAGAATTACATTTACAATTACAAATATTCAATAGAAATTAGATCATTCACAAATCACAACACATTTGTCATTCACAATCACAAATCACAATGAGACACATAGATGTATGTCTGAGACTCGGAACCATATTTCTCATTAAGTCATCAAAATCAAAATGTATTACATAGATGTCGGAATGCCACTGGGCACTGGCAAATGCCAAATAGACTAATAGTCTAATAGTAAATACAAAAAAGGGGTGGATCAAGATGGAAGAATCCCATCTGTCAATGACTCAATAGTCCTCCTCCATGCCTGAATCAACAAACTCATCACTGCCTTGATCCTCCTCCCCCTCCTCCTCTCTGCCAGTGCCAATCTGACTAACTCCATCTGCTGGTGTGGAAGATGACCCCTCCATATGATCACCCTCATCAAAAGTGGCCAGCTCTAGCACTAGATCATTAAGATCCATGTTGGCTAATGCCAACTCAGTACTGCTGTCCAAACCCATCTCATCAGGAAAGATATCCCACATCTGTGTCTTTCCCTTCGCCCACTCCTCCCTCTTCCTGTAAATAAGACGAAGGTTGGAGTGCACATACACCATCGTCTCTGCCCTGGACTGCTCAAGCTTGCTCTTCTTCACACTTTACAAGTTCCGATATGTGCTCCAATTCCTCTCACAACAAGAGGATGAAGTAACTTGAGAGAGGACCCTCAAGGCTATCTTCTGTAGAAGAGGGCATGTTGCCCCATGAGTTGTCCACCAAACAAGGGGTTTCTTAACCCCCATGTCTCTAACCACCTCATTCCTCCAAATCTCCCAGTGCCACTGGAAAACTCATAAAATCCCTCCTCCACCGCCTCAAGGTGGTCTCTATCCTGAAGCAGCCGTCTAAATGCTATCTTCCTCCCCTCTGAGATCTCTCCATCCATGTGAGGAGGGACTCTAGATGAGGGCCCCGACCCACCACTGAGCCAATCCTGAGCGTAGAACTTGGGGTTCAATGAGTGGGCCAAGCAATGCAAAGGTGTGCAATTCTTATCCCACCTGGAGATAAGAATGCCCTGTATGATGGACCATAAGTTCTCTGCCAATGTCTCATACTCAGCACACTCATTCTCAATAACAATGGTCCTCATGGACTCAATCATGGAATCCCACCCCTCATAAACATCTCCTAGGATGGGCTGGTCCGTGTCTGCAAACCGCAACAAAGAAATGATTGGCTCCATGATCTTGATGCTAAGGACTACCCTATCCCACCAACCATCACCTAATACTGTGTCCTTCACCTTTTGTGAAGCACTCTGATCCGACTTTCTCCAAAAAGCCCAAAACTTTGCAATCACCATGGACCCAAGAGCGGTTTTGACCTCTCTCAACCTCTTGAGCATGATGAATGAGGAAGCAAACCGAGTATCTGCAACCTTCAACAATGAAAGATGTGTGTACTCTTTGTAGATTGTGAGGGCATTGGTGTGGTTTTGTACAAAGTTACGGATATGGCGTGCATCCTCAATAAGTTTGCCAATCCATGGCACATCTGAAGCAATAGATTTCAGTGCTAAATTCAAAGAATGGACAATGCAAGGTGTCCAAAATACCTGTAAGATCGATAAAAGAAAGTATAAATGAGTCATTGAGTCTAGACTCCTAGACTCTACAAGACTACAACTAACTACTAAGTTACTAACAACTCAAAATTTCAAATAAATGAGTAAATTAACAATCACATACCTGTGGATATTTAGCTTCCACAATCATGCGAGCAGCCTTGCAAACAGGTGCATTGTCCGTGATGATTTGTACACAAGAATCAACACCTACTTGTTCAATGACTTTGATGAACAAATCACCCATATATTGTGCATCCTTGTATTTCCCAAGAGCATCCACCGCTTTCAAGAACACCGGTCCATTTGTGGAAGACACCATGAAATTGATGAGTGGATGGCGTGTTGGATCCGTCCATCCATCCGAAACAATACTAACACCACATGTGGACCATTTTGATTTAATTGGATCAATAATTTTATCCACCTCCTTCTTTGCCTTAACCAACAATGTGGTTCTAAGCTTCTCTGAACCAGGAGGCACATAACCAGTTGGAGCTCGTTCCATTATAGATCGACACATCTCAAAGTACAATGGTGACCGTGCAACATTGAATGAGATGAAGTTGAGGTAGAAGAAAAATGCAATGGAGAGGTCCACCTCTTCTCGTGCCTCTTGTTGGAAAATCCTATCCATTGGACCTCTTGAAGTTGGCCTCTTTCTTATTGGATAAGCAATAGCATCAACCCCACTCCTAGTGCTAGAGGGTTTCCTCAAGAATGGAAGAGGATCCTCACGATGTTGTGTCTTGCTTGCTGCAGCCACCTTCCCTACTCCAACATGGTCTTCTCTTTCCATCTCCCTCCTTTGGTTAACACTCACAGCTTTGTATGAAGAAATCCCACAAGGGAGGGCCAACAAATGGCCTTTAACCCGGTAATATGTGCTCTTGAAATCATGCTTGCAGAAATTGCAAGTCCAACACACATTGCCTCCCCCAACAAGCTTTGCTCTAGCACCTTCTTTCCTTGTCACATACTTCCACAAAGGGTATTTACTCTCTTGTGCTTGTTGTTTTGCCAAAGCATGGCTATAATGAGGATGAGCTTCACTAGAAGCAGTTGGAGCACTACTAGGAGCAGAAGGGGTTGTGCTTGGAGGAGGAATAGGACGAGAGGGAATAGATGGGGCATTCTTCCCTTTCCTTTGCCCTCTACCTGCTGCCCTAGCTGGTTGAGACATTTTTCTTCAACCTTGATGGTGAAATCACACTTGAATCTCCTTCACTTGCAAGAAAACATTCTTGAATCTCCTTCACCTGCAAAAAAATGACTTTGGGCTCTCTCTAGCTCTCCCTCACACTCCCTTCAGTTAGCAAATGACAAAAATAAAACAAAAAATGCGTTTTTATGGGCCCGCGGGCAGCCTTCACGCCTTTTTCGTGTCCTGGAATTTCCCCACGCCGCACAGAATTTCCCTACGCGTGTCCTGATTTCGGGACAACTTTTTTCGTGTCCCCCACGTGGGGCCATCGTGTCCGTGCCCAAACGTGGCCCACGCAACACGGAGGCCTTGGAGGACGCGTTCGGTTACTTAGGATCTAAGCAAGCGTGACCCTCATTTCATGTCATTCACAACATATTACCTAGCCATTTTTCATATCATGTCATTTCATTAGCCATTTCACCCATTTCCATCATGTCCCCCTTTTAGAAGTAACTAATTATATGATATGTTCTAAGGTCTTTACATACTATTCCTATGTATGGTGCCGAAGTCAAAGTACTCTAAGGGAAATGAAATTAAATGATGAATGTGAGCAATGCCCCCTTGCAAAAGCCATGATCCTTATGCTAAATCCAAAGGGACTAATATTGTCAAAACAAAGGAAGAAAACTAAATTATAAGGATCGTAAAAAATGGCACAAGGAAAGGGTAACTCAAGAATAAAATAATTCACTTCCAAGGCACACATATGGGAGAAAAATCATTAACCCCTAGCTCTTGAAAGCTATAGGGAAAACTTAGAATTTAGAGACCCTCTCATGATAGTTAATTTATGAAACCCTTTCCCTAATAGTACAATTAATTCACCTTTCATTACATTATCCTCACCTTGCTTAGAAACTTAGGAAATTCACTTAGTCTTAAGGGGTGTAACATGAAAATTCTGGATGAATTATAGTTGCACCATGGTAGTTCTAAGGTTATTGTGATAATTGATTTGTGAGTTATTAGAAAAGTGTACATAATAGCCTTTTATGTTAATATTTGCATATAATTAAGTTGTTTTCCTAAGTCATATCTTATTATGGTCCAACACTTTGTGATGTTTCCTAGCACTTGGAGCCAGTTTAGCATTGGTTGGCACACATTGTCAAAGTTGAAGGTGGTTTTACATGGTCTCTTGGAGCTAAGCTTCATTATCCACTTTGTAGGGGCTCTTTCCTTGGCACATGTTTCCGCCGGAACACGCACCTGAGGGTTATCGCAACAGAAATCTTCAAGTTGCTTAGGTGTGTTCCTTGGGGGCAAGTTTCGAGTTGAGATACTGTCACTCAACACTCAACTCCTTCGTTTAGGCCGAACTCCTGACAAAGCCAAGGGGGGTAGTCCCTATGAGTTACTAAGGCCGATTAAGCTTTAGGATTATGATTGGGTTACTTGTTTAGGAGTTTTGAAATTGATTGACTGAAAGAAAAAATCACTTGCAAAATTAAGATCAACAACATAACATAATCATATAACACATAAAATCTGATTCAAAGATTGAAATAAATATAAACAAGATCAGTGCCAATATTGGAGTCGAAATAGCGTGCTGTTTTATTGTAAATGTTTTGCAAGTGCTTCTTGATCAGTTTTAAATTATTATGAGATGGGATTTAATTACGGGAAGGGGGAGCTCTAGATATACCGTGAGGTACAAGGAGTAATGTCTGGAAGTTAATTAATGGTGGCTCCTCACGAAGACGCGTGGGTTGGAATGGAGTCTCGAGGGCGGTGTTCAACACTACACCAAGAAGGGTGTAGTTTAACTGTGCCTTGAGGTCGCCTCCCAGTGGTTATCGCTTCTCCTGGGAAATTTCCCCACACAGTAATTAAGTTCTTAGTGTTGGATTTTCACTATGTTCAGGGTAGTAAATTTTATTAATATGAGTTGTTTATTTAGATGTGAAGAATTAAAGAGTAGTTACAACTCTTTTTGATTTCCCACAGGCTTAGGCAAATGCCCGCAAGGGGAAAGAGCATACTTTGATTTGGAACTAAATGTTTATTCCGTTTTGATTGCAGAAAAGATAAATAACTCAATGTTATGCTAATTACTACAGGCAAAGAGTCTCTTTTTTGATCATCTGATCACGTACTCAGGCAAAGCCCTTTATGTGACGGCGAGAGCATACTTCGGGAGAGCAATGCCAAGTTCGTTACTTTAAGAAAATCAAAGACTGGAAGTAAATTGTTGGACTAATTACTACACCACGAATATCTTTTCCCTTTCGGTACTTCGGTAGAGCGTGGTGGGTTAGCATTGATTTTCTTGGCAAAAATACTTTGAAAAAAAAAAACTTGCTTGATATGTAAAGTATACTGCCTGCAAAAAGTAGAAATTAAGCGTTCCTATGTCCCGAGTGAGTTTGAAGGCCGATATTTGGATCGGACCCTTCAAACGTTAAATTTTAGTACTAGATTGGTTTATTTAAACAAGAAATAAAATCTGGTAGAAAAATTCACGCCATAAAAAAAATGCGAATCCCCCCAGGGGGATGGGTGTGGGTCCTGGGTAGCCCACTTGCCCTTCTTTTATTTTGATTTACAATAAACTCTAAAAAAAGAAATGCCTTGGATCTTTACAGATCTAGATCCAAAGGCTTACAAAAATTTGTTAAGACAAGTTGCCGAATGAAGTAGTAAGGCTCCGTGAAGCTCCGGATTGGTTGGAAACTTGGTTTTTCGCCCAAAAATGTCTCAAAACCTGCTAAAAATAAAAAAATTACGGCGAACAAATTAGTTCTAAAAAATGCCCAAAATCTCTTTAAAAGTGATTTGGGCGAACTAGAAAAATTATTGAAAAAATTCTAAGTTAAACTACTTACAAAAATGACTAAAAGAACTCAAAAGGACAAGTGCTTTTGAGGATCTTGGCTTGCTTTTAGGGGCAGCCAATGAAGCACTTTAAATTGCCAAATAAAACTTTTAAACTCAAAGCAATGAACTTCTACCTCAAGCCTTAAAATTTTGCTATGAAATGACTTGCATAAAGTGAAGCTAGCTAAGTTAGATCTAGTAAAATGAAGCTTTCAATTGCAAGATCTAAACATTCAATCAGATCTAGTATGATAAGTAAATTTCAATTTGAAAGATCAACTAGATCCGAGGATAAGAGAACCGATAACCAAGAAAAATTTGCTTAAAGAGGAGAGAGAGAAGGAGAAGCGATCTTGATGCCGAATATGGTTCTTGTAGAAGCTTCCAGTGGAATACTATTGGACTATGCCACATGCATGTTTGGAGAGCAAGTTGAACAAACTTGTTCAAGTTTCTTTCCACGGTTACTTGTAGCTATTCAAACAGATACTTGCATAAAGTTTGTGAGATCCAGCGACATGTATATAAAAGATTAAAGAAGCATAATAATAAACTTATTAGAATGCTAGATCTTTAACTTTACACATACATGAGCAATACAAATCAATTAATAAACTTATTATATGACTCTTCCTATCAATTGAAAACAATCCTACCAAGGTCGGATCCACAATAAAGAAATGCAAGAGAAAGGAAAACACATTAGATACAGGTTACCTTAGACATTAGCAATGGTCATCCAACAAAAGCATCACACCATTAAGCCTCCAGAGCTTCTCTTTTTGTTACAACAATACAACGAATGAGACAATTACAAATAGCAAGAACACTCTTCTCATACAACTCTAACTAGCTTGAATGGAGAGAGTGGTCTTGTTTAAATAGCAAATGAGAGAAAGGGAGGGCACAATCCTCATGAGGAGAGGAGGGCGGAATCCTCATTAGGAGAGGAGGGCGCATCACATGAGATAATTGAGGGATTGAATCCCATTGATTGAGGATGATGGGAGAGTTGGAGTAATGAGGGAGGCGCCACCTCACAAGAGGTGTGCCCCCTCTACATTGGGATCTCCTCCATCAAATAGAAATCGCCCAAGTAAGCACTTACGCCCTCCTTTAGAGATATGCGCACCCTCTAGAATGTAGAAACTCGACCTCCTCAAAATTGATTGCCAATCAGGTGGGTTTGACATTCAATCACCTCCAATCAACCACCGATTGAGACTTAGTTAACTCAGATCCTGATTGGGACAAGAATCCACTGATTTAGGATTTGGATTTTCTCTCATTTTTTTATTATTTTTCTAATTATTTATTCACTTTTTTGATTTTTTGAGAGAAATAAGAATTGAGTGATAAATATTCACTCAAAACTTAGGAAACGTGGGTTTAGGGGTTCAGTGGGTGCTCGGGGTTAGAAAACGAGCACCCCCATGGCAGATTTGACCTCCTAACCATGCTTTTATTACATTTTTATTTTTTCCAATTAAACTATAGAAAAATAGTCTAATTTTTTGGGAAAATTTATTATTCTCAGAAATTAAAAAAAACTTAAGGGGACCTAGCACATGTCCATATGACTCAACCTTAATATTTAGCATGGTAATATACATTGACACTTGAACTCTAATAACCTCCTAAGACCGAGAAATAATGCGACCACCCCAACTTTGGAGGTGTGAGTGAAAAACTCGAAAATTATATGTCGTTTATTCAACAACATATAATTGTCAAGGGAAAAAAACACTCTGGGCTAGTCGGATTGATAACTGTCTTAGGAAAGCCGAGTCCTTTGCAAAACCATCATGCTATGACATTTTTTACAATTTCCTTGCAGGGCATGGACATGTGATTTTATTAAAAAAAATGGGCCAAGGTGGCCTGCTAGGACTTCTGGTCTTCTGATTATGAACAAGTAGACTTGTTCTATCTTCACAAGCCCACTTGAAATCACCTAAGTGCAACTTAGCTGATAACAACACATAAGTTCATACAAAATTATATTTAAATAAAGGGGGATGCTTGTGCTTTATTCGACCCACTTTAGTGGGGCAAACGTCATGGGCATAAGTGAAAGAATAAATATACGACTTTATTATTGTGAAGTGCCCACCCCTTTTTACCTTTTGGAAGCTCACATATGGGAAAAGCACACTATATGACTTCTCCCCCCTTCTCAATGGATGACATCAACTATGGTTTATTTTCATAAAGGACAAGCTTCAAGGGTGAATTGCGTAAAGTACATTCACATGGCATATGTGGTCGTCCTACTTCTTCATAGAGTTCATTCATGCAAGACTCCTAAAACATTTATGGAGGTCTTCCCTCTCTTCATTGATAACGTCAGGCTTTTTTAAAATACTGACATGGAGCCACTCATAGCTCATGGAACCCCAAGCTGCATAAAGTTCAAGCTTTTAGGGGGGCGATGATTAAGTAATTGGACATGACTTGATTGAATGCCGTCTCCTCCATTTGTTTGGTATTGTGGAATATGTTTGATGAGTTGTTTATGACATTTAAAGCATTTAAGGAGCTGCCCATCACTCGCTTGGTTCATGGGCCATTCTCCTAAGTTCGTGGGTCCTTTCATAATTATTTATTACTCTTTTATGGCATGAATTTCATATTGATTGGGTTCGATTTCATGGGACGTGGGAGCTCATACTATGATTGTCGTATCTCTCTTTGCCTCATATGCCTTTCACATGGCTTGGTTGGATCAATTTCATATTTCATAAATAGAGTTATGGCTTGGATTGGGGCATTTCATATTTTGACATTGTCTTATGCTCCTTGGGATCAGATATGATGTATAGGTGGCATAACAAACCACCTAAGTGTTTATTTTTTGACCATGTCAAGAGGAGGTTGAGTTAGGGTTGTTATTCTTGACCATGTTAAGGAATATTTTATTATTTTCTTTTGAGGAGGTTGTTGAGCTCTCTTCCAATATAAAGAGAGCCTATCTCATTGTATTCTCATGGTTTTGGATGGCTACAACTTGTGGAGAATAAAACATTCTTTTACTTTGTGTCTATTTTTCTTGTGCTAGTGTATTGGGTTAATCTTAGGAGCTAGATGTGGATTTAATGGTGAAACAGAACTAAGAGTTTCTTTTCTTTTGTTCAAGAATACATGGAAACTAAGGTAATATCTTCACATAATACTACATAAATTTGCTAACTAGATAGTAATATTTCAGCACTTGAAGTCTTGCATCACTTTGTGGATTGTGTAGTATCTATTTGTAGGTTTGTCTTCATCTATTTGCAGGTTTATGTGAGGATTTTCAGCTTGTGAAATTCTCATATATTGGCAGGTTTATTAGAAGGTTTTCAACTTTTGAAATCCTCTATATCGGACGATAGAAGATGGGTTAATTGGCTATCAAAGACCAAGACTAAGGTGTGAATGTTTTTCCACCACTCTTGCTCTTTGATCATCAAGAAATCTACTCTCTTCTATTATTACCCCATGCCCTTTCAATAGATTTTAGGCACTAGTCATTAGATCTTTCTCACTCTCTTCTTTTAGCCTTTAAAACTCATCATTTCATTTCCTTTAAGCATTTTTTATTTTTATTTTATAATTACAATTGATTTTTCATCTTAAGTTCATAATATGCAATGCAATACTTCATGTTTAAAGTTGAGTCTTTAAACTAATGGTTACACCCATATGATGAACTTTTGCTTGCTGGTTTCTAATTCTATTTATGGTGAATGATCACTTTCAGATTTCTTTTAGCTCTATGTACTAACATTTCACACATATTAATTTGGAGCTGAAGTTGAGATTATTGAGAGTTGTATTTTCATTCAAGTTCTTTAGTTCTTTAGCATACTCTTGATCAATCTCTCTTTTATTTTCAGATCTTGAATAACATTGAATAGATCTTTACTTAAATCTGAAAAATAATCTTTTGTTGTTAAACTTTAAGGGAATTAAATTAACTTGGTTAATTATCAATGTTATATTCATTTTCATACACTTAAAAGTGTTGGAAATTTTGATGATTATGATCACGTGTCTCATTTCATAACATTAATGGCATGTTAAAACAATCTTAATGTAATTCATAAGCTTATGATTTTTTGAGTTATTCCAGTACATTGGCATTGTTAGTAATGAGCAATTTCTTCACTTGTGATAACAGCATACTCAAGTAACTAAGCATGATCCACCTATTTGAGACAATGGTTACTTGTTCTATGGTTTAGTTTCTTTTCAATAACTTTTATTATCTTAAGGAACTGAAACTCTATTGTTTTCAGCCATGCATTCTCAGTTGTTGACATTACTTTGAGGCTTATAAACAAGTTATTCTTGCTAGTTTATTTACTGTTATGAATAGCTTCATTCTGTTGGCAAAACCAGCAACATAAATGATTTTTTATTGATGTCTTGCACATCTTTTAAAGTTATTCTTATGTAGAATTTATACCACAATTTTATTGGAGCATTGGGTTGGTTAAACAAACTTATTTGATACTTTTAATGCTTCATTCTAATTGCGGTTCCTGCAAGTTTATTTCAGCCTTTTTAACAACAATCTTTTTAGATCAATGGTGCTTGATATGGCAACTTATAACGAACATTTTTTAATTTCATGTTCTTACATTCATGATCTAATCTTTTTGCAATAAGTGTCACATTTTATTGTGTATTTACTAAGTGGTTTGGATTGATTATTCATTTCTTGAAGTTATCTTATGATCATGGTTTGAGATTTAGTTAATTGTACAATCATGTTGCAAACTAAGTCACCTGACACGGGGACACGAGACACGTAGGACACGAAAATACGAGAGTCCGACACGGACATGGTGACCCCCGGAATCAGGACACGTAGGACACGTTTTAAAAATATATTAAAATTTAAAAATATAGACATATAGATCCAAAAATATTTAGAAACTAGAACATTTACAAATATTCAATAGAAATTAGAATAAAAACACCTTAATGATTATGATTACACATTGTCATTCACAAATCACGATTCACGAATCACAACACATTTCACATTTGTCATTCACAAATCACAATGAGACATCAGACACATAGATGCATGTCGGAACCATATTTCTCATTAAGTCATCAAAATCAAAATGTATACATATATGTCGGAATGCCACTGGGCACTGGCAAATGCCAAATAGACTAATAGTAAATACAAAAAGGGGTGGATCAAGATGGGAGAATCCCATATGTCAGTAGTCCTCCTCCATGCCTGAATCAACATACTCATCATTGCCACTGCCCTGATCCTCATCCTCATCCTCCTCCCCCTCCTCCTCCTCTCTACCCATCTGACGATCTGAATCTGCTGCTGTGGAGGATGACCCCTCTATACGATCACCATCATCAAAAGTGACCGGCTCTAGCACTGGATCATTAAGATCCATGTTTTCTAATGCCAACTCAATACTGTTGTCCAAACCCATATCATCAGGAAAGACATCCCACATCTTTGTCTTTCCCTTCACCCACTCCTCCCTCTTCCTGTAAATAAGACGAAGGTTGGAGTGCACATACACCATCGACTCTGCCCTGGACTGCTCAAGCCTGCTCTTCTTCACACTGTACAAGTTCCCATATGTGCTCCAATTCCTCTCACAACAAGAGGATGATGTAACTTGAGAGATGACCCTGAAGGTTAACTTCTGTAGAATAGGGGATGTTGCCCCATGAGTTGCCCACCAAGCATAGGGTTTCTTACCCTCTCTATCTCTAAGCACATCATAGCCTCCAAATCTCCCAGTGCCAGTGGAAAAATCTACAAAGCCATCCTCCACCTCCTCAAGCATGTCTCTATCCTGAAATAGCCGTCTAAGTGCTATCTTCCTCCCATTTGCAATCTTTGCATCCATGTGAGGAGGGACTTTGTTGTGTGAGGCCCCGATCCACCAGTGAGCCACTCCTGAGTGTAGAAATTGGGGTTCAAGGAGTGGGCCAAGCAATGCAAAGGTGTGCAATTCTTATCCCACCTGGAGATAAGAATATCCCAAATAATGGTCCATAAGTTCTCTGCCGATGTCCCATACTCGGGACACTCATTCTCCATGACAATGGACCTCATGGAATCCCACCCCTCATAAACCTCTGCTAGGATGGGCTGGTCCGTGTCTGCAAACCGCAACAAAGAAATGATTGGCTCCATGATCTTAATAGTAAGATCCACCGTGTCCCACCAACCATCAATCATTTAACACCAAGTCCTTCACCTTTTGTGAAGCAACCTGATCCGTCTTTCTCCAAAAAGCCCAAAACTCTGAAATCACCATGGACCCAAGAGCGGTTTTGACCTCCCTCAACCTCTTGAGCATGATGAATGAGGAAGCAAACCGAGTATCCGCAATCTTCAGCAATGAAAGCTGTGTGTACTATTTGTAGATGGTGAGGGCATTTGTGTGGTTTTGTACAAAGTTACGGATATGGCGTGCATCCTCAATAAGGTTGTCAATCCATGCCACATCCGAAGCAATGGCTTTCAGTGCTAAATTCAAGTAATGGACAATGCAAGGTGTCCAAAAAACCTGTAAGAGCAATAAAAGCATGTATCAATGACTCTACAACACTAACATTGCAATGCCCAAATTCAAACAATGAGCAAATTAGAAATGAAAGGTGTCCAAAATGAACATACCTGTGGATATTTAGCTTCCACAATCATGCCAGCAGCCTTGCAAACAGGTGCATTGTCCGTGATGATTTGTACACACGACTCAACACCTACTTCTTCAATGGTTTTGATGAATAAATCACCCATAAATTGTGCATCCTTGTATTCCCCAAGAGCATCCACCGCTTTCAAGAACAACGGTCCATTTTGGGAAGATACCATGAAATTGATGAGTGGATGGCGTGCGGGATCCGTCCATCCATCAGAAACAATACTCACACCGGATGAGGGCCATGTTGATCTAATTGGCTCAAGAATTTTATCTACCTCCTTCTTTGCTTTAACCAACAATGTGGTTCTAAGCTTCTCTGAACCAGGAGGCACATAACCATTTGGAGCTCGTTCCAAGATAGTTTTAACCGTCTCAAAATACAATGGTGACCATGCAACATTGAATGAGATGAAGTTGAGGTAGAAGAAAAATGCAATAGTAAGGTCTACCTCTTCTCACGCCTCTTTTTGGAAAATCCTATCCATTGGACCACCTGTAGATTGCCTCTTTCTTGTTTGATAAGTATCCCCACGCCCACGCCCATGAATGCTAGGTGGAAATGGAGGCTTGGTGCTAGAGGACTTCCTCAAAATTGGAAGAGGATCATCCTCTTTTTTCTTGCTTGCTGCTGCCACCTTCCCTAAGCCAACATGATCCTCTCTTTCCATATCCCTCCTTTGGTGAACAGTCACCGCTTTGCATGAAGAAATCCCACAAGAAGGAAGGGCCAACAAATGGCCCTTAACCCGGAAATATGTGCTCATGAACTCATGCTTGCAAAAATTGCATCTCCAAGACACATTGCCTCCCCCACCAAGCTTTGCCCCGGGTCCATCTTTCCTTGTCACATACTTCCACAAAGGGTATTTTTTTTCTTGGGCTTGTTGTCTTGCTAAAACATGGTTAAATGGAGCCATAGAATGAGCTCCACTAGCAGCCGATGGAGCACTTGACGGAGGAGGAGAACCACTTGTGCTTGGTGGAATAGGAGGGGAGGCCCTAGATGGTGCATTTCTCCCTCTCCTTTGCCCCCTACCTCCTGCCCCTAGCTGATTGAGACATTCCTTTTCTTGTGTGATGGTTGAGCTTGCAATCCTCTCCACAAATCCATCGGAATGCACTTGGAATCGCTTGGAAACAATGGATAGCCTTCAAATCTCCTTCAAATCTCCTTCACCTACACATACAACTCACTCTCAACCAAATGCTTCCTTGCAAATGACAAAAAGAAAGGCAAAATTCTGTTTTTAAACAAACTCGGACGCCTTTTTCCGCAAATAACGTGTCCTGTTTTTCGGGTTCGTGTCCGACAGTCGGGACACGCTTTAAATTTGTGTCCGATTCGTTTTAAAAACATGTCCCGAATTCGGATTCGAAGGAAAGTCGAATCGGACACGAATTCATATCGAATCGTGTCCGATTCGACCGATTCGGGACACGTGGAGGGGTTAGAGCGAATCCAGTTTCTTAGGTTGCAAGCCAATCACTTAACTCTCCTTGATTATTAATCAACCCCTTGAACCATTTACCAAATCATAGTGAGAAGATCCTTTGACTTAGTTGCCTTAGGGACCCCCCCTTACAAACCACTTAAAGTGAAGGGAAGTAGTTGTAGGTGACAGTTACCCTATTTCCATAGTTGCATTTAGCTAGAACCCTTTGAGTCTTTGCGTTTGGGGTATTAGTTTTTGTGACAACAGTCCCCATTTGGTATAGCAGTAACTAAAGGAGAGACGATTATTATTGTGTGTATGCATTTGTTTGTGCACATTTCAGAAATTGTTGACTTTTTATATGGAAACATTATCCTTGTTTTATGTGTGCATTTGTTTGTATACGCTTCAGAGATTGTTGACCCTTTAAAATTCTTGTCTGTGTGTCATGCAGTGATGGTGAAACTTACATATCGGCAGATGATCTAAGAATAAATATGTGGAACTTGGAAATAAGTGACCAATGCTTCAATATTGTTGATATTAAGCCTGCCAATATGGAGGAACTTACTGGTAATAGTTTAGTAGTTTTATAAGTTTGAATTCATGTTTTGTCCACTGGATATAGGTAGTTAATAATCTGGAAACTTAGTGGTGTTAGTGTAGCGTGGATTATTTGTCGAACATTTAGATTTGAACGATCCACCAAATTTCTAGTCACTTTAGATCTTAATAATTTCCAAGTATATACTTTTCTTTTGCTAGTTAACTAGTTTATTAGTTACCCATCTTGTCTATGCTTAGCTTATTATTGATTACTTTGATCATCTAATCTTGGAATGGTCATAAATGCTCATTCAGTGATAATTCTACTTGATGTGCTATAAAGAATGATACAGTACTTTGGTGCCAAGAATAAAAAGTATCGTATTTTCAGTTGAGAAATACTTCAAGCTTTTCTTCCCGAAGTTCTGTAAGATGTAGCTATTTAGTTTGAATTTATTTGAAACGGCTTAAGATAAATCAAGTTATCAAATTAATATGCATGTAAAGTGTGCGGTCTAGGGATTTGTGCCAAGGGTTTTCTTTCTTCTCTCTTCTCTTCTTCTCCAAATCTCTTGTTGTCCTAGATGAATGTAGTAGCCAGTGACGCTCTTAAAGTTTTACTATTCAGAGACTACATAGTGTCACTTCTATAAGGACAAAGCTGAAAATTATATAGAGATATAATACATATGATTGAAACATATAGAGGTATATAGACATCAGGGTTACAAACATCGCCGATATTATCGGCAATATCGTAATGTTAACTCACTGGCGATATATCGGCCGATATTTTCACAGGTTTTTTTGGCGATTTTCCCGATTTTATCGCGATTTTTGCTGATTTTTCCGAATATATTGTGATTTTTTGCATTTTTGTATTTTTTAAGTTTGCCGATATATTGCCAATGTTTGCCGACATTTTCACTGATAAATCCGATAATTTGTTTTTGGACTCTCACCGATATATTCGCCGACACGATATTTGTAACTTTGATAGACATTACTTAGTTTGAAGTTTTGAACCTGCTAACGCAGTCTCACTGTTTGTTTATCCTCCTGCTTTGTTTGAAGTGCCATCCCCCCTTGCTTAACCGACTTCGCCATTGCTTTAAATGTCTCTGATTCCAACTCTGGATCAAGTAGGATCTGGAAAAAATTTGATGTATATACTATCTTAGTCTGGAGGGTTGTTTCCCCTTCCCCATTGGTCTTTTATTCCTCTGATGCTACCCTTCAGCATTCTGGTAAGGCTGCTGACCATGAATTCTCCAAGCTGGCTGGTCCTTGGTGGGGGGTTGTTCTGCTTTGTTTGTTTTTTGGCTGCCTTTAGTTCAAGGATTCGAGAACTGAGCAGCAATGCATATTTAGTATTTAGGTGGCCATATTCATGGCAAGTTTGAAACTTAATTGAGATATTCTTTTAGTTCTCCTCTAGCACCTGGTGGGAGCCGAGTAGAATGATTGTTATTGTGAGTGGTAATGGCTTTCCAAGAATCAGCAGGGTTCCTGGATGAACAGTGCAGTTGTTGAAATTCCAAGAATCCAAACCCTAGGTGGTTGCTGTCTTTCTATTCCCAATTAAAAAAATGTTATTTGACTGCAGAAATTAAACTCTTCATATAGCAACAATCACACATATAGCTGGGAAGTAAATAGTGGAAGTATAAATACAATGCACAGGTAATTACTCTTTCAAATTATCTTTCCATTAAACAATCAAAGCTTACAAGGAAACCCCCAGAAGCTGTCAAACTAACAGCTTTGTGGTGCCCCCAAATAACAGATCTGCGCAGCTACCAAGAAAATTTGCCTGCTGGAAATGAGAAAACATGCCTGCTGGTCTGCTGTACCGCCATGCTTGTACGACTGTTCAAACATGCCAGTACAGAATCCCTACGCAGCTTTCTGCTTGTTTCTTAACCTTGGCCCCTTAAACCTGTTCAACCAATGAACAAAGTCACTTTCTGATAAAACTTGTCTTTGAGTATATGCGTGTCTAAACCCACTATCTTGACCCGCCTTTATACTTGAGCTGAAACTCTAATCTTCCAAAACCTTAATCTCTCATTGAGATGTGTTGCCACCTAATACGCACCTCGGGTAACGTGGCAGAAATCTTCAAGCCACTGGGTGCACCCTTGGGGGCAAGTCACGAGTCAAGTTCTGTCACTTGAAACTTGACTCCTCCGTCTAGGCCAACTCCTTCGAAGCCAAGGGGGTGGTCCCTAATATAATAAACTATGGCTGATTAAGCTAAGTTAAGAAAATTAAATCTAGGAGTTTATTGATTAAAACACAAGAACAATACAATTGTTAAGAAATCAAAGTAACAACTTTAATAACATGTATATCATATGAAAGCAAATAACTTTAAAGCAAAAATGATAAATAGTAAATGACCAGTGCCAGAAAGTAAATGCATTGCTGGAAAAGTAAGGTGTTGAATTGCTCTTGGTAAAATTTAAGTTATTATTTGGTGAGTTGTTTAGGAGTGGGTTTAGTCTTGGTTTGGCCCACTTAGCCTTTTATCCTAAGTTGCACTGAAGCAGATGCGGATATTGATACGGATATGGGGATGGGGGGGGGGGGGGAACGGATATGGCAAATTTTCAAAAAAGCCAGATACGATACGGCTGGGAAACAACATATATATATATATTGTCATCATCATAAATATTATCATTGTCATCATAATCATTATAATATTATCATTGTACATCATCATCACCACCTGACACTGCGAATATCATTAATCATATATGTAACATGATTCTATGAAAACTTTTAACTAATATCATCTGATTCCTCATGCTCAGAGTTAGAGTCATCATCTTTGTCCTCAACAAAAGTAGATCCAAAATAGGGATCCCGAGCCTGGCTTAGTTCCCCTGGGCATTAAGGCACCTGTCCAACACCAATGTTCATATCCTCTAGCTATGGAAGTCCAAGTCCATCCAAGACAGAGGAGTTCAACAATCAGCACCATCAACATCAATGTACATAGAGGGGTTGATGTGCTTGATTGAATGCCAATCCCATACCCTCACATATGATAGAATCCAGTGGCAATGTTGCAATCCTGAAATCCTGAAAATTGTTAAGTTTGTTGAATTTTGAATGTGATTAAAAATTCTAGTTTTTGCATATGAAGTCCGATGAGGTTGGAACCACTCTCAAACATCCCGAAACAATTAATGGTAATGTTAAAAATTTAAGTAAAAGGATAGAAAATGAAATATAAAAAGAATGTCACTTTTTATATTTCATTTTCTATCCTTTTACTTTAAGAATTTAATATTACCATTTCCCTAAAATGTATCTAAAACTCTTGAAACGTATCTGTACCAATTTGATATGTATCAGTGACGTTTCAAGGCCTTATCCCCTCCGTTTCAGGATCCGAAACGGGGAACGACGTTTCACCAAGGTTGCTTCGACGTTTCCAGTAACTTAGCTTTTATCCTCACTAGTAAGTGCAGAGCAACAATACCAAGTGTCCAACAGGGGGAGACACAAAGTCTGCTTTGGGCACCCCTCAGATTCCGTAGTATGTTCAATGCGAACCTCTTACTATGACATTAAAAATTTGAGTCTATTGCCCTATTAATTAGTTGCTCTAATCCCTTTCTGATTGTTGACCACCAACTCAGGCAAGCCCGCAGTGGTTACAAGGGCATACGAGGATTGAGTCAATGTTCGTTACTTTTAAGCAAAAGATAGCAATGAAATAAAAGCAACCAAATATTCTGATCTAATAAAAAGAACACTAATCTACGGGTTAGTATCTAAAACAAAACCAACAAAAAATCAAGAAAAACACACCACGAAAAAGGCGACACAGATCCCCCTAGGGGGGATGGGGTGTGGGCGCTGGTTAGTATCTAAAAGAAAACAAACAAAAAATCAAGAAAAACACACCACGAAAAAAGGCGACACAGATCCCCCCAGGGGGGATGGGGTGTGGGTGCTGGTTAGCCCTTGTACTTTTCTTTAATTATGATTCTTTTACAATCTTACGAAGGATGCCTATGGTCCTTTATAAATCAGGACCACAAAAGGCTTACAATTTATAAAATGATTTAAGATTAAAGTAAGGTTCTCTCGGGGTCTTGGATAGTCCAAATTCTGGAAAATTGGCGAGCACTTCCTTTTACCTGTTTATTAAAAGACAAAAACCAACAAGCAAATGATTGTAAAAGATGCCCAAAAACACTTTGGAAGTATATATTTGGACAATGTTAGGAAAATCTAAAAAAATGGCTAAGTTAAACTATGTCAAAAAAGAACTAAACTAACCAAAGGAGGTAAACTAGAAAGCCAACTCCCTTGGGATCTTTGCTTTCCCTTTAGGGGAAGCAAACAAAAAGGCACCACACTTGCCATATATGACTTTAAAACAAAGAAAGCAAAATTTCCCTCAAGCCTTTAGATCTATTGTAAAGTGACTTGCAAAAGAAAAGTTACTTATGCTAGATCTACTATAAAAATGATGAAATATTTTTATAACAACTAAGATCTAAGCATGTAAATTAGATCTACTTAAGAATTTTACTTTCAAAAGGAATAGATCTAAGATATATTAGAACCGATAACTAGAGAAATTTGATTTTTTAAGAGAGAAAGAGAGAGGAAGAGGCTTGATGCTCTCTTCATATGATGCGCCACCTCTATAAGTGAGAGATCGACCAAACTTCTGATCTTCAATTAACTCTTCAATCGGGTGCCACCACTCCAGCCAACAAAGAACATGTCCCAGACAAATCTCCCTGATTCATGGGATCTTAATTTTCCATTAATTTGTCTTTTTTGACTTTTATTGTCTTTTTTGCTTTTTTCGAGAAAAAATGAAATTAAGTAAAAATAATCACTAATTTCACTCTTAAAGTGGGTGCTCTTAGTTAGAAAACGAGCACCCCCATGGCAATTTTCACCCCCTAGTACCACTTTTATGCCTTTTATTTTTATTTTTTACAACTAAAATATAAGCGAAAAATTAAAAAACACCTAGGGGGGGACTTAGCGCATGTTTGAGTGAAAACCACCAAGAAATTTTCGAGCTTTTCACTCAAACCTCCAAAGCTAGAGTAATTGTATGTCTAAGTCCTAGGAAAGCCAAACCTTTTACAAAAAAGCCATCATGCTTGGTTGACGATGCATCAATAGTAGACTTCTCCTTCTAGGAAACACATATTAAAAACCTCCTTAAGAAAATAGAATGACTTGAAATTGGGAAAGAACATACTAAAATTGGAGGTTCATGACCTCAAACAGTTGGTCTGCGAAATGATACACCAAGATAATTTGTACCTTCAAAACACTCTTGGGTACTCTCACGCTAATTTGAAATCTTAGACATAAAAAATATATAGGAGGAGATTAGGTCACAACAGGAATTGTTTAAACAAGAGACAAAAACACAACAACAGACCCTAAACTCATGGGTATAGGTTGTTTGGAAAAAGCAACAACCCCTGGGCCATCCCGCCCCCCCACTTGCTGGAGTAGAGGAATTGGTATGGATCTAGATAGTAGAGGAATGCACCAGATGGACCAAGGAACTCAAATTAGGGTTTGTGGACCCCACCCCTCCAACCTTGTTGGATCCTTTACAACTAGGCATGTCTTTCCTTCATGTTAGATTAGACCTAAAGGATATTAGCATCAAGCACACTTAGATGGGTGCCAACTTAGTATTCTTCCTTCGCTTCATCACTTTCGGGGTTCGACTCAAAGCCCTTTAGGCCAAGAGACAGCTATCCTCTCTCTTGCATAGGATTTTTCTTGATGTTGATGTCACTAGAGCTCAGTTGGTTGAGTTTAGATAATGTAGGGAACACAGTACACCAATGAGGAAGGAGGGGAAGCAGGCTCTCATTTGAGACCTTGGGGCAATTCTTTGGGATACCCCCTTGGTCCAAATGATGGGTTCCTCGAGGTAGGGAGGTTTGTATGTCATTGGCATTGCATAGAATTGGAATAGGGGATTTTGGTCTTCCTTGAGTAACTACGTGACATGGTTGGATCTTAAGACCACCTCTTTCTCACAAACACATGCCGGTGTCACTGCACTTGGTCTTGTTGATTTCAACAATGCTAAAGGCTTCAGTGGAGTTGCGTGCTCCATCTGTAAATCTCTCCATTGTTGTGTTTCCGTGGCAGGCTTAGACGAGCATGCTAAGTTCTTCTGGGTCCATATTCATAGGAGCATCCCCCTACCTTGGGATTTTTTTTGTTTGAAAAATACGTCTCATATTTACAAAAAAATATTTACAATCAGAAAACCGAAAACTGGAGGCGTATATAGAATTAGTTTTATAGACTCTTCCAAAGAGCTACTAAAGTAGAATAAAAGTAAAGTACTCTATGCAATCCAAATATTGGGCATCTTTGATTAGCAAAGCTCCTTTGGACAACAATTGATGACAAACCTCATCCTTCCATACCGAATTGAAGGTAGACAAAGTGCTAACCTCATGATTAGAAACAAACTTACGCCTTAGTTTCCATAAAGCAAATAACACTACTGTCCTCAAGCAATGCTAAAGCCTAGAAAAGGCATCATGAGAGCATGAGCATCCATAAACATTGGTGCTTGCCAATGAACTCGAGCTTGAAGAAACAATGAGTGACGATCCTCAAACCAACTCAAACAACACCTGGCAAATTGATGGTCCTAGAAGATATGCAGAACTAATTCCGGCCACAGACAAACAGGGCAAAAGCCATTCTATAGATAAGTCTTGGCAAACCTGGCTTTAGACAAAATCCCTTGATAAATGACAAGCTAGGCAAACACTTTTATTTAATAAGAAAGTTGTCTAGCCCAAGTATTGTGCAAGTGCCTCACCCAACGCTACTTTGGATCCTTAGATACCCAATGAGTATTGAGAATTAGGAAAGAGGATCATTGGAATGGAGAACTGAATATAAACAATGAGAATCATACTCCACCCCCATTCTCTCCATAAGGGCCTTGACATAATAGTGTTCATCTTAAATAATTTGGACTTCAGAATGAGGGCATACAACTACATGATCGATAGACGATCAATGGAAAGAAGACCATTCTCGAGCAAGAGGCCTGCTTCCAAGAGCACGCGCTAGGATCCCAAAGAAGATGTCAAAAGAAGACGCCCTTTCAGTTTAATCTATGTGCCTAAAAGCACAAGATCTTCCCCAATACAAATCCCTTGCTCTCTCCAATTCAATTTGGTCGACAAGCTAAATCCCCATTGACCCGGTTTCCCTCCCAATGCCACTGAACCAATGTTGCTACAACTGTTCGACTAGACCAAATGCTCTTGAAAATGTGTGAGCCAAAACTTGAAGGAGGTGGGGAGTGGAAATAACGTCACAGATCAAAAGTCCCTTGCATTATCGAGATCTTGTGTTGACCTCACTGAGTGTTGAAAAGGAACTTGCCAAGGCATTGAACCCTCCAAATAGTGCACCAACCATTTAGCCGCAATCAAGCCAAGATCCCCTTCATCCTTGGGCATAGTTGAAACATCTGAAGGATGAACCAGAGGTAGGACTCATTCACTACCATATTTCGACCATAAGTATGCTCTCAGTAGCTGTTGAAGTTGTCGAAATTGAGTCTTGTTGGTGTATCAATAGGAAACATAATACACATGTGAGGCCTCAAGGATGCATCCAACCACAACCTTCTTCTCTGTAAAGGGGAGGTCCTTATGATGCCAAACATGTAACTTACTTTGTAATCTTTGAAGGCACCATTTCCATATAGCAACTGATGATAGGCCAACCCTAGAAGGGATACCCAAATATTTAACTATAACTCCTAGATGAATATGGGACTAGGATGTGGGAATCCACTCGGGAGGGGAATCCATTCCAAGAATCAAATAATTAGTTTTATGAATACTAACCATTTCCCCTGAAGCAACACAAAAGGTATCCAAGCAAGAAAGAGCCCCATCAATAAACCCTTTATCAACAGTGATAGAGAGCAGAGAATCATTTGCAAAATGGTGATTAACAATCTTTGAGCCATTCGGGAGTAACTACCTTTAATTTGACATGCAATACGTGCTGCCTCTATTAAATAACCAAAGGCATCAATAGTCAAAACATATAGATAAGGTCCAAAGGGCACCCTTGTCGAATGGAATGATGAAGAGCAATACTCGGGGGTAAGGATTTGTTAATAAAAATGAAGGTCGAAGCATTGGTGAAGATAGTTGTAATGTACTCGGCAAACTCAATCGTCCATGGAGACCACGGGGCACTCAATTTCCATATCTGAATATAGAATTTCTATCCAATCTTGTTTTTTATCCAATTTAATTCATTTTAACAGTAGAGAATAAAATGAAATGCTGGCCCAAATTAATTCATGCATGAATTACAATTTACAGGCAACACAAACATGAACACACGTGCCATTCCAAGCAAATTACATGCATTTCAACATTTATAAATAGTAAATTAAATAGCATTGAAACACATAATTAAACCATGGCATTCATAGTCATATAGATACTTATCTTTTAAATCAAATTTCTCCAACTGACTGCATGTGAAGTATGTTCCTCCCCAACCATAGGCTTTGTCAAGCCAAGTCTCACTTTGACAGGCCACCCCCGAGCTGGGGCTATCAATCCACAAGGGCAAAGCTTTCTCAATCCCAATTACTCAGCCGAATCTGTCATGCAAGCCACTGATACCTAAAGCCCCTCCACAACTGTCCCAATCCTCAATTCTCCTTCCCCATCAACCTGCGCAATGCCAGGAACAAGCTTCCTTCTTTGAGTTAACAGTCCTTTGGGCAGCCTCTAGTTCCCTTATGGCACTCCTGCACAGGTTGGACCAGAAGTCTCTAAATTGGGTCTCCAAGGCACAAGTTGCAGGCTAGGTTTCTCCCACACCAGTCTACCCGGGTTAATGGCATGCAGAGTTCATGTTCAGCTCTGGTATCTTCCTTCTTTGTTACAGTATCCAGCTATGGCTACCAAAGGTGATGGTTAACGAGTGAAATTCGAAATGGTGGAGGAATAATGAAGAACGAAACCCCTCTCTAGCTTGAAAACTCACTTTTATAGGCATAATTCAGCTTGCCATGTGGCCACTCCACATGGAACCAATTTTCCCCACTTTATCCCCTTCTTAAGCTAACAAAAATAAGGCTTAATGAAAGTATGGATATTAATCATAGTTTAATAACTTGGTTTAATAAGGCTAGGGAGATAAACTAAGGCACATTATCACTTCCCCATTGGTGGATTCATAGCCCCCCATCTCTTCTTCGTCCTTCTCCCCATGCAACCATTTATATATATTTTTTATATTAATATAAAAAATGTACATATTTACATAGTCTTGGTCATCTCGACCATTGTTTTCCGGCTTTTATCCTTTTGCATAAGTATTTACAAATTTACATTGTGGCATCAAACTGGGACATTACAATAGTGTTCACCATAGCCACACATTGAGAACCAAAGTCCAAGCAAGACAATATCTCCGAGATGAATGATCAATCAACCCTGTCATACACCTTGTTGAAGTGAATCTTCACCATAAGGCATTATTGACCAATCTCATGGGCCCACTTCATAGCCTCTTAAGCTCAAATCATTGTGTCAAGAATGAAACTCCCTTGAATAAAGACAGTTTGATTTGCCTGAACCACATACCTAGCAATCGACACATACCTAGCAATCGATTTGATTCACATAGCCATGGCCTTTGCCATTATTTCATTAGCAACCATGAGCAAGGTGATCGGTCGCCGACTACCTATGGTATCTTTTGCTACATTCATGGGGATAAATAAACTCTTGATTAAGGAATTGTGAAAGGTGACCGGAGGCAAATACATTTGATGCCAGGCTATAGAAATCATCACTAATGGAATCCCACATAGGCTTGTAAAAATCACAAGGAAAACCATCAAGCCTAGGGTACTTGCCATTCTGCAAAGAGGTCAAAGTGGCAAAGAACTCATTCTTCAAGAAGTCTCGATCCAAACTGTCCTTGTCACCATTAGAGACTTTGCGAGGGACAACTATCCAATAAGCATCTTTGGTAGCAAGTGCACCATTCGTGAGATCATAAGGAGCAAAAATAGTTTGGAAGTGAGAGCTAAACCCTGAAAGTCTAACAAATCCTCAATTAGAGAACTATTTGATTGATGAAGACAAAGCACCCTACTGGCAACCACCTTCCCTTTAAGGAAGTCAAAATATAACTTGGATCCCTCACCCCCTCCCTGGATCCACTGGAGTCGAGAACAAATCTTGGCACCCCAAGCAATATAATCCTCCCCCCTTCTCACCACCATCTCTAATTTCTCGGTTTCTGTTTAAGGTCAACATTATGAATCTCCTCTTCCAAAAAAGTGCTAACCTCCTTCAAGCTTTGGAAAGCCACCTACAACTCCTTCCTCCTCTTACTAAACCATCATTCAACCCCACCTCTCATGAACTTCACAGTGTGATAGACAACAACGTCCCACCAAAATATCCACCTAAACATACCAAGTGAACACGTAGAGCGGTTCCAAACTTGATGAACAAGGGCTCAGAAATCCTCTGACTCTAAATTGTCACACTATGCACTTGATAGAGAGTTCAAGAGTGATCCTTTCCTTGATCTTTATGGAAATGTCTTCCACTACTCTCTTAGTGAGGTTATTCTTTTAGAGCGCTTCAATGCTCATACTAGGAATTCATAGTCTTGTTAGATGACAGATTTGAGAATGCACTTTACCTTTGGGAGATTAACTCGGAGATCATGGGTCTTCACAAGAATTTATACTACAGGATTGATCGCTCATAGGAAATTGGAGACACCTTTACAACACGGGGAATTTGACAATCTACTACTCTTGAATGGTTTCCCTTGCTACCTTGGCTCAAGGGTTTTTACATGCTTCCTCCACAATGATGGAGCCAATGTGGTTGATTATGTCATGGCCATTTAGGACCTACCCTTGCACAACCAACATTTCCATCTTGTTCCTTCCCCTTGTAGACCATGGCCTTCTTGGATTTTCCAACTCTGCCTCCTCTCATCTCCCTCCAACATGCTCCCACCCCCATCCTCCACCTCGCACCACCATTTTCTTTAACATGGTCGAGAATTGTTCCCCCTCCCTCTTTTCTTGTCCTCAGACATAGCCACTATGAAATACGAGATTCGTTCCACTGCCCTAGGGGAGGGGACCCTCGTCCCCTATTCCCACTCCATTTGGCAACACATCCATATCCCTACCCCTGGCTCTTGCCCCATGAATAACTACTTTGACGATGATTGTAAACTTCTCCATAAACACCTCTGGTTCGCGTTCACACAATTCTTTGTCTTTCTATCCTATTTGAAAATCTTACCATTGCCTCCTCCATTGTAAGAAGTGGGTGTTCCTTTCTTTGTGTGGCCCTTTGTAACTTCCCCATATCCTTTTGGTGCATCTATTACCCTAAACATTGCGCCCTCCCTTAGAGTTTGACCCCCAATTCATGTTTCCCATACAACCTCCCTCTGATGTTGTCGAGCAGGCCTCGACTTGTATATGCCCCCCCTCCTTTCCATCACTTTTTTGATAGAGGCTCTAAGAGAGCAATTAGGCCTATGAGCATGGAAGGCTTCCAAGAGGAGTTCCTCAAACATGGTATTCGTTTTCTTGAATCACACATTGCTAATTTGTAACCATGTTATTTGCTTTGGTTTCCTCTAGATGTAGTCTAGCAATGTCATCCACTTGATTATCAAATCGGAGGACTATTATGGTTGGGCACACATTCTCAAAGCTATATGTCATAGTTTTACATCTATGGCTTTTTGATGAACATGAGGGTATGCATCTCATGGCTAGAGGAGAGGCAAGCTTACACCCAGAGCAATAGACAACTGACCACATCTTCACACTCAGGGCTATTATTAGGGAGGCTTATGATCATCACTCTTCAATTTTCCTTTTACGTTTTATAGACTTTTGCAATGTGTTTGACACGATATCGAGAGAGGCTTTGTTTTAGAGGCTTTTTGACATTGGCATTTCAAAGACCCTCCTAGCTTCCATCCATGAGACTCTATGAAGTGGTTCTTGGTTGGCTTCGTACAACACATGATCTCTTTCCCTTCATCCAAAGCACTAGTGGAGTTAAACATGGGTGTCTCTTCTCACCAACTCTCTTTAGGAACTACATTGACAAGTTGGAATCCGTCCTTTGTGAGCATATTAGGATGGGGATGGTTGCCTCCTATGTCATGTGCTGATATCTCTACTCCTCTTCATAGACGACTTGATCCTATTGGCCTCTTCGACAAAGGGCTTACAGAGATAGATTGGTGTCTTGTTAAGCTTCTGAATCCTTTGACAATGGATGGTAAGTGTGGGAAAAACCAAGGTCTTCATCTTCACTGTGTTGAAGAGCGCTTTCTACAACTTACATTTCTACTTTAAAGAGGAAGAGATGAGGTCACTATTTGGGAGTCTAGTTTGTGGTGTCTCGTTTCGGCATGCATCGGGCCCTCTAGCTTTCATACAACAAGGGATATTCATATGGATTTCTTTCCCTCCTTTAGCCACAATGCTTCTAGAATTAGTTTCAGGGCATCTCATCTAATAAGATGCACCTCCCGGATAGGATTGTTAGACCCACAATCCTCTATGGTTTGGAGATTCGAGGACAAAGTTTGTTGTTGATCGACTAGGCTAGGATATAGTGAGTCTAGACCATTTTTCTCAGGTGGATCGTTTGATGCAAGCAGACAATACCCTAACCCATTGTTTAGGCATAGTTCATAGACAACCCTTTTTTCCTTGAGATCATCTTCTATTTGGTCTCTTTTCTCCACAAAGGTCGAACTTTTGGGGACTCAGCCCCTGGGAGTGTTTGGTACCCCTTCCAAGCCCTCCACTATTATGAGGCCATCGCCTTGGCATTTCCCATGTAGTTTGCTCGCATTTGGTACTTAGAGGTGTCTTGGCTTCTTCAGTGGGTGGACATCTCCCCAAACCATATGTGCCCCTTTGGGTACTCTTTAGACACGCCAGGCCACCTCTTTCTACCTAAGCATGCCCTAAACTGGGCCATTCGAGCGAACATCTACATATAGTATATCTAGGCATTGTTTCCATTGGATACGCACGCACCTCGGGGAAAAGGGGGCTAGCGTGGCCTAAATCTTCAAGCCACGGGGCGTGTCCTTGGGGGAAAGCAAAGAGTTGAGATACTGTCACTCAACACTCAACTCCTCCGTTTAGGCCAACTCCTAGCGAAGCCAAGGGGGGTGGTCCCTAAGAAAGAAAAACTATGGCTTTATGCTAAGTTAAAGAATAAAATTAATCTAGGAGTTTGAAGGTGAATTAATATTGAACCAAGGAAATGCAATTATGAATTAAAACAACAGCATGAATAACGATACATCCGTCTGACACATTGATTTACTTAAAATGTTCGATTGTTGCAAATTAGACCAGTGCCAAATGGAGTCACATGAGATTATTGGAGTGCTGCTGTGTCGTGAAAGTGTTGCAAGTCTTGTTGGTCAGTTTTAATTGATTTTATTAGATGCGTGGATTAAGGAATGGGTTAGTTCTTGGTTTGGCACAATTCCAGCTTAATCCTTCGAACTGAGCGTAATGACAACTAAACCAAGGGTCCAACTGGGCGAGGCATAACCTGCTTAAAGTAGCCCACTGACTCTGTAGTTAGTTTCATGTGACCTCCCGAGTTTTAGAGATCAAGTGTTCGTTGGATTGCCCTATTAAATTAGTCACTCAAGTCCCTTTTTGATTGACGAACTGATCAAACTAAGCTGCAACGGTCAAGAGCATACTCAAAACTTCAAGCCTTGGTAAATTTTATTATGTGTTTAAGGCTGAGTTGATTAACTACTCTAAAACCCAAGAATCTCTTTTCCATACACCAAAGATTGGTGCAGTACTTCGAGAAAGCAAGGGTGCAAATTTTGTTTGTTAATGATGTACAAAATTGTAAAAAAGTAAATTGCGAAGGATTGAAAAAAGGTACAAAATTGTGAAATAAAGTACACTAACTATACAGCCCGATTAAGGCGGATTGTGTGCATGTGTTGATTTAAGAAAGCAAGGAAAAGTTAGAAATGAAGCGGTTAATATACTTTAACAATACTAGAAAAAAGTAACTAAGCTAAAAATTAAACACACAAAACCAACACAGACCCCCGGGGGGTTCTGTGGGCACTGGGTAGCCCACCTGCTTTTATTAATTACAATTTACAAAACTTTTGAAGGTGGATGCCTTTGGTCCTTATGAATCTAGATCCAAAGGCTTACAAGGTTTCAACAATGATACAAGATGGAAGAATAATGCTCCGGGAAACCTTAGATGGCTTTAGATCATCAATTGTTTGGCAACACTTCCTCTTGTTATGGCGATAAAAATGTAAAACCAGCCACTTGAAATGCACCAAATGTGCCCAAATAAACGTTAAAAGCATAAAAAAATTTAAGTACTAGAAGATAGGAAATATGCACAAGTACTTAAACAACCTAGATCTACTAAAAATAAGCTTTAAATCTTAGATCTAGTAACATACTTAACTTAAATCAACTTCTTAAAATATTCTTTTCAAATGAAACTAATTTAACTAAGCATGCAAGTAACTGTAACGAAAAAAGCTTGAATTTAAAATGAAGGAAAGAGAGAGATAGAAAGAATGTTGGAATCCTAGGAATGTTCGAACTATGGAGCCTGCTGGTGGAGAACGGAGGAATTGCATCCTGAAAGTACTTGAAGAGCAGTAGAGTCAAACTAGATCATCTGCACACTCAAGCTTAGGCAACCTGCACAACTAAAACTACTTGCACAAAAGCGTCAAATCCGGTGCTTCTCATGCCAGAAATCAGAAGAGTAAGCATACAAACTAGTAAAACATACAACTTCTATATCGCGAACATAAGCAAGAAATATATGAAACCAAACTAGAATCATAAATCCTACCAACTAGTAATAGTCCTTTGAAGGCCTTGATCATCCACAAATGCATCAAATAATTAAGCTACGCTACAGTTACCTCATAAACCATTCTCATTTGCATGCACTACACCACAGATTTGCCTCCAAAGTCTTTATTATTCCAGAAGGATGTTACTAAGTACAATACAAGAATCACCAGTCTTTCGGTCCTCTCTGACCATGTTCAAATGAGAGCCCAATGCCTTGTTTAAATAGCAAATGAAGAAAGAGTGGGGGGGCACTCGAGGAGATCATGAGGGGGGCGCATCTCTAAAAAAGAGGTGTTGATTACTCCTTGAATCAAAGCCATAACTCGAGTGGAGAGGGATGAGATGGCAGCCACCTCACAAGAGGGGCGCATCTGTCCCTTGTAAACTCCACCATCTATAAACTTGCTGCCACATATCTCATGAGCTCATGAAAGATGGCGCATATCTTAACATGGAATGATTCGCTACCTTCCAAATCTATCTCAAATCACATGCTTTTGACTTTAGTTTAACTCGCCCTCCATGGGAGACAAGATTGCCATGTCACCCAACTTGTTTTGTCATGTTTCCTCGATTTTCTCACTTTGTCCTTTTGTGTCATTTTTGGCATTTTTTTGACATTTTGTCGCTTTTTTGAGCAAAAATGTTTTAAGTGATAATTTAATCACCCGAAACATAGGAAAAGTGGGTCTTAGAGTAAAGAGGATGCTCTGAGTGTGAAAACGAGCATCCCCACGCCAAATTCTGCCTCCAATTCATACTTTTATTACAATTTGAAATTTCCCATTTAAACTATTAAAAAATAGCCTAAGTTTATGGGAAAAAATATTTTTGTCAGAATTGACCGAAAATCCTAGCGGACCTAGTGCATGTCCATACGACTCATTATTGATGGCTAGCATGTAAAAATACATAGACACTTAGGCTTTAATAACCTCCCAAGGTTTGACCACCAAGGTAAATACTCCAACTTTGGAGGTGTGAGTGAAAAACTCAGGAATTATACGTCACTGAAGTGCAACCCATAATTCCTAAGGAAAAAACACTCTAGAGTATGCCCTTGATAGCTAAACCTAAGGTAGGCCAAACCTGTTACAAAAATACCATGCTTAGACCAACTTATTACAATTCACCATGGGGGCATGGGGGCATGGACATGCAAAATTTTGAAAAAGGGCCAAAATTTTGCTTGATGGATCTCGGAACACTGATGATGAACAATTTGATCGTTCAAGTCTTCGACAGTTCACTCGGAATCCACTAAATGCAATTCTACTGCATAATAGGTCTCTTGGATCACACCTTTAGAAAACCTTAGCCCAATTATGGCTTTCTATTTGGTATTGTGGGATGGCATTATTGTCCATCCTTCATACACATGGAGAAATTGGATGCATGCACTTAGGATCCCTCTAGGTCAATTTCAACTTTTGGGTAGGCTTCCACATACTCTGGATATAGATCAGTCACCACTTCTTGTCCACAGGCAGGACTTTCCAGCTTTGCCATTTATAGGGGCCTGAGATGGAGGTGCCCCTTTTACTATTGGAAGAAAGATCATCATCACTACCTTTTTGGGATTCACAAGGCCTCCCTCTCCACTTTGTTTTGCTATACCAGAGATACCTTGCTCTCTTCATGAGCGAAATGCTCAAAGCCTCTAACACAAATCTTAGTGTTTGATTGTCCTATCTTAGTTTGAGACTCCTAGGAGGATCACTCTATACTTTCTAGGTTATCCTGTCTGATCGGGGCAACAGCAAAAGAAAGAGGCCCATGATACTTCAGATCCTAGATTGGTGAGGCTTTGGGTCTCTTCTTGACCCACCTCCCCCACTAGGTGCTTGATTGACATCTTTGAGGCCTGTGAGGGGCTGTCGTTATAGGCTACAAATTATGCACCACCAAACAGACAAATGTATTGGTTCTAGACAACGCCAAAGTCGAGCCCACCCAGTTTAAGGCAGTTAACCCACCCCTAGTTTAAGGCAGTTAACCCAGTTTCTATCAAGAGTTTTTTTCCCCACAACCTTGGATGGTAGGAGAGCATGCATCCCTTGATATTATGCTCCCCTAGGATTGGATACTTGTGTTTTAGGCCACATATCATGCACCACCAAACACACAAACAAACCACTTCTAGACAGCTCGAGAGTCTGACTGTCATACCACCCTTGTATTCAGCTGAACAGTCAGGTGTCTTTTAGGTGTTTTTCCCCATGTCCATGGATGGCAGGAGAGCAGGTCTCCTTTGATCTTATGCCCCCCCTGGGATTGTACTGTCGAGTCCCTCTTTGCCTTGTTTTCTCCCTGAAGGATGTCATCTGCCTTTGCATCGACCCTTTCACAGTGATTGATGACATTAACAATGAGCTTGCACTTCGGTCCTCTCTCCTGTCCATGGCCACCAGGTCCAGCAGACCTTGACATCCTTGATCAGCATGCAGATCCATAGTCTCTAGCATTCTTATTGTATCACTGTAACTATCTTATCCTTTTGCTAGACTATTAGTTTATAGCTCTTTGCTAGGCACTTATTTCTTTATCATTTTGCTTTCACAATTGGTTTAGGAGTTGCTTTTGCACTCCCACATTGTATTTACACTACTTTTACATTTTGGTCCCATTGACCTACTTTTGTTGTCATGGAATAGACATTAACAAAATATTCTGTTCTTATCTATTAACAGATCCTTGCATAGGTAGAAAGCTATTTTGGATGGATATATTTGAGACTCTGACACACATCTTTCTGGCATGTTCCGAATAGCCTCAAAAGTCTTCTCTTTCTAGAAATCTTGAGGCAAGGAAGGCAGTCTTTATCCAGACTGGTGCTGCCAGAGTTGCCTCCCTTTTGTTTAAAGCAATGTCCAAATATTTCATGAAAAACTTCACTGGGTTAAAAAGTAGGGACCTCCATCAAAGACCTTGCTTGGTTAAGAAAATGTTCACCAAATATGATTTGGAGGATGTCCTATTTTACAGATGCCTTGTTGATATCAACAGTAAGGGCGGCATCCTTGCTAATGCTAGTACTCGTTTTTTGTCATATTTGTCATTTTCTAAGAAAAACACGAAAACATGACTTTTCCAGCTTGAAACATGAAAATTTCATCAATATCTGAAAAGAATGAGCAAAAGTAAAAGTAATTGTATGCTAATTGGGTGTTACCACTATCAGCACTTTGGAGACCCTAATGTCGCAAGATGTCATTGCATAGTAAAATAAGACTTTTCAACATCTGTTCAGAATTTTAATTTCTGTCTTTTTCATCAAATTTTCCTGTGTAAAATTTTTCCAAGACATCTATAGAAATATTAACAGAATGGACTTCTTGTAAATGTCAACAGTATGGATGTCCTCCCAAGGAATGGCATCTTTTTGCTAAAAAAGAAAAAATCCCTCCAGAACTCAAAATTTCAATTCTTTTCCCTAAATTTTTTGTATTATTTTCTTGAGAACCAAATTTATAGCCATCCTTATGGATGGCGGCTGCATGAATGTCCTGTTGACTTAATCTATATGGGTGTCTGTATGAACATCCTAGGTGATGCTCTCCTTTAAACTTTTTGCAAACTTTGTTCTCCTTCAATTTCTTTATTTGCCTGTTAATATTCTGTTAATATTAAATGTTTTGAAGTCTTCCTTTTTTTCTCTCCTTTTCAAGTTAAAAACACATAAACAGTACCTAAAGCCTGGGATTTGCACAGAGGTCTTTGTTGTACACAGGAGTCTTCACAAAATCCATTGACTTCATTAATTTACCTTAAATTTTTTGGGGCCAGTCTTTATTAACAACATTCATTACTCACAATTTTTGAAGCTGGGACATGGAAGTTTAAAGGTTAAGATTTGTGGCCGTTATGATTAAGGGGTTGGTGAATTCCCTACACTCGAAAGTTTGAAACATTTGACGTGACATTACTTCCTCTTGCATAACTTCATTTGCTTTGTCTTTTTGTTGAACCTACTTCAGTCTAGTATGATTTCTTCTTTACTCAACTTTATTTTCTTGTGGATCTTCCACAAGAACAACTTCATCTTGGACTTGAGAAAAGGGAGGAAATTCATACTTTGCTCTCTTTTCTTTTGCCACAAATACATCATACTCCATAGGCTCTCTATAGTGGAACATGACATCTTTCGTCAGTCTCTTCTCCATTCCGACTTTGGATGCCTCTATTGTTCATTCTCATCTTTAGTCAGTCTCTTCTCCATTCCCACTTTGGATGCCCCTATAGGTCACTCTCCCCTGGAACAGGATGTCTGGTTGGTTCCCTTTCTCAGAGGAGCAGTATGCCCTTATTGATCTCCCTAACATGAATTTTGATGCAAAGAGCTTAATCGTGTCACTAGAATAGGTAATTTGTATAGGCTTAAATAAGCCTTAGAAAGCCCTCAATTGATATTCTTTGGTTAAATAGAATTACAAAGGCCCTTAAGCCATATCAACCCCAAACACAAGGCACCCTATTAATTAGCCCCTAAACATACGTGTCTAAGTTATAAACAGCCTAAACATAGGCCTAACTAATTGGCACCCTAAATTTAAATCCACCTCTTTTACGTAGCTAATGCCTTCAAGTCTAAGGAAATTTCTTTTTGGCTATAAATAAGCTTCCTTCTCCTTTTTAAAGGAATCAAAATTTCTTTTCAGCTATAAATAAGCTTTCTTCTCCTCTCCAAAGGAATCGTGGAGGCTTGTAATTGTTTAGAATTCATTTTGGGATGATTTTCCTCTCCTTTTTGTAGTAGAGTGCTCTAAATTATCTTCTTTGTGTCTTAGAGTGCACCTATTTGTGTAGGGGAGAGTGCAGGGTGCTCCCCAAAACTTCATTGCATGTAATTAGAATTGAAATATTATCATTAAAAGTACTTTTTTCTAATTTCTCTTCCACTATTTGAAATTTATTTTTTGTTCTTTTGGGGCAAAATATTACTTTGTAGTGTCTAAGAAAGACACTTCATGCAACAACTTTTTATGAGAATACAAAAATGCTTTCAGTCCAGAAAAACATGGCAATGAAAAATCAAGATGACAAGACATCACAAAACTAATACTTGGCTTCCTGGTTGTTACAATCAGTTAAGATGGTAGAGTACTTTGGTGCCCGACCAAATTTTTCGATTAGTTTGGCAGTGGCTTTGCTGAGCTTGTGCAGATATGTCTTGGTGGTCAGTTACCAGAGTAAGAGAATTATTGTGATAGTATGAATTTATGAGAAACAGCCATAGTCATAGGAAAGCTTATTATAGATGCTATGCAACAATGACCAGGAGGAAACTTATTATGTATTCTACTACACTTTCAGTTTATACAATTATTTGTGATTCTGATGGCCTATCATATTATGAAGAGATACTAGAACTTGGGGATGTTCTATATGTGTCTGATGGCCTCGTTTGATGGCCTGCCAACAATGAATGCTCCATCTCCATCTCCACATCTGTGCTGGTGGCTAAAGAGACTCTCTCTCTCTCTCAATCTGTCCAACACATAGGGAAAACTCCCTCTGAAACCTGTCTCCAAAGTCATCAACCTCCGCTGAGGCTGTAGTCTGCTGTCCCTTCTTCTTCTTGTTTGGACACTGTGAAGCATAGTGCCCAAACGTCTGACAACCATAGCACTTGATTTTACTCAAGTCCTTCTTCTGCCCACCCTGCTGCTGCTGCTTGGCCCCACCCTTCTTGGGACCCTTCTTCTTCTTCCCCTTTGCTGTCAAAGCCACGTTCTCCTCATCTACCCCACCCTATGATGAACTGCCCTGTACGAGACCTCTCCTAGTCTCCTCCTGCGCAAAGTCATCCCATAGTCTCTCCCAAGACTCTAGGTTCTCTCTACCCACTATGGCCTGCACAAATGCGCCCCGGGGCTTTGAAGCCCCATTCACTGCCGTACGTACAAGCTCAGTAGAAGATACCACCTCCCCAACCGCTGCCAGTTCATCTCGAACTGCAGATATCCTGGTAAGGTATGCTGTCACTCCCTCTCCTCCATTCATCTTTATACTCTTGAGTTTCTCTTTGAGAACCATCTTCCGGTTCTCATTGGTACTCTCATACAAACTGGTCAAAGCAGTCCACATCAAGTGTGCCCTAGCCTTGCCTGAAATGTGAGGGATTATGTGGTCTTTAACTGCATCAAGGATTATTCTCCTAGCCTTACAGTCCTCTTGTTAAAGACTGATAGTGCTGCTGCATCTGTAGCAACGGGAATCTGAACGGGGTTTGCTGTAGTATTCCTAACCACTTCCTCCCATAGTTCATTCTCCTCTAATATCAGCAAAATTCTGGCCTTCCATGGCACAAAGTTCACTGTCCCATTCAGCCTATCCTCCAACCTATAAGTCCTGTAGCCATCTTTCAGCCAACCCAACAAAGTGCTGCTCACTAACAGAAGAAAATTTCTGAATTTACTGAGTTCTGGAAATTTCTGTGTCTGCAAAATACTACTGTTTTCTGCCCCCAAGCTCTGATACCATGTAAATTTTTTTGAGTTTGTAGCTTGCTGGTTTATGTCATAGTTTCAGTGGTTTTCACTTCCAGCCGGTTTTGCATAGGCTGGAAATTACTTATGAAATTTGCAGACAATTAAACACGATGTAAAATCACTCTAACAGACAGAAAATAAATTTAAACATGCACACCATAAAATTTCAGACTCAGAATTTTCGGCAACTGTGCCCAGGAAAAACCCCCACGGGGAAAACCAGTAAGAGAGAGAGTTTCTTATTTCTTCATTAAATCTCAGTACATAAATTTTACAGCAGAATTTTACTTATCACCACCATGAAATTTCACCCAGCATTTATCCCGAAATCAGTGCCAAAACTGCAGCCTCGATTTCTGTGCAATGGGTGCCTCGATTTCTGTACTCAAGGTACAGTGACCGTACTGTACGGTCCTCCTCGAAATCTGTGCAACTGATGTCTCGAAATCTGTGCCCCAAAAACTGCCTCGAAATGTGTGCAGCAGTTCTCGAATTCTGTGCCACTCAAACTCCTCTAAACTTGTGCTGAATATTTCGGGAAATGTGCCCAGAATGTGCCTCGGACTGTGTGCAAACTGTCTCGGGAATGGTGCCCAGATTTTCCTCGAAACTTGTGCCCAGATTTACTCGAAACTCATGCCAATAAATGACTGCTGTACCAACAGACCTCGGGATGTGTGCCACTCCTCGAAACTCGTGCCAAGATGACTGCCTCGGTTTCTGTGCTGTATGGCCAGCATTAAATGCTGCTGTACAATACCTTGATTTCTGTGCAACTGTGGCTGCCTCGGGATGTGTGCCTGTGATGAAGAAATATTGCTGCTCACAAATCTGTACAGTGCAATAAATGCCCAGCTGAATGCCTCGAAGTTCGTGCCAGCTGAAATCTGCATTAAATGCCTCCTCGATATGCGTGCCCTCTCCAAGCTCTCTCTCTTCTCTCTTGTCTTCACTTCAATCAGCAGAAGTGAGGATGAATGCCTCCCTCATACCTTTTTGATCAAACCCTAGGGTTGTTCTAATCCAATGGATGAGATTGATTGAGATCAACGGTGGAAATTAAATGCTCCATTTACCTTTTATAAATATTAATTTCCTCACCCACTTAAATTTATCAAAAAGTGACTTTGAGTTTATAAAGTCTCATTAAATGCTTTTACTAAGTCATTTAATGTGAGGGTCACCTTTTTCCCCCTTCTAAGTGACTTTAGGCAAAAGTCACTTGGGGAACACTTCCCTAGGTACAAAACTAACACCAAATGTCTGTTTCCTGGTGTTTACATTCCTATATTTGTTATGAAAGTATCTCTAGGTGTTCTATATTTTTCATTCTCCAAAAACATTTTTTGTCTATGGAATCCTCCTGAATTTGGAACATCTTATGCATATTGTTGTTCTGATAAATTTGGTCGGCCCATTCTATTTTGTGCTTATGAAACTTGCAGAGGTGATAACGTCAGCAGAATTCCATCCTAGTCAATGCAACATCTTTGCATATAGCAGCTCAAAGGGCACTATTCGACTTATTGACATGCGGCAATCAGCTTTATGTGACAGACATTCAAAACTGTAAGACATTTTCTTGTAATTTCCTTGTTAATTATTTCAGGGCAAAGTTTGTTTTGATTGCTAAAAATGTGCAAGCTTTATGAAGGTTTTCCTTTGGATTAAACTAGGTTACATTCTTCTGTCATCTGTGTGACTACTCTCTCTACTACATTTGTAGATTCGAGGAGCAGGAAGCACCTGGTTCTAGATCATTCTTTACAGAGATAATTGCTTCGATTTCAGATATAAAGTTTGCAAAAGATGGAAGACATATTTTAAGTCGTGATTACATGACACTTAAGGTATGGTCTTCGTGTCTCTGCTGTTTGATGGCCGATATTTTCACTGGTTACGTATTTACTTGGACTTTCATGTATGCTTATCATGATTTGTAAGTTTCAATAGATTTTTCCAGGATTAGCAGCTCTTAGAGGCATTGGCAATTTGTCTGCCATTTGAAAAAATGGCAGGGCTACCGCCTTTTGGTTATGGCCTGACAGCTATTCAGATGGATTTAGACTGTCATTTACGCATATGGTTGGGCATAATTATAGGTTTTGAATCAGTTAATGTGTGCAGGGAAATGTATTTTTCTTTTCAGTCTTTAGCCCATTTGAAAAGATGGGGGGTTACTTCCTTTTGTTTTGTGTCTGACATCTATTCAGACAGATTTAGATTGTAATGTACAGAAATGGTTGGGCTTGTGAATGAATCAAATATATTGTGGTATAAGTGTAGGTATTAAATCAGCCAATGCGTGCAGGAAAATGCATTTATTTTTCCAGAATTGAGCCCATTTGATCTTCTCCTTTTTTGGTGGTCCTGTACTCTCTCTCGTTGCAGGCTGGTAGAGTCGTTATTGCATTCCCTTTTTATCTGAACTCTTGAAGGTGCTGTCCTACAATGACATATTAATTCCAGCAACAACTATTTGAAAGATGCAAGGTTAATATGTTCAGAAATACAACAAAAGGTACAAGAGGGAGAATCTCTTCACATTACATCCCAACCAAATGGCAAATATTCCATTTCAAGGCCTTAACAGTGTTAAAGAAATGTAACGTCGGAAGATATTCTAATTGTATTTGTTTATTATATTATTATTCCTCCTTCGGGAGATGTCATCGATGTAGTTGGTCATGTAAGAGTCATTGAAAGAGTCAATGTAAACCCTCCTTTGTAAGTCGGGTCAATAGTACCCTTAAGAAACATATTAAATATATTATTGAGACTCCCTAAGTGAAGTCAGCCCAGTTAGTTAGGTGAAGTCGGCCTAGTTAGGGTAAAAGGTTACCCATCAAAAGAATATAAATAGAGAGGTCGAATTCCTCATTTGCACCATTCACTCACTCAAGCAAGTGCACAAGAAAGAGAAAGAAGAAGTCCGTTGGTGAAGAGAAGTTGTTTTGTCTTGGGGTTTTTACACTATCTTGATGAATTCTATATTGATGAAGTTTTGCGGGGTTTTCTCCCTTGTGGTTTCCCCGAGGAAAATCTTGTGTTCTTTCTGTTGCTATGCTTGTCTTTCTTTCAGTGATCCTATTGATGCAAATGATTTAAAGTTATCATGCTAAACAAGTAAAAACTTAACATGGTATCAGAGTAGGCCTGAAAGAAAACATTGTGCAGCTGTTGCAACTGTAGAAACTAGGGTTTCTATTTCCGGGAGCTCTCTCCACAAATCAGCTGAAAAAATAGGGTGCATTCAACTCGCCTCACTAGGGCGCATCTTTCTGTCGAAGCAGAATTCAATTTCGAGAATTTTCATTTTTGGGCCCACCACTGCAGCTCAGAGAACTAGGGCATCAAGTTTTTGGAGGATCTGCTCACAGATTTGGGAAAAGGATTACATTGCTCAACTCGCCTTAGAGAGGCGCATCTATTCCTCCAATCAGAGTTTCAAGATCTCAAAGTTGATAAATTAGGGTTTCTCTATCAAACCCTAGGTGAAGCTAGAAGCAATTTTTAGAAAGGCAACATTACTGGTAAGTACTATCTCTCTTCTATTTTCCATTTGAGGTTCTAATATTATCAAAATGACAAACAACACCAAGCTTGATGAGAAGCTTGAGGGAGCTGAGAATTTCAGAGCATGGAAATATAGAGTCATGCTCATTCTTGAAGAACATGACCTAAAGGGCTTCATAAAAGAGGAAGTTGAAGAACCAAAAGGAGATGAGGCCAAAACAAAATACAAGAAGGATATGATCAAGGCCAAGAGGATCATAGCTGACTCTATCAAAGATCACTTGATTCCTCAAGTGTCTTCAAGGAAGACTCCAAAGGAAATGTTTGATGCATTGCCCAATTTATTTGAAGGAAGGAACATCAATAGAAAGATGGCATTGACAAATCAACTCAAGGGTGTGAAGATTCAGAAATCAGAGACCATGCAGTCATACTTCACTAGGGTATCATAGATTAAAGAACAATTAGAAGCTATTGGTGACATGGTGGAAGAAGTAGAAGTTGTGATGACCACCTTGAATGGTCTCCCAAGGGAATGAGAATCTTTCGTTCGCGGCTTATGCTCTAGAAAAAAGTTGATCAAGTTCAGAAAAGTATGGGAAGAATGTGTAAAAGAAGAAGAAAGAATAGCAGTCAAAGAAGAAAAGTTAAATGACAATGAAGACCAAGCCTTGGCAGCTCATACCAAAGGAAAGAACAAAAGGAAGAATCATGAACATTCTCCTAAAAGAACTCAAAGATTTCAAAGGAACAAAAGGACAAAGAGAGACTTCTCATCGTTTGAATGTTTTACTTGTCACAAGATGGGACACATTGCAAGAAACTATCCCCTTAAAGATGAACAATTCAAGAAGAGAAACAAAAGATTTCATGCCCATGCAGTCGAAGATGATGAAGATGATGATGAAAAGAAGGCTAGAGAAGATGAAGATTCCAGAGAGAATGTCTTAATTTTAGCCCTTGGCCCCTTACTAGTTCAGTTTCTCATGGAAGTGACACTTGGCTCGTGGACAGTGGAGCCTCCAAGCGTATGACAGGTTACAAAGATTCTCTCTCACATCTTGTACAGAAAGATTCTCCACACAAAGTGAAGCTTGGAGACGATTACCAATACCCTATCAAAGGGATGGGAGAAGCCTCTTACAAGTTGGATTCCGAAAAGTCCATGAAGATGAAGGAAGTCCTATATGTCCTACGTTTGAAAAAGAATCTCCTTTCTATCTCAGCTTTAGATAAGAAAGGTCTCAGAGTTGCTTTTGTAGATGGTGAAGTCCTCATGTGGCGAAAAGGGAAGACAATAGATGATGCAATTGTGATTGGAATTGAAGGAGGACTCTACAAATTGAAGGGACATGCAGATTCAACCTTAATAACTAGTACCATGGGTCCTTGTGAGTTGTGGCATAGAAGACTCGCTCATGTACATTACAAAGCATTACCAATAGTGAGCAAAGTGGTGACAGGATTACCAAAAATCCAGGTTGATCATGAAGGAGTGTGCAAAAGGATGTGCACAAGGAAAGAATACAAAGAATCCATTTCCAAGCAGTGGCAGTAAGGCGAAAGGCATCTTGGATATTATTCATTCAGACATTTGTGGACCAATGTCAACTACTTCTCTAAGCGGGTATGTTTATTATGCTTCTTTTATTGATGATTATTCCCGCAAAACGTGGATTTATTTCTTAAATAATAAAGATGAAGTATTTGGAAAGTTCAAGGAACTTAAGGCTCTTGTGGAAACTTCTTTGAAAAGAGGATCAAGACCTTAAGGTCAGATAATGGAGGAGAATTAACATCAAGTGAATTCAAAGACTTTTGTAAAGAAGCTGGGATTAAGAGGGAGCTTACCATTCCCTATAATCCCCAACAAAATGGTGTAGCTGAAAGAAAGAATAGATCTATCATGGAAGTAGTAAAAGCCATGATCCATGATCAAGATCTTCCTATGCACTTATGGGCCGAAGCAGCTAGAACTGTAGTATATGTGCAGAACAGAATCTCTCACAGAGCTCTTGGAAACAAGACTCCAGAAGAGATGTTTATTGGTGAGAAGCCTGGAGTCAGTCACCTAAAAGTATTTGGTTGTCCAGTATTCATACATATTCCCAAGGAGAAGAGATCAAAGTTGGACCCTTCAGGAAAGAAGGGGATATTTGTGGGTTACAGTGAGCAATCAAAGGATTACCGAATCTACATCACAGAATATCGTCAGATTGAACTCAATAGAGACGGTACATTTGATGAGGATGCAACTTTTAGTAAGTCTAGAAAGAATCATGAGAATGAGGAGGAGCACGAAGTTGCTAGAGTTATAGAAACTAACAACACACCACTCAGAAATGTTGAAGTAGAGCATGTACCAGAGGATCATGACATGACAGAACCTCAAAGATCCGAGGAGTCACTTGATGAGATGATTTCACGAAAAAGAAGACCAACTTGGGCATGAGAAATAATTCAAGATGCAGAAAAGTATGGTGCTCTAGAGGGTACATGCAAAGAAAGCCAAAAACCAAGGCCATACTCCAGTTATGTAGCCTTGATGTGTAACCTCGTTGATGAATAACCTACATGTTTTGAAGAAGCAACAAAGAAGAAGGAATGGTTGGATGCCATGATTGAAGAATACCAGTCCATTATAAAGAATGATGTTTGGGATGTGGTACCGAGACCGAAAGACAAGTCAGTAGTATCTTCAAAGTGGATTTTCAAAACAAAGCATTCAACAAATGGGAGTATTGAAAAATACAAGGCAAGATTCGTAGCCCGAGGGTTCTCTCAAAAAGAAGGAATTGATTGTGAGGAGACTTTTGCTCTTGTGGCTAGATACACTTCAATCAGGACCGTCCTTGCTTTGGCAGCTAAAATGAAATGGAAGTTACACTAGATGGACGTAAAGACAACTTTTTTGAATGGTAAGATAGAAGAGGAAGTGTACATCGAGCAACCAGAAGGTTTTTAAACATATGACAGGAAGACACGTGTGTCGATTGAAGAAGGCATTGTATGGGTTGAAACAAGCACCCAGAGCGTGGTATGGAAGAATTGATAGTTTCCTGATGAGCTTGGGCTTTACTAAGAGTAAAGAAGATTCTAACCTTTATTATAAGGTTGTAGATGATGAACCCATGATATTATTGTATGTGGATGATCTATTCTTGACAGGTGAAGATAAGCCCATCAATTAATGTAAGAAGAAGCTTGCTTTAGAATTTGAGATGAAAGACCTTGGTATGATGCATTACTTTTTAGGTCTTGAGGTGTGGCAGTGTCTAGACGAGATTTTCCTAAATCAAGGAAAGTATACTGTTGAGATCCTAAAGAGATTTGGTAGGATGGATTGTAAGGCCATGACTACGTCGATGACGACAAACTTGAAGCTCTTAAATGATGCTTCATCAGAAACAGTGGATGTTACATTGTACAGACAGATCATTGGCTTGTTGATGTATTTAACAAATACAAGACCACATATATGTTTTGCTGTGAACACCTTAAGTCAGTATATGGTAGAGCCTAGACATGTTCACTTGGTTGCAGCAAAACATGTGATGAGGTACCTAAAGGGTACATTGGATTGTGTTCTCAAATATGTATCAGATAGTGAGATCAGATTACATGGTTATACCGATTCAGATTGGGCAGGAAGTGCCAAAGACAAAAAAAGCACTTCGGGATGCTGTTTGATCTCATGGCTTAGTAGAAAGCAAACCAGTGTTGCTCTCAGTACGGCATAAACTAAATACATTGCAGCATGTTCAGCTTGTAGCGGAGCAGTTTGACTTTGCAAGATGTTGGTAGGATTGTTTGATACCGAGATAGATGTGACTGATATCCTTTGTGATAATCAGAGTTGTATCAAGATGTTAGAAAACCTGGTGTTCCATGATAAATCGAAGCATATTGAAATCAAGTATCACTACATCCGGGATATGGTGCAGAAGGGAGCTGTAAAGCTCAAGTATGTTTCGACAGAGGAACAAGTTGCTGATATGTTGACTAAGCCTTGTCTCGAATAAAGTTTGAATACTTTCGAGACAAGCTTGGTGTGGTCCGAAAGGATCTGCCTCGAAAGAGGGAGTGATGATGATGATGTGGTTTCATGGAGCTGCGGTGTAGCAGCTCAGTCTAGGATTGGTATGTCAATCTGACAAGGCTTGTTTGATCTCGGAAGGGATTGGTATGTCTTCCCGGGAAGGCCTGTTTGATCCTAGGGGGATTGGTATGTCTGACTAGGCTTGTTTGGTTCGAAAGGATTAGCAAGTTAGACAAGGCTTGTTTGGTCCCCAGGTAGATTGGTATGTTTGATTAGGCTTGTTTGGTTCGAAAGGATTAGCAAGTCACACAAGGCTTGTTGGATCTACCAGAGTGCCCACTAAAGAGCAGTTCCAAATGTACATTGATGTTGTTCCAGTATTCATATGCTAATGATGATGTTGTTCCAGCATTCATATGCTGATGATGATGTTGTTTCAGCATTCGCGTGCTGATGATGACGATGATGTTGCTGATGTTGTTCCAGCATTCATGTGCTGATGATGGTGTCCCAATAGTTCCTTGCTGATGATGACGATGATGGTGTCTCAACAATTCCTTGCTGATGATGACGATGATGGTGTCCCAACAGTTCCTTGCTGATGATGACGATGATGGTGTCCCAACAGTTCCTTGCTGATGATGACAATGATGTTGATGATGTCCCGACAGTTATGTGCCGATGATGATGTTCTAGCAGTTCCATATTGATGATGATGATGTTGCTCCAGATATATGATGTTGTTTTAAAACTTCCTATGACATACCAATGTTATCAGAACCAGACCGGTGATCGAACTGATAGTGCCCAAAATGTGAACCGGACCGGAAACAGAAAAAAACCGGAAAAAAAATCAGCTGACCAAAAAAACCATAAACTATTCATATTTTGTAAAAAACATATATATTCATGTGCATAAATATGAATCCAAACCATTAATACACAAATATGCAAAGTTTCTCATATATATAGTAAGTGCGGGTGCAAATTACTAAAATAGCACTGAGTGCAATGTTAGAAAGTGGCAACAAGGAAGGTCTTCTATCATTGCATGTGTCCTTGCATGCTAGAAGACATAAAACATGAAGCCAAATGTATTAATGTAATTTTCCGAAGTTTAGACTTAGGAAAAGTGCATTAAGTGCTCTAATTATTAATTGACTTAATGGAGTCGCTTTTGTAAAGTTCAAGTGAAAATAATTTAAGTGATGGTTAATTTAATCTTGGCCATTGATCTCATCGGAGGATCTCATCCATTGATCCATAGTGAGAAGTTAGGGTTTTCGCTTGGCCATTGAGTTAAAAGGAGGATTGATTTGGTGAAGAGGACACACAGACATACAGAGAGATTTCTTACTCATAGCTTTCAGCCGGAGAGTGAGAAAGAAAAGTTTGTAGAAGAATTTTACCGAGGAGAAGACAGAGGAACTTTCATCCGGAGGATTGACAGGGCGATTTGGCAGAGGAGAGAGAGGCCGTACAGATTCACAGAGAGAGGTCGTACAAATTTGTAGAGGCCGTACAACAACTCGACCGTACATCGGCCGTAGAGGGCTTCGCACGTGTGACGCAGGGCCGTACGGATCCGTCAGTACAGTTGACGCAGGGCCATACGAATTTCGTACAACGACTTAGAGTGCCGTACAGCTACGCACGAGGGTCGTACAGGTTTGTGGGTTGTCTCAGTGAATTTCGGTGGCTCGATTCTTCCAGGTTGGGTGAAAAATCGATTTTTTGGATTGTACTTGTTCTATATCTTCATAATAAAATATCTTCTCAGACTGTTGCACCGGTTTTCCCATCTTGGGTTTTTCCGAGGGTTTATACCCAAAAATATTGGTGTCTCTATTGATGTGATTGATGTTATATTTCTCTCAGTATTTTATTTTTCGCTGCATTGTGAAGAAATCCATTTGTGGTTAAAAGTTATAATTGGGGTTTAATTAAAAATAAACTGGCATACTTTAACTCAAGATTGGATTTTAAGGAAATTTACATGGTATCAGAGCTCTTCTGAGCAGATTTGAGAGAAAGCAGCAGTTGTTGGATAGATCAGGGGCATATCTATCCTAGGGTTTACAGGTACACTTCATTATGGCCATACACTTGAGAGTTGAGGATAGACTCCAAGGGGCTCAGAACTTTCCTACTTGGAAAGAGAGGATCACCGGGATCTTGGATGTTAGTGATCCAGAGGAGCACATTGACGACCAGAAGGTTGCTCCCACAGATCCGATAGAGTTGGCAAGATGGAAGAAGGTAGATTCTAGAGCTATGTTGATCATCTTGGATGGGGTGAAGGACCACATAGTCCCTCACCTTTTCGGGAAGAAGTCCGCATTGGAAATGTGGAAGGCTTTGGAAAGCCTTTACCAGAGCAAGAACGAAAACCGGAAGGTGGTGCTACAAGAAAGGTTGCGTAGTACCAGAATGGCCAAGGGTGAAGGAGTGGTGCCTTATCTCACAAGGCTCACATAGATCGGAGATGAGCTTGGAGCATTGGGCTCTAAGACTGAGGATGCGGAGCTAGTTCATAATTTTCTAAGCCATGGGATGTCTTTGTTAAAGGTGTGGTGGCTAGGGAGAAGCTCCCTGATTGGCAGAGATTGTGGGACGATTTCGTATAGGAAGAGATCCGTATGGGTCAAGGTTCATGTTCATCCAGCGGTGCCCCGCAGATCGTGGATGAAGAGGCTCTAGCCCTAACAAGCAAAGGCAAGGGGAAGGCAAAGAAGAAGAAGGGTGGTAAGAAGAACATTGACATGTCAAAGGTTAAGTGAATTTCATCTGCCACAAGCATGGACACTTTGCCTCCCAGTGCCCAGAGAAGAAGAAGAAGAACAACACACAGATGGAAGGTTTAGCAGAGGTGGATGAGTTTAGCAAGAGTTTTGATGAGGACTTTTGTTTGATAGCTTGCATGGCAAGTTCCATCAACAACATTTGGTACGTCGACAACGGTGCATCTTGTCATATGACATGACATAGATCTTTCTTCAAGAGCTTGTAGGAGGGTGGAATAAATCTCCACATTGTGTTGGGAGATGATGCGCTGTATCAGGCGCAAGAAGTTGGTACTGTTTCGTTTCAGAGGGAGTTTGGGAAGCCCATCAACTTTGCAGATGTATTATATGTTTCGGGGATGACGGAGAATCTCATATCTGTTTCCACACTGGAAGACAAGGGTTTTCTAGTGACTTTCTGGGATAGGAAAGTGTATATCAAGCCCAAGGGGTCACATCAGAGGTTGGATCGAATGATTGGGGTATGGAGCGGGAAGTTTTACAGATTACAGTTCGAGCTTGCAAAGGCTCTGGTCAGTAGCAGCAGCCATGAGAGTGAGTTGTGGCGTAGGAGGATGGCACACTTACATCATGGAGCACTGAGGCATCCGAGACAGGTAGTTATTGGAGTTCCTCCAGTAAAGGAGGAGAAGCATAACCACTGCAAAGGTTGTGCATTGGGGAAGAACATCGAGAGACCTTTCCCACATAGTGAGCACAAGTCTAAGGGGACCTTGGACTTGGTGCATTCGGATGTATGTGAACCGATGAGTGTTCATTCTTTCAGTGGTTACAATTATTGCGTCACATTCATTGATGACTATTCCAGGAAGACTTGGATCTATTTCCTGAAGGCCAAGTTAGAGGACTTTGAGCGGTTTCGAGAGTTCAAGACTCTTGTGGAGAACCAGACAGGAAGAAGGATTCAGATATTGAGGACGAACAATGGGGAGTGTTAGAAAGTGGCAACAAGGAAGGTCTTCTATCATTGCATGTGTCCTTGCATGCTAGGAGACATAAAAAGGAAGCCAAATGTATTAATGTAATTTTCCAAAGTTTAGACTTAGGAAAAGTGCATTAAGTGATCTAATTATTAATTGACTTAATGGAGTCACTTTTATAAAGTTCAAGTGAAAATAATTTAAATTGATGGTTAATCTAATCTTGGCCATTGATCTCATCGGAGGATCTCATCCATTGATCCATAGTGAGAAGTTAGGGTTTTCGCTTGGCCATTGAGTTAAAAGGAGGATTGATTTGGTGAAGAGGACACACATACATACAAAGAGATTTCTTACTCATAGCTTTCAGTTGGAGAGTGAGAAAGAAAATTTTGTAGAAGAATTTTACCGAGGAGAAGACATAGGAACTTTCATCCGAAGGATTCACAGGGCGATTTGGCAGAGGAGAGAGAGGCCATACGGGTTCACAGAGAGAGGTCGTACAGATTTGTAGAGGTCGTACAACAGCTCGGCCGTATAACAACTGTTGAGGGGTTCACACATGTGGCGCAGGGCTGTACGGATCCGTCTGTACAGCTGACGCAGGGCCGTATGGATTCCGTACAGTGATGTAGAGGGCTGTACAGCTACGCAGGAGGGCCGTACAGGTTTGTGGGTTGTCGTAGTGAATTTCGGTGGCTCGATTTTGCCAGGTCGGGTGAAAAATCGATTTTCTAGATTGTACTTGTTCTATATCTTCATAATAAAATATCTTTTTAGACTGCTGCACCGGTTTTCCCATCTTGGGTTTTTTCGGGGTTTATACCCAAAAATATCGGTGTCTCTATTGATGTGATTGATGTTATATTTCTCTTAGTATTTTATTTTCCATTGCATTGTGAAGAAATCCATTTGTGGTTAAAAGTTATAGTTGGGGTTTAATTAAAAATAAACTGGCATACTTTAACTCAAGATTGGATTTTAAGGAAATTTACATGCAATACATCTCTAAAGTTCTGAACCAAACTACATCAATAAACAGGCTCTAAATGGCCCTTAGAGTCCAAAAAATTAGCAGTGTATGGACCGATCGGTTCTGTACGGAACCGACCGGTTCACAGCTGGTTCACAACCGGTCCAAATCAGTTTTGCGGTTTTTTCGGTTCAGGGACCTAACTAGACCAGTTGGCCCTGTGAACCGGTCGGACCGACGGGTTTTACTGGTTCCAATAGCATTGTGACATACAGAAGATTCACCAGTCAGTTGTACAGTTGTTGATGTTGATGTCTGTAGAATACCTTCCTAGTTAAGAGGTAGTGTAACTTCAGAAGATATTCTAATTGTATTTGTTTATTATATTGTTATTCCTCCTTTGTGGGATGTCATTGATGTAGTTGGTCATGTAAGAGTCATTGAAAGAGTCAATGTAAACCCTCCTTTGTAAGTCGAGTCAGTAGTACCCTTAAGGAACATATTAAATATATTATCAAGTATCCCTAAGTGAAGTCGGCCCAGTTAGTTAGGTGAAGTCGACCCAGTTAGGGTAAAAGTTCACCCATCAGAAGAATATAAATAGAGAGGTTGAATTCCTCATTTGTGCCATTCACTCACTCAAGCAAGTGCGCAAGAGAGAGAAAGAAGAAGTTCGTCGGTGAAGAGAAGTTGTTTTGTCTTGGGGTTTTTACACTGTCTTGGTGAATTCTACATTGAGGAAGTATTGCGGGGTTTTCTCCCTTGTGGTTTCCCCGAGGAAAATCTTGTGTTCTTTGTGTTGCTGTGCTTGCCTTTCTTTTAGTTATCCTATTGTTGCAAATGATTTAAAGTTATCATGCTAAACATGTAAAAACTTAACAAACAACAAGCAAAATTTTAGGGGCAAAATTTATCCCATGGGCTATTTTTCGATGGTTTTTTCCAAAAAAAGATTTGCCAATTTCCATTTTTTTCTAAAATGATTCGCCTAGATTCCCTGGGATACTTTTTTAATTCTAAAATTCGCTAAAATTGTCCAAAAACTATCTAAAGTCCTTAGAAATTTGAATTTTTTTTACAAACTTTGGCAAAACCTTTTATGGTTGGAAACTTAAGAATTAGTAAGATTCCGTACTTCACAGCTAATTCGTTGTAAGGTATTTCTACAATTAATCAACAACATCTAAGATCATGAAAACAATAAGCCTCCCACATAATAGAAATAATATCTTCAATATTCCATTAAGCCCTCCAATGAGATGTACAATGAAGCTCCGAGAGAGAGAGAGAGAGAGAGAGAGAGAGAGAGAGAGAGAGAGAGAGAGGAGACTCCTCACAAATCCAACTATAAGCTACAAATAGAGAGTTACTCTTTAAATAAAATGAGCTCTATCTCTCTTACAATAATCAATAATATTTTTCTTAGATCAATTAGTTCTCTAAGGAAGAACCATAAAATATTACATTTCAAACCTCCTCAACAACTTCCCTACTTAAAATAGTGATAAGTTGTTGAGATCCACTCTCTTATCCAAGAAGAATCACTAAAATATGCTAGATACTTCCTTTTCTCAAGGGAAAAACGTTATAATATGCAATCTCACATAACCAATTCATGAGATAAGTCAAACAATAATAAAGTAACAAGTGGTTATATCACATGTAACAATCTCCAACAAGATATAAGCCCATGAAGGTTGGGATGCCTCCCCAAAAGAGTTTAGTTGATCATGTCAAATGCTCAATGAAATAATAAAGTATTGCTTGCAGTCTGCAGATGTGTGTCCTCGAACAAAGCAATAAATAATCCTCGAGGCTGTGCTCCTTATTAAGATGGACACCAAGTGAACTGTCAGAAATAGTAAGTAGCCATCTCCTAGATATCCTTTGAAGTGGATGTACCATCAAATCTATGCGACAAATGCTCCAAAAATTTTTCAAAGGTGGATGAATTAGAGTTTTGGTAGAGTAAAACCCCTTCAAATGGCATGTCCCAACAAGTGCTCTATATGGCTAGGACACCTTCATAACTAATTCTTTAGGAAAACCTCCAATGGATAACAGTCCTCCAAAAGTGTGCGAGGAAGGATGCAACAACAACATAATAATCATCCACATGCACGATCTTAATGGTGCTCAACCAAGTCCATAGGGGTTCACTCTAGAAGAATGAGTCTTTATAGTTGTTGAAAATTTTATATTCCCAACCCGGTTTCAAGTTTTGGTTTTCACATGAAGTTTAATGCCCAAACCCCATAGCTGCAAATTAGCTTTACATGCATAAAAATGAATCTTTCTTGAAACACATGGAAAATTTTCTTCTTTAAACAATTCAGAAAACTAAATGGCAACCAAACCATAAATTTAAGACTAAGAAATTTTATTCAAATTGGCTCAGGAAAAACCCCGAAGGGAAAACCTGATTAGGAGAGAGGAATTTTATTCTTTCAGAGAAATTACAAATTTATAACAACGGTACTTATCTCCTTATTTCTTCTCGAAATACATGCCATAACCACTTTGAAAACTGTTGTACGGATTCCTCAAAACAACGTTGTACGTCCTTCTTAAACACTGTGTTGTACGACCTCACACGTGTGAGCTGTATGGACTGTTTTTCCTCGATTTCTGTGGTGATTCAGTGCCTCAAAATCTGTGCCTGTTTATGCTTGTACGGATGCTGTGCAAACAACATTAAATACTGTACCTCTGCCTCGAAATTCGTGCCTATTTTCTGCCTTGAAAACAATGTCCAACTCCTCATTTTTTGTGCTGGTACAGACTGCAATAAATGCTATACGGATGATCTAGAAATTTGTGCCCTTCTCCTTCGAAAATGTGCCCTGCTCAACCGTCTCAATTTCTGTGCAAGGGTTTGACCTCTTCCTTTTGGGTTCGACCTCTCTTCTCTCTTGCTCTCTCTTATCCAAAAATCTCATTTGGAAATGTGAACAATGAGTTAGGTTTTGTGTCTTTTCCCTAGTTTTATATGAGGTAACCAACACCCACCAAATCCATGGCTAGGATTTAATCTTAACTTGATGACATCTAGGGCCCACATTAATTGGTCATTAATGTTTTATTAAATAAATTAAAACACTTTTTCTATTCACTTACATAAGTGACCCCTGATAAAATTCTTCGTTTTACTGTTTGCTGGTTTATGTCAACATTTCGTGGTTTTCACTTATAGCCGGTTATGCATTGGCTGTAGGTTACTTATGAAAATTACTGTAACAATTAAACACACAGTAAAATGCTTCTAACAGGCTGAAAAACACATTTAACAATCACACCATAAAAATGATAGACTCAGAAATTTTTGGCCAAAATCAAGCCCTAGAAAAACCCCCACGGGGAAAACCAGTTAGAGAGAGAGAGATTTTATTTCTTCAGCAATATGTTCAGTACAATGATTTTTACAGTCAAAATAATACTTATCTCAACCACCCAAACACCCTGACTGCTGCCTCGATTTCTGTGCCTAGTTGCCTCGATTTCTGTGCAAATTTCTTCTCGAAATTTGTGCCAAAACTCAGCCAACTCAGACCTCGATTTCTGTGCCAAACTTCTCAGTTAAATACACTCAGAAATTACTGTATGGTACAACAGCATTAAATGTAGCTGTACGGCCCTCGAAATATGTGCCAAAACTTTGGAAATCGTGTCCAGCAAAACTCCTCGATTTCTGTGCAGTACGGTACAACTTTATTGCTGCTATACGGTCCTCGAAATCTGTGCCATTAACCTGCTGTTAATGCACCTCGAAAACTGTGCCAATGAACTACTGTACGGTCTTGGGAATCGTGCCCAATGAAAAATCTCTGTCTAGAAAACCGTGTTGCTGTAAGCCTCCTCGATTTCTGTGCACTTTCTCTCTTTGGAATTCGTGCCAATACCCTAGCTCGCCTTCCTTCTCTCTCAGCTCTTTCTCTCTTCTCAAAAAATGTCAAGTAGAATCACTTTGCCTCCCTCAACCCTTTTTGTCTAAACCCTAAGTGGGAATCTAATCCAACGGTGGAAAAAGATCCAATCCAATGGCTAAGATTCAATGAGAGTAAAAATCACATTTATTTAAATCACTTAAATAAATTTCACTCACCCACTTAAATTTATCAAAAAGTGACTTTAATTTTATAAAGTCTCATTAAGTGAAATTAATGTGAGGGTCACCTTTTTCCCCCTTCTAAGTGACTTAGGCAAAAAGTCACTTTGGGAACAAATTCCTAGGTACAAAACTAACAACCCCTTTTAATTAAATGTTCACTTAAGTCTCATAAAGTCAAATTTAAATTATAATCTCAAACTCACTTTATAAAGTGACTTTATAAAAAATAAAGTACATCTCACTTTATAAAGTACTAGGGACCTCATTTAATGTTTTTATGTCCACCCCAAGGCACCACTGTTAATGTTTATAGCAGCATAACCAGGATCACTAAAAGAATGGAAAAGCATAGAAATAAAATGAGTGTGGAGCTCGTTTAACCATGATGATAAGAGAACAATCATCTCCCAACCATAGACAAAGCTATTTGTCTCCCCCGAGCTCAGACCTTCCATTAGAGAATGATGTACATCCAGATAGTAGTGGTGCAAACTCAAGAAAACAAGAGAGAAACTTCTCTAATAGTGGAGAACCCCAAAAAATCAGTCTCCTAGCTGAAGTAGCAAACTTCTCTTGACTAGTGAGTGTTAGTTTTTACTTGTTCAGCATAATAACATTAAACAATCTATCACTGAAAGAAATACAAGCACAACAAACACAATGAACACAATATTTCTCTCGGGGAAACCACAAGGGAGAAAACCCCGAGAAAACTTCCTCAATATAGAATTCACAAAGTACAAAGATAAACCCCAAGACAAAATCATCTTCTCTTCCACTTGGGTGAACTTCTCTCTCTCTCCTATGCGAACTTGTGTGAGTGAGTTGAGTGATTACAAATGAGAGACTCATCCTCTATTATATTCTTCCGTTGGGTTGACTTTTCCCCAACTGGGCCGACTTCTCCTAACTGACTGGGCCGACTTGTCAAATACAAAATATAATAATCTTTTCTGGGGTCTTCTAGGCCGACACGACACAAGACCTAGGGTTTACATTGACTCTTTCAATGACTTACATTATTAATTTCATCAATGACATCTCCCGAAGGAGGAATACAATAATACAATAGACAAGTACAAATAGAATATCTTCCGCAGTTACATTTCTTTAACAGTGCGAACTTGTCTTGAGTGAATGACCAAATGAGAGGTCGAACTCTCTATTTATACACATCAAAAGGTGACTTTTTCCCTTACTGGGCCTAACTAACTTTCCCTAACTGGGTCGACCTGATTGGGGCAGTTCTGCCAATTGTTTGGGGCAGACTACCCACTATTTTGGGGCAGTTTACCCACTGGGCCGACTTGTCTTGGGGGAATACAAAAATTTACATTTAATGGATGTTTTCTTTGTGATTTCATCCAAGGTTTACATTGATTCTTTCAAGGATTTTACATGATCAAATACATTGATATCTTCTCTTGTAGGAGGTACAATAACAAGATGAAATACAATAAGAATAACTTTCGAAGTTGCACTATTTTCAACACTCCCTCTCAACAAGGAAGGTATTCTTCGGACACTGTATTCTAATCTTATTCTTTCTTTGGTCGACCTATGAGGTGATGCCTCACGCAGCTACTACTCCAACACTCCCTCTTAGCCAGGGAGGTATCATCAGTATTATCATACTGAAACACATCTGGATATCATCTGTACATTATGGTTATTTCTAACCTCTCTATATCATAAGGAAGGTCTTCCAACACAATCTCAGTCCGTCGAGAAGTGTCAACAAATCAATCTTCTTACATCTGCTCAATCCGGTCCATTGAAGAACATGCACTAGCTCAACGACTCTGCGTTATCCATAGGGGAGTCACTCGTGCCTCAGTTGAACAACTTTGCACAGTCCATCGGAGAGTCGATCATGCATCAATACAATGTGCCTTAGCTCCACCCAGTCCATCGGGTGCCTACATCATCAACACTCCCTCTTAGCTAGAGAGGTATCATTACGTTAGAACACATCCGATCGTCTCGTTTGAGCACGCATGATCATCACATCAGAACACATCTTGTTATCATAAGAGGCTCCATTCCCACATAGGGATACACTCCACAAAGGAGTACTCTCCACAAAGAAGAACCTTCCAAAAAGGAACCATCCACAAAGAAGCACGTTCCACAAAGGAACCATCCCACAAAGGAGCACGTTCCACAAAGGAACTATCCCACAAAGGGACACTCCACAAGGGAGCACGTTCCAGAAAGGAACCATCCCACAAAGGGACACACTCCACAAAGGAGCACGTTCCACAAAGAAACCATCCCACAAAGGGACCATATCATCTTTTCAAAGAAGTTATCTGATCTACCTGATCAGCTTGGTCATTCTAGACCACAGAGGATTACTTCCTGTTGCCGCCTAATACACACATGGGGGGGACGCGGCAGGAAACCTTCAAGCCGCTCGGTGTGTCCTTGGGGGCAAGTGAGAGTCAAGTGCTGTCACCTGATTACTCGACTCCTCCGTCTAGGCTTACTCCTAGTGAAGCCAAGGGGGGTGGTCCCTATAAACAACGCCAAGGCTTTTAATCTACAACAAAGGATAAAAGTCTATTCTAGGAGTTAAAAAGATGATGAGATGAAAAATTAACAACTAACCACTGCTTGCAAATTAAACCAATTGATTAACCCAACACAAGGCAGATAAGCATTCACGACATTAATGATTGAAACTTAAACATAGAAAATTAAAGACCAGTGCCGAGAAAGTAAAAAGAATGCTTGTAATTGCTGTTGTGTAGGGTTGCTTGTGTAGTCTCAGTGAATGTATTGCAGTGGCTCGGTTGGTAATTTTTATGATTATTAAATGAGTTGTTAAGGAGTGGGTTAATTCTTGGATTGGCCCAAAAGAAAACTAAACTTTGAACTGAGTGCTCTAGCAACCTTACCAAGTGTCCAACCAGGCGAGGATGAACCCGCTTAAGAACCTGCTGACTCTGTGGATTCAGTCCATGCAACCTCCCGAGTTCTTAGGATTGGATTTTGATGGATTGTCCTATTAATACTAATTACCTTGCACCCGTTTCTGATTGAGCCAACTGTTCCGACTAAGCTGCAGTAGTCAAGAGCATACTCCAGGTTTGGGGCGTTGTTCGTTTTATTAAGACGTGTGAGTGGATGATTATTCTACACTAAACCCCAAGCATAAAGCAAGGGGGGTTAATTTTAGGATTAAATTTTAAGCACAGAATAATAATTTGAAATAAGCACAAAAACATATAAAAAGATAAACGGGTCCTTGGAGGACGTTGTGTGCTTGAGTGTGTTATTTAATTACTACTGCTTGAATGAAAACTAATCTAAAACGAAAAAATAAAAAAAAATAAAAAAGGGTGCGAACCCCCCCTGGGGGGATTGGGTTCAGGCGCTGGAATTGCCTGCTGTGCTCTTTTTATTTTTTGATTACAACTTGGAAACTTAAGAGAAATACTGCTTGCCCTTTATCATTAGGGAACAAGTCAGTTTACAATGTTTGAGAGAAATAACGATGGTGCTTGAAATTGGTTCTCTCTGGGTGGTTCAGGAAGCTCCGAGTGCAAGTTTTATTTAATTTTCTTACTCCAACTTGTTATGAAATCAAAACAGATCAGCGAAGTATGTTGGTTAGAAAATGATAATCAGAACACTTTAAGAGTGTCCTGACAATGCTACAAATTGTCAAAACTAAAGCTAATGCAACTAGTATGCAAAAAACGTGTTTTTTGGGCAACCTTTTTGAGTTTTTTAAATGATTTTTGAAACTACTTTTGACATGCAGAACAAAAAAAACCAGCGAGCTAAATTTTTTATGAAATGCCTAAAAACAACTAAGAGCTTACCCTTCTTCTAAATGCAAACTAAGTCTAAACAAAAAAAATCTTAAAGTTGCAATGAAATGAGACAAAAGGTAACTAGGAAGACAAGTTAGGGAGCTTGCCTTGCTAAGATCTTTGGCTGCCCTCTTTCAAGGTGCAAGCCAAATGCAAGCCTAATGATGCTAGATATTTCTTTTATAAGCACTTTTCCTTAGCAAAACTTAGATTTTTTGAATTAGGTGCAAGCTTAAGGAAACTAAATCTACTTCTTATGATATTCAAACTTGAGATCTAGAATAAAAAGGGGAACCGTAACCAATTTAGATTAGAAAGATGGATCTTGAAGATGAACCCTTGGGGGTTTGAGCATTAATTTTGGGCAATGGAGTTGTTCTCTTGAAGGACCAGAGAGATGGAACTTTGTTCGAAGATTCTAGAAGACGAGCAAGCTAACATGCTTGGCACTTCCTCCAGCATAGGTTACCTGCAAAAAAGATCTCACAACACTTGTACAAGGAGATTAAAAATACATGTGTCTGCAAATAAAAAGAATAATCGAAGATATTAGTTCAAACAAGAATCTATATATCTTTGTTAATCCTTCTACCATTCAACAACAACAAATAATCTATAAAGCATTATCTGATGTTCTTACTGAAATTAATTTTCTTCCAAAGACAGATCTATCTCAACAATATATAAGACATATGAAATCAATACAGATTACCTCATAAGCAAAGCTTAACACATCATGCCTCCACAGAACACTTTAGGACTAGCCTCCAAAGCCTTATTTTATTACTCAAATATTCGGAAAATGATACAACAATACCAGAGCAGAGGTTCCACCGTTTAGATCCTTTACAATGGAGCCAAGCTGCTCAATTTATAGGAAAATGAATGCTAGCTAGGGCGCAAAACCCTAAGGAGGGCAGCCTCCTTGATTGTAGAGCAAGCAAGCTTAATAGCCAATGAAGAGGCACCATTTAACTTGGACAAAAAACACTTCAAAGAAGAAACTGCCGAATTGATGAAACAACCCACGTGAAGGAGAGAGGTCGAATGGAGTTGATGTTTCCATGCTTTAGTTTGGTGCTGCGTTGGATGGATGAGTGATTGGTTGTTTTTTAAAAAAGAAGTTGCACCAAATATGTTGTGCCACCTCATTAAGGTAGGCACTTAACCTTTGACTTACCACTTATCAAAACACAAACACAGCCATGAGGAGATGCTGGCTCACGTGAAGGTGGATGGCGGACTTGAAGTTTCTCTCCCACGTTGGATGGTGGGGTTCAACTGGAGCTTTAATTTGAAGTTCGTCCACATGGAAAAGCCACCTCACAAATGGTAGGAAACCACACACAAAAGAACTCAGCCTTGAAACAAATCGTACGGCCGTGTCACGAGTGGAAGTTGGCCCCACGTGAGGATATCGTACGAATTTTCTAACTTGCTCATAACCTTTATAAAATGATTTAATACACATGCCTTAAACCATATGATATGATCTTTAATTTGACCAATTCTAATGACATGCCATGTTAATTGGCTCAACCATGGATGAATGAGGGCCCACGTGAGGAGGATGGCGATTCACTTGTTTTTAAAAAATTATATTTTGACTTTTAACCAAACCTTTAATATATGCTTTGCTTTAGCATATAGTCGTACACCTTCAAAGATCATATTCCATGTCAATTGACATGTGATACAAATCAACTTTTTAATATTTTAATTATTTGCCCATGGTGCAATTTGTTGCATTTCTGGCATTAAAGTGCCCCTTTGTAGCTCTGATAGGCAAAACTGCTCCAAGGGGCGCTTTGACTGCCTGAAAGATAGGAAAACCAGGTACCAGAGTAAAGAGGATGCTCTGAGCTTGAAAATGAGCATCCCTACGTCAAATTCCGACTCCGGATAAGACTTTTATCACCTTTTGAAATTTTTTAATTAAACCATTAAAAAAATGGCTTAAAATGCTAAATTGTTTTTTTTCTCGGAATCGACTGAAACTTCAGGGGAACCTAGTACATGACAAAACGATAAAATTCTAGCGCCTAGCATGTTTATACATGTTACAAAATGGGCTCTAATAATCCCCTAAGGCCTAACCCCCACTTTGGGCATTCCAGCTTTGGAGGAGCAGGAGAAAACCTCATCGATTATACTCGGCTAAAGGCAAGGCATAATCGACAAGGGAAAAAACTCCTTGGAATACCTTCTTTGGTTGTCAAGTCCTAGGGATTCCAGTCACTCAAAGACCACCATGCTAGTACGCTTATTACAAATCCCGTGGGGCACAGTCATGTACTACAAAAACTGACAAATGGGCCCTGAAAAGGCCAAACCTGGAACTTCTGAACTCTGAAAAAGGCACAAGTAAATGTGCAATACTGGCGGCTCACTGAAGTCCAACTGTAGTGCAACTCAGTTGGTAAGACTTCCTCATACACTTTATCGATCTCAAATCGAAAGGAGGCTACACTCCCCAGGAAGACACTTCTCCCAAGCACTTTGTCGATCTCAAATCAAAAGGAGACTACACTCCCCATGAAGACACTTGTTCCAAGCACTTTATCGATCTCAAATCAAAAGGAGGGTACACTCCCCAGGAAGACACTTCTTCCAATTTTCAGTCATTACAACTGGAAGGCGGTGATAACTGCAGCTAGTTCACCCCTCTAGGTCCAAGCTCCACACAAGAGCACTCTCCCCAGTGGAGAACATCCCACACAGGGATCCACCCCACAAATGAGTCCTCTCCACACAAGAGAACCTTCTGTTACCAACTATTTTGTACAATAGTTGAACTTCTATTGATCCGCCAGTTATCGAACATGATCCATGTTCATCTCCAGAGTTTAGAGGTTCAGATTTTCCGGTTTTGGCTTATTTTGGCCATCTTTTTAAATTTTTTGTGAAATGACCATGCCCCATGGGGTTTGTAATAAAGTGTGCTAGTATGGGGGTTTGAGTGACTCGGTTCCCTGAGACTTGACAGTCAAATAAGGTATTCCAAGGAGTTTTTTCCCTTGTCGATTATGCTTTGCCTGTCGCCGAGTAATAATCGATGAGTTTTTTTCCTACAACCTCCAAAGCTGGAATGCCCGAATTTGGCGGTTAAGCCTTGGGGGGTTATTAGAGCCCAATTGTAAAATATGAACCTACTAGACACTATTGATGTGTTCTATGGTCATTTGCTAGGTCCCTAGGTGTGTTAAAACATTGTCCGATTTTTTTTTTTTTTTTAACCGGACGTGTTCAACTTTTTAAATTTTTAATTATTAAAATTTTCAATTATTAAAATTTTCAATTAATTAAGCCATTTTTTACATGGTTTGATTGAAAAAATTCAATTTGTAATAAGTGGTTTGGGGGTGGATTTTGGCAAATAAAGTCTCATTTTCTAAGCCAAAGTATCCATTTAACCCCTAAACCCACTTATCCTAAGTTTCAGATGATCATTTGGCACTTAATTGAATATTTCCTCAAATTTAATAAAAGATGAATATTTAATTAAAAATGATTAGAAAATAATAAAATCCTAAGTTTCAGATGATCATTTGGCACTTAATTGAATATTTCCTCAAATTTAATAAAAGATGAATATTTAATTAAAAATGATTAGAAAATAATAAATTGGAGAAAATCCAAATCTCTCCAAAAAAGACCAATTTGAATAAAGTAAAGAGCTAAATGACATGGCAGAGAGCATCTGGGAATATTCCAAATCTCACCAACTGACTTCAGCTCAATATCGGAGCACTACAGTTGACTGTTCCTTGGGATTTGCGGCCTTCTCTCTTTGCTTGGGCGAATTGGTGAGATGGCAGTGTTCTGTTGGTTAGGTGATAGAAGCTATGTTGAAGGGTGGGCGCCTTGCCTAGGTGGAGGCCACCTCACCCATTCACAACCACCAGAGAGCCAATTAACTCTTAATCAATGGGCTTGGCTCGCTCTCTCTCATATGCCAATTCGAATTAGGTTTTTGGTCTCTTCTCTTTGTATAAATACAGAGCCTTGCTACACCATTGGGGTGGAATTTTTGTGCAAGGATACTCTGCTCATTTGTTGTTGCTATTGAATAAAATTGAGACTTTGGAGGTCCACTTGGTGCATGCATGGTTCATGATGACTTGTTGAGGTAATATTTTTCCAATGTTTATGCATGCTTATCTATTTGAGTTTGGATCTAGCTTAGAGGGCTTGTTATCAAGCACATACGACAAATATTTGTAGGCTTCAAGTTATTTGTTGATGTTTAGTATTTAAAAGATCTTAAAGTAGCATGCTTTAGTTGGACTTAATACATGCTCTTTGAATTTTCTTTATACTAACGTACTTGATCTAAGCTCTTTTGTTTAAGCATGTGTTTAAGTTTCAGGTTACTTCTTGGAGTAAGGGATGAGCTAGTTTGCATCTTCCCCTTCTTCAAACCTCAAAGGGATCATTGTCCTTGAATGCTCATTGGCATCTACATAGGGTCTTTTTAATCCAAAGATCCAAAAAGTGCTTTGTTTCTTCTCATCTCCACCTTTAAAATACAAATTTCAATCCTCCTTGGTTACCATAAGCGAATCTCCATCTCAAAAGGTTCTATCTTTCTTGTATTCGCTTTTTTCAAGTATAATAGATTTTCTAAGTCTCATTTTCCTATCTTTCAAATCTATTTACATTTATGCATACACGAGATCTTGTTAAAAGCTTTAAATATTTTTCTCATATGCATGTAAAGAGTGCAAATTTCCCAAGTCATTATCAATCAAGTTTGCATTTCATTTATTAAAGTAGATCAAAGTTTTATACCTTGGATCTACTTCTTTGGTCTAGATCTATTTTCATCATAAGCTTCATTTTCAAAGATCTAGTTTTGATTCTATTTTTGGGCTTGTAAATCCACTATTTTTTTAGCCCTCTTTAAGGGACTGTTTTGTCTTCTATTTTGACCATTTTCAGCCTCTTTTAGAGGTCTGAGTTTTGTTATTTTTTGATTCATTTTCAGCCTTGTAAAGGTCTGATTTTTTTGGTCATTTTCAGTCTCTTTTAGAGGTCTGATTTTTCCACTTTTTTGGTCATTTTCAGCCTCTTTTAGAGGTCTGATTTTTTCACCTATTTGACCATTTTCAGCCATCTTAAAGGTCTGAATTTTTTGGTCATTTTCAGCCATCTTAAAGGTCTGAATTTTTTGGTCATTTTCAGCCATTTAATCTCTGTTTTTTGTCACTTTTCTCATCTCTTTTTAAGGTCTGATTTTTGCTCTTTTTTGACTCATTTCCAGCCCTATTCTATCTCTATTTCTAGCTTTACTTTTCTCCTTTTTTCCAAGTCATTCTCCTACCTCTCATTTCTTGTCTTCTCTCTTACTTCTTCATTTCTCTTTTGTCTTAGCTTAGCTTGCATTTAGTTAGTTTTCTAACTCATATTTAAGTTGCATCTAGTTTCATTTTTGTTATTTACATTGGTTATCTTAGTGTGCATTTAGTTTCCATTTCTACTTAGTTTTATTTTCATACTTAGAGATTGGTTAATCTTTTGCATGCTAGTTAGTTTGTAGATCTTATTTCATTATGTTTTGATTTTGCTAACAATATAAGAAGTGTATGTCTTAAGCTCTTATGCATAGGTGAACAAGAAGATCTAAGCAAAGCAAAGAGTCCAAAGGCCAAGAGCAAGCAAGCAAGCAAACCAAAACCAATTCCTTGAAAAGTACCTCCCTCTTCTTCACTCCCCATTCATTATTGTGCTTTCAAGAGAAGAAGAAAACCAAAAAATATTGTAACAAACTAATAAAGAGCAAGTGGGATAAAGGCTCCCACACCCTACTTCCCCCATTTGGGGGAAGCTTGTATTGCCCCCTTTTTGCATTTTATTTGCTTTATACTTGCAAGTAGCATAGAAAAAGTTAGATTAGTTTCTTTTGATAAATTGCTAGATCTTAGAAGCAAGTAGCTTAGCTTTACTTGTCTTTTTTCAAAATTCTAGTTTAAATTCAATTTGATATAATTTGTTAAAAAACACATAAAATCTCTTGAATTTCATCGAAAGGTGGATCGAGAGTGCTTTTTGTCGGAGAGTTCTTTTGCTTTGATTTTACTAACCCCCTTAATTTCCCGAGTACGGTCTTAAGAACTAAAAGAGATTCTTGGGTAGTGTAGATTTCATTTTCGGTATTTTTTGCATCTCATAAATCTCTTGAATCTCGCCATAAGGCGGATCAAGAGTGCTCTCCGTCGGAGAGTTTTTACAATGGTTCTTGTTCATCACACGCAATAAAATTGGAATTTACATTTTCTATACTGCGTATGCTCTATCCACTTGTGGGATACTCAGAAACAATATAGATTTATTAATTCTCAACATTTAAATCCACTCAAACCATAATAAAATACTCTCCCGAAAACCAACGAAAATCTAGCGTTGATCGTCAATATTCGAAAGTGGGCAAATTTTGCCTGGGGAAGCTGGAACCACTATTTCGAGATCTTAAGGGCACCGTTAGACTACATCCTTGGTTGGTGTAGTGTTGAACACGCTCTGGAGACTCGGACAACCAACATGTCCTTGTACGGAACCACTTAGAGTATTTTCCGGACACATCTCTTGTACCGAAAGGTATATCTCGGAGATTCCCCCTCCCATTTAATAATCATCTCGTCTTAAAATTCACAATAAAATTCATCAAGAACATTTGCAAAACAACTCTCAATCACATCCAACACTTGTATCTAGCATCCCAAGCACTCAAAGACAATTGACTCCATCCCTCATTCATTATTTATTTGCATAATATCTATCTGGAGCACTTGTACTATCTTTTAAATTCATAACATGCTGTGGATGCCTTATTGTTAATCTGTTATTATCAAGTGGTTGTGCATCTTAATTCTTTTTGCAAATATATGCTTGGATTATTTAAATTGTTATTGTAAATCACTAAACTCCTAAAAAACACCCATCCGCATCACATACCTTTAAAAACATTTTACAAACCAAGAGCCTTAGAAACTCTTTGTAGGGTCCACCCCCCTTGGCTTCGTTAGGAGTTTGCCTAAACAGAGGAGTCAGAATCAGGTGACAACACCTAACTCTTTGCTTGCCCCCAAGGCCACACCTTTCCCACTTGGGAAACAACTTTCGAAAGATTTCTATTGCTGGTGTGCACATTCGGCGGGCAACACCTTCCACACAGAAACCATCCCACACGGGGACACACTCCACAAAGGAGTCAGGCACAAGTCTTGGCTTGTGCCTCATCAACAGCCACACTGGTCATCAATCTCCCTTCTTGAGGAGGGGAATCTACACCACTCCAAGTCTTCATCCTGGACAAGGGCTTGGTAAGGATATCTACAATCTACTCATCTGTAGAGATATACTGGAGCTTCACTCCTCCCTTCTGTCACAGAATATCGCTGTCACATCAAGCTCATGACCATACAAATCTACAAGCAGCTTCCGAAGCCATACTGCTTCCTTACTAGCTGCATTGGTTGTGATGTACTCTGCCTTGGCTGTACTGAGTGCCACAGAAGTCTGTTTCTTGCTGTTGGCTGTACTGAGTGCCACAGAAGTCTGTTTCTTGCTTATTCAAGAAACCATAGCTGATCTCAAGCTAAAACAACACCTGAGGTGCTCCTTCTGTCAATTGCACTACTGGCCCAATTTGAATCTGTGAAGCTACTAGTTTCACTCCATTTTCTGAGGCATATCTCAATCCATAACCAATAGTACCGCGAAGATATCTCAGCACATGCATAGCTGCTACCCAATGTACTTGTCTCGGCTTGACCATGTGCTGACTCAACGTGTTTACTACATAGCAAATATCTGGCCTGTTATTAACCAGGTACAACAAGGAGCCAATCAACTGACAATACATGGTGGGATCTACTAAATTTGAAGATATGGCAGAAGCAAGTAACTTCTTCAGATTTGCTTCCATAGGTGTAGCCATGGACTGACAGTCCATCATACCATACCAAATCTGCGCAAGATCTCAATGGTATACTTACCTTGTCTAAGGAAGATCTCATCAGGACCTTGCCACACCTCTAAGCCCAAGAAAAAATGCATCAACCCTCATGTCTCTCATTTCAAATTCACGGATCATCTCCCTCTTGCACCTGGCAATCAAATACTCTTGTTCCCTGTAAGAAAGAGATCATCAACACAAAGTACCAAGATCTGCTTCACTTTTGGTGAAGCCTAGCTTCATCAGGTAACCGTCGATCCTGAAGTACCAGGCCTGGGGTGCCTGCTTAAGCCCATAAAGAGATTTCTTCAACCTGATAATAGCATGCATGGCGACTGGAGCAAGTGTCTCATTATAATCTATTCCCTCCGTGACTCCCTCTGCAACTCTTCCTCTTGCTCTCAATTGACAATCTCCATATGAGATCCTTTGGACCTATGGGTTATGGGTCCACATATGACTGAATGTGCATCGGTAAGAATAGCACATGATCTTTCTCATCATCCTTCTCTTGTAGGTCATAGCACATGATCTTTCTCATCATATGCACGATATGCACTACATGAGCCTACAACTTTATCAATCATATATAGATGCATAATAGAAAACTATATAAGTCTAATGCACAATTTCATAATAATATGACAAAGACTTAAAACAAAACATTAATTACTTATCTTTTGTTTGTTTTGCGGACTCCCACTTGATCTTTGACTCCTTGCAGTGATCATTGAAATCCTCAAGAACACTTTGACCCATAGTGGAAAATATCAGCGATGTCCTGAAAAATCACGATTTTTTCTGGCTGTCGATTTTTCAGCCCGAAAAAAATCGCAATTTTCAAAAATTAGACATCGGCAAAAATCGGCAAAAATAGGCAAATATCGGGAAAAATCGGTAAGCAAATTTTGTATTTTTTAATGCTTCCCGTGGTTTGCCAAGTTTTGCCAATTTTTTTGCCGATGTTGTCGAGAAGATGTTTTCTGGACCCTCACCGATTTTTTCTACTATGCTTTGACCTTCAAGTTTTGAACTTTAAAAAACTCTGTGAAGTATTCATGTATAGATTCAAGTCTTCCATCAAAGGAAGAATTCTTTTGCATTCTTTGGCCTTTCCTGTGAAGACTCTTCATCAACATTAGCAATTGAGACATGTTGCTTTCTCTTCATGGTTGTAGGGGCATCATGCTTTTCTTTTCCTTTCTTCCAACATTCTGCGGCAAAGTGACCTAACTTGCCACATTTGTAACATTGAAGCTTCGATTTATCTTTCTTGATCTTTGGATTTTGGACTGACGGGATCCCTTTCTTGCGTTTGTTCCACTTTCTCTCTTCCTTGAAGAAAATCACAAATCATACATGTCGGCGAATCATTGCATATATTGGGATCCTATTCATCAATAGCACCCTATGCCTCCCTCCTCTAGGCTCTAGCCCTTGCTTCTCACTGGAATTTCAATGTTGATCCTCCAAGGACATTAGTTAATGGCTCAACACCCTACAATTTTGATGAAGCTTCCTAATCCAATTGTTAAATTAAGGTAGAAAAAGCTTCCCATGTTGAATAAGTGGTTTTGCTGAGTGAAGAGTACATTTTTATTAAGGTCATGATGGAGGAGTTCAACAATCAACACCACCAACATCAAGGGACATATAGGGGTTGATGTGCTTGATTAAATGCTAATTCCATGCCCTCATACATGATAGAATCTAGTGGAAACTTTGCAATCCTGAAATCCTGAAAACTATTAAGTCTGTTGAATTCTGAATGAGATTTAAAATTCTACTTTTTGCATATGAAGTCCGATGAGGTTGGAACCACTCTCAAACATCCTGAAACAATCAATGGTAATGTTAAAAATTTAAGTAAAATGATGAAAAATAAAAGATAAGGAGAATGTCACTTTTATTGCCATTAATATTACCAAATACTATTGGACCATGGTGATATTTTTTTCGGAAACGTGACCCCGTTGACTGAATTCATACTGGAAACGCGATTCCATATGGACGAAACGCGTTTCCATCTCAAAAACATGTTTTGTTCGTACGGAAACGCGTTTCCGGGCCGTACGGTACGCGTTTCCGGGTTTCGAAACGGCGAAACGCTAGAAACGGGGTTGGGGCCCAAGTTTCCTGCAACATAGCTTCTTGATGATGGCCTGAATCGTGAGAATATGATCAATGGTATAGTATGTCGGTTTGAATCCCGCTTGTCCTCTAGCTCTAAGGTGTCTCCTCTCAAGATCCTTGGAAAGGTGTATATGGAGAACTGTAGCATAGAGTTTGGAGAAAGTGTGGCCAACCATGATCGTTTTGTAGTTATTGGGATATGCACTAGTGCCCTATTTGTAGATCGAGTGAATAATATGGTGTGACTAAGGTTTTGGGAAGCTTGTACGAATCACATGGTTAAAGAAATCGATTAGTTAAAATTCTAGTGCATGGAGTCCATCCTTGAAGAGCTTGACCTGGAAACTCTCCTCATCTGTGGCTTTGTTGAAACTCATGACCAAAACAATATCTCGAATGCCATGTGGATTGAATAAGAAGCATGAAGAGGGGGGGTGAGGTAACCTGGATGTGGGGTTGTCCTGGGATATCATAGAGGGAGGAGGTATGGGAGACCAAGGAATTTGGATCAAGATTAGGCGAGAGATGGGATAAGGGTGGTACTCAGCTCTTGTCTTCGACAAGAGCTAAAGAGGGGTTTATTGGAGGAAGAAGGCTTAAAGAGGATGCCATTTGGAGAAGTGTTTGTACTTGAGTCGAACAAAACCAAAGGATGGTTAGGGAAGATCGTCAAACCATCGTGGCTTTTTAATTGGAAGCATAAAAGGAGAAGCTCATAATTGAAGGAGGGTTTTGATTTCTTGTTTACCATCATTGATGTTAAAAAAGAGGTATGTAATTGTTGACTTGAGCAAAAGACAATTGAGAGTAATGGTTGGAGAAGAAGACCTTTACAATAAGAAAGCTAAAAAAGGGGAGCACATTTGTTTGTTGTAGCTATGTAGGATGCAATAATGGATATCTTTCGGTGAGGAAGAGAAAGGAAGGTTCTAGTTTGAGGAAGTTTAAGAGCCGATAGAGGTGAATTGATGAAAACTCAGGGCAAACATTTGTGTTGTAGTTGCTCAAGCCCAATGGGTGAGAGAAGACAAGGGTTGAATAGTTTCTAGAGCCGAAGCTAGTGAGAGAGCTAGACCTTGAGCTAAGGAGACTTAGCCAAGGGTGGAGGGTGGTGTGTTGTTCAATCCCAAGATCAAGACAAAATACAAGCTAGACCAACAACCATTCTACATTGAGTCCGAGACGCATTAGAAGTTGTTCTACCAATCATTGTGCTTATATATTAGGAATGGAACTACACAAGTATATGTGTATGTAAGCATTTGTATTCATTTTCCAAAGATGAATATGTAATTGGGTTTTTATTCCCCAGGGGGTTTTTCTCTAGTTAAAAAATAGACTATGTAATTCTTATGGTGGATAGTAAAACAAACATACAATGACAATCAATAATTCATGATGAAGCACTTATCTTAAAATGCGAAAATTCAAGAAGATTCATATTAAGTAGCTTAGAGTGATTTGTTACCGAAGTCCCTGGATCAAGTTCAAATTTTCAGATCAAATTTCAAAAATTTCATCCTCATCTTCCTTGTTTTTGTGATTTCATTCTCCAACCATAACTTCTAGGTGTTTCACACTCTTCCTACATTTTAGTCCATACTTGATATAATATTATAAACAACTAGAGTTGCATGGCAATTTATTTTGATGGCAATAGAAACCATGGCAATGAAAAGGAATTTAAGAGACAATTTTGGTGACAGCTAAGTTATTCTTCGTCTTGAATCTTTGTTTAATATTGAAATATTTCCCTATAGTAAGCATTCTTTCTATGGTCATTTGACTAATTGCTTTTGTACGAGTTTCATATATTTTTTTGGATTCCCCTGGAAGTTTCATATATTACTTTCTTCAAATGCATGTGTTCAATGGCTTCTCAAACTTTTGTATATACTTATTTAATTTTCATATACTTTATCTACCAACATATTTAGCTTGTTTTTTGGCCCAACATATTTGAAAAAATCTTTTGGTGGTATGAATAGTCTCTAGGGTGTACTTTGGTGCCTTCATGGTAATAATAAGATAAGATGGCAATCCCAAGCCGTAAGCAATTTGTTTGTGGAGTGTTACAGAGGACTATACCGAACTTTGTCCTTGTGTAGGAGATCAAATCTGTAGAATTGGAACTTCATAATTGGATGTGTTTATTACAATGGCCCTTTTAGGCCACAAATCATGCATAGGGCAATGCCGAGTGTTCCTTTCTCTTTCTCCCTACTTACAAAGTTTTATTGTTGATTATGGGTGTGACTTGGACAATTAATGTGTCTTGATTATCCTTTTGGCTCATCATTGGTCATTGGGGTTCTATTCAATATATGCACCAAATATTAGTTTGGAGAGGAGTTGTCTTTGGGAGTGGATATATTCTTCCTTGTTTGGTGTATATTGGATTGTTGGTGGTGATTCTAACATGGTTGAGTGGGAAGGTGATTGAGGTGATGGTGTTGGCATTGTGTTTATTGATGTAGAGAAGCAGGCTTGGGTGTGGTGTAAGTCGATGCCTTAACTCTATGGCCCCAATTGGAAGACAAAAGGATTGGATTATGAGTGTTGGTTCAATTGCTCCAATTTTAGATAATGGAAGGATAGAGTTCAGGCAGATCAAGTGTATAGACCTTGGGATGACATTGCCTTGTTGATGTCTTGAATTTAATATATGTTACAGGATTGGATAACATACCCATTTATACTGTTATCTCAGTGGGACATGATATGGATTCACCTTATTTTCACACACTTGTCCATTGCGTGGAATCTCATCCCTTGTCTTGTTGGGGATAGAGGCTAACTTCTTTGGTGGGAGGCTTCCATTTATGGGACAATAAGATTTAGAGAGGGTGGGGGAAAATGATGGCTTGTAGGCATAGGTGGGAGTTGTGAGAGGCTACATAGAGGCTTGGGGAGGTGGGTATTTTCAATGAGAAGGATCTCGATAACATTACTCTCTAGGAAGAAGTTGCTTGTTTGGAGGTGGGGGTGTGCAAGGAAGAGGTGTACAGTGGCAGAAAGGCTAAGATTCGCACCAGAATGTCATGGATTTAGGAGGAGGTTGAGGCTTCCATTTTTTTTTTACTTATTGAAAAAGAAGGTGGTTGCACACAAGTTTCTTGTTTTACACATGCCTAATGGTTCTCTTGAAGAAGACTTGTTGAGATCAAAGGTATGTTTGGTTTACATTTTTAGATTATTTTTTCACCCTATCCTCTGATGGACTTAGTTATGGCTGCTAGGAATTTGTGCTAGAAGGTGATTCCTCATAATGTCTTCGTTGGGGACCATGACAGGTTAGGCAATGGGTTTTTGAAGGAGGAGCTCTTTGTTGCCTTTTGCTCGATGCAAAATGGGAAGTCCCCGAGTATGGATGGGTTTCCTTGTGAGTTCTATAAGGTGGTGTGAGATTTAGTCAGGGATGATTTTTGTTGGTTGGGATTTGAGGCCTTCTCGATTCCCAAGAATGTTGCGAGAGACTCTACTAGGAATGAATGCCTATCACTTTGCTTGAAGTGGCCTACAAGATCTTGGCCAAGGTAGTAGCTGTTTGGGTTCATAATGTTTCTAGAAAGATTGTGTAGAGGGAACATACATGGGTTGTTCAAGAGTGGTTTATCCATGGAATGGGTTATAGAGTTTGATTGTTAGGCGGTCTTTGTGAAGATTGACTTTGACAAGGCCTATGATTGGATTCTTTGGTCTTTTATCTCTAAGTTGACTTGTTTGGCCCACACTATGTTGATATGGTGAGTATTAATTTTTCAAGTGCCTCAACTTTTGTCTTAGTGAACAACTCCATGTCTGCTCGTATTATGTTGCATTGATCTATTTGGAAATTGTGTCCTCCAGTCCCTTATCTTTATGTGTTAATAGTAGATGCTTTGGGCTATCTCCTGGAAGTTGCTTGCATTCAGTGGCGCATACAGAGTATTTCTCTCCCATATGGTTAATGAACATTTTGTAGATGATTCTCTTCTTTTTATGTGTGTGGATTAGGGATCAATTGATGGAGCCAAACATTGTTTGACTATATTTTTAAAGGCCTTAGGGGTGGCAATTAGTGATAACAAAATTGCCTATTGGTTGGTTGGTTTGGATACCCCGCTTGACTATATTCTCTCAACTTGGACTTTTATTCACTTAGATATTATTTTGTGATATCTAAGCATTCACTTTGGTGTGGGTCTTCCTCCCATTTCCATGTGGGATTAGTGTCTCGAGTCCTCAACTTTTGTTGAGTAAGCTTCTCCTCTAGCAGAATAAGGATGTTCCATTTGCTAGGAAATTTAATGTTGTGGGAAGAATCCTTTAGGCTTCAAACATTTATCACGTGTCATGTTGGTTTCCTAAGAAGGCACAATTTTAGTGGTTGGAGTAGATGTTGAGGTCTTATTTGTGGTCCAAATATGTTGATGAGCAAGGCCTTACAATGCTGTAATATGTTGATGAGCAAGGCCTTACAATGGTGTAGTGGGATGCTTGTATCATGGCCAAGGATGAGGGAGGGCTTTGTTTGATTGATATGGCTACTCAAGGGATCATTTTTGATGCAAAGTGGGAGTTATTATCTGGAGGGGTCTTCTCCACGACAGTTTTTGTTGAGACACAGATTGCTTATAGCACAACATATTGATAGGATACGTGGGTCCTTTGGTTTGTGTGATATCATTTTAGTGCCACACTAGTTTCAAATCATAGACAAATTTATTTTCAAGAATATTTGGTTTGCATGGAGGAATGTGACAAGCTTGGTCAAGTGGCAAATGGATGACAATCGTGGAGGTTGGTATTTAGCTAGATTTCCTATTTAGAGATGGAGGATTTAGGACACTTGTATTGTTGTTCTACCATGTTTTCAGGCATGGCGATTGAGCAAAAAGGGGATCTTTCTTTGGTTTGACCTATAGGATTTAGATGTGCATTCTGTGCACCTATGAATGTGCATATGCCTTGTTCTTTATAGATTGACCCATCCTTGTGGAGATTGTTGGGCTTGTTCCAGAGGAGCATGTGTTCAAGATGAAAATTGATATGTTGGGACCAATATGGCATGATTAGAATTAGCGTTTTAGGCATCTACTTGTTTAATATTGTTTGCACTATGTATACTCAATACATAGTGGGTGTCTTTTGATGCTAAAGGTTGGTGGATTTGGTGGTTGTACGATGCTTGGTTAGTGCGGGTGTTATATAAGCTACATGTGTTTGCATTGCTGGTTATCTATCATGGCCTTACGTCCAAGGATCGATTGGCGAAAAGTGGTCTCTCTAATGGTCTCTGCCCTATCTGCAAACATTCTAAAGTGGTGAAGTATATGTTATGGGATCGCCAGTCTAGGTACTTTTGGGATCATTTGTAGACATATCATTTTTCTCTTCTTTAAGGGAGAGTGCACTTGCATGCAATTATGTTTGGTGACTCTAGGTTTTCGGTTTGCTCTTCTTCTAGTGGCATTTGGATAGTATGAGGATTTGTGCAATGTTTGTCCTTCAAAAGATTCGTTGCAAGTGTGTTTTTTGAGAATGAGGTCAGCTCTTTGTTAGTGTGCTGTCATATGTCGAGGAATGAGGTTTGCGTACAGTTGTTGGTTAGAGGTTTCTTGCTTATCAAAGATGCAAACACATTAGGACCTAATGCATATTCGGAATTCAGTTTTGCTTTATTAGTGTTGAGGAAGAAGATATAAGTGCCATTGTATATACCCTACTACCCATTGTTTTTAGCTTTGTTGATGCAAATATATTTAAGTGAATATAAGAAGTATCATTCACCCCCACCAAAAAGACAAGGCAGTTTTATTAATGTCCACAAATGATTGAATAATAGGTCAACAAGACTAGAAAATACAACCAATTAACATCGGAATATGGAAGTGCTAAGGTCATTCCTTGATGCTAAAGGAAAAAAGATGCAAATGAAAGTTCTAGACAAGAAAATAAATACATGAGAAAGGATAAATCGAGAAGGTAAACCGTAGAAAGAGAGGAAACATTGCTCAATATCAAAGACAGAGATGTAGAACTAGAGGAGGAATTACAAATCCTTATCATCATCTATTACTGTGAAGGAGCCAATGCAAAGCTAGATGTGATGTCTTTTGGGATGTGCTTGAGGCTAAGAGGGCCTGGTTGGGTGAACCTGGAAGGAGCCTGGGAGCATTTTGTTGAAACTCTCCTAACATTGAAGGCTGAAGAGATGAATCTAGTGCGGTGTGTTATAACTCAAAATTGTTCTTTGAGAAAATCAGCCTCAAAGGGTTCCGGATGAATAGATCGGGGAGGGCGCCTTTGTTACGAACACAATCCCTCATTCTTTTGAGTTGGTGCTTTTCTAAATCAAGGGGAATATCCTGATCAGATTCTTCAAATATGCAATCAAGAGTAGCAATAATTGTTCGAAAAAGTAAAATTTAATATGATTTAACTTTGATTTTTATTGTGACTGGTGCCTTAGCCACTTGGGAGATATGGAGGAAGAAAAAATACATGTAGATATGAAGATATCAGTTGTTCAAGCCGAACATTGAATCCTACTAATCAAAAGCTTCCAATGCTGAATCTAAATGCAAATGAGAGTGATCATAAGAATGAATTCTGAAACATTTGAACGTTCATCACAAATCAAAGAGATAGGATAAATACTGTCTTTCATTTATCAGAGCTGCTTAGTCAAGTACAAGGTTTGAAAATTCAGATTATCGTCATGCCTAAACTAACACCCTAAGGAGATCCAATCATGACTGAGGAACCCTATCCTACACAACTTTTGGAGATTACACGAAATCTGCAGTAGAAGAGCACTAAATATTGATTGACGAGAGCATAGTTATGCTGATTAGAGATTTCAACATGAAAGGGATAGAGGGAAAAAGAGTGGTGGGAAGAGGAAGAAGACTGAATAAAATCTGTTGATATTTTCCTTGCCAGGACGTCATTTTGCAATGAAAGCTGATCCACTCTGAAGACTAAATTTAGAGCCTTTGACATGTAACAAAAGCATGCTTTCTCTCTCTGAGTCTCCAGTTCACTACTAAACAAGGCACACAAAACCTCCTCTTGTGGGGAGCCCTCCTGATATTCAAACTGAAACTATCCTCACAAAGGCAGTGCTGACCTAGGAGAAACGTGGAGGTTGTCTGAGAATAAACCAGCATAGATCCATCTTAAACCCGTATCTATCAACCACCGAGAGGGATCCAATTTATTGAGCTGTTATTTTTTTTTAAAATTTAAACTCAAGAAATTTGATCTCTCTTGATTGATAGATCTGGGTTTAAGTTTTAAGTTTTATTGTTATAAACGAACATCTATTTTTTAATTACTTTTCATAATATTTTATTTTATGAACAAACATGGATGTAATGTTTATATAGTTAATAGCTTGCATGTTTATATAGTTAATGATTTCATTTCGGAAATATTTAGAAAATACACGTCTTTTTTTATTAATGGCCAACTAAACAATATTTTAAATTATATTTTGTTATGTTACTCAACAAACTCGACAAACACACATTTTACAACATCTCCCTCATACTACACTCGACAAACTCGACAAACTCACACATGTTACAACATCTCCCTCATACTGGGCTGTAGAGCACCTCGTTTCACTCGATGCAATCAACATCTAACCATGCAAGTGTGGAGCACCTTCTCTTAGGCCAAAACCAGGTTGTAAACAAGCTAAAATAAGCTCCATGGCAACACCCTAGTTGCTGGTCACATGCTGCTTTGACACATGGATATTTCAGGAGATGGACATGCCAAATGTAGAATTTTCTGCACTGTTATTGACTGCTGGTTTGTGTTAACAATTTGTGGTTTTCATTTCCAGTCGGTTATGCATAGACTGGAAACTACTTATAAAATTTTTCTGTAACATTCAAACACGCAATACAATGCTACTAACAGGCTGTAAACAAATTTAACAACATTCACACATGAAAATTGACTCAGAGATTTTTTGCCAAATCGAGCCCTGGAAAAACCCCCACGGGGAAAACCAGTTGAGAGAGAGAGATATTATTTCTTCAGCAAAATGTTCATCACAGCATTACAATGAAAAGATAAACTTATCTTCACCACTCAGCAGAATATTTCTGGAAAATCGTGCACCAAACTGAACCTCGATTTGTGTGCCCACAGCCTAGAAAAACGTGCCAGAATTTACTCACAAACAGTGCTGGAAAATACAGTCTGTATCACTGTGTTTTCCTCGAGATCTGTGCCAACGCACCTCGAATTCTGTGCAAGAACAAGACTGAAATCTCCCTCGATTTCTGTGCTAGTAGTTCCTCGATTTCTGTGCTGATAGCTTTCTAGAAAATCGTGCTGATACCTTGAAACCCGTGCCCTGTACTTCCTTCACACGCTGAGCAAAAACTGCCTCGGGAATAGTGCCCAGAATCTCTGTCTTGAAACCCGAGCCTGTCTTGGTAAATGAGCCCGTGAACTCCCTTGAAAACCGTGCTGGTTATCTTGGGATTTGTGCCCAGAACTGCTCGAAATCTGTGCTGCTGTTCTTGGTCTGAGTGCCCAGGACAGCCCTCGATATTTGTGCCCAGATGTACTGTACGGCCGTGTTGGAAAGTGTGCCCAGAAGTTTTGCTGAAGACTCCTCGATTCCTGTGCTTGGCTGCTCCTTGGAAATCGTGCTACCTGCAGTACTCTCTCGAACTCTCTCTCCTTCATTCACAACCATAACAATTAGGTTATGAGCCTCCCTCCCTTTTTGTCTAATCCCTAAATGGGATTCTAATCCAACGGTGGTGATTTACTCAATCCAATGGCTAGGATAAGATGAGAGCAAAAATCACATTACTTAAATCACTTAAATAATTTATTTGCTCACCCACTTTAACTTTAGACAAAAAGTGACTTTAGAAACATAAAGTCTCATTAAATGTGTATTTAATGTGAGGGTCACTTTTCCCCCTTCTTAGTGACTTAGGCTAAAATCACTAGGGGAACACATCCCTAGGTACAAAACTAACACCAAAAACAGTCACAAAACTAGCACCCTTGCTGAAAATACCTCCTAAACAAGTGTACCTTCAAATGTAAAACAAGCTCATTATATAATATAGATCATTGTACAGTGCTTAACATGCATGCAAAGTTAACCAAACAGATGGCACCCCTCCATGCAAACTGTTTCAAGAGTGTCACATCCATATGTGCAAATAAACCCTTGACATTGGTGCTCATGATGCCAATATTAGCCTCAAAATCTGTGCCCCATATGCTGGCATAACCCAGAGAAACATGCTTCTATGGCAGAGCCCCATAAGATGCAAAATTGGGATAGTATAGTGCCAAAATTAGACCAAAAAGACAGCACCTACTCATCTGCAAAATGGTCTTAATCTCCTCTCAAGTATTATTTTCTAAAGGATGGAATCTGTCTGAATAAGATTTACACGAGCTGCTGATCATGATTGTATGTATATGTGTGAACACTGGGCATTTGACTGCTTGAACTGGGCTTGGGGGCAGTGCCATGCAAGGAGCAGGTATGACCTTGTGACCTTGCTAGGGTAAGGTGTTTATCAACGGCGTGGGAGGATGGGTGCTGTCTCCTAGATATGATGTCATCTGTATTGATGGATGGGTGCCTGCATGATGCACAGTGCCTCCAGTGACCGAGATAGGCTGGAAAAAGGAGGTAATGAGCCTAGTGGTGAAGGTTCTGGAAAGGTCATACAAGGTCCTCTGTTTGTGAGTGATCTCCTTGCATATGCATAAAGCTAGACATCGCTGATTAATATATTGAAATAAACTAAACTTTTGTTGGTTTGCTCTCTCTTTTGTATCGAATTGCTGTTACAAAATTTCACTTTACTTGTACTAGATAAGATAAGATAAAGTTATTAATGTCCAACAACTGACCACAAATAGGTCATTTGGACTGCTTAAGTACTTTAGTGTCATTACAAAGTGGGAGTGCAAGGATGCTCCTATAAGTGAATGATAAAGCAGATCTAACCTATAAGATCTAAGATATAAAGTTTAAAATCAAAGAGCATAATACAAAGCAGTAGTGCAGTTATAGAAGTGCTCGCACTGCCAATAACCAAAACTCTAGAAAGAAGGCTTCAAATGGTTGTACTTGGAAAGGAACCTCAATGCCCCCCGATGTCGTTGCCTGAAGATGAAGAGGGGGGAAAACTTCCCTCCCCCGAGCCAAGATTCTCAACATCTGTATCTCTCCTAACTTGGGAACTCTATTATACGATAAATGTTTTCATGGCAGCTTTGATCAAGGACAAATGTTTGATAAGATTTATTTATGCTGCAAGAGAATCTATTTTAACATTCAAGCATGCAGTACTGTAGAATTGAGTTTCAATTTTCAATGAATAAATGAAGAATGGGGGATGTTATGCGTTGACAACTTTTATGCTTCTTCCATCTTTATTTGCAGCTATGGGACATAAACATGGAGGCAAGTCCAATTGCAACTTTCAAGGTTCATGAACATCTACGGCCTAAGGTCAGTGTTCCTATTGGGACTCAGTTTATTCCAAGTAAATTAGAAATTAGAATGTGGTGATGAAAGCATATTTGAAATATATGACTATTGACGTCATTCATGAAATTTGACTGCTCTGTTTTTCGATCATCCCTGTATTTCTTTGTGGTCTTTTACATGCATTCATAGTTTGTTTTGATCATCAGTTTCTGCTTTCACTTCCTGTGTGTTGGGAAGGTTTATCATTGGTTCTGCCTTTTAATTGACAGGCAGTTTCATTCTAATGTTAGAATAGTGACTTGGTTTGCAACTTCAAATTATAGTCACAAAGCACGTTTAAAAACCCTAAAGTATGGTAAAAATATGGGATTCTGACAAAGCACAAGTGTGTCAAAATATTGCAACATACAAGGAAAAATACAAAATCTGAAGAGTTTCATAAATAAAAAGAACAGGAAGAAGAATTTTTTTATGTCAGGGATTAATATGATCATAGTAAGATTTATAACATTGAAGTTCACAGGCAGTAATTACTCGTTTCCCTCTTTATAGTCATCGATAAGACTCAGAGCACACTTTTGCCATATTAATGCTGACCCAACAAAATATAGGAAAAGTGTGTATTTTTGAGTATTTAGTGACAAAGCTTTTAATAATGGCTATGTTACTTACGTGCTGGACCTTATGCTTGCATCATATTGCCAAATGGTTTTACCATGCATGACTCTTATCTTCTGCTGTGGAAGGCTTCACTAATTGTGCAAATTTATATCCCTGAATGAAAATTTTCTGATGTTATCTGTTACCTCCTAATTTGTACATTAGGTGGATTTCTTGCGAGCCGCCAGAGTTGAGAACATGTTCAATGTTCATCGTCACTGTTTAGAGGTTCATCAGGCCAAATTTTTGGCCCTTTGTAAAATTTGCATGTCCAGACCCCCTTGGGGGAATTGTAATAAGTTCGTCTAAGCATGGTCATTTTGTAAAAGGCTTGGCCTACCTTAGGTTTATCTATCAAGGGGATACTTGAGAGTGTTTTTTCCTTTGCAATTATGCGTTGCGCTTTAGTGACCGCATAATTCCTGAGTTTTTCACTCACAACTCCAAAGCTGGAGTATTTTCCTTGGCGGTCAAACCTTGGGAGGTTATTAAAGCTTAAGTGTCTATGTATTTTTACATGCTAGCCATCAGTAATAAGTCGTATGGACATGCACTAGGTCCCCTAAGAGTTTGAGTCAATTTCGATAAATTTTTTTTTTTTTAATCGTAAAATTAGACCATTTTTTAATGGTTTAATTGGAAAATTTTAAATTGTGACAAAAGTATGGTCTGGAGGCGGAATTTGGCGCAGGGATGCTCGTTTTCACACTCAAAGCGTCTTCTTTACCCCAGAGCCCACTTTTCCTACGTTTCAGGTGATTAAATTGTCACTTATGGCATTTTTTCCTAAAGAGGCGACAAAATGGCATTTAAATGCTAAAAGTGCTACAAATTGCACAAAAACACTGTGTGAAAATAGAGAAACATGTTGAAAATGTGTGGGGAAAATGTGACATGTTAATTTCTTATGATGTACGACCTCTTATAAGTGATAATGCACATGTTTTATAAACCCAAAGTGATGAGGAGCGAATATATCAAATAGAAGAGCGCGCCTCTCCTCACGTATGGGCGTCATACATGATGGTTCATAAGGATTGGGTGATGATTCCAAAGTTTAAAAGGGGTGCCTCTCCCATGTGGCAGCCACCTCACCATAATCACAACTACCAACGTTAAGTTGTAGTGTAGTTCATGCCCTCTTTTCTCCATGGATCAAGGGATGCGCTCCTCTCCTTCTTGTTAACTCTATTTAAGCAAGGAAATCCTTCTCCATACAGACTTTTTCTTGAATAAAGTTTGAAGACTTTGGAGGTCCATGTTGTTAAAGAAATGTAACTGCGAAAGATATTCTATTTGTACTTGTCCATTGTATTATTGTATTGGAGATGTCATTGATGTATTAAATAATGTAAGTCATTGAAATAGTTAATGTAAACCCTAGGTCTTGTGTCGGCCTAGAAGAACCCATAAAATATTATTATATTATGTATTTGACAAGTCGACCCAGTCAGTTAGGAGCTAAGTTGCCAGGGTATTTGGGTACTGGGACGGGTACGGGTACGGGTACGCCACTTTTTGAAATAGGGTACTTGGGTACGTCGGGGTACTGTAGACATATATATAAATATATATATATATATATTTATAAATTTATAATTAATAATTATATTAATATATTTATATTTAATATATTAATTTATTCCATTCAAATGCTTTTTTCCTTTTTGTTAGTGCACTCCATTTTATGAAAGCTGTAAAAGCCTACTTGTCCTTTTGAAATGTCTCATGCAGACGTGTTTTAAGTTGTATAATCTAAAGTTTTAAATTTACAGTATTACATTACTGCAACAAAAGCCACATCCCATAGCTACTATCCCTAATATATTATGAAAATCCACCATCATTCAATACTAGGATATCATTACATGAATCAAGTACCCAAGAGATATATCAGCTCTGTCAACCTGTAACCCCCTGCTGAACGTGTGTGAATGTGGACACCCATGACAAAATGGGGGGTAACAGGTAGCAAACTGAAGTAGTTATCATGTGATTGTATGCGTAATAACTAATAAGAAACTGAAATAGTTACCATATGATTGTATGCGTAGTAGCAAACTGAGATAGTTACCATATAATTGTATGCTAAGTCCTTGTGTCCTTGTATGTTCATCATGTACAGGGTTATATATAGCTGATTGTCCAGACTTCTAAACTGGAGCTGCCTGAGTGTCTTTTCTCTGTTTGTTATTCAAAAAGTGTTCTTTGGCCCTGATATATGTTGTTGGTGATATATCTCATTTTATCAGTAAGTCTTACTGAACTTGAAAAGGATCCTCTGCTAGCAGTGCTTGTTATGCTTGGAACATGAGTTTCTGTGCATTGTCTTTGTCTTTGTCTTAAATCTGTTCTATCATCCAGGGTGTTTCAGTTGGAGAATGGAGTTTCAGTTGGATAAGTTTTGCGTTAGGATAACACATTGAATAGATAACACTGTTTGACAACGAAACATACTGTAAATATATCATAATTTCCATAATAATAGTAAAATAACATCTCGTCATGTGAAGTTAAAATTTGTATTTCATTGAAAATAAGAGTCATGACTCACATGCATTAGAATAACAAATTTATTGTATAGTGTATTAGTAATTAGTAATAAAATAAGTTAATAAGTAATAAGTAATACTAATAACCGTGAAATTTCCAGTCTGCGTTTCAATTTCATGCCCGGAAGTACCCTAAAATCCGTGACCAAGTACCCGGTACTTGGGTGAAGTACCCGGTACTCCCAGAGGTACCAGTCCCGGTACGGCGGTACGGGTACCCGGTACTGGTACAGGTGCCCAACCCCCCGGTACGGGTACCCTGGCAACTTAGGTTAGGAGAAGTCGACCCAGTTGGGGAAAAGTCACCCCAATGGAAGAATATAAATAGAGGATGAGTCTCTCATTTTGTAATCACTGAACTCACTCATACAAGTTCGCATATGAGAGAGAGAGAAGTTCGCACAAGTGGAAGAGAAGTTGATTTTGTCATGGGGTTTATCTTTGTACTTTGTGAATTCTATATTGAGGAAGTTTTGCCGGGGTTTTCTCCCTTGTGGTTTCCCCGAGAGAAATATTGTGGTCATTGTGTTTGCTGTGCTTGTATTTCTTTCAGTGATAGATTGTTTAATGTTATTATGCTAAACAAGTAAAAACTAACATGGTTTCAGAGGAGGCCTGAAAGAAAACATTGTGCAACCTCTACAACTGCAGAAACTAGGGCTTCTTGTTTCGGGAGCTCCCTCCACAAATTAGTTGAAAAGGGAGGTGCATCTAACTCGCCTCACTAGGGCGCATCTTTCTGTCGAAGCAGAATTCAATTCCGAGAATTTTCATTTTTGGGTCCCCTACTACAGCCTGGGAGAACTAGGGCATGAATTTTTTGGATCATCTGCTCACAGAATTGGGATAAGGAGTACTTTGCTCAACTTGCCTTGAGGAGGCGAATTTGCTCATCCAATTAGTTTTCCAAAATCCCGAAGTTGGAAAATTAGGGTTTCTCTAACAAACCCTAGGTCAAGGTAGAAGCAGTTTTCAAAAGGACAACTTTTCTGGTAAGTCTCAAATCTACTCTATTTCCATTTGAAGTACTCATTATATCAAGATGACAAGCAATACCAAGCTTGATGAGAAGCTTGAGGGAGCTAAGAACTGCAGGGCATGGAAATATAGAGTCATGCTCATTCTTACAGAACCAGAGGGAGATGAAGCCAAAGCAAGACATAAGAAGAATACGGTCAAAGCAAAGAGGATCATAGCTGATTCTCTAAAAGATCACTTGATCACTCAAGTGTCTTCAAAGAAGATTCCAAAAGAAATGTTCGATGCCCTGACCAACCTATTTGAAGGGAAGAAGATTAATAGGAAGATGACCTTGAGAAATCAACTCAAGGGAGTGAAGATCTTGAAGTCTGAGTCCATGCACTTATACTTCTCTAGAGTGTCTTAGATAAAAGAACAAGTAGAAGCTATTGGAGACATGGTAGAAGATGCTGAAGTTGTGATGACCACTTTGAATGGTCTCCCCAGAGATTGGGAACCATTTGTTCGTGGCATATGTGCTTGAAAGAAACTGATCCAGTTCAGACAGCTATGGGAAGAGTGTGTGCAAGAAGAAGAGAGCATAGCGGTAAGAGAGGAGAAACTAAATGACAATGTAGATCAAGCTTTGGCAACTCATGCCAAAGGTGGAAGGAAAAGGAAGAACGATGTACGTTCCCGTGAGGACTCTCCAAGAAGATCTCAAAGACCTCAGAAGAGAAAGAAGTTTAAGAGAGACCTATCTTTAGTTGAATGTTACTCCTGTCACAAGACAGGACACATTGCGAGATATTGTCCACTCAAATCTGGACATCATAAGAAGCTGAAGAAGAGATTTCATGCTCATGCAGCGAAAGACAATGAGTATGATGAAGAAGTCAAAACCAGAGAAGATGAAGACTCTAGTGAAGAATATGTCCTAATATCAGCTCTCACTGGTTCAATATCTCATGGAAGTGATACTTGGCTAGTAGATAGTGGAGCTTCAAAACATATGACGAGATACAAAGAATTCCTCTCACATCTCATACAGAAGGAATCTCCACACAAGGTAAAGCTTGGAGATGACTATCAATATCCCATCGAAGGAATGGGAGAAGCCTCTTACAAATTGGACTCTGGAAAGTCCATGAACATGAAAGATGTACTTTATGTACGAGGTTTGAAGAAGAACCTTCTATCTATTTCAACATTAGATAAGAAAGGTCTTCGAATTGCATTTATAGATGGTGAAGTTCTTATGTGGCCAAAGGGGAAGACTATCAATGATGCAGTAGTCATTGGAGTAGAAGGAGGACTTTACAAACTAAAGGGTCATGCTGATGCAGCACTGATGACCAGTACCAGGAGCCCTTGTGAGCTATGGCATAGAAGACTAGCTCATGTACACTACAAAGCCTTACCAATAGTAAGTAAGGTGGTGACTAGACTACCAGAAATCCAGGTTGATCATGAAGGAGTATGCAAAAGATGTGCTCAAGGAAAGAGTATGAAGAATCCATTTCCAAGCAGCCACAACAAAGCGAAAGGTATTCTGGATATTACTCACTCAGACATTTGTGGACCTATGCCCACCACTTCACTAAGCGGGTATGTTTACTATGCTTCTTTTATTGATGATTACTCCCACAAAACATGGATTTATTTTCTAAAGAGTAAGAATGATGTCTTTGAAAAGTTTAAAGGGTTAAAGGCTCTTGTAGAAAACCTCTCTGAAAAGAAGATAAAGATACTAAGGACAACTAATGGAGGGGAATACACTTAGGCGATTTCAAATATTTATGTAAACAAGCAAGGATTAAGAGGGAGCTTACTATTCCCTATAATCCACAACAGAATGGTGTAGCTGAAAGGAAGAACATAATTATCATAGAAGCAGTGAAGGCCATGATCCATGATCAAGACTTACCCATGCATCTATGGGCAGAAGCAGCTAGAACCACAGTATTTGTACAGAACAAAATCTGTCACAGTGCTCTTGGCAACAAGACCCCAGAAGAGATGTTTACCAGTATGAAGCCTGAAGTCAGTCATCTAAAGTTATTTGGATGTCCAGTATTCATTCACATTCCAAAAGAGAAGAGATCGAAGTTGGAACTTTAAGGAAAGAAGGGAATATTTGTGGGCTATAGTGAGCAATCAAAGGATTACCGTATTTACATCCCAGGATTCCGCCAGATTGAACTTAGCTGGGATGTTACTTTTGATGAAGATGCAACTTTCAACAAATCCAAGAAGACTCATGAGGATGAAAAGGAGCATGAAGCTCCTAGAGTTACAGAAACAAACAATGTACCAGAAAGAAATGATAAAGAAGAACTTATTCCAGAGGATGACATGGAAAAACCTCAAAGACCTGAGGAGACACCTCATGAGGAAAATCAACGAAAGAGAATACCAGCTGATGATGATGATGTTCCAGCAGAGGATGTTCCAGCTGATGATGTTGCTGACGATGTTCCAGCAGAGAATGTTCTAGCTGATGATGTTCTAGTAGAGGATGCTCCAGCCAATGTTATTGGAACCAGACCGGAACCGGTAAAATCGGCTGGTACGACCGGTTCACAGGCCCACCCGGTCCGGTTAGGTGCCTAAACCGGAAATTGATTTGGACCGGTTGTGAACCGCCTGTGAACCGACCGGTTTTGACCGGTTTCGTACGGAGCCAGCCAATCCATACTTTGCTTATTTTTTGGACTCTAGAGTCCATTTAGAGCCACTTTATTAATGTATTTTGGTTCAGAACTTCAAATATGTATTGCACTCGGTGCTATTTTGGTTATTTGCACCCATAATGGCTATATATATGAGAAACTTTGCATATTTGTGTATTAATGGTTTGGATTCATATGTATGCACATGAATATATATATTTTTTTACAAAATATGAATAGTTTATGTATTTTTTGGTCGACTGTTTTTTTTCCTGGTTTTTTTCCGGTTCCGGTCCGGTTCACATTTTGGGCTTTGCCGGTTTGATCACCGGTCCGGTTCTAATAACATTGGTTCGAGTTGATGATGTTCTAGCAGAGGATGTTCCAGCTGATGATGTTGTTGTTGATGTTCCAGCAGAGGATGTTCCAGCTGATGATGTTGCAGATGATGTTCCAGCAGATGATGTTGCTGATGATGATGTTCCAACAAGAGGATGTTGCTACTGCTGATGATGATGATGCTGATGGTGATATTCCAGCAGACGATGATAATGATGCTGATGAGGATGTTCCAGTAGATGATACCCCAGACATATGATGATCCAAAACTTCCTACGACATATAGAGATTCACAAGTTAGTTGTGTAGCTGTTGATGTTACCCGCAGAATACCTTCCTAGTTAAGAGGGAGTGTTAAAGAAATGTAACTGCGGAAGATATTCTATTTGTACTTGTCTTTTGTATTATTGTATTCCTCCTTCAGGAGATGTAATTGATGTATTTAATAATGTAAGGGTCATTGAAAGAGTCAATGTAAACCCTAGGTCTTGTGTCGGCCTAGAAGAACCCACAAAATATTATTATATTATGTATTTGACAAGTCGGCCCAATAAGTTAGGAGAAGTTGACCCAGTTGGGGAAAAGTCACCCCAACGAAAGAATATAAATAGAGGACGAGTTTCTCATTTTGTAATCACTGAACTCACTCACACAAGTTCACATAAGAGAGAGAGAGAAGTTTGCACAAGTGGAAGAGAAGCTGATTTTGTCTTGGGGTTTATCTTTGTACTTTGTGAATTCTATATTGAGGAAGTTTTGCCGGGGTTTTCTCCCTTTTGGTTTCCCCGAGAGAAATATTGTGTTCATTGTGTTTGCTGTGCTTGTATTTATTTCAGTGATAGATTGTTTAATGTTATTATGCTAAACAAGTAAAAACTAACACATGTGGTGCAAGCTATTTGCTAGTGTGCATGCTGTGCTTTTACTGAGGTGATTTTGTTCTTATTACTCTTCTTTTGTTATAGGCTTGTTAATCTATCTAGCTTAGAAGACTGCTACTAGCCATGGAGCAAGCATTTGTAGTCTTCAACTTGCTTCTTTATGCTTTATCATTAGAGATCGAGGAGTAGCAGACAGTAGTCAGTTATACTTATGCTCTCGTAATTTCTTTTTATGAATCATACTAGATTTGATCTCGCTTGTGCAAGGTTTTGTGGTTGTGCAGGTGATCTATTTCAAGGAAGAAGTTAAGCTCAGTTGCATCCTCTTTTGCCTTCAGAACCTTTTTGGATCTAATGTTTTGTTTCTTGCAGGCACCTCTTTGTCTTCATACGGTTCAAGCTTGGGCTTAAGTTTTCTCTTCCATCTCTCAAACTCAAACTTCACCCTCTTTTCAGTTACTTTGTTTCTTTACAAGTGATTTGAATCTAGAAAAGTTTTATTATTCATCATTTACTTGTTTAGTATTAGATCTAAAGAAGCTTAAAATCTCCATTTTAGGTTTAGATCTGAATGCTAGTTGCTTTAGCACTTAAAAAGCAATGTTACAAATATCGTGTCGGAGAATATATCGCCGAGGGTCCAAAAAGAAATTATCGGATTTATCGGCGAAAATGTCGGCAAACATCGGCAATATATCAACAAACTTAAAAAAATACAAAAATATTCATTTTTTTTCAATTTTCTAAACATCTAAAGCAACAAGAACATCAAATAAATACATTGCCACATGCACATGGAAAGAAAACTGATATATAGGATGTATAAGACGCATTGCTAGACATCACACATAAAAAATGAATCATGTCCTTCATTTTTTTTCAATTTTCTAACCATCTAAAGCAACAAGAACATCAAATAAAGTTTAAACACATTGCCACATGCATATGGAAAGAAAATTGATATATAAGATGTATAAATAATAAGACGTATCGCTAGAGTCTAGACATCACACATCAAAAATGAATTGTGTCCTGGATCTTGAGTCCCCGACTCATGAATCACCAAAAAAATACAATTAATGTATCTCATAGAGTCAACTGTCATATGCAATGAAATCAACTAAATAAAGTAAACTATGGATTCCCTCTACCCCTTCTACGGGTAAAGGTAATCGCTCTGCCTCTAGAGCTAGAAAGCCCAAGTGCTCGTGGGGCTCGTCGTGGACTCTAGCGTCCTCTGCCTCTAGAAGTGCTTGGTAACTGATGTACTCTAGAAGAACTAGAAGAATGATAAGGTAGTAGGTCACCCTCATCGAGTCCTCTACCACTGCTACTGCTACCATTGCCCCTATATCTGGGTCCCTCTGGCTGAGACTGTGGCCGTGCAACTGGTGGCTGTGCAACTGGTGGCTATGCAACTAAACAACCTACTGGTGGCTGTGCTACTGGTGGCTCCGATGGTGGCACACTCTCAAAGCCAAACCCCTCATCCTCCCATATCTCACTCTGGGGATCCTGTGTATCATGATCATCCTCTAACCAATCAAGGGATGCCTCCATAACAGGTTCCTCAATCTCCACTCTCCACGCAGCAGTGGTGTCAATGTCATCCAATGAAATGGCCTCCACCTCAGGTTTTTTCTCAAGCTGCTTCACCCACAACCTGAGATTGTAGGAGACATACACTAGATCATTCAGGCGTTGGGTATCCAACCTGTATGAGGATAGTAAATTTATTAAATTAGAATTTAGAATACATAAATTATAATTACTCATGGGACATAAATTACAATAGATAATGAATTTCGAATTTAATTTCAAACTCTCTAACCTGTTGCGCTTCTTGGTGTATATTTTTTCAAATACACTCCAGTTGCGCTCACAACCAGAAGAGCTGCATGTCTGGCTAAGGATCCGAACAACAAGCCTTTGGAGATGGGGTACTCGTCTGCCATAGGTTTCCCACCAAGTATCTACAATGAATTGGAGAAAGTTAGAAACATAAGAGAAGACAATGAAAATTTAAAATTTAAAACAAAGAAATAAATAAATTGAATTTTCATTCTTGAAAGTTGAACTTGAAACAAGGTGAAGCTTACTTGGCATTATGTTATTCCTGTCCTTGATAGCCATAGCAAACCCAAATGTTCCCACGGCCCTCCTACAGATTTCCAACTCTTTGGAAATCTCTGAACGATCATCTTCACTTGGCACCATCCTCTCGACACACTCCAAGAACCCATCCATTACCTATGCATCAAACCCGAAGCCACAGGAGCAAGAGAATGCGGGGTTGAGGAATAGCCCTGCAGCATGAATGGGGTGATGAAGTGTGTTGTTCCATCACTGATCAATCACCGCCCATATCAATTGTTGCTTCGCTTGCCCCTCCTCCCCCCTGTCCTCATAGTAGGCACGAATGGCCTCTTTGGCCCTATCCATGGCCTCATATAGGTAGCCTATTGCGGGCTTGTCTCCATCAACCAAGCGAAGAACCCTTACCAAAGGTTCAAAGATGGCACACACCTCCTTCACCCCATCCCAGAAGCTCTCCTGGTATGACACTAGTCTGGATATGGCAAGTCCCTCCGGTTTAGTGCTAATCGATAAAGCACGCCACTCAGCTGAAAGGAACATAGTCTGCAAGTCCCACTTAGAAGTATGGAGAGACTGAAGAGAGATGAAACAAGTGGCAAAGCGAGTGATGGTGGGACGAACCAACTCCCTGTCATGAGTAAACTGCCTTATCAAGCTAAGCACAGAAGCATGATTGTATATAAATTTGGTGATGCTTCTAGCTGGATCAATGACATCCTTGATAAACTCAAGCTTTCCCATATCCTCTAAGATCAAGTCGATACAGTGTGCAGCACAAGGGGTCCAAAACAAAGTAGGATACCTGTCCATACGCATCCTGCCAGTTGCCACATAATTCGTAGCATTGTCCGATATAACTTGGACAACATGCTGCGGTCCTATCTTTTGGATGAACCCATCTAACAACTCACATAGTAATGCTGCATCTTTGATATGTGCAGATGCATCCACGGATTTTATAAACATTATGCCCCTGGGACAATGAACCAAGAAATTGAGAAGGGTCCTACCCTTCATATCAATCCAACCATCTAACATCACTGTGCATCCCGTGACCTCCCATGAACCTCGAAGCTCCTCCAACCTAGAAGTGCAATCAACCTTTTCATTATCAAGGAGGGGCCCTCTCAGCTCCTCATAAGTGGGGGGCTCATACCCCGGCCCAACAATAGCAACGGCATCAAACATAGGAACGTAGAATGGGTTCCTCTCAAAGTAGAATGGTATATCACTCCATAAAATGCACCGACTCACAAGTTTGTCTGCTTCCTTTTTCTCATTTATCTTGTACATTGAATTTATACCTAGTTGTCCACCAGGCCTGGATCTCGGAACAAAGAAATTAGATGTTGTTGAAGGCATGGCGGAAGATGAGGAAAAGGTCTCACTCCCCACCCCCCCTAAAGTGTGTCCGGCTGTCACGGATCCTGATGACACTCTCATTCCAAGTTCCTGCCAGAAAGCTTCCCTTTCATCTTTCTTCTTGCCAATACTTTCAATTGCGAGTTTGGCCCTATGAATAATTTCAGGCGTGGAGTTTTTGCAAATATCCACCTCATGCCCTGGAAGTTGTGCGAGGTGGTATTTGAGCCTACTTATCCCCCCTGTCATCTCCTTCCCACACAAATTGCATTTTAGCTTTTGGCGATTATGTGGATCAATAGGCTTTGCATACTCCTAGAATGGATCCAAAGTCTTCGGCATGTTTGTTGAAACTTGAAACTTTGAACCTGTAGGCTGCAACATAAAAAAAAACGTTTTTTCTAGCATACTTTTATAATTTTATTGCAAAAAAATTAAAAATAACAAATCATACAAACAAAAAATTAATTTACATTTTAATTTTAATTGTAAACTGTGTTAATTTGTTAAACAAACACTTAAAACTTAAGTTTTTAATTTTTTGTTCAATTAAAAAACATGGCTCAGGCCCCACGGCACCGGAGTCTAGCACATTAAGGCATAGGGGCACCGGGCAGAGTATCCCTGGTTCTACATTCATGGAGAAAAATAAAAAAAAACAGTGAGCACATACCTGGAAGCTTGGGGTTGGAAACTTGGAATTCCCTTTCTCCTCAACCGAGGGCTCCTTAGCACAGCAGCCATAGCAGCGGCACTCATTGCCGGCATTCACAGCAGCCACGACCCACGCAGACTCACTCACGACACTCTCGAGTCACAGAATCCACGATTCCACGCGGACTCACTCCCAGCGGCGTCACGACTCACTCCCGGAGCCCCGAGTCCCGTATGTAGTGTGGCCCTAGCTCTGCCTCTCCGGTTCTCCGAGTCCTTGCCACTTCAACCTTCACTCAGCACCGTCCCCGGTCCCTAGCTCTCCCACAGTCCTTATCCACACTTTCTGCTCGAAGACGAATGCAGCGAGCTCGAAACCGAAACAAACAAACAAAAAACCGGTTTTAACTTTTAATTTTTTAATTGACCACGTGGGAGTTATTGACTCGCGATATATTGGCGAAACATCGCGATATTAGCGCCGAAAAAATCGTTTAAAAAATCGGGGCGATGTTTGGCGATAATATCGCCGGCGAGTTCGTATCGCGATGTCGGCGATAAATTGCCGATATTTGTAACACTGCTTAAAAGTATAAATGTTTCCTAATTCTTGTAAGTGCTAAGTTGTAGATTTCATGTAATTTTAGCTAACAAACACTAACGCTTAATAAACTTATGGTTTGTTGGTTTTTAGCTTTTTCATTGTTGGAAAGCGAATGAAGTTGGGCGAATCTGGGAGATTTAAGCTTCTAAAGAGGATCATTCCAACTCCTTGTACTTATTTGAACTTTTTGCAGGCCTTTTTAAAGTCTCTTGAATCTCCTTTTTACGGATCAAAAGTGCTATCTGTCGGAGAGTTAAACTTGTAATAAATTAATAAAAAGGCAATTGGGACTACAGCTCCCACACCCTCTTCCCCCATTTGGGGAAGCCTGTACCTCTCCCCTTTAATTTTTGCTTTAGATTAGTTTTTTCAATTTATTGCAACTAGATCTAGATTTTTCTTTCAAGTTTTACTTTACTTTGTTTTGGGAATAAACTGAATACTATAACCCCCTTGCTCTCCCGAGTACGGTCTTCCGACTTGAAAGAGACTCTTGGGTAGATAATTAGAAAACCATGAATTCTTTTACATCTTCATTATTTGGGTTAGTTTTTTGTATCATTGTAGTTTTCTTTGTTTGATTTACTTTAAGTACTTTGTATATTTTTTCTTTTGGTCAAGTTTTTACTCATCAAAATCTCTTGATTCTTGCTTTTAGCAGATCAAGAGTGCTCTCTATCAGAGAGTTTTTATTGTTCTCAAAATCTTTTGAATCTCGCCTTTGCAAATCAAGAGTGCTCTCTGTCGGAGAGTTTAACAATTGGAATTAACATTTTGTAAACACCGTGTATGCTCTACCCATCGCAGGCTGATCTGAGCTTTGGGATATCAAAAACAGTTGTTTGCACTTTATAATTTTTTCACATTTAATTAATCCACTCATTCTAGTAAAATCAAGTCCCTCTAAAACAAACGAAAATTCGGCGTTACTGTTAAGTGATCAAGTGGGGAAATTTTGACTAAGGACGTGGGAACAACTGGGAGGCGGCCTCAGAGCATAGTTAGACTACACCCTTGTTGGTGTAGTGTTGAACACTGCTCTCGAGACTCCAGTCCAACCCACATGTCGTTGTACGAAGCCACTTAGATCATAATCCAGACACATTCCCCTTACCGCAAGGTATATCGGGAATCCCCTCTTCCCCAATTAATCAACTCATCCCATAAAATCCTAAATAAAATAAACCAAGAGCATTCGCACAACACTCCAACGATCAGTGACTCCATTAACACTGGTCTCATTCATTAGCAACAATATTTCCATATTGTTTTTTATCTATCTTACAATTGTTGTTTATTTTATGATATTATACTGTGGATGTGTTTAAATTAATTTTGCGAACAGACTTGGTTTAATTTGCATCAACTCACTCGGAAACTCCTAAACAACACTCTTTCCAATCAACAAACATTAACTTAAAGAGACTTAGTAACCTCTTTTTTAATAGGGTCTACCCCGCTTGGCTTTTTTAGGAGTTTGCCTAAACGGAGGAGTCAGGATTAGGTGACAACACCTGACTTGAGACTTGCCCCCAAGGCAACACAGAGCAGCTTCAAAAGATTTATGCTGCGCTTCTCCCCTGGTGTGCATTTCGGTGGCAACAATTATGTCCATTTTTCTTATTGTATTCTAATTACATAATTGGTTAACTAAACTTAGAAATTTAGATGCCTCTATAAGCTCACTTAAACACTCTTTCTGAGTTCATTTTATTTCTCCACATATTGAGGGCCATATATTTTAATGGATGTGATTTGTTTTGGTGGAAATATACCTAGCATTATGATTGTGGTAGATACTACATTTTCATTTATGTATAAATTGATCTATACATTAGATATTGGACCTTGAAGTCATTGGCTAGTCAGTTTCATGGCAGGATATGTTATTTAGAGATGGTGGCATGTAGAGCTCGAGACTAGCAATGCAAGTCTGCATAGGTAGCTGATTGAAATCAAACTGGATCCTGTTTTTTAAATCTTGTTTATGTTAAAAATATGATTTTCGGCAGTTCAGTATACCAATTTGCTTTATTGTAATAATTGCCAGCTTCAAAAACAGAAAAGATAGGATTTTACCTTTCTAATGGACAACCCCAGTTTCTTCTTATCTAGCAAACTTTACTGGTTATTGCTGTAAACCAGTTACTCCGAAAGTAAGAACTGTTACAACTTGATTCTGTAAATCTCTCATGTTTCAGCAGTGTTCCACGGTGATGCGTCCCCCACTCCCCCAATTTTGTGAAACGCAGAGCGAAACATTTCGTCAATGTGTGGGATGCGTTTCACAAAATGGTGGGCTTGTGGGTGCCCCCTCCGAAAAGCGGGACTCCTGGGCAACCCCCCCCTGCCTTCACTTTTTTCGAAAAACCTTAAAATGTATAAAAACCTAAAAAAGTTAAGAAAACTAAAACCCAAAGATATAACAATGGTGATTGATGAATCATGTTTGTATCATATTGTCATTTTGAATTTAGTATTTACATTGCACAATGATGCATTTACATGGGATGAATTGTTATGCTATATTTTTTATAATTTTAGAGACGGTGCCCCTTATGCTAGGGACCTCCACGTCCCCTTGTCCCCCATGAATTTTCCTAAAATTTGGGGGCTGTCTCCACACGTGTCCCCCGTGTGCGTTTCCCTGCCCCTGCGCTCCCGCATCCTGGAAACTTGGTGGAACACTGCGTTTCGGGGGTTGTTCATAACTAGGAGTTAGTACATTGTTACCCTCTTTGAAATGAACAGGGATGATTGATGTATTGCATGCAGATCTAATTATCTGAGGTGGATCTGCTTCAAATATATCTTATATTATGTGTGCCCCTGCTTTATGTGCAGATCTAATTATCTAAGGTGGAAGTATAATCATTAACAGCATCTCCTCTGATGCTTTGCTGTTGACTTTTACTAATTGCTAATCAATGGGAATCAAGTGAAGCAGTGCAGAATTAGCTGGGAACTGCTTGTTGTCAATGGGTCTAGTTAAGTGGCTCAAGTGGCGGCATCCTTCTAAAATTCTTTTCACCGATGCATTTCCTAAACTTCTGTCCACTGATGCATGGTGTTATAGGTCCATGTTACATATGTTGAATGTTGAATTGTGACCCATTTAATTGTTACACGACCATGGATATACAAGTGATGATGGTGGACTCTATATATTTTGATGGATAGTTGATTTTTTGAAATTGTAACACTATATTGGTCTTTTGCAATCATCTCTCTATTTTCAACTGTTAGATGTAATACTAAGAGGCTTTCTTGTGGTCTTGCAGTTATGTGATTTATATGAAAATGATTCAATTTTTGACAAGTTCGAGTGCTCCCTTAGTGGAGACGGGCTTCATGTTGCAACTGGGTCTTATAGGTTCGTCTTTCTGGATTTGAAGGACCTACTGTGCTACTGCTCCAAGCAATTTGATTTCTTTACAATGACATCTGTTTTTAATTGGTTAATGCCTAGATATGTGTGTTTGTATGGTTTCATGTTGTATATATATACATGCATATATAAAATGGGCATACATATCTCGTGTGCTTGTCACATATTTCAGTACACAATCATGGAAAATACTGAATAGTTGCTATGATATCATCTCTTTACTATTCTTTGAAAATTTCCTTCAGTATTTGTGAATGGCTACTTTTGTTATTGATTTATTTTCCTATATTTCAAGTCAATAGATTTTATACTTACGGATCAAGTCAATGACTACTTAATTATAAATTTGTACTTACTAAATTGTAAGGATTAGTGAGCTTGACTACCGAATTATAAATTCATACTTACACCCAGTTGTAATGATTAGTGAGCTAGCCCGTTTTTCATATTCATTGGCCTTTTGGGGATGGATAGTGAGTGAGAAATGGCACTTTTAAATGGACCGAGTCGAGAGCTTCAAGAAGCATATATGCAAGAGGGAGGGGATGTGCATGCAGTCAGAATGGGGAAACATACCTGTGCATATGTATGTTTAATCGTGTCTACATATCATCTGTGCACATGGGTGTTTGCAAGCACACTCCGTCTCTTCAACCCCTTGCAGCACATATCTCATGTGCATGATATGAACTAAGACATCTTTAAATATTAACAATTGTTAAAATAATATACGAGGGAAAGTATTACGAGGACACCTGTTTTGGTGTGATGCATAGAAGAATTATAAATTGGTATTTTAATTTAATATAATATATTACCAAATCATAACAATGGAGATGTTCTTTTATGGAAAATAGGTGACGTAGGTGTTGACTATATGTTTGTTTGTGATGCACGCCCGCACACAAAGATCCAAGTACTATACAGATTTGCAGAATGTAATTACCACGATAAATAGGACCATTTGAGTTATCGTACAAAATTTCAGTAATGCTTATCTCGGAACATCAATGGCACATATATAGTGAAAAAATTGTATTGATGATTTATATCATAGTGGAAAAAATCGGCATCGGCAAAAAATCGGCAAGGGTCCCGAATACAACTTCTCGGCAATATCGGCGAAAAAATCGGCAAACTGCGGAAAACATTAAAAATACAAATATATTCATTTTTTTCAGAATTTTAAACATATAAAGCAACAACATTAGATAAACACATTGGCACATAAATATGGAGAAAGCACTAATGTATATGATGTAGTGGATGCCAAATAAAAAATGATATATCAAAGTTTCAAAGATTGGAAATTTGGAAGTTTCAACACTGGTTGGAACATTGGTCATTCTCCCCTCCTCTAGGCTGTAGTCCTTTCCTCTACCTCGAATCTTGAAGTTAATCCTTCAAGGACATTAGTCAACACCCTACAATTTTGATGAAACATCCTAATCCAAGCATTAGGATAAGGTAGAAAAAGTTTCCCATGCTTAATAAGTGATTTTGCTCGACTGAAGGGTATATTTTTATTAAGGTCATGACAAATGAGTTCAATCAACTTCAACAATCAGGCATCAACACCACCAACATCAAGGTACATACCTAGTTTGATGTGCTTGATTAAATTCCAATCCCTTACCCTCGTACATGATAGAATCCAGTGGAAATGTTGCAATCCTGAAATCCTGAAAACTATTGAGTCTGTTGAATTCTGAATGGGATCTAAAAGTCTACTTTTTGCATATGAAGTCCAATGAGGTTGGAACCACTCTCAAACATCCTGAAACAATTAATGGTAATGTTAAAAATTTAAGTAAAAGGATGGAAAATAAAAGATAAGGAGAATGTCACTTTTACTTTAAGAATGTTATAACATTACCATTAACTGTTACTAGCTTCAATGCCTTGTGTACAAAACTGGTCAAAATTTTCAAACTCCATGGCGATTTTTTGGGACTTCGTGTGATTTTTTAGGAAAAATCGCCGATTTTTTCTGCCGAAAAAATCGGCAGGTTGAAAAAATTGTGATTTTTCGGCAAATCAGCGATGTTTTCCACTATGATTTATATTATGCATGCTACTCTTTAAAATGTTATTTCATTTTCTAGATAACAAGAGTCAGACATTGAATTTACTTGTTTATTTATTAATTTCCATATTTTAGGAGAATCATATGTATTATTTTGTTTTTGCATATCTTACTTATGTTTAGATCTAGCATAATCATGAGGATGAATATACGTGTTTGTGTGTGTGAATATACATTTATAGACATGCATAGTTGCCATGTTCAGAGGAGAAGTGAAAATGATAGAACAGAAAAGATGGTAAATTTGACAGGATGTAAAGAAACGAATGCTTCATGTATATAATTGCATGGAAAAAATGCCCTACCCATTCTGGGAATATTACAATGGAAGTAGCTGAGTTACAACTTACAACGCACTCTAGAAAGATCCCTTTGGATGAGCAGCAGTGGGTCAGGGGTATCCATTCTGCCATATTCACCCTGGAATTGCACTCGCCTTCAACTGCTTGGACTATCCACTTGCATGGGTGAGGTGCCCTACAGGAGATAAAACGTGTCTCTGGGGATTTGAACCTTGGTGGAGGACGTATGATATACACCCCTGCTTTACCAACTAATGAAGACCCCACTGTCAGTTGCTATAATATTTATTACTAGATGCATTTTGTTGCAGAGCAAAACCTTCTCACCATTGCAAAGCCTGAAGGAGATTGCACACAGAAATTGTATGTGGAGGATATTAATAGATTTCACTGTATAGAGAAGATAAGAGTAGCACAAAGTTCCAGACTCCAGTTTGCAGGCATTCTGAAGTTGCATTGATAACAGAAATAACAGAAGGAACCAGAAGGAGCCTGATCAAAGATTGGTGTGATTTAGGGCTATGCAGCTTAAGATTTGGTTCGACTCTCTTTTAATTTAATTTTATAATATTTATGGTTAATGATCAATTCTTTGAGTTTTGATGATAGCCCTCCAAGGCCTATAAAAACATGGACATTGAAATGAAAAGGGAAAATTAAAAAGTGGCCCTTCTATGGATTTTCTCTTTTTTTTGAACTAACCCTTTTTGTAAATATACAACACACATGCGTATAAATTTTGGAAGTTTGTTTCTTCCAAGATCTGCACTGATTATCTAGATTGAGCTGTTTTAGACATTGTGGATTTTTCTGATTTAACTTTTTAAGCATTCTTCTGCACTGATAAAAACATGCTTTGCATTGTGGCCACAGTAATATATTCCAAGTCTTTGGTTGTTTTGCTGGTAATGATGAAGGAACCATTTTGGAAGCTAGCAAAAGTCCAAATAGGTACGTAACTCTTCTAATAGCATTACAAGGAGCCCCTCTAGAGGCATATTTTCATATTATCAGCTTGGACTATCTAATGTGCTTAAAACTCTCTTGCTGTGCATGTGCATTTACAGTGAGAGGTGAGCATTTGTATCGGATGTATTGTTTATGCATTGGATTGAGTGTTCTTGTATGGGGCACACTCATCATTAAGACTAATATGAGAACATGAAAACAAAGGCATCCACTTTGCATGCAGATTTATCATATTGTATCCTGCATTGATTTTCTGAGTTCTCAGTTGGCTGTATTTTAGTATCATGTTCTTAGTAAACCATTTGGAGGCGTATGAATATATGTAGTTTCAATATTAGGTGTCCATTTCCGTCTCTATTGCTATAATGATTTATATTTTTATTTTTGAATGGGACCTAATTGCACCGAGTCTCGGTGCTCTACAGCCCAGTATGGAGGAGATGTTGTAACGTTTGTTCCTAACAAAATAATTAAAAAATAATTTAAAAAATTCATGTTGGCTCATAAAATAAAAAATTATGGAAAGTATTTAAAAAAATTCATGTTGGCTCATAAAATAAAATATTATGAAGAGTAATTAAAAAATCGATGTTCGTTTATAAAATAAAAACTTAAAAATTAAACCCGGATCTATCAATCAAGAGAGATCAAATTTCTTGAGTTTAAATTTAAAAAAAGAAATACACCTCAAGGAATTGGATCCCTCTCGTTGCTTGATAGATGCGGGTTTAAGATGGATCTATGCTGGTTGGTATTTCAAAACTGGTCTTCACCTACATTGTTACCTGACAATAAAAGTGAAAAAATACAGAGATTATTGTTTAAATGGTGAGCATTAGAGCTTTTAATTCCAATTTTGATTAGACAAACATTATGTCACTTAATAACAATTCTTTACTGTTTTATCTCATGTATGTTTGTTTGGGGTTCATGTCAGAAGACGGATTTTGCCAACACCTTCAAGGCCTGGGAGGTCTCTTGCAAGTCTTACACGTAGTCGCACTCGCCGAGGTTGTTACAATATTCATTCATGTTTTGAATTTCATTCCTTTCATATTTTTAGGTGCTTGCTTTGAGGTTGCAAATTAGTTTCAAATATTCTGGGCTTTTTAGTGTGCTTTTTCCCACTGATTGTCTGAGTTTCTCCCTCCATTGTTGTACTTGGATCAGGAAATGAAAGCCCAAGTGGGGAGGTAATTGGAGGTGCTTCTGATTTCGCTTCAAAGTTACTACACTTGGCATGGCATCCAGCTGCAAATGTCATTGCATGTGCTGCTTCAAATAGTTTATACATGTATTATGCCTAAATTAAACATCTCCTGTAGAATGTAATCAAAGGGCAGGTGATACTTTTCGTTCACCATCGGTGGAGCAATCTCAAGTTAACCTATTGTCAGAGAAGCAGCATGTATGATTATGCTCCTGAACTTGATGTGCGGGTTGTTACAGCTCGTAGCATGTTCATGTACTTTGTTCCAGGCTTTAAAAGCTACAAAGGATCTCCTTTTATTAAAGGTTGTGGTGAAGCGCCCTCTTTCCAAGCAAAAGGTGAATGTTGAGGAATCGGGTTCTGTTGTTGATTCTTTTTAGCATGGACCAGGCTCAGCCTTAGCTGATGCGATTAATCATTATTGTATTCCTTAACAGGTATGATCATATATTATAAAGTGTTTCACCAGCAAGTAATGGCAAAAGCTCTCTGGTGTATTATCACACAAGACACGCAAGTGTCATGTAATCTGTGGCACTAACCTAGTGCAGGGGTTCTTAGTAGTAGCCCTGATTGGCAATTAAGGGTTTTATGGTCGGTTTGCATGTAATTCTCAAATTTCATAGATGGGTTTAGCTGCTTTATCTGGTAAATCTGAAGCAGATTTCAAGCAACATCGAAGCCAAGATGTAACAATCATTCTATATTAGTGAGTCTCCCTTTAATTTAGAATAATGTCTTATTCTTCTGTTTATCCTGTTCTTAATAGTCAATACCTGTGCTCTGAAGTCTTTACTTACCTTATTTCTGGCAGCGGTGTTTCTTCTAAATCTGTTTCAACAGTAAATGACAGTATGTTACTGTTCACCCGAGCACGTTGTTATTAATTGAACGAACTCTGAAGGCAGGCATTTCTTGAGGCATAGAACTGATGCAAACCAAATTTTCTGATTGGGAATTTTTTTTCTTTTGTTATATCATATATTGCACCGAGTTTTGGGGACTTGGAGATGGGGATGGCAAAAAATATTTAAGAAATAATGTTTACAAGGAATAACTTATGTGAAAACCTGAACAATGAAAATGTTAAATATGAAATAAATGAAGAAAATTTAAGTGCAAATAACTTGTAAAATTGAATGATAAACTATAATCAATGATCATAAATTGAACGAACTCTATTAAATTATAAAATAAAACTCGTCAATAGTGCTCTAGTGATTGACATTCAATAAAAATTAGCAAGTACATAGTCCAAAATGACAAAGTGAGAAAAATATAGTTCAAAAGGTGAGAGAATTTTCTAAGGCTGAAAATACTCAGAAATTAGAAGCCTCGGAAAAAACCAATGGGCTAATACAATGGCTTTTACTTTCCGACTATTTTCAGCCTCATTGGTGCTTAATATTTTTTCCCTTTCTTTATTTTCTCGAAAACATTGCCTAAAATTCGCTGGTTTTGACAGGTCACTGGGGACATCCCTTGCTGTACCTATGCACCTTGGGGATAGGAAAGCACCGAGGATGAGTCTCCAGTGCAACATAAATTCTTTCTCAAATAACACTAGTCAAACACTATCATCTTATGCTTTTTTGGGTACGTGTAAACATAACAAGTTAGAGACTCCACTAATAAAAAAGAACAATATCTTGTTGCGGTGCCAATGGTGTAATAGAGTGATAAAAGTTAGGAGAAGAAACGTGACAGTTGGAAGGGAGGGACGTCTTGAAGCCTGTTTCTGTGATGTGTATCAATAACACATTTGTTTACAGTTGTGGATGATATTCCAAATAGTTGGTATCTTACCGAAGCGTTAAGTTCCTGATCTGTCTTTTATTCAAATTAAGTCGTAAAAGATCATAAAATATCTGAATTGGAAACCTAGTCTTTGCTGGAGTTCCTTTCTTTGGGGATACTTTTTATTGTTTTCCATTAAAAAGATGGATTACATCAATTGTCATATACACAGCCACAGGTAGCTTATAATGACTTCCTTGCACAACACAGGCTAGGAAAGTCAGCTTGTCAGCTTTAGCTTTCACAAGGATTGCACATCTCTCCTGAATATATTAACCCTACCTGTGATCTGACTTGCTAAATCATCCTTGTAGTGTTATTGTCAATAATTGTCATTTATAAGTGACTAGCTTTTACTTTACGTAAATACATAGTACAAGAAGTACAGTAAAATTATTAATGATTAAATAGGAAGAGATTAAGTAACATCTTTCTCTTCATTTGTACACATGTAAGAAACATATTATGATTTGGTGAATAACAACAATCCGATGGTTACCTTCTCATGAGCACTGTGTCCTCTTTGTTCACTATTTGTAAAATCTAATGGTGTGTTAGATCTGTGGTGAGAAGAAAGTGGATAAAGGCCTAGGCATTGCTCTGTGCAGTGATGGTAGGAGGCACTGCAATACATTTTGAACAGAGATAAGGAACGTGGAAGTATATTGAGTCTAATAAAGAGGAAGTTTGGTTTCTGTTTGAAGCAGCCACCATTTGAATTTGATAGCTACCGTTCTCATACGAATTTGGTAGCTGACTTATGAAGAATTTGGTTGCCAATGTATGAGTCTTGTTGTGCCACACTTTGTGGGGCACCCCTACAGACCTATATTTGCAAATTTACAACGATTGGGAGTCCATCTGTGCTGCACTTGGGCTCCCCATATGATATGAATGTGGTTCTTTTTGATGGATGATCAGAGGATGATATATTATATATGCCATGATGATGATGATGATGATGATAATGATGATGTATATCTTATAAAATTTGAACAATAATGCTTTGTGATTGTGTTATGATTATAGTTAGCAGTATCAACCCTTAGGTTGACGAGGGTGAAAGATGTGTGGTTTGTTTTTTAGCCAAGTCACCAAGGTTACCCTTGGTATTGTTAAGAGTTTTTCCTCCCTCCTTCGGGTCCACCTTTGCCTTCATCCATTATCCATGTCACTCCATAATTGATTTAACTCATCTAGTCAAGTTTCATAGAAGGATTCTAGACGTCTCCCCTCTATGACCTCTTCCCCAGGAAGATCTCCCCGTTTTCCTTTGTGTCTTGAGCAGTACTGTATTGCTATTGTTTTGTGACGGTTCAAGAAACTTCCTAGCAGATCCCTGGGGTGGGCTGCTTATCAAGCAAAGAGAGTTATCGTGGAGCAATGATTCCCCTAGATTGTTGGCATGAAAATCCTTCCTCTCCTATGCCCAAAAAATAAACAAGGGCATGCGAAAAAGCTCCTAGTCGAAGACTCCTTGAAAAATGAAATTGCCAAGGTCTCGAATACAAAATAAGTACAAGAAAGAAGTTCAACAAATCAAATGAAGACTTTTCCAAGAAGACCAAGTCCAAATGGAGATAGAAAAGTCAAAGTAATGGGGAAAGTTCGATTACTAATGGTTAGGTAGAGGTTACCTTGCTATGCAGTCACCCATTTGTGAGACACATCCCCAGTGTTTGTCCTAATGGTGAAGAACTCAGGGTTTTCCTTTTTCCCTCTTGTCCAAGAATCTCTTAGTCTCCTTGCACTAGAACTTTCATTTGACCAACCTTGCTGACCATAATTATCTCCATCCCATAAGAGAAAATAGCTCTTATTGATACCTTGGTGTTGTCTAAGTGCTGGTTAATGGATAGCTCGTGCATCCCACAAACTCGTTTGAAGATATCTATGTGGTTGGTATATTATCTTGCATGGCATGGCTAGCTGTATGATGAGTCAATTATTGATGACTACTTGCATTTTTGCATCTGTCCACATGGGTATTCTTTGTTGTTGGTTCATCAGGGACGTATGATACAAGTATACATCATCTAGTCAATACATCAGAGTGTATCGACCATATTATATTTTTTCAGTGCCAGTTTTCAGTGCTTAAGGGTGACCAAATGGGGGGTATGTTATAACTTGAGTTGGACTTGGTATTATTTTAGTATGAGGACATTTTTTGGCTCCCATTTGGCCCTTTATCTAGACATGTACCATGAGATTGATCACTATTGCGACAGATCAATCAGTTTGAAAAATGTGGTGTGGTTTTCGCTAGTGGCTGCAATATTGATTTTCATGAATGTACCTGGACCAAAACAATATTGTTTTGATCCAAAAGATGTTTTGGATTCCTCTTAAAGAGTACTTTTAGCCTAGCACTTGCATGTCAAAACGCCCTCACCACTTGGGCAAGATTTGGATCAGAAGTTTCACTCTATTAGTAAACAAACTGCAAAATTTAATGAATGTGCATGGGAAGCTTCCAATGGGTATTTTGGCCATGTTTTGGCCTCATTAGGATCCTTTTGGACCCTACTACTCAGTTCCAATATCAGATGGGTGAGCAATGGCCTCCTAGATATTTTTTCAAGCATGGAGGGATAAAACGGGCTTATTTCAACTCATTTGGGATTAATCATGGCTAAAACTATGGTTTTAATTAAAAAAATTCCTAAGTTTAGCCTAATTAATTTATAACAATTTATTTCACAATGAAGATTTTAACCAAATTTCTTGAATAAAAAATTATAAACCCTAGGTGGTTTGCTCAAATCGACTCACCTTTATATTCAATTTTACAGTTCATAAAATTTTGTTTAAGGGTTTTGATAGCTTAGAAAAACATTGTTAACTTGTGTTGATGCCTTTAACTTGTGGAAAATCATTGTTAACTTGTGGAAAACCATTGTTAACATATCCAAGCAAATCGTTGGTATAATCTTGCCTATTATCCCATTTGGAATTTGCAATCTACAAATTTTTTTGGTGGCATTTTTGGATGCAATTGAAGGCCTAACACTCTTCAATCTGCCTTCTTGTGAAAATATCAGAGTGATTGGTGGTATCACCAAAAATATTCGGCCTTCCTCCCATTGACAGTTTGATCTCATAATACCCTGGTTGAGAAATTTTGGAAGATTGCGAGTGCTTGTATTCCTTATGGGTATCCTAAAGAGCCTTAAATAAACTGGAATGCTCAATAAACTCGTTGAAATTTGTGATTCACCATTGTAGGAGATCCTTGACACTTACGAAAATCTCTAAGAGACCTTATATGTCTCTTATTTGCAGCATAATATTGCTTTCTGAGATTTCGTGGCAATTGATGGGTCAATGGTGTATCCCTTTTTGGTTGATGTCCTTTTAGTGACTCAGGCTTTCCCTTGCATGATCTGTCAACTGGGTGTTATAATCGTTGTTCATCAGAAGGTAATACTCTGTTTTGAAACCATTGAAATGAGCAGTTCATTTTCACATAAACATTTGTGCTTAACAAGTCTCAACGATCTCTCATTTTATATTCGACTGTTCATACGTTGCATATATGAGAGCTTATTTTCTTCATTTGTGCCAATGGTTTTCTTGCAGATTGGGTTGTCAAATTCAAGTCTTCTCTGGTGCCAAACAATGACTCAACACTTGCATCATAACTTCATTTCCTTAGAGAGCTAATCCCCTGTTTCATCCCGAGAAAGGGGGCATCCTTACACCTCAAATATATAGGTCAAACCTTGTTGTTGCATGCTTGACAAATCTTGGAAAGTCTATCCTCTGTTTTAGATGTCTAAAAGAAATCTTCCTCAAGCACTAAGCCAATAGATCCATACTGTTGTTGTTGGCCTTGCAAATATTGGAGATTACTCCCTCAATAATGTTGTCCACACTGTTGCAAATATGAGAAGTCCTTTTTCTCTGCTTGTGCCCATAGCCTTTTACGAATTTGATCATGTCATAGCAAATTCAAAGTTCAACTCTCTTATTAAATACATCTAAAGAAGGTACATAGTAAACTGTTGCATATTGTCAATCCGGCTTCATTTTAAGATTGCTTTGAACAAGTTTACCTCCCTAAGTTTACTCTTTTTACTGATTTTACTTATCTTTAAGTAAAGGGTTATGCATTTCATTTCATTAGTTTTATTTTCCCTTTTCTAATTGCACAAGAGTCTTGGTTCCTTGGGTCGACAATCTCTTTGCAAGGGGAGTTACTTAAATCATTTGTTGTGATACATTTATTCACATAATATAGAGCATCTTCAGAACTACAATTTGATCATCTTTTTTTAAAAAGCATAATGTTTACATTTGATTAAAGTTGCCAAGGAAGAGCATTCATCTTTTGAAGTAGATCTATACAAGCACTCTTATGGTGAAAAGTGTCTCATTGATTGGCATATCGAATATCCTACTTGGCATCACATCATCGATATCTTGTCTAGCCTCGCATCGATTTGAAGAGGGCAAATTCACTAATTGGCAAAAGACTTTGGCATCTTCCATTGGATTAAAACTTCAAACACTACTAATACTTGGTGCATATTCATCAACAATATCTTTGCATTGAGGTGTTCATTTATTAAGATCTTGAGGACTTGTAACTTAGATATTGATAGATATTATTGTTTGGAGAATACTTTGGAAATCAAGTCTCATTCAAGATTTGAGACTATGTATTTATAATCACTATAAGCATAAAGTCATTGTTCTCTAAAGTCACCCAACACAAGTGAGCTAGAGTGATTGCTATCATTAGCCGTTGTGTCTTTGGGTTAATTCTTTCTTTGTGGCTAGGATTGCTTGTTTCATCCTGGGTGGCTTTAGACCAATTAGAGTGATTATTATCACCGATTGCTTTTTTGTCACACCCTTTGTCCTATGGTATGAGTGACCCTTATGAATGACTAATATTTAATTTAAATCACATAACATTAAGTAATAAATAAGAGAACCATAATCTTCTCAAAACCTAAGTAAACAATGTTGGATGCACAATGATATTGAGAGGGGGGGGGGAATCAGTATCATGCACAATCATTTACTTTTTACTTAATTCACCATGCGCAATCATTCATTCATGTACAATGTGATCATCAATATCAATGAATCAAGGATATACACCATAAACAAGAAGTACAGTAGATATGTATGGAAAACTTGAATATTGCAACAGATGAGGAGACTACAATCTCCAAATGCATCAGCTACAACTGATGGGAGGCTCCAACCTCTTGGGTTTTGTCAACTACAACTGACAGGAAGCGACAAGTTCCTTCTTTCTCCTGCTCTAACATGATTACGGTACACAAGCTCCAACTTGTGTAAGGTCAATTGCAATGTAGGATAATCCAAATCAAAACATCATCAACTTCTACCACTAACTGTTCCATTGTCTCGTACAAATTTGCATCAAGGCTATTCACACTTCTCCAAATCTTCTGTCACCAACTAGGTCATAAACCTGCTTCACAACCTGGGTTAGAACTACTCACAAATCTGCTACAAGTCTTCTTTACTTACTTCGACTCTTCAAGGATTAAAAAAGGTTAGTCACTCACATAACTGCTCCACAAACAAGTGCATTACAGATTGTACTTCATGCTCTTCTGGCTATACATATCACTGTGTATACACCAGTCTTAATATTGTCAAGAAGTACAAACTTCGTCCTCAAGGATGCTTATCAGACATATGCTTCAATTCTGTCTTCAAACATGATTAGCCACATTGCTACACATTTGCTCTTTTCAACAAGAATAAGGTTCTCTTATAATCTTCGATCCAACAATCCAGCTCACTTAATTCTCCAAAAGGGCATCCTTACAGACTTTTAAAAACCTATTCAAAAGAAGCTAAAAAAACAGTATTAAAGCTACTTACACAGTTCAGAATTTTCCTCATGATTAGCCTCTGTCCCTTGAATTCGTCCTTGACTCAATATGCCCTCTTCGTCCTATTCTTCTTTTGGTCCTTTTACTGCCTTTTTGACCTCAGAGCTGCCACCACCAAGATATCTAAAATGAGGATGTTTGGCCTCATATTTACACCAATTTTTTAACTCCAACTAGACCAACTTGTCAATTTTAGCATGGTGCCGACTTGTAACTATTTGTTATATATTATTGTGGCTTCTTTACTTAGTAGATCCGACCTAAGCCTTTCTTACATGGTCAAATCATGACTTTAATTTTTATTATGTTGAGAGCCGACCTTTCCTTCCACAAAACGTCAATATGTAAATTTATCATTTTGAGGTCAATCATAGCATAATACGCCCATAGTTATTTTCAATGTATGGGAGGCTTTCTTTGACATTTCATCAATGTTTATGTTTGAGGGGGATTCTTCCATGTTTCAAGGGATTCTTCATTAATCAAACTTGTAGAAGGGATTCTCATCCATGCTACATTACCAACATTGAAAAGGGCTTCTTATTTTCATCACAACGTTGAGGGGCTTCATTTCTCTATCTTTGCAAGGGATTCTTCTTTAATGCACTTCATCTCTTCAAGGGTCTCCAATTCCTTGCATGTAGGACTTCTTGCCATCAACGTTATTTGTTTCAACGTTCTCTTGTAGAGCTTTAATACCTTGCTTCTTCAAGGTATCTACAATGGCTCTTCAACTTCTTGAAGGGACATTCTTTTGCCAACCCTTCCAAGATCATCTCAATGGCTTGATACACTTTGCAGAGGTGCTTTCTTATCAACTTCTTCAACATTTAGACCTTTATGAGCTCACTCCAAATCTGATGATGCTCAGGCTTATTTTCTTTGACATCAATGACAAACCAAATGTCCAAAAATCTCCTCCTTTGTCATTGATGGCAACATCTTAGTAAAACATCATTGAACTAGTTCTTCATCAACAGATTTGAATCACATGTGCTTCCATCATGTTTTACTAGTTTTTCTCTCCCCCTTTGACATCAATGACAAAAGCTGTTGGACTTCTGTCAAATGTCATAGTCTTGCTGCTCTTTGGTTTTACCACTTCTATACGTAGATTATATGAGTCTACTTAGATTTCCTGAGCGTGAGCTTCTCTTATTGATCAAATTTGAAAAAGGATGCTCCCCCTGTCTTCTAGCACTTCTAGCCTACCCTTGAATGATTCATTTTACTGGGTGTTTCTCCCCCTATCAGATACTTGAATCTTTCTTATGAACTTATTTATGCTGGGAATTATCTTCAGGGATAAGCTCCTCTTGGGCTAGAACTTCTCATACTTTCACAAGTTTCCTATGATGGAGCTTGTGCACGTTTAATATATATATATATCTTCTATTCTCATAAGCCAATCGAATAACTCGACCTGCCAAAACTTCAACTTTTCATTAAGCCTATGTTACTGCTCCAGTCAATCAAGACTTTTCATCCATTGATTGTTTTTGTTGCTCCAAGGATTTTGTCTTCATGGTTGAATACTCACTAAATTTTTAATGATGTGTCTTCAACTCTGCACCTTGATCTATCAAGTCTTCAAATGTCATCACAATATACTTATGGACTTTAACTCATGATGCTGGTTGAGGTCAATATCTCAAAATGTTCCTTCAATTTTCTCATGTTCCAATTTCAAACTATGTATGCCAGTTTTTAAAAAATTAATGTTTAGATCTATTAAAGTAAACCTCCTATTAGAAATGTCCAAGGTTCATAGTCACACTTCTTGTTCAGCTAGCCCAATCTATAAGCCAATAGAAAGTTTCCATGAGCCACATCATCCCAAGCTAGTCCATCTAAAGATACAGTGCCACTCCATTATTTCTCAAAATATATGTAGATTCAGTGTTATATCAAGGTCTTTATATCAGGGTCTTCATTTCATAAACACGGTCTCAACAGACACTGTTGAAAGTAACTTGGATTACATGTTCAAATTGCTTGAGATATCAATCATTTTTTGGTGCTAACCTCTTGTGCCTTAGGTTTTTGGTCTTTTCAAAAGTTAATCCATAATGATCTCATGATAAATCTGCCATCTGAATATGTCTTAAGGTTGCCAATTATCCCAAAAAATTATGTACTCATCTACTAATATAAGATTCCTTTATAGTAATGATGCACGCTGTTGTTCACTCATGCAACCACTTCTTAATATGCCATTTTGTATTGCCATCTTGAAATGTCAAGCTGCCCAAAAATAGGCTTGTGTTACTGTCTTCATCATTCTGCGTAATAGAGACTTTTTCATGTTCTTCCTTAGAGACGTCTTCTAGTATTCTTCTTTCATTGATTTGATCGACTTCATATATAGGGTTCTCACTTTCTTCCTTGGTTTTCCCTTTCTTGCTTTGTCCTCCAGACGTCATTCTCCAAACTTTTGTACATTCTTTTGCAAAATGTCCATAATGGTGACAGTGATAGCATTGAGCTTTAGAGGAACCCATACCTTTGTTTCTTGCTGGAACATTTTTTCCATAGGCCTTGCAATGTATAGCCTCGTGTCCAAAATGGTTACATGAGAAACAATAACCATGAAAAGTGTTTTCATACATGGGAGAAAATGATCTTCTTGTTGGTGCAATCCATTTGAGTCTGTGTCTTTGTTGAGTATAATATTTGACTTTACTTTTTCCATTTGTGAATGAAGAGCCTATCTCGTTATTGCAGCTAGGATCACACTTGTCAAGTTTTGATTTGTCAACTTCACTATTAACTCTAGACTTGACCATTTCACTATTGTAGCCAAGACCAGACTTGTCATTTGAAGATCTTTGATTGACCAAAATTTCATCAAGGATTGTTGAGCTGCTCATGAACTTGAACTTTGCCTCTGACTTCTCAATCTTCCCTTTAATATTGGCCACTTCGAATTCTAACTTGTAGCATACTTCTTCCTTTTCCATCAACTGTTTTCTTAACATTTCTTCAACCTTCTTTTTCTTTTCTTCAATCATGATCTCTTCATTCCTTTTGGAGTACTCTTCTAGCTGACCCTTGAGCATAGTCATCTCAAGCTCCTTTATTTGATATGCTTCATCCTTTTCCTGTAATTGGCTAGTCAAGTGTGCCGCCACTTTCTTTGCCTCTAAGTGGTCCCTTTGAGCATTGATGATTTCTATGGATTGCTTCTTGTTTGTTGCAACTGTCCTCTCTAATTCACATTTTAAGAAGTTGGTCTCAATTTCTCTTTCTTGGATGATTTCATCCTTCTCTTTTAGTTGACTAGTTAGAACATCCTTGAATCTTGTAGTTTCTTCAACTTGGTGTTTCATATAAGCAATAGTCTTTGTGGCCTTTTCATTCCCTTCATGTTTCTCTTGCTCATATTATTCAAGTAGTTTTTGCTGCAGTACATTCTTCTCTTTTGGATTTCTTTAATTCATCAAGAGCATGCTTAATGTTTCTTTCAAGCATTTCAAGTGCATCATTAGGTACTTCCATATATGAATCATCTTTTTTTTTCTTCATATCTTAGTAGTTTTTCCTTGAGCTGCTCATTTTCCTTTCTTGACTTATCTAATTCTTCTAGAGCACAAGTGAGTTCTCCTTCTCAATCAATCTATCCTTCTACTTCATTAAACTCTTCATCTTCATTTTCATTAGAGCAATGAATATTATCACATTCTGAATTATTGCAAGTAGAATGTTCATGGGAACTCTTGCCTTCAAAGTTGAATGAGTTTTGCAATGAATCTTTGATGAAGCTAGCTTTTGTTTCTTGTCCCTCAGTTGAGTAGAGATTTTCCAATTTGAGCCATAGTTCTTTTTTGAGGTGTACTGACCTATCTTATCTTTTAATGGGTCTGCAAATCCATCAAGAATATAGTCTCCATTGCCATTGAGTTATTTTTCTTTGCATCTTTTTGAGTTGTGGTTTTTACTTTCTTTGGTGGAGTATAGCCAATGATCACCGAATCCCATACATCACATCCTATTGTCCTGAGATGTGCCCTCATTCTCATTTTCCATATTTCATACTTATTCCCAAGAAATAATGGTGTTCCATTTATGGAGCAAATAATGTGTCCATCCATTTTTATTCAAGGATCTCCTTCTAGCGGTCAGACTGTTTATGAAGGAATTGCTCTGATACCAATTCTTGGATGCACAATGATACTGATAGGGGGGGTGAATCAGTATCATGCGCAATCATTTACTTTTTACTTAATTAACCATGTGCAATCACTCATTCATTATCAACCATGTATAATGTGATCATCAATATCAATGAATCAAGGATATACACCATCAACAAGAAGTACACTAGATAAGCATGGACAAATCAATATGTTATATTGATAAAACTATAGAGAATATTACAACAGATGAGGAGACTACAATCTCCAAATGCATCAGCTACAATTGGTGGGAGGCTCCAACCTCCTAGTTTCTTCAGCTCCAACTGAAGGAGGCTCCAACCTCTTGGGTTTTGTCAGCTACAACTAACAGGAAGCAACAACTTCCTTCTTTTTCCTGCTCTAACAGGATGGAGGCTACAACCTCCTATACACAAGTTCCAACTTGTGCAAGGACAATTGCAATGTAGAATGATCCAAATCAAAACATCATCAACTTCTTCCACTACCTGTTCCATTGTCTCATACAAATTTGCATCAAGGCTGTTCACACTTTTCCAAATTTGCTCTCACCAACCAGGTAATAAACCTACTTCACAACCTGGGTCAAAACTACTCACAAATATGCTAAAAGTCTGCTTTACTTACTTCAGCCCTTCAAGGCTTAAACAAGGTTAGTCACTCTCATAATTGCTCCAGAAACAGGTGCATTACAAACTATCCTTCATGCTCTTCTAGCTATCCAAATCATTGTGTATACCTCAGTCTTAATACTGTCAAGAAGTACATACTTCGTCCCCAAGGATGCTTATCATACATATGCTTAAATTATGTCTTCAAACATGATTAGCCACAATGCTACAAGTCTTCTCTTTTCAACAAGAATAAGGTTTGCTCATATAACCTTCGATCAACCCTTTAATAACGAGACTTTACATAGTCTCTTCCAAATGAACCAACAATCTAGTTCACTTAATCCTCCAAAAAGGAACCCTTATAGACTTTTAAAAAACCTGCTCAAAAGAAGCTAAAAAATCAGTATTAAAGCTACTTACACAATTTGGAATTTTCCTCATGATTAGCCTCTGTCCTTTGACTTCATCCTTGACTCAATATGCCCTCTTCATCCTGTTATTCTTTCGCTCATTTTGCTGCCTTTTTGACCTTAGAGCTTCCCCCACCAAGATATCTAAAATGAGGACATTTGGCATCATATTTATACCTTTTTTTATTATCTCCAACTGGACCAACCTGCCAATTTTAGCATGGTACCGACTTGCAACTGTTTTTTATATATTAGTGTGGTTTCTTTACTTAGTAGAGCTGACCTAAGCCTTTCTTACATGGTCAAATCATAACTTTAATTTTTATTATGTTGAGAGCCGACCTTTCCTTCCACAAAACATCAAGATGCAAATTTATCATTTTGGGGTCATCATAGCATAATAAGCCCATAGTTCTTCTCAACGTATGGGAGGATTTCTTTGACATCTCATCTATGTTTATGCTTGAAGGGGATTCTTCCATGTTTTAAGGGATTCTTCATTAATCAAACTTGTAGAAGAGTTTCTCATCCATGCTACATTACCAACATTGCAAAGGGCTTCTTATTTTCATCACAACGTTGAGGGGCTTCATCACTCCATATTTGCAAGGGCTTCTTCTTCAACACGCTTCATCTCTTCAAGGGTCTCCAATTCCTTGCATGTAGGACTTCTTGCCATCAACGTTCTCTTGTAGAGCTTTAACACCTTGCTTCTTCAAGGTATCTACAATGGCTCTTCAACTTCTTGAACGAACATTTTTCCGCCAACCCATCCAAGATCATCGCAATGGCTCCATACACTTTGCAGAGGTGCTTTCTTATAAACTTCTTCAACATTTAGACCTTTATGACCTCACTCTAAATCTGATGATGCTCAGGATTATTTTCTTTGACATCAATGGCAACACAAATGTCCAACAAACAATCCATAAGTTTAATTTGATCATCTTATTTTTGGATTAAGTATTCTTGAGCTGATGGTGAGTTTATGCCATTCGATTTAAATCAAAACATAGCATGATTTGCAAAGTACTTGAAATTATCTCATTGATATGAATATGAATTTTGGAAAGCTTATAAGCTCAATATTTTGAAGTTAGTTTAACAAAGATCATTTAATATTTGGGAAGAAGACGAGTGATAGAGGTATACTAGTTTGTGGTGCCTCCAACTGGGTGACTACCTTTTATGAACAAACTGGTTAGATAACCTTTGGCTGAGAGTGTACATGTTTGTTGATGTATAGTTGGATTCCATGTGCCACCACTGTTCATTTCAGTACCTATTTGGGATTATTTACATCTAGTGCTTCTTCAAACATGAAATCTTGAACCCCATCAGATAAATTTCGATATATTGAATAAAACATTGCTATATCATTTCTCTTTATTGATGCTTCAAATGCTTAAATGTTCATATCATTTTAATGTTTAAGTGCTAATCTTGTACTTTGGTATATTTTATCGCAATTTATGTCATATATAATGGTTTATGGTGAACTAAAGTTTTTTTTATAATGATATTAATAATCACCTTAAACTGAAGTGTGTCTAGTCCTCATATCTTCCAATCCTTAGACACCACCCTTCAAAATCTAGTGCTAGGTGTATACTTGGGGTTGTTCTTATATAACTTCAAGCAAAAGCTTGGCTAGGGACTCCCCTTGGAGATAGTCTAGGTTTGTTTACGGTTGGAGCTAGGATGCCAAAAGCGATGAATCCCTTTTCGTTAGTGACACGTTTGGGTTGGGGTTCATAATTGTGTCGGATTAGCAGTCGATAACTTGTACATCATCTTGGGTTGCTAGTTTGTGCATCAACAAGTCTAGTTCATGTATGTGCATGAGTCAAAGCTGAAGTCTATTTTTATTTTGAGAACTTGACACTGTAATTTGCCTCGTATGGATTCCTTTTGGGAAAGCCATTTTTTAAAATTTTGCTTTTAATTTGCCCTATGTGGTCGTCATCGTATAGCCACTTTGCTAATTTCCCCTCTACAAATTATTTCCATTTCATTTCTAGTGAAAGTGTTTTTGTGAAAGAATGGTGGGGATAAAATTTTGGTTGAAAATTTGAACATGGCAATGTCAAATATTATGCTCGAGGGTAACCAAAAATTTAATGGACACAATTTTAGTGCATGGAAATAATGAATGCTTGCAATATTTTAGTATAGAGGTTTGGAAAAATTGTCTTGGGAAAATAAATCTAGAGTTGAAGCAATCTAGATGCCCAAGAAAAGTATGATGCGAAGAATAGAGGATTTCATGTTCATTAAGCTTTTTGTCATTGATGAGACGCTCCTTGAAGTTGAAATTGGGGACGATGCTTTCACCAGTAGGCAACATATTTAGAATTTGCATGAAACCTCTTATAATGGTGGATCTTTTCTCTTGAATAATATCTTGTTTTCTATTATGATGGAAGAGCATGATTCTATTCTAGATTATTTATCAGAGATTAAAGATATTCAAGACTGGTTAAAGGCTATTGATAGAAATATGGAAGAGGAATAACATGCCATAGTAACAATGAAGTCTTTCCCCCCTATGAAAATTAATTGGAACTTTCAATAGTAATTCTAACACTGAACTAACCGTTGAACGAGGTAGCAATAAGCTTTTGGAGATAGGGGAAAGAATCAATTTGGAAAAAGTAGTGATCATGACACTTCAGAGGTAGCCTTGGTAGTAGATTTTAAAGGAAAAGGCATGGGTTGTAAGGATAAGGGTAGTTCTTTGTCTTTGGATTAGACATAATGTTTTTTTTTTCTTCTATTAGTGAAATTATGAAATATAATCCTCATTTAAATATGATCTTTAGCAACAAGGGCTATATTGTTATTAAAAATAGCAAGAAATTGGTTGGCCTAGGTGTTGAAGAGCATGGGCTATGTTGCTTGGTGATTGTTGATACAATTGAGGAGCATGCTTTAATGACTAGCAGTGGAAAATATATGAATTCAGTTTGGCATTAGAGTTATGACCATTTTAGTTTATGTTATCTTTCCTTCTTGACTAATCGGAAATTCGTGGATGACCTTCTAGATGCTTTGGGTAAGAAAGACATTATCTGTGGTACATATATTTCAGCTTAGCAACATAAAATGCCTTTTGATGAAGGGAATGTGGAGAGACAATGTACTCATTGAATTAATTCATGTGGATATATTTGGACCAATGAAGACAACATATTTTTTGTTCCAAGGTACTTTTTGTTGTCTGTAGATGATTTTTTAAGAAAAATGTAGGTGTATTTTCTAAAACCAAAATCCTATGTATTATCTAAGTTTCAAAATTTAAAGCTATGGTGGAGAAGAAATAAGGAAGAAGCATAATATTTCATAGGATTGATATTGGTGGCATGTTTTGTTCTCATAGTTTCAATGATTTTTGTAGTCAAGAAGCTAAAAAGAGGTAATATACCACACGATATACTCCACAACACAATGGAGTTGTAGGTAGATGAATTGAAGTATTATGGAGTAAGCAAGGTGCATGTTAGAGAACAAATCCATTCCTAACAAATATTGTGTAGAGGCATTTCATACAACTATAAAATTTCTAAATAGATCTCCTACAAAGTCTATTCAAATTGTGACTCAACTTGGTATGGCAAGAAGCATCGAGTAAGTCATCTCAAGGTCTTTGGTTCAATGGCATATGTATGATGACAAGCATAAAGAGTTGGATTCAAAGAGAAATTAATGTTTATAGGTTATAGTGACCATCACAAAGTATATGGATTGGTTGATACAGATGTTGACAAATATATTTTAGTTGGGTTGTTGTCATTGATGAACATGGCATTGTGTTTCTAGATATTCCAGACCATAAATTAGGTTTGAAATTTATTGCGGATGGCGGTGATATCATTGAAAAACTAACTCCTTTGAATAAGTTAGCCATACATGGGAAATCTATAGGAGTAATGAGGTTGATGCAATTAGTCTGACTTAGTGTAACATCACTGTTGGAATCAATTAACTTACCAACATGGATTTGCAAACTAACAAAGTTAAAAGATGACTTCCCAAGTGGTTCTATTAGGGATTTGATGACATTTGGTTGGATGAGACTTGTGAACTCAAGCGGAGGGAGGTGGGGTGAGACAATTGTTGTGAAACAGAGGTAAACATATCTTATTTTTGCAATTATGCTTTACTTTCTAACATTCAACATTTTGAACCTTAGAGTTATGAACAAGCCAAAGGACGATTGGAATGGGATAAAGTTATGCAAGTTGAATATGATGTCTTGATAAAAAGTGAGACTTGAGTATTTCCCACTAATAAAAATCCCATTGCTTGCAAAGGGGTATATAAGGTCGCGACAAGGTAGATGGTACACTTGACAAACACCAAGCAACGTTGGGTTGGAAGGGCTTTTCTCAACAAGAAGGGATAGACTATGAGGAAATATTCACTTCCATTATTAGGCTGGTTACGAGTATATTAGTTTTAGCTTTTGTTGCTCATTTTGGCTTGATTATTTATTGAATGGATGTCAAGAGTGTCTTCCTCGATGGTCGTTTGGAGGAATAGGTTTATATGTATCAACCTCAAGGATTTTAAATTTTTGGAAAGAAACATATGGTATGTAGATTGGTTAAGCTCTTTATGGCCCCAAATAGGTACCAAGATCTTGGTACATTAAGATTGACAAATATTTGCAGTGTAATGGATTCAGAATAAACTTTTTTTGATTCTAGTGTCTACATAAAAAACATGGATGGTGATGTGGTAATATTGGTGATATATGTAGATTACATTATAATCACAAGTAGTGAGACTGGAGCAATTATCAAGGTAAAAACTGGATTCATTTACACCAATGGAGAAAGGGTTGAGAAATTAAGCTAAAAGTCAACTTAAAATCAACAAATGAGTCAATTTACTAGGAACTAGTGGGATGCTTGATTTATCTTACAACCACTAGGTTGGAGCTTAGTTTTGCAGTTAGCTACATATCTAGATAGAGGACAACCTAAAGTAGAACATTGGACACCAACAAAAAGGTTTTGAGATATGTTAAAGGTACAATAGATTTTGGATTATTATATGGAGAAATTATTGTTCTTTAGTTGATTGATTATATGGATTCTCATTGGGAAAGATAAATGTATGATTGGAAATCAACACATAGTTATTTGTTCAATCTTTGAACGTGTGTAATTTCATGGGTTAGCAAGAAACAAGATATTGTTTTACTTTATTCTACCAAGGTAGAGTATAGGGAAACAGTGAAAGAAGCATGTGAGGCAATTTGGCTTAGAAGAATATTTGGAGATTTGATGCTTGAACAAACCAAGCTAATACTTCTTTTCCGTGGCAATCAAGGTGTTCTAAAATTAGCAAATAATCCAATGTTTCATGAGTGCACCAAACACATTGATATACATTGTCTCTCCATCGGACAATTTGTAGAGGATGAAGACATTGAACTTCAATATTGTATCACAGGAGTAGACTATGGACATTTTCACCAAGCCATTCAGTGTAGACAAGTTTGTCAAATTTAGAGACAAGCTTGCTATATTTCCTAGATTTTATTTTTAAGTATGTTCCCACGAGGATTTGAACTTGTGACCTTCGATTTACAACTTCTCATATCAATTACTCATTACCAATTTCTCTACTCATTACCAATTTCTCTACTCCCCGTGGGCTATTTCCTAGAATGAAAATTGAGGGAGGATGTTAGTGTAATTATCAATAATGGTAATTTATTAGTAATTAGCATTTACTTTACATAAATGCATAGTACAGTAAGTACTTTAGAATTAATAATGAATAAACATGAAGAGGTTACACAACAACTATTTTCTCTTCATTTATACATATGTAGGAAGGTGTTATGATATGATGAATATAAATCTTATAGTTCCTTTCTCATGAGCATAGTGCCCTCTTTGTTCATTCTCTATATAATCTGACAAACTTGAAAGACCAAACATACCCCATGTCCAATATGCTTGAACATAGAGTTTATCATTGAAGTTTTCCCTGCAACTCCTCCATAAGAATGAAATTCCTAGAAACCTTATTGTGGCCTAAATATCTTTGCCAAGTGTTCTAATCAACTATTTTTTCCTTATGTATAAGGCCCACAAATATGCTTATTTTGATTCAATCTACTTCTATAAAACATGCCTCTCTATTTCTTACTTTTGATAAATAATATGCAAAGTCCATTTGACACAACATGTTTCATGGAGTTTATCCTTAATTACTAGGCTTTGAGAGGGGGCGAACTAACTTGAAACACATGATTTAAATGCAACTTCAATTTTTCAAATGAATTGGCATATTTTAATCAAACATCTTTTGTTTGAATCTCCCATTTCCAATTTAATATTTATGGAAATGAAATATTTGGTTGGTAGATTTCATAAATAATTTTGGTGTCAGTTTTTATTTATCAGTCTTCTAGTTAGGTTCTTTCCAATAGTTCTAATACAAATAAGGTGCATTTGGAATGTTTTATGGATCTCCAAATTGTCATCTTTATTGCAAATGGGTGGAAATGTGGTTTGTTCACTATTCACAATCTAGCCATGCATGGGAATGAGAGTCTCATACCCCCCCGCCCCCCTTTCCTTACCCTCTAGGTTTGAAAACATTTCTTGGAGATTCTTTTACCTGCATTCCTTGGAAGGCTTGCACAGTGGTGTACTCTTAATTGGTATTTATACTTGAGTTGCAAAGTAAGCATAATGTATGTTGAGTCTAGCTATTACTCAAATTCATTTAATGAGAAGTTTTGGGAAAGTCCATTTTTGGTTGTGTTGCCCAGATTTTCTGTCCTAAGGCCAACAAGGATAGATAACCCACTCAGATTGCTTAAAAAAACTCCTTGAATGTTTGCATTAGTTACCTCTCGCAAGAATAAAGACCCTGCTGCCTTATGAGTTTTCTCTCAAAAGAGAGTCTCACAATCTAGAGATCAGAATCCCCAAAATGCAATTAAAATCCTAACATGCAATCTAAATTAATCTATGATGCGATTTTAAAATAGATGAAAACAAGAAATTTAGCAGCTCCTAAATTTTCTGGAAATTTCGGAAATTTTAGTAGCTCCTAAAGTTTCTAGAAATTTCGAAAATGAAATGAAAACGTAATTCTGATTCTAAAACTAAATTATGTCTACTGTATCCTATGAAACCTATCCTGCAGGAGCTTGATTGACATATGCATCTGATGTATAAAAAGAATAATTATATTACTATTTAATTGAGGAAATCAAGTAAACAAAAATATATTGAAGCACATTAATATTACAGAGTTAAATAACCATATTCAATTCTGCACATAAGATTTACACATCAGCTTTGCTAATCATTTCAAATAATTAAATGTGAAAACTTAACAAAAATAACAGTAATCAAATTTAATTAATTCTCAACACATATATAACAATCTTACATAATGTTGAATGCTTGAAATGACTGCAACAATCCTCTTTGGTTTTTTATTTACTTCTTCACAAAAGTTACAGAGTTTCATCAATCCCAAAAAGATGATCTTAGAAGAACCTCCACATTCCCTTTCAGAATTGAAGAAATTACAGAGAGGTATCACCATATCTAAAAGAAATTCCTCCAGCATCTTGAAGAACTCATTCCCCTGTCAACATAAAACATTACAAGAAAAAGATAGAGATGGAAAGAATCAAAATTCTCCCATTCTCAAGAGAACCTCTCCCCTCTTTAGAAGTCGAATTATCTCTGTTTAAATAGAGAGAATGGATCATAACAAACTCTAGAAAAACGGATTTTACAGCTGGACGGAACATAAAATTATGGAAAAATAGGGCTCAAACAAACCCGAATATCTCACAGCTCATGCATTTGTTTGAAAACGGCCCATGAAGAAAGGTAAATCGACCCATTTGTGAAGTGGGTTTTCAACCGTTTGAGATAATTCCTCACGGTTTTCCCAAAACAACTCACGTAAAAAAAGTCTCATGCAGGTGCACGATTCTCCATTTTTGTCCTGATTAGTTTGATGAACTGGCAAGTTGAACGCCTTCTTCCATGTATAAATTTCCTGAAGAAGAAAATAAAATAAATGTTAATGAATACATTTAATTTGTTTAACAAGTAAGTTTCATGAATACATTTAATTTGTCATGAGAAATATGGATACGTTCTGCCATATAACAATAGTGATTTACATTTGAATGATCACTTAACAATATCTCCTCTAGTTCTGTGACAATCCTTAATCATTCTCCAAAAAAAAAAAAAAAAATTTGGTGATGCATTATACTCACACCTTTCAAAATGTAAAAAGACATAACCTTTAATGCAAAAAGACTTTAATCAATATGATATTTTCAAATGATAATAATTTGATGAAGTAAATAGTAAATAACATTGATATTCTTAAAATATCAAAATATAAAGACCATTTTGAAAATAATAACTTCATCAAGTAATTTTTGAAAAGTAATCTTATGCTCAAAAACACACATAGAATGTCAAACAATAATTTTCTCAAAATAAGGAAAATCAACATTATGGTAAGTTTATTGATAGAAGAAATAATATTATGAAAACATAATGTTTTTCATCCTTAATGATCAAATAACTTGGACATAATTATAATTATAATTTTGAGGAGAGGCAATGTTTCTTAAAAATCGAACAAACCTTAAAAATATTTAAGTTCGCTTAAATTTGTGAAAAAAACAATTTTTTATTAAAATTTAAAGGCTTGTAAAATTGTATTAGATTGCTCCAAATTTGCATTAAAGGCATAGTTCCAAGTTTCAATATACACTCTTAAAATATGTGAATAGAGATCATAAAATTGAATATTTAATCAAAATATTTTGATCCGCCAAGTGAGATTGTTGAAAGGTCATAACGCAATTATTTCAAACCAAGTCATATAATCACTTCGACCAGGTGCAAAGTCATTATCACATGAAAACGACCACCAAATTATCTTCCCATACACTTAAAATAACGAGTCATCCAAAATTAGAACCGAGGGTATGCAAATGTTGTTCAACCACCAGAAAACTGAGAGACCCACACGACAAAGATCATCCAAATGACCAAATCCTTAAAGACGTGAAAACCAAGCCAAAGAAAAAACATCCAAAGAGTGAAAGATCAAGGAATGAAAGCCATGAGACCACCTTCAGATCAAGCAAGATAAAAGAAAATTAAAGTTAAGTATTTACAAAATTCTAATGGGGGCCACTTTATTTGCAAAATCAAGGGGAGTTGTTGGGGTGTCAACAGGTTGATGTTACTGTTAGGAGGTGAAGTCAATATCTAGATCTCTAACATTTTCTTGAATAATCATACACAACTATTCCATTGCACAAGGGGAGGTGCAGAGCCCCCAGTGTGAAAATTTCTAGATCTTTCTAGTGTAGTTTGGTTCCTTCCAGAACCCTCATGTGTTGTATAAAAAGAGAGTGAGCCCCCACATTGTATCACAAGAGAAGAACATATTGTAATTTTTTTGCTGAGTAATAATAAAATACCAAAGTTGCCATTGTACTGTGGTTTTTCCTACACATAGTAGGGTTTCCACATAATATTTTTTGTTTTTTTGTTATTGTTGTTTTATTTTCTTTTTATTATTTTCTAACATCTGGTATCATAGCTTGGATAACTCGTAGGCAAAGGGTTTTATGGAAAGTGGGAGTTGAAACAATGACAGGAGGTTCAACCAAAAGTTCTAGATTAATAAGTTTGATGGAAAGGAATTCTCTCTGGAAGATGAAGGTGTTTGTTGGTTTAGAATGACCAAGCCATAACCTTGAAAGGGGTTGCAAAAAAACCAAGTGACATGACAAATGAGGAGAGGATCAATTTTGACAGGTAGATAGTTTCTTCAATTCGTCTTTTCCTGGTAGATTTTTCCTATTCAATGTTGTTGAAGAAAAGACTACGGAATCCCTTTGGGAGAAATTTGGGAAGTTGTATGAAACTAAATTGATGAAAAATAAGGTTTTCCAAATTTTTTTTTATCATATGAGGATGAAGGAGGGTTCAGCTGTGGTAGATCATCTGAACAAGTTAAATACCCTAATCAACAAACGAGTATTGGTTGGTGTAAAGGTGGAGGATGAGGATAGAGCGATTATTTTACTTCGTTCCCTCTCGAATACCTAGGATCATATGGTGGTCACCATCAACAACTCATCACCAGGAACTCTGAAATTTGATGATGTGGTAGTTACTTTGCTAGGAGAAGAGTTGAATTAAATCGTCTATGGAGCCTTCTACTAGTGAAGCCCTATTTGTGAGAGGATGATATAGAAAATGGGTCAACAAGGTAGATCATAGTCCAGATCCAATTCTAAAGGACACGAGATGAAAGGGAAGTGCTAGAATTGTGGGAAACTAGGACACTCAAGGAAGGACTGTTTCCAATTGAAGAGGGAAAAGAAGGATTAAAATCCAAATCAACCATCATCTGGGGAAAGCACAACATATTCAAAAGAAACGATAAAATATGTGAGGCTTTTTGCCTCATTGGAAGTAGATCATTGTTATATGCTTGGGTTTTGGACCCAAGTGCTTCTTTCCACATGTCTCTACATAGAGATTAGTTTGCAAATATCAACCCTATAGTGGTGGGATGGTCTACTTGGGTGATGATCATCCTTTATAAATTGTGGGAAGAGGGGATATTAGGATGAAGCTAGACGATTGGAGAGAAATGAAGTTGTGTGATTTACAACATGTACTGGATTTAAGAAAGAACTTGCTCTCAATCAAGAAGATGGATAAACTAGGGTATTCCACTACCTTTGGTGATAATCATTTCAAGATTACCAAGGATCCCTAGTGGTAGAAAAAGGAGAATTTTATGGAACCATGAACTGTTTATGCCGTGATACAGTGAAAAACCATGCAACAACAATAGACTCAAGGGATGTTATGGACGCAATGATGTTGTGGCATCAATGAGTTGGGACATATGAGTGAAAACTGTTTTAAAATTTTGCATGATTGAGGTATGTTTTATGGAATTAAGTTTTGTAATTTAGACTTGTGTGAGCATTGCATTTTTTATAAACAGAAGAGAGTTCGGTTCACTACAAGATTTGGTAAAAGTTTAGATCTTTTGTAGCTTATTCATTCTAATATATTTGGACCAATCCCCACTCTGTCTATAAATGGTGCTAGATATTTTGAAACTTTTATAAATTATTATTCTAGAAGAGTGTGGGTGTATTTTCTAAAAAATATGTTATAAGCCTTTAATAATTCAAGGAGTCACAACAAAATTTGAACCCAAAATTCGATGAGATAATCCGACGAAATTGACCGTTTTGTCGGATTTCACCTTCAAAATTATGAATTTTGATCATTTTTTTTAATTGAAACCTGGCATTGTCGAATATCCAACGCACGTCGGTTATCCGACTATAGCTGTCGGATATACAACGAGTGTCATCGGATATCCGACATTTATATTATAACGGTAATTATGGTAATGTCGTCGGATATCCGACGAACGTTAAATTTTAAAAACTATAAATTATGGAAACATTCCGACATGTTTGCTATACAAGCGACGCTTTGCGGAAATTATATTCTTCGCACAGACTATTTTCCGTAAAAGAATACACAATTATTTCAATTGTTTTTGTGATTAAAAATAGTGAAGTGTGGAGCTTGATTTTTTGAGATCGATAATCTTCATTCAATCTCTTTATGAGAAAATGTCAAATAACAATATTCCTGATCCAGACGAACAAAATCGACAATTGCTTGCTAGATTGTGGGATGGATTGAAAAGAAAGGGTGATGGGAAATGTTATTGTCCATGTAGTCAATGCGGGGGCTTTAAAAGGAGAAGAATAAAGATCACAACAGCCAGAAAACATTGTAGGGAACATGGACACGCTGAGGGGGGACATGAATATCGTCCATTTGTAAGTTTTGCATTGTATATGTCTTTATATTGATTGCTTTTGTAAATGAATGTATTATTTTAAATTTTCTTATATTAACTAATATCTATTGATGGTTTCATGTAATTATAAAGGAAAGACCTCCTATGACATATCGCCCGGAGGACGTGCTTTTAGAACAAGTACCAGAGGAACATGGAGCTATGAATAATGGAGAACAAGTTAATGATCATATTGAAGAAGATGATCATACTGATAACATAGTTGAAGATGATGGTACACATACATTGATCCATGATACATTTAATGTTAGAATGGATAATGATGATGATGATCATGAAAATGATGACTTTGATGATGTTCATGATTTACCTCTTCTTGAGAAGGCATACGAACCCCCTTATGAGGGCTCCAACACAAATCTTCTCTCTGCTATATTGTTGATAATGAACTTGAAGGTTATGAATGGTCTTTCAAACACATCAGTCACATAGATGTTAAGGTATGTAATATATTCCATCACATATATATGATCGTGCTAAAGGTTATCACTGTTCGTCTATTAATTTTACTATAAATTCATAAGTAAAATTAATACGGATGAAATGTGTTTCATTAATATTATTTATATATTATATTAACTAGTTTTTTTATTTTAATTTGTTGTAGCTTGATAGCTGAATTTTTGTTACCACCGTCAAATATTTTACCTTGCACATATCGAGATTTATCTGCCATCATGAAAGAAATTGGAATGTAGTATGAAGCAATTCATGCATGCCCCGATGACCATGTTATATATTATAATCAACATGAATTTGAAACAGAATGTACGGAATGTCATATCAGTAGATATCGAACAGATCAAGTAACAAAAAAGGTGCCTCGCAAGGTTCTTTGTTATATTCCCATTATTCCACATTTGCAATGACTATTCATGTGCAAACACATAACGCAATTTATGGATTACCATGCATGGAACAAAGTTTTCCATTCCAAAATGGAAATTCCCTTCGCTTGAAGACTTCATCCAATCCCTCACTCTTGAGGAGGAGAAACTAGTGCACATGGGAGTGATAAATGCCAAATTGGCTTCAGCTCTTGCAGCTACTGAGTCAAGGAGAACGAATGGCAAAGGAAAACAAAAAATTTCTGATATAAAGTCGAATAACCAAAAGTAGAAGGAGGCTCCAATTCAGTCAGATGGAGTCTCGAATCCTAAGAAGGACAAGCAAACTCAGAAGGGAAAATCCAAGTGCACATACTGTAATCGAGGATATCACCCTGAGAGCTCATGTATGAAGAAGACCATAGATATCATGGCTTCACTTCTTGAAAAAAATAATCTTCCAGTACCAGCATGTGCTAGAAAGAAAGAGAGTGAACCATCTGGATCTGAGAACAAAGAGAGATGCCATGCCCTCATGGCAGGTGCATCAACTCAATCCTCCTTCATCATAGATTCTGGAGGATCAAGACACATGTCTTCCACCAAGGATCTCTTCACTGGATTCGAAGCTACTGTTGGACCATCCATTATGTTGGGAAATGATTCTGAGGTCTCCTCTGAGGGGATTGGAAGAATCAAACTTGAGCATGGGTACTTATCCGATGTACTCTATGTCCCCACACTAACTGCAAATCTACTTTCAGTATATCAGATGACCCATACTAGAGAGCCCAAGAGGGTGATCTTCTCTCCAAATGAGGTCGAAATTCAAGACATGGTATCAGGTTCTACCATTGCAAAAGGTGTGGCCAATCATAAGTCGAAACTATATGAGTTCTCCCATTTTCTACCTCTCTCTACACAGTATGCTCTTCACACTCATGCAAATGAAGAGAGTAGGCCATGGCATGCAAGATTTGGGCATCTTAACTATCAATACTTGCAAGACATGCATACTAAAGAGATGGTTGAAGGGCTGCCCAACATCAAGTTTTCCAAGGGAAACTGTCATGGTTGTTTGATTGGAAAGCATCCTGAAAATAAATTTGAGAAGGGGAAGGCAAGGAGAGCCTCTCAACCTCTAGATCTGATTCGTAGTGAAGTTGCAGGGCCATTTCTAGATCTATATTTGAACAAGGAAAGGTATATTCTTACGTTTATTGATGATTATTCAAGATTTGCATGGGTATAATTTCTCAGATTAAAGTCAGAAGTATTTGGATTCTTTAATTTTTTCAAGTCTTCTGCAGAAAAGTTTTCAGATAGAAAGATCAAGGCCATTCACACTGATAATGGAGGTGAGTACATCGAGGGTGAATTTCAAACCTTTTGTGCTGAAGAGGGCATTGAGATGCAACATATTGTTCCATATACACCACAACATAATGTTGTTGTTGAAAGGAAGAACATAACATTGAAAGAAATGGCCACCTGCATGCTAAAGTCGAAAGGGTTGCACCCTAGTATTTGGGCAGAAGCCATCAACTGTGCCACCTATCTTCAAAACATAGTTCCTCACAAAGGACTCAAAGACATGACTCCTTTCAAAGCATGGATGGGATACAAACCTGATGTATCTCATCTTAGAGTGTTTGGATCCAAAGCATGGGAAGGGATTCCAACTGAGAAAAGGAGAGCCATAGATCCACAAAGCAGAGAGTGTATTATGGTGGGTTATGCATTGAATGCAAAGGCATACAAGCTTCTTGATCCTTTTGCTATGACCACATTCCTTGATAGGAGTGTACAGTTTGAGGAATGGCCTCTTCATGATGCTCATCCTGTTGAGAAAGAGAGCTTGCCTACCACACCTCCACTACTTGGTGAGATCCAAGAGAGCGAATCTTCATCACATGACAGTTCAGATTCAAAGTATGAGAGTGAAGTGATGAAGAGCGAATGCTAGATACAGATCCACAAGAACATGAAGATCTAGCAACTATTAGTGAAGATGAGCGAATGGAAGATCCAGATCCACGAACCTGATGATCTTGCACTTGATGATCCTCCTCTTCCTAGATGGGAAGCCACTACTCTTAGATCTTCCGAATATCTTATTGGATATCCACTTGATCCGAGGAGGACCAAATCTGATTTTCAGAATGGAAGGTTTCATCCTTCCCACATTACTGATCCATTTCTTGCCGATAGAGCTTTCTTCGATGGCGAAGTCCACTTACCATTTGGGGTGAGTGATGTACATGATTGATCATCCTACCACAGTCTATCTTGAGGGGTGGATTTCTTCCCATTGGGTTTTACCTCTTTCCTCACTTTGTTTATTTAGATTGTTGTACGGGGTGACCTTTGGTCCCAGTTACCAGGGCCCTACCATTTTAGTTGTTCCTCGTAGTATAGCTTGCGAGGGGGGTGTTGGAATATTCTCACCATCATTTTTGTATTTTGCATGCCTACATGCAATTATGCATGCATCCAGTCATCTGCATGCATCCAGTCATCAGTATGGTAGTCTCCCAACACCTAGTCCTTATTTTGCAGACCCCAGAAGCCTGTTTCTGCTCAGTTCTATCCCTCCTAGCCACATATGCACCCTTGTTTTCATCATTGGAGTACAAGTGCGCTCTCTTCCACCTATTTAGGAGTTACTTCAGTTAGTGCCATGATTAGTGGATCTGCTCCTTGTTTTGAGGACTGATTACTAGTTTAACTGACTGAACCACTTAGATAGACCTCCAGATAGACTAGATCAACTATTCTGACCACTGACAGCTCCTCATGCGCCCACATTGGAGTCTCCTTCCCTAGATTAGTGCCCATGCACTCAGTTAGACTCAGTTAGACTCATTTGACTGACTATTTGACTGTTGTGACCATTGCCACTGGTTTGGGTGATGTCTCCAATGCTATCCAAGCTACACACTGAGGAGAATTAAAATGACCTTAGTGGCATTCAAACTCATTTGATTGTATTAAGTTATTATTCACTTTACAGAGTGCTAGCTCACAACTGATGTATGATACAACAATTTTTGTCATTTCTTGTGTATGAGTGATTATTGAATCTCCATTTATTCGTCTTCTTTCTGCACTTCATAAGTGAATTCTGGTGAGGTATGCTACTACTGAGTGATCCTAATCCTAAAATATCACAATTATTCCAGGTATGTGTCTACAACTTTTTTATTTAATGTAGCGACATCTCATTTGTTGCACAATGTCATATATATATATATATATATATATATATATATATATATTATTTTTCTCTTGTGTATGGTTATATATCTAAATGGTTGTAATAACTATATATTTTATATGTTCAAATCAATCAAGTAAGTACCAAGTTAAAGATATGAATGTATATATCGAACCTCTTATTGACGAGCTACTAAATTTGTGGAATTCCATCACTATGTATGACGTATCTAGACCAATACAACAAATGCAATTTCAATTCCATGCAATGCTTGTATGGACAATACATGATGCCCCAAGGTTAACCCATTTTTGTTGTTTGTAATGATAAGTTCCACTTTAATTGCATTTAATTTTATGAACTAGTTAATATATTATGCACGCATGTTTTTTTAAATAATCCATTCATTTTATATACAATTATAATTGGCATAGACAATCCATCTATTTATGTAGGTCATCAGACAAAGGGAAAATTTGCATGTCCAGTGTGTGGTACTAAGATCGAATCTCGTCGTCAAAAAAGTTTTGGAAAGGAGGTGTTTGATGAGTATAGGCACTTCCTCTCTAAGAATCATAGGTATTGAACTACCAAAAAACATCTGTTCAATGGGAAGCCAGAGGCTGCATTAAAACCGCAGAGAATGACACCTCACCTATGGAAGTTGCAATATAATAGAAATCGTCAAGGTACGTATGAATCATCGTATATGAAATGTTATGTATTTTTTTTATTGTGTGTTGTTTACTGTAATTGACATTGATTTCTGTAATTTCTTTATAAACTATGATTCATGATGGCCGTCATGATCATGAAGGCATTAATGGGATTCCACGAGGAATGAAAATTTATCCTAAACAATTCAGTAGGTTTCCCTACTATGAGCAACTACAAATTGCTCATATGTTTGATACAATGCATATCAGAAAGAATGTGACTGAAACATTATGGCGAATATTGGATGGAAGGAGTGAGAAAGAAAAAAATGTCAAAATTTGCAATGGCATTCAAGAAGGAAACCATGCAATGAAAGACGTCATTCAATTTCATAGCAACGGAGACCAAATTAATATAAACTCACTTCCATGGATTTTAACGGAGCAGCAAAGTAAAGTTGTAAAAGAAGTCATGCGAAAAATTAAATTTCCCACCGGATTTTTGTTCGAACATGAAGAATATCATAACAAAGAAAGGTGATTTTGCGGGGGTGAAAACACATGATTGGCATATCTTCGTGAAGGTAATTATTATGGTATGCATATAATTATTGCTATATTTTTTTATTCTAGTGTATATTGTTGGTATTTTTTTGTCTACTTTTCGTAAAAAAAAATGAAACGATTTGCATATATGTGTTTGAGTAATACATAACACTTAGCATTTTTAGTTTCTATTTAAAAAAAGGTGTTTTGATACATATCCTAACTCAACATTTCCACTAAATGTACAAGCATTAAAATTTTCTCCACACATTAGCATTCAACTCTAATGAAATCTTTTTTATATAGTGACCTCTTGTCCAGAAGGCCTCTGTCACTAGATACACTTTACGTATGATCTAAATGGGCACATTCTATGAGCACACACAGTGTTGTTGTTGAGTCGAGTTTCATTCCTACTCGTTCCATTTTATGAAATAGAGTTAATGCCTCATTTGAATGCCCTTGTTGATCCAATTGCATAATAACATGGTTAAGAACACTTGAGTGAAAGTCTCAAAAAATTTAAAGGAGCCATAATCAACACACACATGTAGAACACTAAACATGATCTATGTCTTTGAGGAGTGACGCACTCTGATCAAAGGAAGATAGGGTCAGTGACACGCTTTATCAATGTGCAAAGTGTGTCATCAAGGGTCTGACGCACTTTGTCAATGTGCAAGGTGCGTCAGTGTGACAACATAAGGAAAAAAAATAACCAAAACCCTTCGTTCAGTCATTTTGGCTCAAGTGCTTTAGGAATTAGGATAAATCAAGGACACATAACTCACGATGACGAGATTTTGGTGTAACACTCTTACAAGATTTTGAATTTCCCTCACATATTTGATACCCAACTCTTGAAAATATTTTGATCCATCTCTTGCATAGGTTGACCTCACCTTCTTATATACCTGAAGTCATACTTCTTGCGAATTCAAAGCCATCTCTTGCCCATATTTCAATCTCACCTTCTTGTAGATTTAGAGTGGCCTATTACACATATTTTGACCCATCAATAGCAAGAGTTTCAACCAATTATTTATTTTCCCCAAAACGTTTTAAGGTTGGCTCTAATCTAGCAATCAAACTTAGGAATTTGTGGAGGGTATATAAATTTTAGGCACACTAAGTTGGAATACTTCTTGGCATTTTTTTGAGGCAATATTTAGGCCATTGACTTCATCCCTTTGTGGTTTCCCTAGTAGCCTTGAATATTTTCAAAGGGGATAATTTCAAGGGTTTAAGTATATTCTATTTTGCATGAGTTGTAGGTAAAGGAATAAGTCCAAATGGTTGGAGCTTTAGGCAAGAATAAAAGATCCAGTTGGATGCAAGTTAGGATCCAAGCACTACTAAAATTCCTAGTTAATTTTATTTTATGGTCCTTCAAGGGAATTTATGCATTAATATTTTCATCCATTCTAGATGACTGTTTCTCCTTTGCTTAAATCCATTTATCCCTAGTAAGTGCCCACTATTACCAATGCTTGAAAATTAAAACAAAAATCATCTACAAGTTTGTACTCTTTCTATGAACAAAAAATCCTCATGATATGAACAATATGTTAAACGTCGTTTCCCTATCAAAATCCTTAACACAAAAATCCATGACTCTACCATGTAACAATCTCATTATGCATGTTGGTAGGCATATGTAATAATCCTTGTTTTTAAAATTTCCCTTGGTAAAAGCATAGTGATTATTTGCAGACCTGTAGAGTCCAGGCATAGGTTTGTTCTAAATGTATAATGTAACAAGCATGGATTATGAATACTATGCGGTGTCTATATTCTTCAGGCTAATTCATTTCAAACATTCTTGTATTTGTAGCCGAACACTATAGTTCCGATGACATTGTCTTTGTACTGCAATTGAAAGACCACTCCAAGTTCAAATGAAAGGGTGATGATATCTATGTAGCGCACACACTTAATTTGACAGAGGATCTTTGTGGATTTCAAATTTCTTTAACTCATATTGATGGTAGGCAACTGCTCATGAATTCTAGCCCAGGGGAAATAATCAAACCTAGTATGTAACAACTCTTCATTCTTGATTAATGTGATATTATTAATCCTTTCAGTTGTATAAATTTCATTAATTTAGATGTGTGCAAAGGAATGGAAACTTAACCTGCATTCCATTATGTGGTGTTTATATTATCAAAAAAATTCATGATTTCAGATCAATACAAGGCCATAAATGATGAAGTTATTCCTCAATACCAAAGGCCTTTGATGAAAGGTCATTTGTACATTCATTTCAATGTTGATTCTCTAGAATCTGGAGCACTCACCTAAGAATAGTGCAAAAAATTGGAGTCTATCCTACCACCATGCCCAGCTGGTTATATGAATACATGTCTCATGTAAGTGGCACTATTGGTAACATTCAGATTATGTAGGTTGTGAGAATTTTGTGTGAATTTATAATTCTTCATGTGAGAGATTGTATTGTGGAATACTTGGATCACATGGGTTGTAAACTTAGAATTCTCAAATAATGTTTTTTTAGAAAGATTATAGTTATATATTTAGGAATTATTCGAAAGTTGAAAGACTTTGCTTTGGAACATAAGTTATTGTTGCTCATATCTGCTCAATATTTGCACCTAAAATCTTCCACATACTGGCCTACCATTCAAATCAATGCTAGCAAATAAAACCCTCTCCGCATTCCAAATATCTTATATTCAATATCATTCTGATTTTTATTACTCTAGGATCTCCTTCTTTGACCTTATATTTTTTGCCATTAGTTCTGTTGGAGAAGTTCCTTTAACCTAGTCTTTCTTCTCTAATTTTCAGTGATAGAAAACCTTGGATGAATGCCTTGACTATTCATTGTTTAGAGGTCATAATTCAGGTCTGGAACAATTCCTTTATTTCCCTATTGCTATCATTATCACTAGCTGGATTTCCATAATGCCACTAAGGTGTGCACATAGATATACACCCATTGCTGAATGGGGGTTTCATGTGTTTCCTAACAAATTCATAGTGATACACATGTTTTGCAGACTTTGAATTTCCTTTGAACCATATTATTTATCTGACATTGTCTGGTTCCACAAGTTTCTAGTTCATCAAGTCGTCTATGTCCATTAAGAACTTGGCCTTTAGAATCTTTTTAATATCCTACCATGTGCCCACATTATTTTATTTGTATCCCACCACTTTGTATGAGTCTCAATTGATGTAAGAACTAATATTGTTTTCATCTAATCAAGTTCATCCTATGGAACCATGTGTTCCACAAATTTTGTTACATTAGTTGCCCCATCAAACATGGCTTGATTTCCATGTCAATCCACTTAATTATTCTTACAACTATTAATTTGTGGTTATATTTCTTAGCTTCAACTATTCTAACATTTTATCAACGAACTTTGTACAGTATTTTGTATCCCTACTACAGGGTCCATGTCCTCTTCTATAGGTTGGGTGGTCTCCTGCATTATCTCAATCACATATTTCAATTATTATTTCTAGTTGGTTGAATCAATATTAAAAAAATATAGTGGAGCTTTTATTATTTTCTCAAAACCCAATTTCAATACCGATATTTTCCCACAAATCACATCTTTGTTCCCAAATAGATGAGTGTGATGAAATATTAAGTGATCAAATATGAACAATAGTTTCTCAAACCTATTTATGAGCAAGCTGTCAGTGAAGCTTCATGGATTGAAAGGGAGAGGCCTTTGATAAATATTTTAGCAAATTGATGGTACACCAATAATCTCCTTCTACCTGCAATTTCTACGCCCCCCTTTGGGTAGCTAAACAAAGATGAATCTATGCAACCCCAATAAGCATCTTGTTATGCATGAACTGAAGATGAGAGATGGGTTCCATTCTAGGGGTAGTGGTAATGCCTTCTAGATTTCACAAATATTTTGATGCATTTAAGATCTACCCAGTTCTTCCACCAACAGTATGAACATGTAGGGGAATAATCGATCACCTTGACAAACACCCTTGTTTGTGTTAAAGTTGTAAGTTGTAACTCCATTAAAAATAATGGAGAAGAATGTTGATATTATGAAACTATGTTATATCATCTTGTTTTAGAGCATACATGTTATATCAGTGATAGTAATTAGTCTTTATCTACAATCATTGGTTACTAGTTACTAATAAGAGTATATGTATTCACACATCTTGCAACTAGTTAAGTTGATGTATCCTGTTCAAGCTCTTGTTTATGTTACCCTTATGATATTGTATATGCATAATAAAGGTATATCATAGGTACATTACTATTGATACTTAAGTTCAATCCTGTAGTCAAATCACTGAGTTAAAGTTGTATGTCTTTCATTGGACAAGGGTAATTAGAGTATCACTTAGTGTAATCATTAGTGTTATAGTGATAAGAAGATCCCAGTAAGTAACACCATACCTATCAGCTTCATGATTATTACAATTAAATATACACTAAACATAGATAACAAAGAGTAGTAGTACCATGATATGATCTAATATCACTGTGATAAAGAGTTATTGAGTTTCAAAATCAATTACAAGGCTTAGTAAGTTTAGCATGTTCAATCTCAATATGTGAATATAAACGTATATAAGTATAACTTGTACCATGTAAATTGCAATCTCTCTGTGATTAATGATACTAGTTGTGGTTGATACTCAAACTAAAAATAAAGGGTATTGCTTTAATTTCTCATCTAGGCATGTTGAATTATGAGTACTTGTTTCCCCTTTTCATAATATGGAAATAATACTATCCAAGGCACTCATACCCCCATGCCCATCATTCCCCTATTCATAAAATTCATGCAACATGGATTTTGTGATATCTGTATTCCATGAATATCTTATCCTATCTATCAATTATATAACACCTTCATGTGTATTTGCTTCATTCTTTGTACTTCGTATTTCTTGCAAAATCCAAGTAACACTCTTTGAAGGTTGTAGGGTATTTTATGGCGATCAATGCAAAATATTGATATACATGGCTTGTGACAACTATGTTCCACTTCATTGTATCTCCTATCTAGAAATTTTCCAACACTACATTGTTCTTGTTCTATCCATTGTACCTTTTTTTGTTTATTTTGGTGTTAGATTTGAGAGGTTGTAGGTACTATGTCAAGGCATTGTACATGATGAATATGAATATTCCATTGACAATTTTCTTTGTCATCAATGGCTATTAAAATAATTTTACTTCACAGATTGGGACTTAAGATCAAGATTTTTTATAAACTTGCTTAGGATGGAAAATCTAAGTCAATGGTGTTGAAATATTGTAACTTCGAAGAATATTCTATTGTATTTTATTGTTGTAATTTATTCGGAGATATTTTATTCCTCCGTCAGGATGTCATTATTGTATTTGATTATGTAAATTCATTGAGGTAAATCCTCCCTTGTAAGTCGGGGCAATAGATCCCATTTGAGTCAATTGTAATGGGGTGTTTAAGTCCCCTAGAGGAGTCAGCCCAGTCAACATTAAGTTGAGTGGTTAAGTTGTTGGGGCCAACCTAGTTAGGGAAAAAGTCAAGTGGAAGATAAAGTATAAATAGGAGTGATGTGCTCCTCATTTGGACACACACACTCACTTGTGTAATTTGCAATAGAGAGAGAGAGAGAGAGAGAGAGAGAGAGAGAGAGAGAGAGAGAGAGATGCAAGGAGAAGGAGCACTTGTTTTGGGTTTTGTCTTTGTACTTTTGATCATCTATATTGAGGAAGTTTTTCTAGGTTTTCTTCCCCTAGATGGTTTCCCAGGATAAATTTGTGTCTCTTGTGTTTATGTTGTGCTTATTATTCTTTCAGTGATCCTGTATATGCTATTTTTGTGAAATTGAATTGAACACTGATGTTATATATCTTATCATATTGAATCTTAACATGGTATCATAGCTAGCCTGAAAGAAGACAATGTATGGCATTTACGACACTTGTTTCACTTGCGACAATTTGAAAGCTAGGGCTTTGTATAGAAAAAACTAGTCATCTTGGAATTTTCGCTATAAATCACTTTTGGCAAAGGGTCAGGATCTGAAACTTGGACAGGCCGAAGATGAAATGTTCATGTACCGTGTGTCTGAGTTTTAGTATCATTTTCATTGTACTTTGTGATATGTGATCCGTACAAGTTAGGGTTTCTGCCTCTTCCAGAATGAAGCCCTAAACAGGTGACCTAGGTAAAAAGGTCATATCTAGGGATATGAATCTCCAAATGGAATTCTGTAAAAAGTGACAGTTAGGGAATAGAATTTAGTTTCATAGGTCCAAGTAGTAGAGGCCGAAGTTGAAACAGTGACACGTGGAAATCCGTACAATTTTGCTATGATGTTTCATCCCATAAACAGGTCATGTTGGGAAACTTAGAATATATCTCTCATGGAGAATCAAATGAAGCTTAAATCTATGGGGTTGGAAAGATGATAGGTCAGGATACCACAGGACGAAGTTTCAGACCCTAAGGATGCGAATTTCAGAGATACACCAGAAACAATAAGTCACATCTGAAATAACTCAACGGAGGAAATCAAAGAAGAGGAGGAAGAAGCTCTCACTTAGGGTTTTCAGTTTTTTAGGTATGGAAGGACCTGATACAATGTTGGAGACACCTGATGCAACATTGGAAACTTTGAAAATTGATTTGGAATCCCTTCATCATATATATTAATCTTCCACCAAATGTCGCGGGAGGAAGGAGATTGAAAATTAGTTGTTGTTGTTTTTTTTATTTTTTATCGAGTTCTACAAGTAAGAAGAAACCCTAGAAATGTTGGGAGACTCATAGGGTAGAAATGAAGGAGGTTTAAATGGAATTGGTATTCTATCATCCTAGCACCATGAATCTATATAAGATGTTTACAAGTGATCTACCTTGGACGATTAGGGTTTTACCCTTATAGAGAAAACTACAAGTAATCTCGACAGGTATGACTTGAGGAGATGCAGGTATGTTTTGAAATCTGTTTTATTTATCCGATGATTAAGTTCATGATATGTTTTTATTCATATTATTGAGGTTAGTACAATCATGATTAATTTTATATTTGTCTAATCACCTTAGTAAAAGTATGAATGCATGTGAATGATAGAAGACATTCATTGATTAAGGGTTATGACACTTATGATTGTACTAATGCACTTATGGTGTTGTATGAGGATGATGTTGTATGCTAACATGAAAGGTACATGAATAAATACAAATCAAGTTCTAGATCAAGAATATATGACCATGATGACATGAAGACAAAGACTCATCCATAGTCTTTGATCACATAGAAGCTCTACTTACGAGGATGGATAGAAGTTCAAAGACATATAATCATGATGCTATCATAAAGGGAAAATAGAGATCAAGAGGGAGACAACCACACAAACATAAAAGATAAGTATTTGAGTTGTTACTTGAATTACTTCTTGAATCTCTGAATATTTAATGATATTGCTCGTAATAATTGTATGCATATTTGTATTCCTAGAATTAGGAAATATATCATGCATAGTGTAAGCATTCATATAGCATTGAATAGTATACTACTAATATGCATATGATGGGTAAGTTGGAAAAACATTCCATTGTTGCTTGTCTAGAGTGAAACCTATTTGCTAACATGCTGGGAGTTGTGCACGCTCTTGATAGTATGTTTTGGTAGAGATGGAAGGAATCTAGATAGCCACTGTATGCATACAGGATATGAAAAAGTGTTGTGCTAAAGTATTGGTCAAGATAGTTGCATAACTATGTGAATCATATCAGTATGCATAATAGGTTATCATTGAAATGTCAACATGATTTGATGATTATAAAGTGTTACTAATCATGTAATTGAATTTGATTTGTAGGAAAGATCGTGTGCTATGATATACAAAAGAAGGATGATGAACACTTGTTCCAAAGAACAAGTGACGACTGTTCAAAAAGAAGACTTACAAATCAAACATACTATAGAAGTACAAAGGAAGGATCGTGGCTAGAGGATTCTCTTAGAAAGAATCATGACGAGATGTTTTCTCTAGTGGCTAGACACACTTCCATAGATAGATTACACCCATGGATGATAAGACCGTTCTCTTGAATGGTGTAATTGAAGAAGAAGTGCATATCAAGCAAACTCCCAGGATTCGATAGAGAATCACATGATTGAAGAAGGATTTGTACGGGTTCAACAGGTACCCAGGATCGATAATCATTTGATGAGCTTGATGATCACCATGGGTGATGCATTTTTCAACCTTTGCTCCAAGGTTGAAGATGGTTTCTATATGCATATGACATGCTTCTCTTAGATGGATGCAAGAAGGAACTCACCATAGAGTTCGAGTGATCTTGAGGCTCATATCAGTAGACCCATCCGACAGGAGATGGAACAAATATATATGTAGAAGATCACTCAATGCAGAGTGTGCATGATGTTCAGTCATAGAGGGAGGACAATACTCAGATGTAGAAGACTTCACTTCAAAGGGAGTACATCTCAGAGTTAGAGAATCTTGGCATGATTCTTGTGATTAGATATGTGGCTGAGATTTTTCCTTAGCCAAGGAAAATGTGAAGTAGAGATCCGGGATGATGGACGTTGGTTTCTACAGTTTACAGACAGATGATGTATTTGACGAATACTAGGTTGAACCTAGACATGTTCACCTGGTAGCTGCAAATCATGTGATGAGGTACCTGAAAGGTACGATAGAATTTGGTCTATACTATGTTTGATATTATGACTACATATTGTATGGTTATACAGATGTAGATTGGGCTAGAAGTGTCTCAGACAGGAAGAGCACCTCAGGTGGATGTTATTGTCTGGGATCCACCATGATCTCATGGTTTAGCAGGAAGCATTCCAGTGTTGCTCTCAACACAGCTGAAGCAGAGTATATAGCAGCTTGTTCTGCTAGTTGTGAGGCCATATGGATTCAGAAGTTGATGTTAGGACTATTTGACCTGGAGTTGGATACCACAGTGATTCTATGTGACAACCAGAGTTGTATAAAGATGATGGAGAACCCAGTGTTCCATGACAAGTCAAAGAACATAGAAATCCAGTATTTCTATATATACGAGATATGGTACAAAAGGGAGCTATAAATCTCCAGTATGTGAGCACTGATGAGCAAGTTGTTGATGTGTTGACTAAGCCTCTATCTCGAGTGAAGTTTGAGTACTTCCGTGACAAGCTTGGTGTGGTTCAAAAGGACCTTCCTCAAAAGGGGGAGCAGTGCTGATGCTGATGCTGATGATGTTGCAGTGGGAATGTATCATCCCTGGACACATGGCCTAAAGAATATAGAAATCCAGTATTTTTATATATGAGATATGGTACAGAAGGGAGCTATAAATATCCAGTATGTGAGCACTGATGAGCAAGTTGTTGATGTGTTGACTAAGCCTCTGTCTCGAGTGAAGTTTGAGTACTTCCGTGACAAGCTTGGTGTGGTTCGAAATGACCTTCCTCGAAAGGGGGAGCAATGTTGATGTTGATGCTGATGATGTTGCAGTGGGATTGTATCATCCCTGGACACATGGCTTAAAGGGATCCGTAGACTCTTGTCTCCGAGAATGTGATGATTATGATGTTGTAGTGGGATTGTATCATCCCTGGACACATGGCCTAAAGGGATCCGTAGACTCTTGTCTCCAAGAATGTGATGATGATGATGTTGCAGTGGGATTGTATCATACCTGGACACATGGCCTAAAGGGATCCCTAGACTCTTGTATCCGAGAATGTGATGATGATGATGTTGCAGTGGGATTGTATCATCCCTAGACACATGGCCTAAAGGGATCCGTAGAATCTTGTCCTCAAGAATGTGATGATGATGATGCTGTGGTGGAAAATCCTAGATTTGATCTAGGTCACATCCAGTATGAAAAAGGACTGGCATTGTGGTGGAAAATCCTATATTTGATCTAGGTCACATCCAGTATGAAAAAGGACTAGCACTATGGTGGAAAATCCTAGATTTGATCTAGTTCACATCCAGTATGAAAAAGGACTGACATTGTGGTGGAAAATCCTAGATTTGATCTAGGTCACATCTAGTATGAAAAAGGACTGGCACTGTGGTGGAAAATCATAGATTTGATCTAGGTCACATCCAATATGAAAAAGGACTAGCACTATGGTGAAACATCCTAGATTTGATCTAGGTCACATCCAATATGAAAAAGGATTGGCACTGTGGTGGAAAATCCTAGATTTGATCTAGGTCACATCCATCATGAAAAAGGATTGGCACTGTGGTGGAAAATCCTATATTTGATATAGGTCACATCCAATATGAAAAAGGACTGGCACTGTGGTGGAAAATCCTAGATTTGATCTAGGTCACATCCAGTATGAAAAAGCATTGACACTGTGGTTGGATTGTATCATCCTTGGACTTCAATCCAGAACGGATCCGGTGACTTCTATCCTTGAGAATGTGGTTGGATTGTATCATCCTTGGACTTTAGTCCAGAACTGATCCATCGACTTCTGTCCTCGAGAATTTGGTGGGATTGTATCATCCCTGGACTTATCTCCTAAAGTGAGAGGGAATGATCATCCCGTAACTAGATTAGGATTGCATCATACTTGGACTTATGTCCTAAAGTGAGAGGGACTGATCATCCCATAATTGGATCATGATTGCATCATCCTTGGACTTATGTCATAAAGTGAAAGGGATTGATCATCCCGTAATTGGATCATGTGATTGAAAGATCAAGATGATGATGTTGTTGATCGAAAGATCGAGATGATGTTGTTGATCGAGAGATCAAGTGTTGTTGTAGACGATCAAGTGATAGAGTGTTGCAGAATATGAAGACCAAAGATGAAGACTCAATGATGTAGAAGATGATGCTCCAGTACTAAATATGTTGAAGATATTGAATATGTTCCAGTAACTGTTCCAGTTGCTGATGCTGTTGAAGAAAAATTTTAATGATTTATAGATGTATCACCTTGATGTTGTTGATGATGCTCTCTCTCCTTGCTCCTACAGTTGATGTTGCTATTGTCAGTAGACTACCCTTCTCGTTAAGGGGGAGTGTTGAAATATTGTAACTTCGAAGAATATTCTGTTGTAATTTATTCGGAGATGTTTTATTCCTTCATCGGGATGTCAATATTGTATTTTATTATGTAAATTCATTGAGGTAAATCCTCCCTTGTAAGTCGGGGCAATAGATCCCCTTTGAGTCAATTGTAATGGGGTGTTTAAGTGCCCTAGAGGAGTCGACCTAGTCAACATTAGGTTGAGTGGTTAAGTTTTTGGGTCCGACCTAGTTAGGGAAAAATTCAAGTGGAAGATAAAGTATAAATAGGAGTGATGTGCTCCTCATTTGGACATACACACTCACTTGCATAATTCGCAATGGAGAGAGAGAGAGAGAGAGAGATATGCAAGGAGAAGGAGCACTTGTTTGGGGTTTTTTCTTTGTACTTTTGATCATCTATATTGAGGAATTTTTGCTGGGTTTTCTTCCCCTAGAGGGTTTCCCAGGATAAATTTGTGTCTCTTGTGTTTATGCCGTGCTTATTATTCTTTCAGTGATCCTGTATATGCTATTGTTGTGAAATTGAATTGAACACTGATGTTATATATCTTAGCATATTGAATCTTAACAAATGGCAATGTCATCACTTGTAAATCAAGATCCTGGTCTCTAACTCAATTTATCATATGCATATAGAGACATATAATGTTAAGCTTGTGCCTCTAGTGACGGTCCTTTGTCTCAAGCATCGTGATGTGGCAGTAACATAAGGGATGTTCTAGGAAATATTACCATGCCACCTTTGTCTCTCCAATGCTATTCCTTGTCTCGAGTATTTCTCATTCGGGACAAACGATAAAGGATCTATTGCCTCAAGTATGGAAAGGAGATCGTTGTAGTTGCATCAAAACTTAGGCCTGATTGTGGTGTTAATTGCCAGGTCAGTGAACTTTTAATATGGATTACCTTGAATCATACTTTTGTCTTTTCATTATAACTTTGTATGTAATTTAACTTTTTTACTTAGCCATTACAGAGCTTCAGCCTCTTTACAATCAGATGTAGCAACCCCTTCTTTAAAAATGTATGTGTTATGAGTAAGGCATAGTAATCTAAGGATAACATTAGGAAAAATAACTAGAAGTTGAAAGATAAATTGAAGTTAATATTAATGTTTAATAAAGACCAAAATAGGTCAAAGGGAATTATAGTGATTACAACCAGCAAAACTAGCCCAATCAAATCGAATGGGTGTAAAGAAACCCCCCTAAAGGTGTGCTATACCAACTTACAAATGGTATTCCCTTCAACCCAAATGGGTAACTGTTGTCCCGTTTTAGACTGATTTTTTTAAGGGCAACATCTCCACATAATAGATTAGCATTGAGACATGGCTGAATTGAAATATGAGATTAGATTACTTTTCAAAATTTGCACCTTGCCACTTGAATGAAAAAAGAGATGGTAAATTGTTTCTTTCTCTGCTTACACAAAACATTGAAGGAGGGGGGTCTACTGAAATTCTCTTCAAATTGTGACACCTGAACAATTTCGTTTCCTGTGTAGCAAAATCTACATAGAGCATGCAGCAAGAACTAGTATTTTAAAAATCTAAAATCTAAAATCTACATAGAACTAGTATTTTTTTTTAAATTCCCCACAGTGGTCGGATATCCGACGGCCCTTCCAAAGAATCTGACGACCTTGCCATACCACCAATGGAAAATGTCGTTGGGCTTTGTATTTTGTCTATGGGTATCTGCGTCGGATATATGACGTCCCTGTGGTCGGATATCTGACCTCCGAGAAAGTAATTTGGGTCGGATATCCGACGTCCATGTGGTCTAATATCCGACATTCTATAAAGTAATATGGGTCGGATATCCGACGACCATGAGGTCAGTTATCTAACCTATTGTAAATTAATATGGGTCGGATATCCAACCTCCCTAAAATTAATTATGGTCGGATATCCGACGTGCATATTGAAAGAATTTTAGTCGGATATCCGACATGGTGGTGTCGGATATCCAACGAGATCTTGCTGTTGGATATCCGTCGAAGTTGAATTGACCTTTAAAAAAAGAGAGGTTTGTCGGATTGTCGACAGCGTGATGTCAAAAATCAAACATATATGCCGTCGGATTTTGGGTTCAGATTTGCTTGTGAGTTCAAGGCAAAGTTTGGGTATGCTTGTTTTATGTCCTATATTAGATAATGGAGTAGAGTATTGTTCCAATGAATTTGATAAATGTTGTACACATGATGGAATTAAGCACCAAAATACTGCTCCATGTACTCCATAACAAAATGGTGTGGCTAAGCGGATGGATTGCATAGTCATGGAATGTGCAGGAAGCATGATCAACACATCTGGGTTGGATAATGAATTATGGGCAGAGGTTGTTAATATAGCAACTTATAAACAGATCACCTAAGGCTGCGTCTGATGGACATATTCCAAAGGAGGTTTTGTTTGTTAACCCAATTGATTATTCTTATTTGTGTATTTTGACTGTGATGCATTTGTCCATGTGATGAAAGAAAATATGTCCAAGCTTGACCTAAAGTCAAGGAAATGTGTTTTTCTCGGTTATGATAATAATGTAAAGGGATATAGATTGTGGGATCCTACTAAACATAATGCAATTGTTATTTGGAATGTTAGTTTTAATAAAAATTCATGCAAATGAAGGAGGTATAAGTGAAAATGAAAATGAAGTTTTTGATCAACATTAAGAACATCAAGTTCAACAACCACAACTCATAAGATCTACATGTCCCAAGAGACATCCAAAAATATATTCACCTATTTTTAGTCTTATTTTTCTTTGTTAATTGATGATGGTGAGCCTAGTTCATTTCAGGAAGCTAGAGAATTTGAGAATGTAGATAAATGGAGGAAAGCCATGGATAAAGAAATGAAAGCACTACACAAGAATGAAGTATGGGAACTTGTGGATATTCCACTAGGACGAAAGGTTGTTGGAAACAAATGGGTGTATAAATTAAAGAAGAACAATGATGGCCTTGTGTTGTTGAAACATTATAAAGCTTGCTTGGTGGAAAAATACTATGTGCGGAAGTCAAGAATTGATTTTAATGAAATATTCTCTCTAGTGGTGAAGCTTACTATTGTAAGGGTTTTAATTGCACTTGTAGCAACACATGATTTAAAGTTGGAGCAACTGGATATAATAATTGCTTTCTTGCATGGTGATATAGAGGAAGAAATTATATGGATCATATTGAGGGCTATAAGAAAGAGACAAAGAGTAGTTGGTTTGTTGATTCAAGAAATCTCTGAATGGATTGAAACAAGCCCCAAGAATGTGGTACATAAAATTTTCTACCTTCATGAAGAGCCAAGGTTTTAACAGAAGTGAAGCTGACCATTGTGCATATTATAAGAGGTTTGATGATGAAAATTTTATTATATTACTTGTATGTTCATGATATGTTGGATGTAGGCCCCAACATGAAGAAAATCATTGATCTTAAGGATTAGTTGGCTAGGACATTTCAAATGAATGGTTTAGGAGAAACAAATCAAATTCTAGGAATGAAGATACAGAAGGATAGGATAGGTAGGAAGATTTCGTTAAGTAAAAGATTATATATAGAACATATTCTACAACATTTCAATATGCATAATGCAGAACCAATTAGCACCCAACTTTCTGCACACTTCAAGTTGTTCTCTAAACAAATTCCTAGCACATAAGAAGAGAAGACAAGCATGTCTTGTGTACTATATTCATAAACAATATGGAGCTTGATGTTTGAGCATTGGATTGGATGTTTCCCAAGTAGTGGTATTTTTTAATTGGTTCATGTTGAATCCTGGTAAAGAACATTGGAATGCTGTGAAGTGGATACTCAAATATTTGAGGGGAACTTCAGATGCTTCTATTTGCTACAGATTGACAGATTTACAAATTAAAGGTTATGCATATTCTAATTTTCACGGAGACAAATATGGATGAAAGTCTACTACAAAATAGACTTTCACTCTTGCTGGTGGAGCTATAAGTTGAACACCTACATTGCAGCCAATGGTGGCCTTATCAACCACTTAAGCAAAATATGTGGCAACAACTAAGGCCGGTAAAGAGATAATATGGATAGAGCGACTAATGTATGAATTCAAGATGATGCAGTGGAATATCACTTTGTATTATGACAATGCAAGTGATATTCACTTAGTGAAGAATCCAACATTTCATGATTGCAAGAAGCATATTGATATTAAGTATCATCTCAAAAGGAAAGTGGTGGAAGAAGGTAGGATGTTGTTGGAGACAATTGATACTAATGAGAATATTGCAGATATGCTTACAAATCCTATAAAAACATAGAAGTTTTAATGGTTCCATATGTAATATCCCGATTTTGACCCTATTGCATTAAAATTGTAAATGATGTAAATATCGTTATTTAATCATGGTGAGGAGCTCAAGGCCAAGGCCCCGCCATCGATTTAGCTTTGTATGTATCAACAATTAAAAATAGATGCCTATGGTTCTTGTGTTGGACATGCACAATGTAAATTAATGCATCATGTAAACACAAATTTTAATGAAATACCCACAACTAGCTATGCAATGCAACAAAGAGATGGGGCATGATTTTTATAAGGAATAGGGAGGGAAATTATTCAAACCCTTGAGCCAATAGTGTTAAGCCAAATTTCATGAGAAAACCCATAAACCACCAACTACCAATTTTGGCTTATGCACCCAATCATTTAATTTTTCCAAGAGTTGGTTGAGGTAGTTAATGCCTTGGGAATGAAGAGGTATGGCAACCAATTTCGTGCATGGGCAAGCCATCAACCTGGGAATTCATATTTTTGCTTCGTGGGCAAGAAAACACCCACGAAATGGTGCCCAAAGCCATCTTTCACCCATGGCCTTTTCCCTCTCACGCAGTTTGAGCTAGCTGGGCTTTCCCCATCACGTTTTTCACCATTTTCCTGCATTTTCCATGCCTAGGAACTCGTTTTTGTATTGCACAATGGCTAGGAGGAAGGGAGCCACGATTTTGGGGTTTATGGAGGCCGTTTTTGTCCCTTGAATGCCCATAAACGTTTTCTGGGAACGATTTTGCTCTCCCAGGGTGACTCCCCAATTTCCATTTCGTTTTTGGTTGCCCAAAGTTTTTCTGCAACTAATGGAAACCCCATTTTGGGCATCCCATTGAAAAAACGTTTTTCTTCATGCCCAGCAATTGTGGTTTTGCTGTTATGTGCATCTCTGTTTTGGTTTGAACCTGTGAGCAAGAAATTTGGAGTGGTAGTGGATAGAATTGGCTTGATAAACCTAGTGAGGGGAGTAACCTCTCAGAAAGATCAAAAGGGTTGGCTACTCTTCTATGCACACCTTGGACAACACTAGAATGGAAGGTATGGCCTGAGGGACTGTGTATTGGTGAAGGAAATACTTCCTTGAGTGGGGTGTGTAGGCATTGTGGGTGCCAAGCTAGATAGATCTTGTAGAGGGCATCCATATCTCTGTGGTTGAGCTCACTAGCTTAGCAATTCTTCCTTCCCATTGCCTTAGTAGCCTAATAAACCCAACTGTAGATTGGCTTGGCTGATTTTGGTGTATCCCTGGTTATGTGTGAGCATGTTGTTCCCTTTTTCCTTGTAGAAATCATGCCCAGCTCGGGGGTGGCAATTGTGCTGAGAGATTGATGAGCACAATTAGCCTATGGTTAGGTGGAACGTTGCAGTTGCATAGCCAGTTGCTCGGGACTACTATGTTTTAAGATAAGTACTCTCTTGTGTTAAATTCTGCAATGTATTTATTTAATGGCTGTCATGAAAATGTGGAATGTATGTTAGATATTAAACATGATTTTAATTCCGCTATGTTTCTACATTATGCATATGTATATGTTTACTTATTATCAATGAGTTTTCCTTAATGGATATGGGGCTAGATGCCCAATTTTCATCTCACGTTCTCTCCCTGTCTTGGTCTGATTGGAGGGGACTTGACAGTGTGGTATCAGAGCCATAGGCTACAACATTGGGCCTCTCTAGGCCAAGTATGATCAAAGTTACACAGGGAAGACTCCTTCCTTATCACCATAGGTTACCATGTTGGGCCTAAACAGGCTAAGGTTGAACAGTTTGCAGAGTTACAGAGGAAAGTCACCTCCTGTTGACCAATAATCATCACAGAAAGAAAGGAAAAAAAAATTGAATTTTTCTAGGTGTTTTTGAAATTTTGCCTAAGACTGACGGTGAAATTAATGATAATTTCTGCGACGCGGTTGGCGGGTTTAGCGCTAACTTTGGCGACTCTGTCGGAAATTGTAGCATTAATTTTTGCGACGTACGGCGCAGAAATTAAGGTTAAGTTTTGCGACGCATGGCGGCGAAATTAATGTTAAATTTTGCGATGCGGCGGCGAACTTAATGCTAATTTCTGCGACGCAGCGGCGAAGTTAATGAAAACTTTTGCGACGCACGCGCATGGTGAAATTAATGTTAAGATCCACGAACACCGACGAAAATTTTAATGTTAAAATGTTCCATGCACACACGGAGAAAATAACCTTAAGATCTGTGACAAGGGCGGCGAATTTTAGCTTAAAATTCCGCGACAAGGGCGGCACTTTTTAAGCTAAATATTCGCGACACCCGGCGGCAAAAATAACATTAAGATCCGCGACACCGTCGGCAAAAATAACATTAAGATCCACGACACCGGCGGCCATTTTAACCTTAATATTTGCGCCAAATGGGAAAATGCAGTAGCTTTTCACTGAGATTCTCAGGTGCCGAAAATGGAAAAATCGCCATGAAAGTTATGCGCCAGATTGCGTGAAATCAAAGGAATTACAAACAAAAAACAAACAAAAAACGAGGGCACTGCCCTCGACCCGCCCTGCAATGGCAGACACAAGGGGGCAAGCCCCCTTGACCCCCATCGTCCCCTTGAGACAGTCGTTGATTGTGAGAAAGTCTATGATTGGACAAAGTTGTCAATATAGGATTTTCCCATACACATGCAACCAATTCATGATATTATAATGCAGCTAACAGTTGTGTTTATAAACACATTTTGCAGAATTATAGTCACATCAAAGCAACATTCCAGATAAGTGCAATTGGAAAGTTTTGGTCTTGGTTGGGCCAAGAATATCAACATCATGGATGATGCACAGGATCCCTATGATCCTGAGACAGATGCCATGGGGGAAAATATACATGTTGAGAATGATGAAACAGAATCCAATGGGAGAAGAAATCGAGAGACTCCCCCAAATATTGCAGCCACCATGAGGAGCCTAAGGGTGGAGTTGCAAAGCTGTAGAGAAGATAATGAAACGATGATTAAATCTCAGGAAGAATAAAATCAGTTGAATGTAGCCATGCTGCAGAGTTTTACAGATATCCAGAGGCAAATTAATCCTGGACATCAGTCGGAAAATCCAAAAGGGAGTCGGAGTAGTTCAAGGAGAAATTCCCGCAAGAGGTCCAATATCTCAAGAAGAGTTTCTAGAGACAGAACCTATACTCCAGAAATAGCTTCTAGCGAATCATCTGACTTTGAAGGATCCATTGAGGGTTCAAGCTCTTCATCTCGCAAGAATAAGAGAAAGAGGCATTACAAGAACAATTCACATGGAAAATTTAAGAAGGCAAAACCTCCTACATTTGATGGAGAGGTAAAGTCTGGTCAAGAAGCTGAAGCTTGGCTTCTTGGAATGAGAAAGTATTTCCAAGTCCAAGACTACTCTGGAAATATGAAGGCAAGGGTCGCCATCTTCAGCATGAATGGAAGAGCATCTATATGGTGGGATCACATTAGGTAAGTGAGGAAGATCAATGAAAGAAAGATTGTGTGGAAGCAGTTCAAGAAATATTTCAAGCAGAAGTACCTCTCTGACAGGTACTATGATGATAAGATCAAAGAGTTCCATGAGCTGAAATTGGGACAATTGACCATGGAAGAGTATGCAAACAAGTTCTTGGAGCTACTGAGGTATGTCAGGTATATTCGAGATGATAAGGTGAAAATTCAGCATTTTCTAAGTGGGCTACCTCAGTCATATAAAGATAGGATTGAATTTGATGAACCTCGAACTCTAGAGGAAGCAATAAGGAAGGCCAAGTATTGCTATGATCAAAAGAAAAGCAAAATTGATTTCCATAAGGCATGGAAGGACAAGAAGAATGAGAATTTTGACCAAAGGAAGAAAGGTTTCAAACCTCCTCATATCAGAAATCAGCAAAGGCAATCATCACAGGTTGTGACTAAGCCAACAAGGATGATGGGAGACAAGCCAAGAGATCTAAAGGAGCCAAGAGAGCCACTTCAATGTTGGGGTTGTGGAGGAGACCACATGCTTAGGAATTGCCCACATCAGAATGGGAATGCAAATCAAGTTCACAACATCCAAGGAGCTGAAACTGTGGGTCAAGTGGCGAGGACAATCCCTAGAATCTATGTAGCACTAGACGACCGCCAGGCAGATCATCAATCAACTGTGGTTGAAGTTGAAGGTAAGATTGCTGAGCAATCTATTTCTATTTTGATTGATCCTGGATCTACTCACAGTTATGTCACTCCTAAAATTGTTGAGATTTGTGCTTTTAAGAAATTAAAGCATAGTAAATCTTGGTTAGTTCAACTAGCCACTGGAACCAAGAGAAAGGTTAGTGAAATTGTAGAGAAATGTCCATTAGAGATGGACGGGCTATTCACTTATGCAAATCTGAATGTTTTTCTATTTGGATCCTATGATATTCTCATTGGAATGGATTGGTTAGAAGCACACAGGGTTAACTTTGACTGCTACAATAAAAAATTTGAATGCATGGACGAAGAAGGAAACCCAAGGGTTGTAAAAGGCATTCCAAAGGTGACTTCTGTTAGGTAGGTTTCAACCATGCAGCTGAAGAAGTTCTGTAGGAAAGGTTGTCAATTGTATGCAGCCCATGTTTTGGAGGCAACAGAGAATGAAACTCTTAAGTTGGAGGACTATCACGTATTGCAGGAATTCGGGTATGTTTTTCCTGATGAGATTCCGGGACTACCTCCAAAGAGAGACATTGATTTTACAATTGAACTTGTAACAGGAGCAGCACCAGTGTCCAAGACACCGTACAGGATGAGTACACCGGAATTGCTAGAATTGAACATGCAATTACAAGAGTTGTTGGAAAAGAAATATATCAGGCCAAGTGAGTCCCCGTGGGGAGCACCTGTTCTATTTGTGAAAAAGAAAGATGGAACACTCAGGTTATGTATTGACTACAGGCAATTGAGCAAGGTCACTGTGAAGAACAAATACCCATTGCCCCAAATTGGTGATCTTTTTTATCAAATGAGAGGAGCAAAGGTATTTTCAAAGATTGACTTAAGGTCAGGTTACCATCAAGTAAGAATCAACGAGGAAGATATTCATAAGACAACCTTTAGAACAAGGTATGGACACTATGAGTTTGTAGTGGTACCATTTGGTCTCACAAATGCACCAGCTACATTCATGTGTCTCATGAATAGTGTTTCTAGCAAGAATTTGGACAAGTTCGTTCTTGTATTTCTAGACGACATTCTTATCTATTCTAAGAATGAAGAAGAGCATGAAGAACATTTGAGAATGACATTGCAATTGCTAAGGGGGCATAAGCTGTATGCAAAGTTGAGAAAATGTGACTTTTATAAAGATAGAATTCATTATTTGGGTCACATTATCTCAGACGAAGGAATATCTGTGGACCCTGAGAAGATTGAAGCCATTATGAATTGGCCAAATCCAAGGAATCTGACAGATGTGAGATCCTTTATGGGACTTGTTGGGTACTATCGGAGGTTCATTGAAGGATTCTCCAAGGTTACAAACCCGATCACTTCTTTGCAAAACAAGGGGATAAAGTTTGAATGGTCACCAAGATGTGAGGAAATTTTCCAGCGGTTGAAGAATCTTCGTACGAGTGCACCAATTTTGAAGATTGCAGACCCAGAAAAAGACTATGTGGTGTGTACCGATGTATGCAATCAAGGACTTGGAGGAGTTCTTCTGCAAGACAACCACGTGGTATGCTATGAGTCAAGAGAGTTGAAGGAGCACGAGAAAAACTATGCTACTCATGATTTAGAACTTGCAGCCATAGTACATGCTTTAAAGATGTGGAGGCATTACTTAATGGGCAGGAAATTTGAGCTAAGGACAGACCATTGTGGTCTGAAATACTTATTTGATCAACCAAATTTGAATGCTAGGCAAGCTAGATGGTTGGAATTTTTGTGTGAATTTGATTTTGAAATCAAACACATAAAAGGGAAAGAGAACAAGGTGGTTGATGCACTTAGCAGGAAAGTACATGAAATGCATGTGGCAGCGCTTAGCACTTTCCAACCAGATTTGAGGCAGCAAATTGTTAACCATATTGTTGAGGACGAAGTGTGTGTGCAGATAAAGGACAAATTGTAGCAGCAAGACCTTGAAAAGAAGTATGAAGGATACCATTTGGAAGAAGACAGACTCCTTACTTATAATAATAGAGCCTATATTCCAAATGTGGCAGATTTGAGGAGGATTGTTATGGATGAAATCCATAAAGCTCCATACTCCGGTCACCCAGGATATCAGAAAACAATTGCTACAGCAAGAAATTATTATTTCTGGCCAGGGATGAAGAAGGACATCGCTGAATACATTTCTAGGTGCATGAAATGTCAGCAGGTAAAGGTTGAACACCAACACCCAGCAGGTTTATTGCATCCATTGCCAATTCCATAATGGAAGTGGGAAGTAATTTCCATGGATTTTATTACAGGTTTGCCAATGACGGTGAGACAACATGATTCCATCATGGTGGTGGTGGACAAGTTAACAAAGGCATCACATTTTATATCGGTTAAGTCCACACATAAAGCTGATGCCATTGCAAATATTTTCATGAAGGAAATTTTCAAATTACATGGATTGCCTAAGGCAATAATTTCTGAGAGGGATACCAAGTTCACTTCCAATTTTTGGAAGGGTCTCTTTGTAGATTTAGGTACACAGTTGAACTTTAGTACCGCGTACCATCCTCAAACAGATGGGAAAACAGAAAGAGTAAATCAGGTGCTTGAAGACATGCTTTGCATGTATGTTATGGACAAACCATCCAAGTGGGAGGATTATCTACACTTGGTAGAGTTTGCGTATAACAATGGGAAACAAGCATCATTGGGAATATGTCCATATGAGGCTTTGTATGGCAGAAGGTGTAGGACACCAGTGACTTGGGATAATCCAGTGAACAGAATTGTACTTGGGCCAGAATTGCTTGAGGAAATGGAACAAGAGGTTGCAAAGATCAGGTAGAATTTAAAAGCAGCCTAGGATAGACAGAAAAGCTATGCAGATAAGCTTAAAGTGCATAGGGAATTAAATGTTGGCGATCATGTGTATCTTAGAGTGAGGCCAAGGAAGAGTTCCTTAAAGCTTGGGGGTTGTGCCAAGCTATCACCTAGATATTGTGGGCCATTTGAAGTGCTTGAAAGAATAGGACCAGTTGCATATAGAATTGCATTTTCTGCTAGCACTAGAGCTCATAATGTTTTTCATGTCTCTTTGCTTAAGAAATATGTACATGATCCTAACCATGTGATTAATTGGGATGTGATCCAGGTGGAACTCGAGAGAGAGTTCCAAACCGATCCATTGCGCATCCTAGACAAGAAGGTAACATTGCTCCGGAACCGAGCCATCGGACAGGTAAAGGTGCAATGGAGGCACTACGGTCCCGATGAGGCTACATGGGAGCTGGAGGATGCCATGAGAGTGGCATATCCATTTTTGTTCAATTTTGATGAGCACTGAGGACAGTGCTAATGTAAGGGGGAGGGGAATGTAATATCCCGATTTTGACCCTATTGCATTAAAATTGTAAATGATGTAAATATCATTATTTAATCATGGTGAGGAGCTCAAGGCCAAGGCCCCGCCATCGATTTAGCTTTGTATGTATCGACAATTAAAAATAGATGCATATGCTTCTTGTGCTGGACATGCACAATGTAAATTAATACATCATGTAAATACAAATTTTAATGAAATACCCACAACTAGCTATGCAATGCAACAAAGAGATGGGGCATGATTTTTATAAGGAATAGGGAGGGAAATTATTCAAACCCTTGAGCCAATAGTGTTAAGCCAAATTTCATGAGAAAACCCATAAACCACCAACTACCCATTTTGGATTATGCACCCAATCATTTAATTCTTCCAAGAGTTGGTTGAGATAGTTAATGCCTTGGGAATGAAGAGGTATGGCAACCAATTTTGTGCATGGGCAAGTCATCCACCTAGGAATTCGTATTTTTGCTTCTTGGGCAAGAAAACACCCACGAAATAGTGCCCAAAGCCATTTTCACCCATGGCCTTTTCCCTCTCACCCAGTCTGAGCTAGTTGGGCTTTCCCCATCATTTTTTTCACCATTTTCCTGCATTTTCCATGCCTGGGAACTCGTTTTTGTATTGCACATTGGATGGGAGGAAGGGAGCCACGATTTTGGGTTTTATGGAGGTTGTTTTTGTCCCTTGAATGCCCATAAACGTTTTCTGGAAACAATTTTTTTCTCCCAGGGTGATTCCCCAATTGCCATTTTGTTTTTGGTTGCCCAACGTTTTTCTGCAGCTAATGGAAACCCCATTTTGGACATCCCACTGAAAAAACATTTTTCTTCATGCCCAACAATTGTGGTTTTGCCGTTATGTGCATCTCTGTTTTGGTTTGAACCTGTGACCAAGAAATTTGGAGTGGTAGTGGATAGAATTGGCTTGATAAACCTAGTGAGGGGAGTAACCTCTCAGAAAGATCAAAAGGGCTGGCTACTCTTCTATGCACACCTTGGACAACACTAGAATGGAAGGTATGGCCTGAGGGACTGTGTATTGGTGAAGGGAACACTTCCTTGAGTGGGGTGTGTAGGCATTGTGGGTGCCAAGCTAGATAGATATTGTAGAGTGCATCCATATCTTTGTGGTTGAGCTCACTAGCTTAGCAATTCTTCCTTTCCATTGCCTTAGTAGCCTGATAAACCCAACTGTAGATTGGCTTGGCTGATTTTGGTGTATCCCTGGTTATGTGTGAGCATGATGTTCCCTTTTTCCTTGTAGAAATCATGCCCAGCTCGGGGGTGGAAATTGTGCAGAGAGATTGATGAGCACAATTAGCCTATGGTTGGGTGGAACATTGCAGTTGCATAGCCAGTTGCTCGGGACTACTCTATTTTAAGATAAGTACTCTCTTGTGTTAAATTCTGCAATGTATTTATTTAATGGTTGTCATGAAAATGTGGAATGTATGTTAGATATTAAACATGATTTTAATTCCATTGTGTTTCTACATTATGCATATGTATATGTTTACGTATTATCAATGAGTTTTCCTTAATGGATATGGGGCTAGATGCCCAGTTTTCGTCTCACATTCTCTCCCTGTCTTGGTCTGATGGGAGGGGACTTGACACCATAGAAGTTTGAATGGTGCAAAAATTCTATGGCATTTCTAAAAATGTGACGAAGGCAATATTGGGCAATGGCATGCGAGCGGAAAACATAAGCAAGGAATTTTTTTTACTTCGACTTCAAGGGGGAGAATGTTAGGAGGTAAAGTCAATATCTAGATCTTTGATATTTTTTAGGGGTGCAGGGGTGGCCCCCCTGAGGTGAAAATTTATAGACCCTTTTAATGTATTTCGGTTCCTTCTAGAACCCTCATATATATTGTATAAAATGAGAGTGACCTATGGAATTGTATCACAAGATACAAATCCATTGTAATTTTTTTGTTGAGTAATACTATAATATTAAATCTACCATTGCCCCGTGGCTTTACATGCCACATAAATCTCATGTTCTATTGTTCTTATTGTTTGCTTTTGTTTTTATATTTTTCTAATTGTTAATTCCTAAAGAATGCTAACATTGATGATGAAAAATCTAACGAGGTACTATTTTATTATGGTTGAATGTGTTATGTTTCAATGTGTAAATATGGGAGGCATGCGGTTGACTTATGATCTAAGTGCATATTTGCTATTTTTATTGGGTCATTTGAAGTTGTCTTGGTTTCTATAATGGTTTTATAGTTAATATGGTTTACTTTTGTTAGTGACATTTACCTAATTTCTAAGGGCCAAATGTATTAAGGTAAGTGGTATAATCTTGTTTAGATACATGAACAATGTTGATTGTCTCATAGTCTCATTGTCATTATTTCTTTTATTGAGGTTCAATAATTGTGCTTTAAAGTTTGGGCAGAATTTCTATCCTCCATACAACAGTTATTGAATTAGAAAATTTCACGTTTTTCTCACAGGGTTTTCAAATTGAAATACAACAGTTCCTTCCCACCTTGGCTTCATCAAGGGACTAGATTTGTAATCCATAGATTAAGGTTTCTAGTGCTGCTGTAAACAAATAAATTTTTTTCTATAATATTTTTCTAGGGTCCCTAAAAAGGGACATTTTATCCCTTTGATAAGTGGCTTGTGACATTAATTTTTTTCAAGCCACTTGGTTGTTTCAGTGAAGAGAAGTGTTGATAAAGATACATATGAAGAGCATGGGAAATATAAGGATCCATGCTTATCTTAAATTGTAAAAACTTTAGCAAATCTTACTAATTTTTAAAATGCCTACCATAAAATGTTTGGCGATATTTTTGTAGAAATATTCAAATTTCTAGGGATTCTATATAGTTTCTAAAACGTTATGGTGATTTTTAGAGTAAAATACATATACCATATAGAATTTGGCCGAATCATTATAGAAAATAAAGGAAATTGGAAACTCTTTTTTTGGGAAACATCATGGAAAATTATCCCATGGGTGAAATGTATCCCCTAAATCCCACAGGGCATAGAATAGACGGTGAATGGGTGTACTCACTACTAGATTTGGGTTCAAATTCAACGTTTGTATGGATGTATAAATTTATAAGTCGTTTTAAACGTCGTCAAAACATCAATTTTTAGGGATTTTTTGGAAAACACTTCGAAAATATCCGCTTGACATCGCTTAGGTGACGTGTAAACAGATTTCGCTTAAGAGACGTTAGAAGAGGTCGCTTAAGCGACTCTATCCATGTAGACGTTGGCCCAAAAAATATTAATTGCTTATTTTCACTTAAGAGACGACTGGAAGCCAAAAGTATTTTCCGCTTTTTTGGTTAAAGTCTGCAAGTTTTAAAACATATTTGGACAACATTTATTTAGGTTTTTCCTGGTTCCATTGGGAAAAATTTAACAGATATTTAGGTTTTTTGGGGGTTCAATTCGGTAAGAATAATTTGTGGAAGAATTTTGGAGGGAGAACTCTGATTATAGGATTAAAAAAATTGTGGATTAATGAGATTATCCCTTGAATCAATTTCTTTTGATTGGGATAATGATAAACCTAGAATTGGCTTGGTAAACCTAGTGAGGGGAGTAACCTCTCAGAAAGATCAAAAGGGTTGGCTACTCTTCTATGCACACCTTGGACAACACTAGAATGGAAGGTATGGCCTGAGGGACTGTGTATTGGTGAAGGAAATACTTCCTTGAGTGGGGTGTGTAGGAATTGTGGGTGCCAAGCTAGATAGATCTTGTAGAGGGCATCCATATCTCTGTGGTTGAGCTCACTAGCTTAGCAATTCTTCATTTCCATGTCCTTAGTAGCCCGATAAACCCAACTATAGATTGGCTTGGCTGATTTTGGTGTATCCCTGGTTATGTGTGAGCATGTTGTTCCCTTTTTCCTTGTAGAAATCATGCCCAGCTCAGGGGTGGCAATTGTGCTGAGAGATTGATGAGCACAATTAGCCTATGGTTGGGTGGAACGTTGCAGTTGCATAGCCAGTTGCTCGGGACTACTCTGTTTTAAGATAAGTACTCTCTTGTGTTAAATTCTGCAATGTATTTATTTAATGGTTGTCATGAAAATGTGGAATGTATGTTAGATATTAAACATGATTTTAATTCCGCTGTGTTTCTACATTATGCATATGTATATGTTTACTTATTATCAATGAGTTTTCCTTAATGGATATGGGAATAGATGCCCAGTTTTCATCTCACATTCTCTCCCTGTCTCGGTCTGATTGGAGGGGACTTGACAGTGTGGTATCAGAGCCATAGGCTACAACATTGGGCCTCTCTGGGCCAAGTATGATCAGAGTTACACAGGGAAGACTCCTTCCTTATCACCATAGGTTACCATGTTGGGCCTAAACAGGCTAAGGTTGAACAGTTTGCAGAGTTATAGAGGAAAGTCACCTCCTGTTGAGCAAGAATCATCACAGAAAGAAAGGAAAAAAAATTGAATTTTTCTAGGTGTTTTTGAAATTTTGCCTAAGACTGACGGCGAAATTAATGATAATTTCTGCGACGCGGTTGGTGGGTTTAGCGCTAACTTTGGCGACTCTATCGGCGATTTTAGCGTTAAGTTTTGTGACGCGCGGCACAGAAATTAAGGTTAAGTTTTGCGACGCGTGGCGACGAAATTAACGTTAAATTTTGCGATGCGGCAGCGAACTTAATGTTAATTTCTGCGACGCAGTGGCGAAGTTAATGAAAAATTTTGCGACCGCGCGCGCGGCGAAATTAAAATTAAGATCCGCGAACGTCGACGGCAATTTTAATGTTAAAATGTGCGACGCGCACGCGGAGAAAATAACCTTAAGATCTGTGACAAGGGCGGCGAATTTTAGCTTAAAATTCCGCGACAAGGGCGGCACTTTTTAAGCTAAATATTCGCGACACCGGCGGAAAAAATAACATTAAGATCCGCGACACCGGCGGCCATTTTAACCTTAATATTTGCACCAAACGGGAAAATGCAGTAGCTTTTCACTGAGATTCTCAGGTGCCGAAAATGGAAAAAACGCCATGAAAGTTATGCGCCAGATTGCGTGAAATCAAAGGAATTACAAAAAAAAAAAAAAACAAACGAGGGCGCTGATTTCGACCCACCCTGCAATGGCGGCCACAAGGGGGCAAGCCCCCTTGATCCCCGTCGTCCCCCTGAGACAGTTGTCCCCTTGAGACAGTCGTTGATTGTGAGAAATTCTATGATTGGACAAAGTTGTCAATATAGGATTTTCCCATACACATGCAACCAATTCATGATATTATAATGCAGCTAACAGTTGTGTTTATAAACACATTTTGCAGAATTATAGTCACATCAAAGCAACATTCCAGATAAGTGCAGTTGGAAAGTTTTGGTCTTGGTTGGGCCAAGAATATCAACATCATGGATGATGCACAGGATCCCTATGATCCTGAGACAGATGCCATGGGGGAAAATATACATGTTGAGAATGCTGAAACAGAATCCAATGGGAGAAGAAATCGAGAGACTCCCCCAGATATTGCAGCTACCATGAGGAGCCTAAGGGTGGAGTTGCAAAGCTGTATAGAAGATAATGAAAGGATGATTAAAGCTCAGGAAGAACAAAATCAGTTGAATGCAGCCATGCTGCAGAGTTTGACAGATATCCAGAGGCAAATTAATCCTGGACATCAGTTGGAAAATCCAAAAGGGAGTCGGAGTAGTTCAAGGAGAAATTCCCACAAGAGGTCCAATATCTCAAGAAGAGTTTCTAGAGACAGAACCTATACTCTAGAAAATAGCTTCTAGCAGATCATCTGACTCTGAAGGGATCCATTGAGGGTTCAAGCTCTTCATCTCGCAAGAATAAGAGAAAGAGGCATTACAAGAACAATTCACATGGGGAATTTAAAAAGGCAAAACCTCCTACATTTGATGGAGAGGTAAAGTCTGGTCAAGAAGCTAAAGCTTGGCTTCTTGGAATGAGAAAGTATTTCCAAGTCCAAGACTACTCTGGAAATATGAAGGCAGGGGTCGCCATCTTCAACATGAATGGAAGAGCATCTATATGGTGGGATCACATTAGGCAAGTGAGGAAGATCAATGAAAGAAAGATTGTGTGGAAGCAGTTCAAGAAATATTTCAAGCAAAAGTACCTCTCTGACAGGTACTATGATGATAAGATCAAAGAGTTCCATGAGCTGAAATTGGGACAATTGACCATGGAAGAGTATGCAAACAAGTTCTTGGAGCTACTGAGGTATGTCAGGTATATTCGAGATGATAAGGTGAAAATTCAGCATTTTCTAAGTGGGCTACCTCAGTCATATAAAGATAGGATTGAATTTGATGAACCTCGAACTCTAGAGGAGGCAATAAGGAAGGCCAAGTATTGCTATGATCAAAAGAAAAGCAAACCTGATTTCCATAAGGCATGGAAGGACAAGAAGAATAAGAAGTTTGACCAAAGGAAGAAAGGTTTCAAACCTCCTCATATCAGAAATCAACAAAAGCAATCATCACAGGTTGTGACTAAGCCAACTAGGATGATGGGAGACAAGCCAAGAGATCTAAAGGAGCCAAGAGAGACACTTCAATGTTGGGGTTGTGGAGGAGACCACATGCTTAGGAAATGCCCACATCAGAATGGGAATGCAAATCAAGTTCACAACATCCAAGGAGCTGAAATTGTGGGTCAAATGGCGAGGACAATCCCTAGAATCTATGTAGCACTAGACGACCGCCAGGCAGATCATCAATCAACTGTGGTTGAAGTTGAAAGTAAGATTGATGAGCAATCTGTTTCTATTTTGATTGATCCTGGATCTACTCACAGTTATGTCACTCCTAAAATTGTTGAGATTTGTGCTTTTAAGAAATTAAAGCATAGTAAATCTTGGTTAGTTCAACTAGCCACTGGAACCAAGAGAAAGGTTAGTGAAATTGTAGAGAAATGTCCATTAGAGATGGACGGGTTATTCACTTATGCAAATCTGAATGTTTTTCCACTTGGATCCTATGATATTCTCATTGGAATGGATTGGTTAGAAGCACATAGGGTTAAACTTGACTGCTACAATAAAACTTTTGAATGCATGGATGAAGAAGGAAACCCAAGGGTTGTAAAAGGAATTCCAAAGGTGACTTCTGTTAGGCAGGTTTCAGCCATGCAGCTGAAGAAGTTCTGTAGGAAAGGTTTTCAATTGTATGCAGCCCATGTTTTGGAAGCAACAGAGAATGAAACTCTTAAGTTGGAGGACTATCACGTATTGCAGGAATTCAGGGATGTTTTTCCTAATGAGATTCGAGGACTACCTCCAAAGAGAGACATTGATTTTAAAATTGAACTTGTGATAGGAGCAGTACCAGTGTCCAAGACACCGTACAGGATGAGTACACCGGAATTGCTAGAATTGAAAATGCAATTACAAGAGTTGTTGGAAAAGAAATATATCAGGCCAAGTGTGTCCCCGTGGGGAGAACCTGTTCTATTTGTGAAAAAGAAAGATGGAACACTCAGGTTATGTATTGACTACAAGCAATTGAACAAGGTCACTGTGAAGAACAAATACCCATTGCCCCAAATTGATGACCTTTTTGATCAAATGAGAGGAGCAAAGGTATTTTCAAAGATTGACTTAAGGGCAGGTTACCATCAGGTAAGAATCAAAGAGGAAGATATTCATAAGACAGCCTTTAGAACAAGGTATGGACACTATGAGTTTGTAGTGGTACCATTTGGTCTCACAAATGCACCAGCTACATTCATGTGTCTCATGAATAGTGTTTTTAGCAAGTATTTGGACAAGTTCGTTCTTGTATTTCTAGACGACATTCTTATCTATTCTAAGAATGAAGAAGAGCATGAAGAACATTTGAGAATGACATTGCAATTGCTAAGGGGGCATAAGCTGTATGCAAAGATGAGCAAATGTGACTTTTATAAAGATAGAATTCATTATTTGGGTCACATTATCTCAGACGAAGGAATATTTGTGGACCCTGAGTAGATTGAAGCCATTATGAATTGGCCAACTCCAAGGAATGTGACAGATGTGAGATCCTTTATGGGACTTGCTGGGTACTACCGGAGGTTCATTGAAGGATTCTCCAAGTTTACAAACCCAGTCACTTCTTTGCAAAAGAAGGGGATAAAGTTTGAATGGTCACCAAGATGTGAGGAAAGTTTCCAACGGTTGAAGAATCTTCTTACGAGTGCACCAATTTTGAAGATTGCAGACCCAGAAAAAGACTATGTGGTTTGTACCGATGCATGCAATCAAGGACTTGGAGGAGTTCTTATGCAAGACAACCACGTGGTATGCTATGAGTCAAGAGAGTTGAAGGAGCACGAGAAAAACTATGCTACTCATGATTTAGAACTTACAGCCATAGTACATGCTTTAAAGATGTGGAGGCATTACTTAATAGGCAGGAAATGTGAGCTAAGGACAGACCATTGTGGTCTGAAATACTTATTTGATCAACCAAATTTGAATGCTAGGCAAGCTAGATGGTTGGAATTTTTGTGTGAATTTGATTTTGAAATCAAACACATAAAAGAGAAAGACAACAAGGTGGTTGATGCACTTAGCAGGAAAGTACATGAAATGCATGTGGCAGCGGTTAGCACTTGCCAACCAGATTTGAGGCAGGTGATTGTTAACCATATTGTTGAGGACGAAGTGTATGTGCAGATAAAGGACAAATTGCAGCAGCAAGACCTTGAAAAGAAGTATGACGGATACCATTTGGAAGAAGACAGACTCCTTACTTATAATAATAGAGCCTATATTCCAAATGTGGCAGATTTGAGGAGGATTTTTATGGATGAAATCCATAAAGCTCCATACTCCGGTCACCCAAGATATCAGAAAACAATTGCTACAGCAAGAAATTATTATTTATGGCCAGGGATGAGGAAGGACATCGCTGAATACATTTCTAGGTGCATGAAATGTCAGCAGGTGAAGGTTGAACACCAACACCCAGCAGGTTTATTGCATCCATTGCCAATTCCATAATGGAAGTGGGAAGTAATTTCCATGGATTTTATTACAGGTTTGCCAATGACGGTGAGACAACATGATTCCATCATGATGGTGGTGGACAAGTTAACAAAGGCAGCACATTTTATACCGGTTAAGTCCACACATTTTATACTGGTTAAGGTTTCATTCTAGATAAGTAGCAATGGAATGTTGTATAGTACCATAGGCCACTTACCCATGTATATTAGTAGTATACTATTCATCAATGCAACTATTCTAATATGCATAATACACAACCTAATTGTAGGAACGTCAGTATATACATTATTGAATAACATTATTTAAACAAACAACTATGTAAGAAATGACATTTCAAATACTTATCTTTGTTTGATTGTTGGGTTGACTCCCTCTCAGTCTTTGCTTCTTTTTTGCAACTCCATTCTGATGTGGATTGTGAGAAGTGGTCAACTCCCTCTTAATATTTGCATCCTTGCAGAAAATACTAGAGTGTGCTCCCTCTTGATCTTTGCTTCCTGGATTACCTGTCCTTGAACTTATATTCATTCTCGATCCCTATGCATGCTTGTTACTATCATCATTGTGTTATCCTCTAGGTCTCATACATAATCAAACATTTATTAGTATAATCTTTATACTATCAAAACACAAGAATCTTAAACATGTATAGTCATGATCATTCACAAATAATAAACATTATTATTCAGGGAAGTCTTCTTTTACTCTTGCATATTCTTATTTGATCATAGGACTCTTCTGATTAGTTAATTCATAAACCTATGATTACTTAAACCTATAACTTCATGATTCTTCTGGTTAGTCATATCATCAATTATGGTAAGAAACATAATATGCATACAACCATGACTATTCAAACCTATGACTTCATGAATAATCATTATCAACAACACAACAGTATAAGATCCTAACACAAGGTAGGATTCTAGCTTGATATAGGAAAAACATACCTGGATTAGCATGCTAGCTAGTTATGTCTAACATACCCGCATAATGTCTTCTGGTTCTCTTCAGTGACTTGTGCTAGTAACCTGCATGTCTCATAAGTTAACCATTGTAGAACCAAGTTATACATACCTCGTAAGTAGATCTTCTATGTGATCCATGACAATGGATGAATCTTTGTCTTCATGTCACCATGATCATATGTTCTTGAAGTAGAACATGATTTGTCTTTCTTGGTGTACCTTTTATGTTAGCGAACAACATAAACCTCATGCAACATCACAATGCATTAGTACAATCATAAGTGTCAAAACCTTAATCAATGAATATCTTCTATTAAGGTAATACGACAAGTCTAGTAATTAATCAAGATTGTACTGTAATGATATGAAGACAAACATATTATAAACTTAACCATGAACAGAATTTGAAACATACCTGTAAGCCATACCTGTTAAGATTGCTTGTAATCTTCTTATGGAAGGCCTTAGCCTCATCTCCCTCTGAGACATGAACTTCTTCACTTATGCAGGTGACCAATCCATCTTCTTCTAGGATTAACCCAATCCACTTGATTTGCAAGAACTGGACCTAAAGCTAGATTAGGGTTTGTCAAAGAAACCCCAAAAATTCAAACTTTGAATTTCAAACTTCCGAAAGGATAGAAATATGCGCCTCGATGAGCTTATCAAGTTGGTATATTCAGAATTTGAAAACTGCAAAGTTTCACCCCTCGAAATTGCCTTTTAGATTTTCGGATTCACTGGGAGGACCCTGAATTAGGGTTTTAGTTTCCTGGAGCTTCACCTAACCAAAAGATTTGATTCAAAGCTCTAAGCTTTGATTTTTTTGAGGAGCTTCCAGCCGTGGTCACAGATTTCCAAAATTCCAATTTTTGCAGAAGCCCTAATTTTTCATCTTTCCGATCAAAGTCCCGAACTGGGGTTTGATCAAGCCCGGCCTTCTGCCCAACCAAAAAATATGATCTTGGTCTCTAAATTTCTATTTTGATGAGTAGCATCCATCCGTGGTCTCCGATTACAAAAATTCCAACTTTCTCCGAAGCCCTAAATTCCGGAAGCCATGAATGAAGGTGCTCAAAAATAATTTTGTTTTGACATAAATATGTACCTGATTGTTTCTAGTGTAACTCCTAACTTTTCAATCCACAGGGTCTGAAAATTTTTCTCGAGATAGCCTAACCTGTTATCTTTCCATCCCGACAGGTCTGACCTCAATTGGATTCTCTAAGAGAGAGTTATGCCAAGTGTCGCAACGTGACCTGTTTATGGGATAATACAGGAGAGCGAACTTGTACGGCGTGCCACGTGTCACTGGTTCAACTTCGGCCTCTGAACAATTTTCCTAAGATATCCCGACCTGTTATCTTTCCATCCCAATAGGTCTGACCTCAATTGGATTCTCGGAGAGAGAGTTATGCCAAGTGTCACAACGTGACCTGTTTATGGGATAATACAGGAGAGCGAACTTGTACGGCGTGCCACGTGTCACTGGTTTAACTTCGGCCTCTGAAAAATTTTCCTGAGGTATTACAATCTGTGTACTACCTGTCTCTTTTTACGAAATTTCATTTGGAGCTTCCTATCCCAAGTTATGACCTTTTTCCCAAGGTCACCTGATTTTGACTCAAATCTGGAAGAGGCAGAAACCCTATATTGTACAGATCATAAATCACAACGTACAACGAATTAGAGGTTGTCCTTTGGAAACAAGGTACATGGGGATCTAATCTTCGACCTGTAAAAGTTTCAGATCCGAAAACTTCTCTAAAATGGATTTATAGCGAAAGTGCTACGATGATTGGTTTTTGCTATATCAAGCCCTAGCATCGTAAGTGCAACAAGTGTCATACATGCCATATCATGCCTTCTTTCAGGCTAGCTCTGATACCATGTTAAATTTTCAGAATTTACTTCAATCTGATCTAGGATCTTAACTGAGAGAACAACATGTACAGCAAATCTACAGCATATCAATCATGGACACAATAATGCAAGCACACAAGAAACACAGAGTTTACTTGGGGAAAACCATAAAGGTGAAAAACCCCAATAACTTCCTCAGAGATAGATAGAGCAATGATACAACCAAAATACAAGAGATAGTCTTCTCCTAGCAGCAGAGCCTCCTCCTCATAAGTGCGCCACTCTCCGAGAGTGTGAGAGAGAATAGAATGTGTAAAATGAAAAGCAAATGTTGTTGAAAGTAGAAAGTGTAGGAAAAGAATGATAATGTTCAATACTTATGAAACATGAATTATTTTTCTTTAAACAAAACCAAGTACTTTTCTAAACAAGGAACACTTTCAAATTTTCAACGAAAAAAATTCAAATGAAAACTAACAAGAGACTAGTGCAATCTATGAATGAGATAAAGGAAATACTAGTAACCAATACTAAGAATTCAACTGATGTCTTTTATTAGCTAAATTATTTCTAACATGCAACAAGAAGTAAGTCAACTCTTATATGTTTGCAACGAAAAAGAGATGTAACTCTTAATCAATCAAAAATAGATTCTAAGCAAATGCAAGAATTAACTCGCATACAATTATGAAATTCTAATCTTGAAACAAGAAAGAGACTGAAAAAATATCCTAACTTGGGGCCCTAAAGGCAACAAATATTAGGTATTTTCAACCTTTTATTTGCCCGCATTGCCCAAACCAAGACAAAAAAGAACAAATACAACTCGTTATGGGAAGAAAACAAATGACCGAATATTATATGCAAGCCATAACTAAATCACAAAAGAAAAAATGGGAAATTAGTCCAATTCATAGAAGAAGAAAAAACTGATTTTTTTTGCTATTTCATGGATTTCCTGGGAAATTATGCAACATTGTGTCACACTCTTCCTCAGAAAAAAGTGTGTCACAAAACTAAAATTCCAAATTTTATAAGTTGTTCATGATTGAGGAAAAAAAGGGATTTTCCCATGTTGCCTAGTTATGGAGAGATAACATTGAACAACAAACATAAAAAAGCAAGGAAATGACACAACCACCTAAAAAAGGGGTTGGAAATGGCATGTACACAGCCAAGGATGAATGCTAGGATTCATCCTTAGTATGGTCGCCATATCTGGTGTTGGGATTTTATCACCAAACTATACCAAAAGTACTTACTCAAGGCTTGTGCAATCCTGAGTACCAAATCAAAAGGGTTTAATAGAACACTAAAAGAAATGAACAACAATCCTAAATATGCAATGTAACACAAAAGAAACCAACTAAAGAGGAAGACACAACATGATATAAAGAATTTTGTAAGGATATTAAAAAAATAATGAAGATTATAAGACACACCTTGGTGTTGGATGAAGTGATGTGAACCTCTATAGCCAACCCAAGGGAGGGTTATTCCTCTCCTTTGATGCTCTACTCCCAACCATATGATATATATGAAGGATTCCAAATGGTGAAAGGAAATGAATGCAAAAGTTTCCCTCGCACTTTTAGTTGGAAATTCAATAACATGACCTTACTCTTATGAATGAATTGGTATGATGTCCAATAGAATGAACTTGAGGGATTTATTTAAAGGAAAGGACGTGGACACTTCTTAGATCTAGCTCCAATGTGAATATCCCCTTTTCATTGATGAAAAAATAATGGTTTGGGAATGCCCACATTTAACCACTGCACATTTTTGGAATGCGTTGTAAAAAATATAAATAATAATAATGATAATGATAATAAATATTGGTTAATAGAAAAGTCAAAGGCTACATACCACTTTGCCTCATGACCAGTTAATGCATATAAGTACACCATCACGAGGCTCATTGTAATCGTCTCATCATTCTATCAATTATTTATTATTCAGTATATTCTTATACATTGAAAAAATATTCTTTCAATTCAATAGTATGAACAAAGATTGTTTCTCACATTAATATTAGAGCCATTGATTTAGACAAGATGAGTTAATTCCATATGACCCATCAATTGCTATTTTGTATAGCTATATTTGCATATTACAATTATGTATATTATTTACTCTCTTTGTTATGTTGAGTGTTTCCATTCGATTCACTGTTGTAGCTGTTGTATGTTGTCAATTTGCAATTAATTCCTCACCACTCATAAGGCATTGTTCCTTTCTGTTGTGATTTTTGTACTCATTTGTCTAGTCTATTAGTGCCTACACTTTGCTAGCCATACACTCAATCACCAATTAAATTGTTTGTACTACAGTTCGTCGTACCATCCACATCCATCCATTTATCTAACCACCAATTCAATTATTGTATAGTCACCAATGCAAAGTCATATGTTCACAATAGTTATTACATATATGTACACCCAAACACAATACTAACTCAACCACATTTTAAAAGCACTAAACTATCAAATTTTTAAAATTGTATTGTACAACTCTATAAGATAAGTCGCACCAATTCACTATTTTATTTTTATCTTTAATCTAATTTGGGTCACCTTTATAAAATCTACTTGGTTAAAATCAACTTAGATTTATTTTTTTCCTAAAAAATATTTACTTTTTCAAAAATTAAAGTGGGCCCTGCTTACAAGCCATCACCAACATAGATAATAAAGATGAATCACACATATTTGTTTATCATTTTGAAGAATTAGGGTATAAAATTGACAAATTAATTGAAGATATGGAAAACAAAACTAACAAGTTTATTGAAGATTCCCAAAGACGATGGATAGAATTAATAAAGAAGGGAGATATTTGTCGTGATTGCAATAAGAAGTGGAGTCTAGGACATCAATGTGACTTGAAATTTGGTAGGGACAAATTATTGATGATAATTCATGTGCATAGAGAAAGGATTTACCGACAATCTGTAAGATAAGATGAGTAAAAAATCCAACCATAAACTTACAAAAATCAACTAGTAACTTCAAACTCAGATTTTGATTGTGATGAAACACCACCAAAAGTTTCATTGGTATCAAACTCATGCACACTACCAAATATAAAAGAAAATGATGTGTAGCAAAAATAAGCTACATCTCAAAAGGAACAAACATATGAACCATTTAGAAAGTATATTCTGCCTCATCTCAGGAAGGCTAATAAGATTTGGGTTTCAATAAAAGGGGAAAGCAAGCTTACAACTCCACTTGGAACCATGACCAAGAAATTGCAATCCAAGACCTTGAAATCTAAAGGAATCGTAAAAATAGAAGCATAAGGATACTTGTGGATTCTAGTAGTACTTGTGATTGTATGAACATCATTGTCACTAAACAACTAAAGCTTTTTGTATATTCCTTCAAGGACCTCACAATTACAGTTGCTAATGGACAAGATGTTAAAAGACTAGGTAGATGTCATAAAGTATTAGTTCAAATCCAAGAACTGTAACTGCAAACAAGATTCTATGCTCTACCACTTGATGAAATGGATATGATACTAGGTTTGGAATGGTTCACGTAGCTGGGTAAACATTCCACCAACCTTGAAGAATAGTTTATGGAGTTTAACTAGCAAGGTCAACATCATAAATTATATGGTGTAGAAGGGTCCATTCTCAAGAAAGGTGAATAACGATTGAGGAAAAAAGCGCATGAAACTCATACAACCATACAATAATGGAAGCAATTCAAGTACACATCTAAGAAGCATCAAGGATTCACCTTCAACAAATGGTTCCAAAGACTTTGAGATATGATGCACATCCTGTAAAGGAACCTTGTTAGTGCTCAAATCGAGGAGCAAGTCAATCCCTTACAACTATATAAACACGAAGATGTTGCTTCCAAGATTGCATGCTTATCTAGAGAGAATATTATTTATTATGCTTTGAGGACAAAGCATTCCTTGAGAAGGTGAGATGTAACAAAAAAATACAAATATACAACCCCTTCGGCTCATGACTAGTCAATGCATACAAGTACACAGTCATGAGGTTCGTTGTAATCATCTCATCATTCTATCAATTATTCATTATTCCATATTATTCTTATACATTGCAAAAATATTTAGTCAGTTTAATAAAAGGAACATGGACTTTTTTCTTATAGGCACACAATTATTATGAGTAACCAAATTCTATTTTTGGGTCCCCATCAAAGTTTTTTAGGCTTTTAGCTCAATGGACCTACACGGGGTTTTAGGGAAATTCCACATAATGACCTTTTTTGGTCAAGTCTTGACTTTTGTTTGGTTTTTGCTCATATTACTAAGGTCATATGATGATGGAGGTGATGAAAATGAAGCTAATATTGCTATAAATTATATATAATGGTGACGATACTCATGACAAAGTAGGTGAGCAAAATTAGGTTGTCGACAAATCTAGTGTTGGCGGGCGTTTAAGTACCACTTATACCAAAAGCACTTACTCTGGGGTTGTTCAATCCTGAGTACCAGAACAAAACAATTTAATGGAAATAAAGAAATGAACAACAATCATATCTATTCAAGCAATGTTACACAAAATAAACTAGCTAAAGAAGAAGACAAGACATGATATAAATAATTGTGTGTTTATATTAACAAATGAATGAACATTCCAAGACACACCTTGGTGTTGGATGAAGTGATATGAGCCTCAATATCCAATCCAAGAGACGGTTATTCTTCTCCTTCGATGCTTTGCTCCTAGCCAAATGATATATGTGAAGGACTCCAAATGGTGAAATAAAAGGGATGCAAAAGGTTCTCTATCTTTCTTTACGTAGGAAATCCAACAATTTATCCTTTCTCTGTGAATGAATATGTACTCTATCTGTTAGAATGACCTTGAGGGCTTCATTCAAAGTAAATGATGTGGACACTTCTTTAATATATCTCCAATATCCTTTTTCATTGATGACTTAGTGGATAATGATAGGTATTGGAGACAATAGCAAAGACTATTTTTAGAAATAATAGTTTGGAAATGTCCACATCCAACCACTACACCTTTTTGGAAGGCGCACAATAGTTATGAGTAACCAAATTCAGTTTTTGTGTCTCCATCGAGGTTTTTGAGGCTTTTAGTGCTATAGTCTTGTGCATATTTTTACGGAAATTCCATGCAATGACCTTTTATGGTCAACTTTTGACTTTAGTTTTGTTTTTGGACATATTGTTGAGTTCATATGGTGGTGGAGGTGATGAAAATGAGGCTAATATTGTTGGAAATGATGTATAATGGTGATGACGCTCATTGCAAAGTAGGTGAAAAAAATTAAGTTGTTGGTTTTGTGTCACTTAAAAGGTTTAAAATGAAAACACTTTCTCCTAGAGTGTTATGCATACACTAACATTAAATCCCAATTTCAAAATATTTGTTACAATATCGACCTTCCTATCCTCTTACCTCATTAAAACTATGGTAATTTAAGAATATTTTTCTTAAAATATTTAAGCACAAAATACAATTTTAAAGTAAATCAAATAATTTACTTTTCTATGAAAGTTAATAAACCAAAGTTAAGTTAATAACCACCACCATCATCATCTAAATCTTTATTTTGGACATTCATTTTATTTAATCTTTAGTATTTGAAAGATGAAGGTTCTTAATTGATGATTATCATAATAAAGATGAACTTCTTAATTGAAGAGTATTGTTTTTACCTTTAATTTTAATATTTAAAAATATTGAATAGAATTTTTCCAAAATCTTTATAATTTTGTTATGAAAATTTATTTAAGATTATTTTTCCTTTTATGTTAAAATGAATCATTTATTTAAAATTTGTTTTTAAAAAATTAATTCATAATTTTTCGAATTTAACTAATCTTTTGTGTTGCTTTGTTGACATTAGAAAAACATTTGATATAGTGCCCAGAACTAACCTTTGGAATAAATTATAATAGTTAAAAGTCCTTTATAGTTGAGAATTGTTGTGACAAGGTTGTATGACAAGGTTATTTCCAAGTCTAGGAAATTTGAGTGCAAGGTTGACCCCTATCCCCTACCTTTTTGGTATTCACATTGACAGGCCAAAGGGTTGTTTCAAAGAGGCAAGTTGTGATGGCGCGACTCTAGCTAGTATAGTCATCATCCTTCTTCTCTGTGCAGATGATATTGTTCTTATAGCGAGGAGCTCCTATGATCTCGACAAGCAACTAAAAATTCTTAATGATTTTGCTCTAGTATTGTATGATTGTTAACACTGACAAAACAAAGGTTATGATAATCAAATCCCAAAAGATCACTTATGATAATTTCATGTATGACAACAACAACTTGGAGGAAGTGAATTCATATAAATATATTGGAATTGATCTTTGTAATAAGCTTAAGTGGAACTATAGTATTGAGAAAATTATTAATGAAGGTTGGAAAGTTTATAATGGACTTGAAAACAAGTGTAAATCAACATACCTCTAGCTTTGGGGTAGGAAGAAACTCCTCTTTGAGACTCTCGTCACTCCTGTTATCTTATATGGCTATGAAGTTTGGGGCTGCAACATCTATATAGAATCATGGAGAAGGATAGAACAAAACCAAAAGTGCTTTATAGCATATAATCTCAAAATTAAAGGCAATACACCCTATCCTATCCTCCTCATAGAAGCGATCCTCTCCTCAACTGAGAGCATGTCTATGACTAGGTACCTAATGTACAAGAACAAGATAAACAACAAACGATGCAAGAGGCTTTCTAAGATTGCTTCATATTGATATGAGGAGAATCAGTAGTAGAGCTAGAGAGCTAGGATAAGACTTCCAAATTTCCCAATGGTTTGGTGAATTCCATTGTTAGAGATATGAAATAATTAATGAACAAATTTCCTAAAATCAAAGCATACTTTCCAAAGAGTTTGAGTCAAGGTAGGAAGAATGAGGATATGTTGTTGCAGCGTGTCATTTAGTGAAGCCTTGCTTGTTGTTCTTTACTATTTGCAGCCCCTTAAATCCTCCATGAAACCTACATATTTATTCACAACAGGTTTCTCTACTCTCCCAATAAAAAAACTCAAAGGAAATAGAACTAGATATATTTTCATACCAATTAATTAACACAATTATTGGAGAGAAAATTGAATTCATTAGTTGCTCCCTCCTTTATATCCCAAGCCTTTGATCACCAAAAGTGTCAAGCAAGAGAGTCTCTCACTATTCCTCTATAATAGCTTTTCTCTTCAATCATTCCTCCTTGATCCTCACCCCAAATGCCTCTTATATAGATTTAGGATTTGGGTGTTGAGAGTGAACTTTTCAATGTGGGATGGGAATCCCAACTTAATTTCCTCAATTTACCCTCTTTTCCATAATGTCATGAATAATGGAGCATTTAATGCACCAAACACATATGCCATGTATTTTCCTTCCACTTTCAGTTCATGGAGACTTGATCTTAGCTTTTGGTAGGCAATTCAATCACTGAAGTTGCCTCTTGCGGGCTACATTGGTCTTCATTCACACCTTCCCTTTTGGAAAGTAGTGGTTGGATTAAGAGATGATGTCCCTTTTAGTGCTTTATCTTTGTCTTCATGTTGCAGGAGAAAATTAAATTATGCTTTCGGCCTACACTATTAAGGGTGTTAAATTTTGTGTTAACAAATGCCCCCTAATGTGTGAGGTCCTAAGAAATGTCGAGGGCCGAAAGACATTCGCTTTTATACTCTTTAGTGATCAAGGTTGGAAGCAAAAGGAAGAGAACCATGGATGCATGAGTTGGAAAGCACCTATAATCAAAATGAAGCAATGTCCCAAATATATAATATCTTCTTGAGGTGGGTATACCCATGCTCAGTAGTAAACAAGCACGGCCACAAATAATACACAGTGGATCCATGTCAAAAGTACCTCAAAAATGTAAAATGCACGTTGATAAGTGCGAGATATGCAGGTATTCATGGTACTTTAACATGGCATTCTAATCTTGTGCAACTTGGGCAATGCATCGATGAGTAATACACCTATTTTTCCCAAGGTCTTCAATGTAAACCGTAACGATAGTACAAGTTTATATCATGAAAATAAATGAGTTGATGTCAAGCATAATAAAACACCATCTGATTACTGGTCATTGATGTATATCGTTAACAAATGTGAGGATGTCCACCGATAATGATGATGGACTCCAAGGTATTGAGTACAATCTAGCAAGTGTGAATAGATGTTCTTAAGTCGAACACTTGTAGAATCAAACAATCAGGATTCACTGATGTATACCCACTGTCATATGTGAGGAAACCTGCCACTAATGATTGCAAGATCCAAGGTATTCTAGAGTTCCTAGATGATGATTTGGCGTGGATAGGAAGAGATCCATCGGAGGGAGCGCATTTATGCATCCCACATCAACTGACACGAAACTAATATCAATAGTTTGATATAATTTGGTAGAGATATGAGATCCAACACTGTATACTGTCACAAGGAAGGCCGACATGATTGGTCAGGAATATTTGAGGAATGGCCAACACTATTTTGACTTCCCTTGGACACATGACACGATGCATAGTGACACTTGGCAACATAAGATTCAAGTAATCTACCTTTATGAAATTTGTCAATGCCATATGCATTAATGAAAGATCCATAGTTGATGGGAAGGACAACCCATCGATGGAGTTATGTTCAAATTACTGGTACATTTTCCTCAGGCAGATGTAAATGGTGTACTGATATGTGTCGTGTTCAAGGGCAACAAAGACTGATTGTTGCCACTCATTCCATGATGGAATATGAATTGATTCAATGATCCCCCTTTTTGGATCTTTGCATTTTTTATTTGTTAATACCTTTTTCATTTATAATCTTGAAAAAGAATAAAGCATTCTATAGTACCTTGGAGGAAACAAGTGTCTCGAGGGCGTGCACCTACATTCCAAGGGCACGAATTAGGCTCAGGCAAAGATGAAATTGCAAACAGGGGTTGAGCTAGTTATGTACACTCTTGTGGATGTTTCCTCCATGGATATCGCTACTTGAGGTAGGATTATGTGTCGACAAATGATGAAATAATACCAAATGACTGCTTATCTTCAATTATATGAAATGGCCAAGTAGAAGTGAGCTAGTAAGGTCTAAATCATACTAATTCTTGGAAAAAATACTAGATGCATTAATCGTTATGGATTTTTCTCTATCTCCAACAACCCGAATCAAATAGTTTGAACATGTTAAAGTCTCCAAGTCCTGCAATCAAAATGGGTTCATCACCCAACTATTATTCAAATGCGTGTGACTAGACATGTATGAGAAAAATATAAGTAAAACACTAGTCATTTTTTACCATTTTCCTTGTAGTTGTAGTCATTGGATGAGAGGAGGCAACTTCTTCAAGGATGAATTTCAGAAGCTATGAGCCATTATTCAGTGATCTACCAATTGTAGGTAAGTCTTCATGTCGGTCCGGGAAGTAGAAATAGTTCATGTATTTTTTGAATTTATCAAATATTCCATATTTTTATGAAATTTTGATTTTTATCTTCGAAGAAAAAGAGAAAAAGAAGAAAAGCCTACGTTATTTTTTTTGGTGTGTGCAAGGATACTGACAAAGTATTTGTGTATGATGCAGAACTTGGATCAACATGTCCAGGAGGCATTGTTTACGGCTCTAAAGCCAACATTTGTATCTAGAACCTTAACACACTTTTGGGTTATGATGTAATTGATTTTCCATTATACATGTGATGGTTGTTTCGACTTTTACTTATGTTATCAAATGATGTGTGCAAATGAATGCCATGATTGAGTGTACATACTTTCTATTTACAGGAATTTGTGCTAATGACAAAGATACCAATCAAGTACATAGTTAGATTATGAATTAGCTAGACCATTTAGACTTCATGGAACATTAATATATTCAATAAATTCAAAATTATGTTCTAGAAGACGTACTTGTAGAAATTTATGATAAGTGTATGGTCTTGAACCTGATATTGATTGTTCAATTGAGACACCACCAGCCGAGAGTCCAATTTGACAACAATTTGACATGTTCCAAGGGTGGTAGCCTTCACAAGAATCTCATTCTGCAACATTATTGGTTGCAGATCCGAGAAAAGTGCCTCCTGGACATAATAGCTGATTGGTAGGTGAAAATATCACCCATGCGGTGAAAGCAGTGTTATGTGAGCTACGACCAGTGTCGTATGCAATCTTAGATAAGTGGAAGTTTATTTTGACATCTGCCAAGCCAAAAACCAAGCAAGATAAGTGTGTTCTCGAAACAACAATTGTACAAAATTCTATATAGAAAATACAACATAATACAATAGGTGTGCGATGCAATCAGTGCCTACGTGAAGTATTTATTCATATAGAGACCATTCTTGATCTTCGATAGTGGTTCCCCGTCATAGTTCACTAGCTCATAAACTTCCCGTTTTAACATAATTTTGACAACAAGTGGGCCATACCATCTTGGTTCAAATTTCCCTAACCCTGTATTGTCATGGTCTTAGTCATAAACTAAAACCAAATCTCCTTCAGAGAAGACTCGGAGATGGAAAAATTTGTCATATTGGGCCTTGATCCATATCTTATGTATTTCTACATTCAAAGAAGCTTCCCTTTAGGTTTCATCAAGACAATGAAGATGGAGGAGTCTCTCTTCTTCTGTAGGAGTGTTAGGGAGGATTTCAATAGCCAATTTTAACAATGGAATTTCACATTCAATCGGCAACAAAACTTCCTCTCTATAAACTAGTTGGAAAGGAGTGAAACCAGTTGTATTCTTAGCCAAGGTATAGTATGCCTAGAGAGAAAAAATAGCATCAAGTGCTAGTTAGATTTGTTCTTGTTCACCATTCGTTGCATCATGGTCTTCAAAACCTTATTGATTCCTTCTACTTGACCATTACATTGAGGGTAATATGGCAAGGGAAAATCCTACCACAATGCTAACCTAGCGGTGAGTTCATCCATGAAGGAATTCCTAAAATAAGAGCCATTATTAATAACAATCTCTTTTGGCATGTCGAACCTGTTTATGACATGATTGAACAAAAAGTACGCTATGGTTTTGGTCGGGTTTTTGAATGTAGGCATCGCTTCAACCCACTTGGTGAAGTAGTCCACCTTGCTATGATGTAGTTGTGGCCACCAGCAGAAGGAGGATTACATGTCATCAAATCAATCGCCCATTTTGAAAATGGAATAAAATCACCACAAGATGTAGTGGAGCATGATGAGCACGTGTTTTCCTTCTATAGATATAACAAGGATGACACATTTTGACAGTATTGATACAATCTTTAAAGAGTATGGGCCAAAAGTATCGTGCATGCAATATTTTCTAATCCGTAGCAAACCCAAAAAGTCGATTGCCACAGGCTCTAGCATGGCAATAATTCAAAAATTGCTCGGCTTCTGTGTGAACTAAACAACATCATAAGATTAAGTCAATTCCTTGACTATACAAAGTGTCCCTAATAATGAGGTATCTTCGTGATTGATGTCAAATGCGACACCCTTCAGCACTAGATAACCAAGAATTGATCCGTTGGGTTTGGAGATATATAATAATGGTTCCATAACAAGGATGGGAAGATGTAATGAGGAAAAAATATTCATCTAGAATGGATTCCACACCTACAGTTCCCCCTTCATCGCATGGCAATTCAGACATTAACTCAACAAAATCTAAGGACTTCTTGGATTTGGCATTGAGGAATTCGAGGTCGAATTCTTGTAGGATGACTATCCATTTTGAATATTTGAACTTAATGAGTATGGGGGACAAGATATGTTTCATTGGATGAGCATCTACCACATATGTTTTTCGTGGAAGTATGTAATGTATGAATTGTTGGACAGCATGAACCACTACCAAGGTCAACTTTTCTACATGGGTTAGTGATATTTAGGGACTATGAGACCCTTACTAATGTAATACACAATGTTCTCTTGGAATGATTCATCCTATTTCACCAAAACCACCCCTAAAGTGGATTCGGTGGCAGCTAAGTATAGCAAAAAATCTCTAACATAGTTTGGACGACTAAGAATCGGGGTTGGCATTAAAGCATTTTTCAATGAATCAAATGATTGTTGAGCTTGGTCATCCCATATGAATGGTACATCTTTCTTAAGAATACACATGAAACCTTTAGAAATTTCAACATAATTAGCAATAAATCTCCTGAGAAAGTTCACTTTCCCTTGCAGACTTTGAAGTTGTCTAATTGTTTTAAGGGGGAGGGAAACTGATTTATTGCCTCAACCTTAAATGGATCAACCATAATCCCATGTTTGGATACGATGAATCCAAGTAATCTCCTAGTTACCACACAAAAAATGCATTTATGTGAATTTAACTTTATGTTATATTGACGGCAATGTGTGAAGACGACACAAAAATGTGCCAAATGTTCATCCCTTACCTTTGATCTATCTACCAAATCATCGAGATAAGTTTCGACAATGTGTTTAATATCGTGAAAGGCATATGACATGGCTCTCTGAAAAAAGTGGCCTTGATGTTTTTAAGTTCAAAATTCATTTTTCTATATGCAAAAGTGCCCCATGGGCAAATGAAAGCAATCATGTGTTGGTCTTCCTTCTTTACTTGTATTTGATTGTATCCGGAAAATCCATCCATGAAGGAAAAGATATTGCTTATGCTTTGATGGAAACATATTTCTTAGGATTGACTGATCTTAAATTTTGTCGCACAAGTTTGACATTGGGGTATGTTTTTATCTCGTGTTCAATTGTACTAGGATCAATGCCAAGAATTTTTTCATATGACCAAGCAACAACATCTCAAAAAGCTTTAAAAATAGTTGTATATTGCACAATTTCCTTCAAAGAGAAATTTGCATTGATATTAATGTTTTCTATGACGCCTGGTTTGATAGAGATATTGATAGGGATAGTTTGTGAAATGTTTCTTGGAATCGATTTAATACTGAGAGGGGGGGGTGAATCAGCATTAACACAGTTATGAACAATTTTTAACTTCTTGAACAGATTTTTCTCAATTTAATCTTGATCATCAATTATGCATCATCATGTAAAAGAATCCATCCACATTTGTGTAAATAAAAGAACACATAACACACTGAATTTTTACATGGAAACCCAAACAGGAGAAAACCACGGAATGCTCTTTTATAATGAAAAAGATTACATTCAAGGAAGCACTGACTTACTTTGTTTACCAGCACCAACTGGAAGGAGTCACCGACCCCCTGGTTTTATAGGCACCGACTTGAGGGAAGAACCAACTCCCTGTGTTCTCCAACACCAACTAGAAGGAAGCTACGACCTCCTACTCCTTGCCCCATTCTACCGCACATATATACAAAATAAGATACTACGTTGCTTTATTATGCACACACTTCAGGTCTTTTGATGATCATTCTGTTGTGCACAACCTTCGTATGCAGTTGTATTGTTGTCACTTTGCTGCATACATCACTTGACTTCTCATTCCACTCAACACTTCACTTCAACTGATGCCGCATTTCTTATAATGTATGCTACTTCAACTGATTCTGCAGTCTACGCCAAGATTTACAATGTCGTTATGTTACTGCGCAACTGCACTTTCAACTGATACTATGCAACTATTGATGACTTGTTGTTTTGATGTCGTGAAGGTCAGTATCAGATGGAACTGTGCACTTTCTAAGATGTATCCATTCGGTGTAAGTGCCATAGTCTTTCAAAAAATCTGCGACTTATTGTGCATCATATGATTCATCCTTTCGGTTTAAACGCACTTGCCTCAGATCATCCTCGTCATGACGCGCCTACTTGATTATGTTGCAACTCGGTCTCTACGGATGCGCATCTAATTGACTTCTTTACTTAGCACACTTCAACTTAATCCTCATATCAGTTAGACTTATTCACTTCGCACATTTTTTGATATACTTAAGTTCTGCGTGGATCCACCTAAAACATTTGTGACTATATGTGTGTTGTCTTCAACATGGTCATTCGGACCTCACACATTTATGCATGCATCTATAATTCTTCCTTCCTATACTTGTGAAACCGTCATAAATTCACAGCATCATTCTGTGCACTGTCAGCTATCACATTCCTCTGCATGTGTGCATTTGGATCCCCATCTAGATCATGTTGTTCTGATTCCATGAGCCTTTGATGCCCCGAATATAAATCTGTATCTTCCACTTACAAGCAAATCATCCTCGCTATCAAGCTTACCTCAAATATCTAACTTGTTTCTTATTTATACTAGTCCTGCATGGATTGTATGTCCCCAAGTTGGTTGTGGCTTTCCTTCTTCCTTGCTTCACGGATTATGATTCTGCCACTTGTCATCTTCTATGCTACTTGAGGTGTCATCTCTTATGGATCTTGCGCATACGTGGTCCACAACTTAGTGGGACTTTAACGTTTGTAGTACCGTCACTTTGCGCACTTGATGTATCATTGCTTTGCGTAACTTGCGCATATATAATCTTGCGGTACCATCACTTGTGGGTCTTGCATACTTGTTGTGTCATCAATTGTGGAATTTGTGCATATGTCGACTTCAACCGATACACTCTTCTTGGAACTTGTGCATGCTTCAACAACTGAAAGCTTCTTCTGATTGGTGGGACTTGCGCGCTTTCAATATTGATCAACCATAAGCTTGCTTCATGTTCCTTGTACACTCCCCATCCTTGTCCATTCAACATTTGACTTGTTTGTTCATTCTATAATCTTCTCTTGACTTGCTTGCGCACTTTTACCTTTGTTCAACCAACTCTTTGGCTTGCTTGTGCACATGTACCTTTTTTCAACCAATTCCTTGGTTGTTACCTTGAAGAAGTATGACTTGGTGGATTGATATATGAGAATGCACCTTATGCATTTCTTATGTACTTCTTCAAACTTGATATGCATGATGTACTTCTCTATAATTCTTCATACATGTTGGATGCACTTCCGGATATAATTCTTCATACCGGCATCCATATCCTTCTTCTTCTTCTTATGTGCACATATACCACTTCAAGGTGGCTTCCATATACTTCTTCAAACTGTCATATGAGTGTTGAATCTTCTTTGACATCCTCTTTGACATTAGTTGGCATCAATGACAACCAAAGTTCAACAATATTCCCCTTTGGCATTGGTGTCAACACCTTATGAAGCTGTGCATAATCATCTTCTTGAGATTGTATGCTTCATCTGTGCTTGTCGTGGTGCTCCCCCTGTGTACTTTGCTAGTTGAACCTTTAATATCTGCGCAATCTGCTGTGAATAATTCTGATACTCTTGCACATACCACAAGCTTTATGATGATCTTTACTACTCTACTGCATGTATCATGGTTAGCTTCGTGTTATTCAACTTTATCATATTCATGCCATTTCTCCAATGATTTGCTTCACGCCCTTTCACGTCTTTGCTACTGCATGCTGCTGCTTCTCATCTTCTTGTTGTTTCTTCTCGGTTGCATTACTTCTCAGCTTCATCCATCTTCTCCCCCTTTGACATCAATGGAAAAGATTTTCCATTACTTGCGCAATGTTAGGTTCTTATTTCTTCTGCTTTGCATTGGCCTTTATTGACTACTCACAGGGATAAATCCCCCTGTCTTCATGCTTCATTTCTTTTGTTGAATTTTTTGCGCTGATATCCAATAATCTGTATATTGCTTTCCTATACATGTGCTATATTACTTTTGTATCTTGATATCATGTTCCTGTCACACCACTTCATCATTCTTTGCACAGTGATTCATGCAATCATCCTTTCGTCCCATTTGCGCAGTGCCGAAGTCAATCTTTTGCTAGTTTTGCACTGACTACCTTTTTGCGCCTGACTATTGCATCTATCGCATTTACTGCACTGTCACCAGGCCTTGTCACATTTAATGTCATTGCATCTCTTCCCATGACAACCAAATATTTGGCATGTTTTTCATCTATCAGCCAAATCGACATTAAAGCGGATATGACACTCAGTTCATGTAGAAACAATGACGTGTCGCATTTGTACTCAAGCCTGTTGGGGCAACATCATTCGTCACATAGAGCAATGAATTTGATTTCCACTTTTTGAACTGATTCTCGAGACCATTAATTCCAGCATTAAATTTTGGAAAATCCACCACCTTTTTTGAATCGCGCAGTATTGAATGCACATATCTTCAACTTAACTCCACGTGCGTGAAAATCATCCATTTGATTCTATAAGATCTCTACGAAAAATATGGTTCATCACCTTTTACTCTCCTTCCCTTCTACGTTTCATTACTTCCTAACTTCTTATCTTTCTTGCCAATGGGTTCCTTCTACCAGAGAATGAATAATTCCCTTGAGAGTGTGTGACTTGTTGTTCAGTCACAGCAATCTAAATTTACTTTCCTGAGAGTTGACATGGGGGCCTGGAAACGCTGAATGGAGGACACAGAGTACCAACAATAGTACGTTCACTCGCATGTGAATTATGGGCATGGTGAACAATTGACTCACTTGAGCTGTTAGGTCGACAATATGGAGTTGCAACAACAACGTATTTTGGACAAGTTGTCATCACTTCGGTCCGAGCATTCTGAACAACCATAATCTACAACATTACAGCTTCTTCCTTTGCACCCATCCTCGGAGTGTATTAATCTGGTTCCAGTGGATTTGGAGCTTCGAATCCCACACCAGCCAGACTCAGAACTTGACCTTGAACTGCGATTGTAGATTACTCTCAATTTTTCGGTCTTCAATTGTTTTCTTGTATACGACTTTTTGGCCTCGGCATGGAGTCCCTTCTGAAATTCATTTTGTAGAAGACTATGCAATTTTGAAAAAACATTGATTTTGAATGCAATACAAATTACACTTTTGCGCAGACTCGTGTCTATCTTTCAACAATGTTTGTACTTTTTCTTCATACAGATATATGCAGGAGGTTTATATTTTGTGCCATTATACTTAACTTTAGTAACTAATTTTTCTCCATTCTATCATATGCAATAGTTCTTTATACAATAATCATAAATGAGTAACAAACTGAATGCAAGCATGTTTATGAAAATCCTTTTATGCGACAATTTGAACATAACACATAACTTTTTGCAACTTTGATAAATACTGCGGCAGACACCTTCTAACCCCAAACTTCACTAACATACCCCTTGAATTCCTAAGATACATCATGTTGAATTCAAGGGTCTCACTTAATCTTCTCAAGACCAACAAGAGAGGCAACAATTGCTTGTTGCTTTAGATGTATCTGGATTATCTTATTTTGTGCATTTTTTAGGAGATTTCCTTATCTATGTTTTCATGTGTTGTATCATTCTTGTGTTGCGCTTGACTGTCTTCTTTATAGATTCTTGCAATGTGATTTCATTAGGACGGATTACTACTCTTCGACAATACAAGGCCTTATGTCCAAAACCATCACATGCATAACATCTCATAGTTTGACAATACTTTGCAACATGACCCATGCGATTGCATTTTGCGCACTTCATCTAGTTGATCCTTATTTGATTAGTATAGTGAGAAGAGTTGTAATTGTTAAAGGAATTGGCATACCTGAAGGACTTTACTTGATTTGGACAATGTGCACTGTCGCAGACCATCCTCAATGTTTTTTCATAACCAAGTCCGGACTTGTCTTCTGGCATTATTTGATCTTTCATAATCTTGTTGAGAATAGATGTGTTGCCTTTGAATTTGTTCAACATTTCTTCTTCAGATTCTCCCTTGTCACTTCCAAACTATGCACAAATAGTAGTATCACTCATGATATGCACTTGGTTCTTTCCTTTTATCTCAATCAGTTTGTCTTCTAAACAAGATATCTCTTTGTCCTTCTCCTCAAGTTGACTTGTCAGAATCCTATTTTTTTGCGCCAATTCCTCCAAGGAGTTCTTCAACATGGATCTTTCTTCTTCAAGTATCTTGATCTTGTTAGCTGCACAATTCAATTGTTCTTCATAATCCATCATTCTTTTACTTACTTGTTTATCATGAGATTCTTGAATTTCTTTTGCCTAAATGACTTGCTCTTCAGACTTCAATAGTTGTTCCTACAAGAGTTTAATGTTCTTCCTTGATTTCTTCAATTCATCTAATGCAATGATCAATTCACCTTCCCAATCAAATTCTACAGCCTCTTCTTCTTCAGTTTGATGTCAAGTTTAATATCTGCGACATGCTTTGAAGGTGTAACTAGCTTTGGAGGTGTTTTGAAGCACCCACTAAAGAAGTATTTGTCTAGTGATTTTGGTTTGCTTTATGCAACTGGAGTATCCTTCTTGACAGACGAACTGCTTTTTCTGCCTTCTTCTTCTTCCACAAAATCCATGAATAGTACTTCTTTTGGATTTCCGTCGCAATCACTTTCTTCATATGCATTGTTGTCTTCCTCAGTATACAAACTTTTCCTCTACTTTGGAATACTCCTCTTATTTGCAGGTCTGTGTTGAGTACGTGCAGTTCTCCGATCATGGGAACTAGATTCTTCCTTGTTTTCATTGTCTCGTCTTCTTTACAAGGACACTTAGAAGCAAAATGGCCTATACCACCACATTTGAAACATTTGAAAGGCAATTTTTTTTTGTACTTACCTCGACCTCTTTTCAGCTTTCTTACAAAGTTGGACTCCTCGTCATTTAATTCATTGCAGGATTCCTTGTCATGCTCATGCTTAGCCTTCCTAGTGGCTTTGAATGCTGCTTCTCTGTTGATGGGATTTTCTTTCTCAATTCTCATCTCATATGCAATCAGGATCCCCTGAAGTTCGTCCTTCGTTAGGTCTGCAAGATTTGCTCTGTCTTCTAACACATAAAATTTTGCATCAAATATTGAAGGCAAAGTTCTTAGTATCTCCTGTACTACTGATTCTTCTTCTAGGGTGACTCCAAGACTTTTGATAGCATTGACTATCTCGCCAATTCGCCGGAAGTATGAAGAAATTCTCTCTCCATATTTCATCTTCAAAGATTCATATAACCCAGATTATTTCTGCAAATTAGCCTTCTTGACCTTCTTGTCACCTTCATGGATACCTCTGCGCTTATCCCATACCTCCTTGGCTGACGCACAGTACATAACCTTGATAAATTATGTGTTTTTCAATCCACATAATAGCGCATTTTTGGCCCTTGCATTACATTCATATAATCTCATTTTAGCTGGGTCCATTGATTCAACTGTTGGGACGTTGTAACCATCTAAAATGGACTACCAGACATCTGCTCCTAGTGATTGTAGATAAACTTCCATCCTGACCTTCCAAAAGGTATAATTGGTGACATAAAACCTTGATGCTCTATGGTAGAGATACCTTCTTGTTTGTCCATATCTGCGCATGGATCTATCTTCAAAATGTTAAGCTGTTACCGAAGGCACCCGCTCTGATACCAATTGTTGGAATCGATTTAATACTGAGAGAGGGGGTCAATTAGTATTAACGCAGTTATGAACAATTTTTAACTTCTTGAACAAATTATTCTAAACTTAATCTTGATCATCAATTATGCTTCATCATGTAAAAGCATCCATCCACATTTGCGCAAATCAAAGAACACATAACACTGAATTTTTACGTGGAAACCCAAACGGGACAAAACCACGGAATGCTCTTTTATAATGAAAAAGGTTCCATTCAAGGAAGCACCGACTTCCTGTGTTTACTAGCACCAACTGGAAGGAGGCACCGACCCCATGGTTTTAAAAGCACCGACCTGAAGGAAGCACCAACTCCTTGTGTTCTCTAGCACCAACCGGAAGGAGGCTACGACCTCCTGCTCCTTGCCCTATCCTGCTGCCAAGATATACAAAATAAGATACTGGGTTGCTTTACTACGCGCACACTTTAGGTCTTCTGATGTTCGTTATGTTGTGCGCAACCTTCGTATGCAGTCGTATTGTTATCACTTTGCTGCATACATCACTTGGCTTCTCATTCCACTCAACACTTCACTTCAACTGATGTCACACTTCTTATGTTATGTGCTACTTCAACTGATTCTGCAGTTTGCGCCAAGATTTACAATGTCGTTATGTTACTGCGCAACTATTGATGACTTTCTGTTATGATGTCGTGCACCAGTATCAGATGGAATTGTGCACTTCCTGAGATGTGTATGTTCGGTGTAAGCGCCACAGTCTTTTAGAATATCCATGACTTATTGTGCATCATATGATTCGTCCTTTCGGTTTAAATGCACTTACCTTAAATCACCCTCGTCATGACACGCATACTTGATTCTGCTGCAACTCGGTCTCTGCGCATATGATTGACTTCTTTACTTAGAACACTTCAACTTAATCCTCATTCATCAATTAGACTTCTTCACTTCACACATATTTTGATATACTTAAGTTATGCGTGGATCCACCTAGAACATTTGTGACTATCTGCGTGTTGTCTTCAACACGGTCATTCAGTCCTCACGCATTCGTGCATACAACCGTCTTTCTGTACTTGTGCAATTGTCACAGATTCACAACATCATTCTGTGCACTATTAGCTATCACATTCCTCTGCATGTGCACATTCGGCTCCTCGTCTAGATCATGTTGTTTTGATTCCACAAGCCCTTAATGCCCCGAATATAAATCTATATCTTCCACTTACAATCACTTCATCTTCACTATCAATCTTACTTCAAATCTCCAACTTGTTTCTTATTTATACATGTCCTGCATGGATTGTATGTCCCCAAGTTGGTTTTGGCTTTCCTTCTTCCTTGCTTCATGGATTATGCTTCTACCACTTGTCATCTTTTGCGCTACTTAAGGTGTCATCTCTTCTGGATCTTGTGCATGCATGGTACACAACTTAGTGGGACTTTAACCTTTGCAGTACCATCACTTTGTGCACTTGATGTATCATTGCTTTGCGGAACTTGTGCATACATAATCTTGCGGTACCATCACTTGTGGGTCTTGCGTACTTGTTGTGTCGTCGGCTGTGGAATTTGCGCATATACTGACTTCAACCGATACACTCTTCTCGGAACTTGTGTGTGATTCAACAATTGAAATCCTCTTATGATTAGTGGTACTTGCACGCTTTCAAGATTAATCAACCATAAGCTTGCTTCATGCTGCTTGCACACTCCCGGTCCTTGTTGATTCAACATTTGACTTGTTTGCGCATTCTAGAATCTTCTCTTGACTTTCTTGTGTACTTGTACCTTTTTTCAACCAACTCTTTGGATTTATTGTGCACATGTACCTTTTTCCAACCAATTCCTTGGTTGTTACCTTGAAGAAGTATGACTTGGTGGACTGATATTTGCGCATGCACCTTATGTATTTCTTATGTACTTCTTGAAACTCGATATGCATGATGTACTTCTGTATAATTCTTCATACATGTTGGATGCACTTCCAGATATACTTCTTCATATTGGCATCCATATCGTTCTTCTTCTTATGTGCGCATATGCCACTTCAAGGTGGCTTCCATATACTTCTTCAAACATCCATAGGAGTGTTGAATCTTCTTTGACATCCTTTGACATCCTCTTTGCCATTAGTTGACATCAATGACAACCAAAGTTCAACAATGTTTGTCAAATTCCCTTCCACAAATACATCTTGTGTTTATATGGGACATTGGTACCATTCCATATCATCATTAGGTGTAAGGTTTTTAGGCCTAACTTCCAATGATTCTCTAGTAGGTAGAAATGATGATCGATGATGCATATCATCCCATGGTTATTCAGAGATATTCATAACTTCTAATATAGCTTCACCTAATGAAAAAGTTTGGTCTAATATGTCATGATATTTGGGAGTATTGATGGCCCATGTCGGCGAAGTGTAAGAACCATATTCTTCCTGTGGGGGCGGATATTGACCATCCTATGCTGAAGCCATTTGAATAGCTTGGATGAAACTTGTACAACAAATAATGGTAAGTTCTCCAAGGCATCACATTCAACATATTTGGGCATTACTTCGGCATCACATTCTACATATTTGGGCATTACTTCGGCATCATTTTCCACCATAAAGCATTCCATCAAGACGTTTTGCTATAAAGGTGGGTCATCCGCTAGAATGGGTTTGGGAAAAACCAACAGTGAGAAGTAAACCTTTGTGGTGATAGTGAATAATATAGCTACTTGTTGATTGGGTATTGGTGGTGGGAATGTAAAATTTCCCATGATGGAAGCATCTTTGAACAATCCTACCCGATGCCTTGAACCACCGTTCACGAATCCTCAACAAAAGGAACATTTGATTGGACAAGAGTTTCAGGTGTATAGTAATCTAACTGATTGATCGTGATGATATTCCCTTGGTGAGGGAACCAAATCACTCGGAACACTAAAGATACTACATCCATGATAGCATGCATCCAACTACAACCCAATAGAAAATTGTAGTCTATGGGCACATCTACTACCTCAACATCAACTGTGACTGTTTATCCTCCTGATTCAATTGGGTAGGCTACAATAAGTCTAAGGAGGGAAAGAATGTCCATCAAATGCATTTGAAATAGTGTGGGATGGAGCTAAGGTGGGTGCTAATACTTGCCAACATTTTAATGACATGACACAAGTTGATGCCCCTTCATCAACCACGATTCAAAAAGTGTTATTTCTGTGAGATGATACTTTGATTTGAATGGCAATTTGTGAAGGAAGCCTACATGATAGTCGGTTTAATTCAAATAATATCAAATTAGTATCAGATGGATCTACAACCTCGATTGCATAAAATAGTGCCTTTCTTTGTGCAGGACAACATTGCAATGCCTCTAGCACTGACTTGGCACATGGTGCTTGAGCTATATCTTCAACAACACTGTATTTGTAAGCATCTCTCACGTTAGGATTATGAGTTGTTTTACGTAGAACCCCTTTGGGAGGGTGAGGTTCTATGTCAATGGTTGGTTTCTCGGTGGTTAGAGAACCATTTGGTTGTGATGTTGATGTATCTAAAGTGTTAGGAGGGACAGTATAAGAACAAGCTATTGTTTGAATGTTCACCTCATGATCACACGTGAAAACATTATCGTTTGGAGTATTGCTCCCTTGCAAGGGGTTAGATAGGTTGCCCCTTGGTGGAGGTAGCGACACAACAACAACCATTTGTTGTTGTTGTGGTGGGAAGGGTTGTATCAACACGGCGGGTTGTTGTTGTTTCCCACCACATTGAGCCATCGTTCGATGAACATCCTCCATAAAAGGGCACTAATGACTGGGATAGTCTCCCTAACAAATTTTACAAGGGAACTTGAATGTCTTTTTCTCTTGGGTTCCTCCTCCCATAGTGTTATGGTTTGGTTTCAGTACTGTCCAAGAATTGGCATTTTGTTTTTCTTTTTCTTTTTCCTTATCTCATTTAAATTCCATGGATTGGACTGTAAGGGCTTTGTAATTTTGGGAAGGACTAGCAGATTTCTACTTGGCTTGGCCAGCTTTGGGTTGCAAAGTTTGAAAAAACATATTTCCTGATTGTTGGGTAACCTGATCAAGCTGATTAACTGAACCATTCACACAATCTGCATGAATTACCTGGGGTGGCCTAGATGGATTTGATGTAGGTCTTGCAACATGGGGTATTACATCATAAAGAGTGCTCGATTATGAATAAATCAAATCCATTTGTTAGGCACTCTGAATGAGTTTCTCTTTAGTCATGGCTCCTGAAATAGCCACATATTTTGCAAGAGTAGGCAACAATGACTTTATGAACTAGTTTGCTAAGAATTGATCTAGAATATTTGCTTGGATAAATCTTTGATGCCTCCTCAACTCATGAATACGATCATATATATAAGTAGAAGTGGATTTCCTAAGCGAAGTCAATAGTTTTGTACCCATTTCATAGTGGAAAGGTAATTGAAAATGTGTCAAGAATATTATGGCTAAAGATGAGAAATATGTGAATGTACTACAAGGCAATTCAATGTACCATTTCACAGCGCTTCCCGTGAGGGTTTGTTGAAAAAAACACAACCTGATACTATCATCAACTAGGAATTTAGATGAATGCCATAAGTGAAATGCCATCACATGGTTTGATGGGTCATCTCCTGGTTTTCCATCAAATTTGGGTATATCTAATGGGAGTTTGGTTGGTATTGTTGACCACCCATTCATATGTAGAACATGATCATTTGCCAGTCGGGATAAATCTGATAGATTTAAAGTATCCATAAATGGTGATTTTGTTGGTGCCACCGCATAAGCTTGTTGCACGGGTGGATCCTGGTGTCCCCATGGATTTTGTCCTTGGAATTGATTGGCATTCCAAGGTGAAATCCCCCCTTGTGGAGGTGGGACCGAAGAAGATTGGGTACTTCCTGGAACTTGACCACTCCATTGAAAAATGGGGTTGATAGGTGGAATGTTTCTCCCCACCATGGTACCTATTGGAGGTATTATATTTCCCCTAGGAATTGTGCTAGGATAAGTTGGAGGATGATCCCCTGGGAAACTTCCACCCATTTGTGGACGATAACTCCATGTGGTGTTCATGTTCCAAGGTCCAGAAATTCCGCTAGGAATATTGAAATTCCATTGTAAAGGGTTTCCCATGGATAATAGAACATGTCCAAATATTTGGGATATCTTGAATATTTGGAGATCCTCCAAATGTGTGTGTGGTGTGGGATTGACCATCCCAACCATAGGGAAAACCAATGTTTGGTAAAGAAGACCCAATAGTTGGTATACTTGTCGATGAAGCAGATGTATGTCCAGGATTAGAACTTGGAAATGTACCAACCGACACTGGTGGAATGAAACTGTATGATGTTATATGACTCGATGGATGAACCCATCGATGCATGCATGCTTACGAAATTCACTCTTTCAATTTGATGAACTCTCTAAACTATGAAAAAGTAAGAGGTTTATAATTCTCTTTCCAACTCATGCAACATGTAAAGTTTCCAAATACAATCAAAATTCCAACTCGGAAAAGAAAGTTTTAAAAGCATAAACAACTTCATACTCTTTCCTCTTTCAATGATTTCTCATCATCTAAGCAAAGTAAGAGACATTGCTTCCTATCTATGCATGTGGTATATGGCGTTTGCAAAACATAATAAAAAAAATGCTTCAATTTGAACAAGAAAGTTTCCAAAAGCAAATACAACTTTTATACTACCCTCTCTTCAAATGGCTTCTCAAATCAATGCAATGTAAGATAAATTGATTCATTTGCAAGCATGTAAGATAGTAAATTTCAAAATGTGATCAACACCTCAAGTGAAAATGAATGTTTCAAAATCAAAGACAACTTCCTACTAATCTCCTTTTCAATGAATTCTCAAAACAATGCGAAGTAGAGGGGAACCTGATTCTTTTTCATCTCATTCACATGTAACACATCACTCTAAGAGGGATAAAGGTACCCAATGGTTGATGATTGCTTCAGAGCTGGAAGTGATGAGTATTCTAGGGTTCTGCAGGCGGCGGGCTTGCCGAGGGCCTGATGTTGACAGGCGTTCTGCACGGCGGTCAGGGTGTTGTTTCTTCACATGATCGCTGCCTCCTTTCTTGGCAGGTCGATTTATGGGATTAACCCTATTACTTACCCTATTTTTTTACATTTTACTGATGTTCTCTCTATTTAGACTGCTATGGATTTGGAAGACGGTTTAGACTATAGCAGTGACCATTTGGTGCTGGGGGATATTTGGGCTTCGCCACCTAGCAGTTCTTGGGATGTGGTTGGGGATAGGTCACCCATTGTGTGTGGTGGTGAACGGTCTGTGCCATTGGACTTAGTCTCCAACCCAGGTTTTTCTGTTGTGGAGGGTTGTCAGGATTTTTTTGCTTCGTCGGGCCGGTTTTCTGGAGCTCCGTTCTCCTCGGAACTGGACAGGGTCTTGACTGCGGATAACCGGGGTGGAACTATTTGGGGTTTTTCAGGCACTCATACTCCCCTGTTTTCACTTGTGGAGTCTCCGTCGGGCTTTTGCAGTTCACCTGGTTACTTGAACGTCTCTGCTAATGTAACGGATTCAGGTTGTGATTTTGGAAGGTTTGGCACGGGTTGTTCCCTTCAGGGTTCGACGGATACCTCGGTGTTGGGCTCGGCACATTTGACTAATGTGGGTTTCATTGCTGGTTTTTTGGGTTCCACGGAACAGAGGGGTTACCCTACCCCTCTATTAGCAGGTTTCGATGCTCGTCCTTTCAGTAGGGAGGGGCCGAGGAGGCCCGGGAGGTTTGTTCTCGGGTTAAAACGAGAAGGAAATGGTTAAAAAACAAGGGGAAGGCTCCTAACTATTCGCTGGGGTAATATATAGGGTTCCAACAGATTTTGAAGATGGTTAAAATGGTGTTGGTTGGTAGGGTTTATGGTCGGGCAGTGGCCCTCAAGACGGTGATCAATTGGGCGACGAACAACTGGTTGGAACATCTTGGATATGTTCCAGAGGTGGTAGCTCTATCAGGAGGTTGGTATGCTTTTCACTTCACTCAAGAGGATCATGCTCTTTGGGCTCTGGGAAGAAACTGGAACTTGGTGAACGTTCCCCTCTTACTGAAACCTTGGACGCTGATTTTTCCTTTGTTGCATCGAAGATCCAGAAGGTGGCCAGGATTCTGCTTAGTATTAATGTGAGGGATGGTCTTGCGGATGGTATCGATCTTCGTTGGGGGCCTTATGTCTTTCCTCAAATACTGGACTATGAAAATGTCCCTTTTTAGTGCCGAAGGTGCCACGAATATGGTCACCCTGCTATTGATTGTACGCTCTCGCTTCAAATGAGGAATGGATCTCCCACTCAGAGGAAGGTAAGGGCGGACATCTGTCATGAGGATTCTGAGCATACTTCACAAGAATTGTCGGTTCGGGTTCTTGCTGAATTTCATGAGACGGTTTTGGTAGAGGAGATTCCTCCGTTCGTAGATGCTGAAGTTCCTGTGAACGCTTCGGTTGTTGCTCAGGTTTGCGGACATCCTTTGACTCTCTCGGCAGTGGCTAGCAGTGAGCTTGTGCACCCACTATTTCGACTAGCAGTCATGACCTCGGGTACTGTTCCTCCTCCTTGCTCTCCGTCCATTAATTTCTTTTTGAAAAATTTAACCATCCTTGGTCTTGATTGGGTGGAAGGCTTGAAGAACTTGCATATCTCCTCCCATTTGTTGTTTCCCCCCTCCCCCGACATTTGTTCCTCTAAGGTGGTTACTATCCCTAAATCCTTCATTCAGAAGGCATCCCCTTCCCCGGTTTTTTACGGTCCCCCTGTTACCAACCTCTTTGTGGCTGCGCCACAGTCCCCCACTAAATCAACTGACTCTGGTTATTTTCTTCGCTCCTCCACCAAACCATCTGCTGGAGGTCTGGGGAAAGGTAGGGTTAAATTGGCAAAGGGCAGGGGTCAGCGGTCTTATCTTTCTAAAGCTAAATCCAAAGCATGTTCGGACCTTCTTGAAGGTAAACAGCAATCCATTGAATGGGCACTTAGAGCTGTGCAAGCCCAAAAAAAGGGGCACTAATGAAAATTATGTCCTACAATTGTCGAGGTCTTGCTAGTCCCTCGAAAAGATCATCGTTGCGGAGGGTGCTCGACAATGAGCATCTGGATGTTCTTTTGTTATAGGAAACTATGGGGGTTGGTATGGAGGTTACTGCTAAGTTAAAAGGCTGGTTTCCGGGATGGAATTTTTAGGCTTCAGATGCTAGAGGTAGATCTGGTGGTTTAGTTGTGGGTTGGAAGGAGGCTCGTATCAAGGTTTCCAACTTATGGGGGATGGAATCTGTTTTGGGCATGTCTTTTCGGGCCCTTGATTTTGATAGGGAGTTTACTGTTATTAACATCTATGGGCCTTATTGCAATAGGATTCCTTTCTGGGAGTCCCTGTTGAGTAAAGTTGTGATTAAGGGTGATTCTATGATTCTGAGGGGGATCTAAACTTTTATTTGGGTCAGGATGAAGTTTGGGGTCCTCGTGCACAGGTGGACACACTTATTGATTTTTTCATCCGGAAACTGGTTGAAGGAAATTTGGTGGATGTTGAACCAATCTGTCTTAAACCATCCCGGAGAATCAATCGGGTGGGTGATTGTAGGATTGCGAAATGTCTGGACAGATTCCTGCTTGGGGATCATCTGGTAGAAAGTTTTTTTCATATTCGTTAGTGGGTTGGTTGTGGGGGTTGCTCTGATCGTGTTCCTATTTTTCTTGAACTAAAAGATGGTCCTGTTAAGCCGCCTTGTCCATTGAAATTCAATAAGATTTGGCTGAAGGATCCCACTTTTTTTTATCTATTCCTTTCTGTCTGGATTCCTTTTTGGCCCGAGAACAATATCTCTGTTGCGTTTCAATTTGCTGAAAACATCAAGCGTTTAAAGGGTCCGACTAAACAATGGGAGGTAGAGAAAATACTTAGGGAAGATCAGGAGCTTAAGCAGATAGAAGAGGAGCTAGCCACCATTGCTTTGAGTAATGGGGGTGGATTTCTGACACCTGATTCCAAGGAGAATTTGGTACGTTTGGAAGGGCGCAGGAACATACTCCTTCTGGAGATGGAGGAGACTTGGCGCTTAAAAAGTAGGGCAATATGGTTAGAGAGTGGTGATGAAAACTCCAAGTTTTTTCATGCCTATGCCAAAGGGAGACGCTCGGCAAATACTATTTGGAATTTGAAGGATCACTTGGGTGCATCTCATAATACCTTTGAAGGTATGGCACGGGTGGGGGTTAATCACTTTCAGGATCTATTCAAAGCCAGTGACAGGGATAATATTGAGGAAGTCATTAGGGTGGCTCAATTGTTTCCACACTTTATGGATGAGGAGGACAACATAAAGTTGTTGGAAGTCATTACAGCTGATGAACTGAAAGAGGTCCTCTCTTGCTTTTAGAAGGACAAAAGCCTTGGGCTTGATGGGTGGACTATTGAATTCTTCCTGGGACTATTTGATTTCATTAGGGGAGATCTGTTGAAATTGATTGAAGACACTCGACAAGAGGGAAGGATACCGGCTAGCATTAACTCTACCTTCATAGCATTAATCCCTAAGATGGATTCTCCTTCAACTCTGAATGATTTTCGACCTATCTCCTTATGTAACTATGTTTACAAGATTGTCACTAAAATCATTGCTCGACGCCTCAAGGATATCCTCTCGACTCACATTTCTGAGGAGCAATTCGGTTATCTAGAAGGCCTCCAGATCCATGAAGCCATTGGGGTCGCTCAGGAGGGTCTGCATAGTATTAAAACAAAGAAGCTGAAGGGGGTTGTTCTAAAAATTGACCTATCAAAAGCCTATGATAAAGTAAGTTGGTTGTATCTTCATCTCTTGCTTACTCATCTGGGTTTTGACATTAATTTCATTCGGTGGATCATGAGTTGCATAACTACTGTTTCCTTTTCAGTTCTTATTAATTGGGAAGCAACTCCTTTCTTCCATTCGGGACGTGGCTTGCGGTAGGGATGTCCTCTATCCCCTCTGCTTTTTTTGCTAGTTGCTGAAGGACTGAGTAGGGAAATTAAGGAAGCTAAGAGGACTGGTAACTTTTGTGGCATACAGGTTGCACCGGATTTTCTTCCTACCCATCTCCTTTTTGTTGATGATGTTCTCATATTCTGCTCGGGCTCTCTTCGGGATGGACATAAGCTGAAGGAAATACTGGACCTATTTTCTAGGGCTACATGGATGGAAATCAATGGGGGTAAATCCACTCTGACTACTAATCTTCTCTGTGTTGAGGAGGTGTAGGTTTTCACATGACTCTTTCCCTTCTCACATCTTTCTTTACAGGATGGACTCAAATATTTAGGTTTAAATTTGAAACCTAATGACTATAAGAAACATGATTAGTTGTGGTTGATCGAAAAGTTGGAGAAGCAAATGAGATGTTGGATTTATAAGTGGCTCTCCAGAGTTGGGAGGTTGGTTTTGGTCAAATTGTTGCTGGAAGCTATTCCGGTTTATTGGATGCCATTGGCTTGGATTCCTCGGGGCATTCTGGATCAGGCTAGACGACTGTGTTTTCATTTTTTGTGGAGTGGTAAGGAAGATGCTTTTGTTGCCCCTTAGGTTAGGTGGGACAAGATTTCCATCCCTAAATCCTTGGGGGGATGGGATTTGAAGAATATCTTTGCTTTTTCCAAAGCTTTGGCTGCTAAGTGTGGATGGAGGTTGATCAAGTCTGGGGGTTTTTGGGCATAGGTAATGCAACACAAGTACATTGCTCCTGACACGATCGATAGTTGGATCCGGAACCCGCTCAAATCTCACCTGGGAGGTTTTGTAATTTGGAAGGCGGTGGTTGCATCTTTCCATATTATTGAACATGATTTGGTTTGGTATATTGGTAATGGGAATAAGGTTAGGATCAGGTGGGATCCTTGGGTGGGATGTCAACATATACATCTGTTACCTGCGGGGACTTTGGATGCTTTATGTTGGGGGGGTTACATTTACCTTCATCAATTGGTTGATCCAGATGCTCTTTTCCTGGGTCGACATGCTTGGCTCCCGGCCAACTCTTTTGGTATGGATGTGGCTGATGATTTTGAACTATCGCGGTACTTCAGGGCTCTCAACCTGGACCATATTGAACTGGGTGATCATGATGATGAATTGTGTTGGGATGCGGATCCTTCAGGTGCCTATACCCCCAAAGGAGGATATATGCGGATCAGTGTCGATTTGGTGCAAGGGGATCAAGTTTGGTGGTGGAAGCTACTTTGGAAAATTCAGCTCCCACATAAGATGCATTTGTTTATGTGGTGTATACTTATGAACAAGGTGCCTACTTGGGATTTCCTCTAGAAGAGGAATAAACATGGGTCGGGATGGTACATATTATGCAAACAGAGCGAGGAAACAGTAAGCCACCTTTTTCTTTAGTGTCCATTCATCAATGCGGTTTGGGAGGTCTGTTCAAGGGTGTTGAAGGTATTTTTTCGTTGGGAAGGGAAGACTTTGGATGCTGCCTGGTGGATCTGGTATCAAAACCCGACCTTTCTTAATTACCGAGCTCTGCCTCTGTTGGTTGTGTGGGGGGTGTGGGTTTCCAAGAACAAACTCATTTTCACGGATAAAGGTTGTATGCCTGCTCAGACCGCCATTTAATGTTGTGGGATCTATTTGTCTTGTAAACGAATTGGGCATTCTAGTAGCATTAGGGACATTCAACCGGTGGACATTGATCATTCTCAGCAATGGGGTTTTTTTGATGGTGCTTGCCAAAATAATTTATGTGGTGGAGGGGCTTTACTGTTTCTTTTTCCTGATCATTTCTTTGAAATGTCTTTGGGTTTGGGGGAGGGGAGCAACAACTTTGCGGAGATTTTTAGCCTCAAATTTCTTATCACCTTTGCTCTTGAGAAGGGCTGCCACAATATAACTGTTTATGGGGACTCAATGAATGTGATTAAGTGGATTTCGGGAACTCAACACTGTCATAATCTTAGACTCTCAAACATCTTGACAGTTATCAGAGATGCTACTACTTCTTTTGACAACTTTGCATGCGTGCATGTTTACAGGGAAAATAACAAAGAGGCGGACCGGGCTTCGAAAGAGGGGCTTCTACTGGGGCCGGGGATATGGAAAATCAAGGAATTTATTGGTGGCTTGGTGAGGGAATATTATCATCATCCCTTCATAGATTGAGGGGTCGTATGGTTATTACAGGTTGCCTCCTTTTTTCAGTTTATTTTTGGGTACTATCATGGTCGCAGATTGTTGGTGTCACTCTTCTAAGTTATATTGGAGGGCTTTGCTCATGAAAACAATAGTTTTTGTTTTTGCTGATCTGAATTACAGTTTTCTATCTAACAGTTTATGTAATGATATTATTTGTATAGTTTTGACTTCAAAACTCCTTTAACGAATTCAATAACTGGAGTTTTATCAGATATTGCCTAACAGCAAAGCCACTCTTAATGAGTGAAGATGAACAATGTAATTTTGTACTTGAAAGATGAAATAAAATTACGCTTTTTTTTCCAGGAAAAAAAAAACACATCGCTCTAAAGAAATTACAATACTTTCCAATGTAAATCTGAAATAAACATCTCCAAAAAGCTTCTATGTGGTTTGATTGATAAAGAATGTTCAAAATATAGAAAATCTATGTCACTCTATATAGCTCTTTTAATGCAAAAGCAATCAATCCTAAAAGTCTTTAAGGAGTATCACACCCTTGTAATATGGGTAAACTGAAGATGCAAACAAAAATCAACTCAAACAATAACCAACCCAAATCTAAGTTGGTTCTTCTAAAGTGTTCCTATATGCCTTAATTGATAAGGAATGTTCAAAAGTGATCAAATGAAAGCCACCTAATACTAGTCCCTTTAATCCAAAAGCAATTGAAACTAAGAAATTCTAAGAAAGAGTAAATGAAATTCAAAGAAATCAAGGTTTGAAACCAAGATCTCTCCTACTAACAGTTGTTCAAGTACCAAATATGAGTCTCCAAATCAACAATTTGTATACAATTTCAATGCAATGTAAAGAAATAAGCAATTCAAGAGTTACAAATGAGAAAGTTATCTAATCAATAAGCAATTTCTTCAATCTTAGAATTCCTAAACTATAAATTTTCTCAAGCTACTGAATTTAAATCTCTTTACACTTGAGTTCCATGTTTCTCATATGCAAAATCGCACAAATCGCAAGCATAGAGGACACACAAAGCTCAAATATACTTTTTAAATCTCAAATTGCTTTACACTTGTTATCCTTGTTTCTTGTATGCAAGATCGTAGAATGAAACAAGCACAAAGGATACACTGAGATTAGATATGCTTCTAAACACAAATCAGGATGTACTTCTTCCAAAAAGTTTCTATATGATCCAATCGATAAAGAACTTTCTAAAGTGAAGAAATGCAAGCCACTCAATACTAGTCCTTTTAATGAAAAACAATTGAAACTAATAATCTTGAGGAGACGTAAAACGAAATTCAAAGAAGTCAAGGATTGAAACCAAGATCTCTCTAAAAAATGTTGGTCAAGCACCAAATTTGAGCCTCCCAATCAACAAATTGTACATAATTTCTTTGCAAATTTTCTCATTGATGGAGGTACTAGTTTGACAGATTTTCAAAACAAGGGACTTCTAGGCCTATTGATATGCAATTAGAAGAGAATCAAGGATTGAAACCATGATCCCTTCCAACATTTGTAGATCTAAAAGTCTGATCATCTTTCAACATCTTGGGGGTAAATGAGGTGAAAATTTTCAAGCTAGAGGGCTAAAATGCCTTACTAAATGTTAATTTCCTATTGCAAATCAAATCAAACGGGACCAATAGATCTAAGAACACAAATTATTCCACAAATTGCAAGCACAAATGCTTATAGAGAAGCAAAACCCAAAAAATTGTTGTAGGTAAAAAAACAAAAAATTGTTGTTTAGCCCTTAAAATTTGTCATGAAATTGATCTATTGACTAAGGAAACAAGGTTATTTTGACCTCCAAGCTATTAAGAATAATTGTAGGTCAAAATTAGGCCAATTTTAAGAAAAATCAACAAAAAGTGCAAAAATTGACCAAAAAACGCTCAAATTAAGGGGCAGACACCTTTTTAGGGAAAAAATTAGCGACTTAGTTGCCTTTTCCAAGCCAAATGTGGTGACTATGGGGGATGTATCCATAGTTTATTCAATAAAGGTAAATATGGGGGAGATGAAGGGAATTTTAAGGCCAAAATAGTATGCAAAATGACTCCAAATGGCCCCAATTTTTTCCAAATTCCTGCTATATTGATTGATTCAAACCTGAATGTAAGAAAATTTTAACAAAGAATATGTGCAAGAGCATCAATTTTTGAGAGAGGAAGTGCTAAAAACCAAGTGCCCTCCCCAATAGAGTCGACATTCTAATATGAGAAGAATCGGTAGCAGAGTAGAGAGGTAGGCTAAGACCTCCAAATTTCCCAATGGTTTGGTGAATCCACTGTCAAAGATATGAAAGAATCAATGAACACCTTTCCTAAGATCAAAGCATACTTTCCAAAGAGTTAGAGTTAAGGTAGGAAGATTGAGGATTACCTTTTGCAACGTGTTATTTAGTGAAGCCTTGTTTGCTAGTCTTTACTATTTGCAGCTCCTTAAATCCTCCATGAAACCTGCACATTCATTCACAACATGTTTCTCTACTCTCATAATAACAAAACTCAAAGGAATGAGAACTAGATCTATTTTCCTACCAATTAATTAAAACAATTAATGGGGAGAAAAATGGATTCATTTATATTAGATCAAAGAATGAAAATCTTACAACTTTATCATGAGTTGCCCCCTCCTCCCTCCTTCGTCCCAAGTTCCCTCTTCCACTTCCCAAGTCTTTGATCATTGTGAAGCATAATAGTCTCTCACTATTCCTCTATAATAACTTTGTTCTTCAATCATTCCTCCTTAATCCTCACCCGAGATGCCTCTTATATAGATTTAGGATTTGGGTATTGAGAGTGAACTTTTCAACATGGGATGGGAATCCCAACTTAATTTCCTCAATTTACCCTCTTTTCAATAGTTTTGGGTATTTGTCATGAATAATGGAGCATTTAATGCACCAAACACATATTCCATGCTTTTTCCTTCCACTTTCAGTTCATGGAGACTTGATCTTAGCTTTTGATAGGCAATTTAATCACTGAATTTGCCTCTTACAGGATACATGGATCTTCATTGACACCTTCCCTTCCGGAAAGTAGTGGTTGGATTAAGAGATTATGTCTATTTTAGTGCTTCATCTATGCATTCATGTTGCGGCTGAAAATTAAATCATGCTTTCTGCCTACACTATTAAGGATGTTAAATGGTGTGTTAACACATATTCTAGTCAAAACCACCTGGGACTTAAGTGAAGTTAGCATAAAGATGGAAAGTATTGGCTAAATAATTGGGGAGTCGAGGAAGAGGTCATTTTAAAGAATAATGATGATAAAAAAATCATTATTACATCTAAATTTAACGAGAATATGTGTGCAATAAAGAGTTAGATTATAAGAGAGAATTAATATATTATAGGAGGAAAAAGAATGAAATCAACATTGCTAAATTAAGAAGAAACTCTTATGAGCTCCATACAAAAACAAGGTGCTGGACAATTCCTTAAACGCCATGGGATGAAAGAATATGTCATATTTGTGACACGAAGAGGGTTAAAGATGAAAATCACTTTCTCTGTGGTGTTCTTTAACCCCGATACTTGAGAATCGCACAGTAGATTAGCATACGATACACCACAAATAAGCATAACATAATTAGAAATATGAGACAATAATAATAGAATATGGCATAAAAAGAGCTTTTTTATTATGAGAACAATGTTCACGACCTCTCATGTTAGGGTGACCATACACTTGAGTAGAGCTCCATTATAATATTCTTCACAAATCACTTCATAGCCTTGAAGCTCTTTAAATAAGCGTCAAATAACCAAAACCATGCCTGCTTGACATGGTCAAAATACAACTTCCTAATGGGTCTTAATTAATAAAGAGAACCTTTTTACATCGATTGCTAAACACTAACTTATTCGGCCTTGTTATAAAGTTATGGCCTTATACTATGTATGATTAAGTCTTAGAGTAATACGAGTTAGGATACGACTCTAACATGCCCTCCCCCTTCAAAAGCAACATTGCCCTCAATGCTGAAGGTACGAAAATTGTCATAAAATGTTGGTTGGTTCCCAAGGCATTGCATCTTCCAACACCATATCTTGCCACTAAATAAAAAATTTCTCAATGGTACACCCATGCAATTGTCTTTCCCTAGAAGCCAATACTGCAGCTGGTTGAATCCAAATAGATCCTTCCTCGTCCAATTATGGTAAACTGGTATGTACTTTGCAATTTGATCCAGCCGCTTTTTTAGGCAAGAGACATGGAATACAAGGTGAATCTTGGAGTGGTCTGGTAGAGAAATCTTATAGGCTACTTGTCCAATGCACTGTAGAATGGTGTAGGGCTTATATAACTTTAGATCGAGCTTCTGATGGAGACGGGCCTTAAGAGATTTATGTTTATACAGTTGTAGTTGAAGAAACACCTAATCCCCAACTTCAAAGGATCGTTCGAAGAGATGTTGATATTCCTATTGCTTAATTCTATTTTGGGAAGAATCAAATTATCTTTAAGGATGCAAAGAATGTCAGCTCTGGTGTGGAATATGTCATCCACTACCTAAACTCGTGAGGATATAGGAAATAACTGATAAGGGTTTTTGGCCTTACATTGTTTCATGTGATGTCATCTTTGTGCAACCATCATAAATGGTAGTATACCGCCATTCTACCAAAGGGAGCCAGTGGGCCCATTGGTGTGGCTTATCTGACGCAAAGTAGCACAAGTAGTTTTCCAGACACTTATTGATCTCTTTAGTTTGACCATCTGTTTGGGGGTGGTATGCAATGCTAAGATTCAACTGAGTGCCTTGAAGTTTGAACAATGCTTTCCAAAACTTGCTGGTAAAAGTGGGGTCATAGTTAGAGTCAATAGAAGTGGACATGCCAAGGAGTTTGAAAATTTGATCTAGGAAAAAGTGGGCCACCAAAGAGGGTGTAGAAGTGGGTGGTAAGGCACATAAATGGGCATATTTGGTCAGATGATCTACTACCACCATAATGATTGTTTTATTTCCTACCTCAAGAAGCCCCATAATGAAATTATGAGAGATGTCCATCGAAATATGGTTAGGAATGGGGATTGGATGCAAAGCACCTAGCAACTTCATTGTTTCATCCTTGTGCCATTGGAAAGTGTTGTAGATGGAAATAGAGTCATGGATATATTTTTCATGCCTTCCTAGAAGAAATATAGTTTAATTCTTTCATAAGTTTTATGAAATCCTGAGTGACCTGCTGTGGGTGATGAATGTAATTATGCCAAGATTCTTGATTTCAATGTTGAATCTAATGTGAGAAAGATGTGCTCCTTATACCTCAAAATATTTTGGTTCCATGTATACTCGAGTGGAGGATTTGAGTCTTCTGGAATCCATTTGATGAGGTGGTTAATTGTGTCATGGGACAATAATTCTTGTTGCACTTTGTCTAGCCATCCTGGGAATGGCAAGGATAAGGTGAAGAATGAACCCTCATCTTCATATTTCCTAGACAAGGCACCGGGCAGGACATTCTCGTGATCCTTATTATATATGATTTAATAATCATAACCCAACTTCTTAATGACTCATTTTTATTGCTCGGGTGAGGAAAGGCGATGTTTAAGGAATTACTCGAGACTATGATGGTTTGTCTTGATATGGAAATGTCAACTGATTAGATAGAGGCACCATGTCTCAATTGCATGAATGATGGCCATCATTTCTTTTTCATAGGTGGATTTGCCCAATTTTTTGTCAAAGAACTCCTTACTGGTGAAGTCCAAGGGATGTCCTTCCTGTGATAATACGGTTCCTAGTCCATGACAAGAGGCATCACATTCTAAGATGAATGTCTTAGTGTTCAGTCAATCACAATTATCATAGACGTAGTACCCTATTGGTGCCCAAGTTTTGAGGTAATTGATCGGGCACCAAAGATTACAACTGGTAAAAAGGTGTGCAACAAGGAGACTAACATGTGGGAATCTTGCGATGCTCGTTATCAATAAGCCACATATGGAATTTTGCATGCTACCAAGGCCATGTGTGGACTGGAAACCTGGATGGGATCATGAGCCTATTTATAGGCGTCTTTTGTAATGGGTTGGGGTTTTGTTATCCATTGTTTTCAACATAGATACTTCTGACCCTAGTTTTGATGTATTCATGGAAAACACCAAATATATTGAGCTGAACATGAAGCTTTAGGAGATTTTTGGCCGAGGGTTGTAGAATGTATGCAATACTGTTATGATGATAATATAAGCATGTTCTCCATATTCTGTGCAATGTGTTTTCTTTCCATGTATTGTGTTGAATGTATGCTCTATTCCATATATGAGTGATAAGTTGTTTACTATTTGGAATGCATGTATAAGTATATGAATGATTAGGTAAATGGAGAGTAATCCCACATACTTCCTTGTGCAACCCTTGTGATGGTCTATGTGATTCCTACGTGTGTCTCCGGTGAGACCTTATTTCGTCACATGATATTGAATATGCCAACACCTGTAGGTTACTTGTTGGCATAGCCTTTCGAACCTTGGGTCTAACTAACTGCAACCAACATATACATGGCCTCCTTGAGGGTGGAGAAAGCTTGCTCCATTGTTTCATGCCAGGAAACGACATTATTTTTTAGCAATGTTGTTAGAGGCACTACAATATTTCCATAGTTTGCCACAAACTTAAAATAGTATCTTGTAAGGCCAAGGAATACTCTTAATATTTTAAAAGTGTTTGGGTGCGACTAGTTCTTTACAGATTCCACTTTCTTGGTATCCACCCAAACCCCATCCTAACTCACAATATGGCCCAAGTATTCAACCTCAGTCGTCCCAAAAGCACAATTAGAGTGTTTCACAAATAATTGTTGGTCCTGCAATAAGTGTAAAGTATGAGAAACATGCTAGAAGTGCCTTTCCCAGGTGGGACTGTAGACTAAGATATCATCGAAGAAAATCAAGACAAAAGTAGAGGAAGGGGCATAAAATATTATTCATCAAACTCTGAAAACTGGATGGGGCATTGCAGAGGCCGAAGGGCATGACCAAGAACTCATAATGACCTTCACAAGTGTGAAAAATTATTTTGGGTATATCCGCCTCTTTCATTCAGATTTGATGGTAGCCCGAATGAAGTTTGAGTTTGTCGTTAAAGGAGGGAGACTGGTGTTACCGGAATAGAGAGTGAGATCCCTGGTATTCAGTGACTACAACTTCATGAGTGGAGGTGTCAAAGGGTGGAACATATCCACAATATTGGTAAATAACAATGAGTATGAATTCTATGTTGGAGTTCTTATGTCATATTCAATAAACCACTAGGTGAGTTGACCCACATTAGAGGTGAGGGTTGTTGGAATTATGCTTATACTAAGAGGGGGAGTGGGTGAATCAATATAAGATACCTTTTTTTCCAATAAGCATTCATCAATCGTCCGTTAAATTCAAAATAGTAAATACACATAAAATCAAATCACAATACACATAAGTTGATGTGGAAACCCTTTCTGGATAAAACCACAAAATATTATCTTTAAAAATTCATGTACGCACCAACCTACTCTTACAAATTTTGTAGGCACCAACCTACTGGAGAAAACAACCCCCCCAACTGAACACCAACTAAACAAGATCTGTAGGCACCAACTTACTAGAGACACTGATCTCCTCAGCTAAGCACCAACTCAACAAGATCTATAGGCACCAACCTACTGAATACGTGAATCTCCTCAACTGAGCACCAAATCAATAAGATAGGTAAGCACTAACCTTTTGAAGAAACTGATCTCCTCAATTGAGCACGAACTTAGTAAGATATTGTGTAGGTACCAACCAACTAAAGAAACAAGTACAATAATGTTGATACAATCACATCAAATATTGCACCATAATTTGTCCTTAACACTGTCATAAGGTCTCTTCAAAATATGTGCCATACTCAACCCTATATCATCCCTCAAAACTGCCATAAGATCACATCAAAATCTATGCAATAATCAACTCTATGTCATCCCTCAACACCGTCATAAGATCACATTGAAATTTGTGCCATACTCAGCCCTATATCATCCCTTTATACTATTAGATAATCACCTTCAAATATGCCCCAAAATCATGCTTACATCAACCCTCTATACTGTCACATAATCACCTTCAAATCTGCTCCAAAATCAACCCTTAAAACATCTCCAAAACTGTCACAAGATCACCTTGAATTCTTCTCCAAGATAAACCCTTAAAACATCTCCAAAATTGTCACACAATCACCTTGAAATCTATTCCAAGATCAACCTGTAAAACATCATAATATCACCTTGAAATCTAATCCATAATCAACCCTTAAAACATCTCCAAACTTGCCTCCCTCTCATAAAGTACGCATTGCCTTATTTCAGATCCAATCTTGCTTGATTCTCCTTGAAAAATGTGCCCCCTTTATGTACATTTATACTGTTTTAAGTCACTTTTTTCGGTTGACCTATAAAACTGGTAGGGCCGATCTAACACTGTTCAATATTATGGCAGGTCCAACCTAACACTCTGGCAAGGCTATTTTAACATTCTTTCTCTTCATTTGGCATATTGACTTCATATGTTTATCTTCACTTGGCACCTTAGTTCTTCTTGGATATCAAGATCATTTGCAATCTTCCTTTGTATTTGACATTAATGACAACAATATCTTCAACGATCTTTATCTTGCAATCTTCATCTTGGACATATGTAGTCTCCCCTTATCTTTGACATCGATGACAACAATATTTCCAACAGTCTCCCCCTTTGTCATTGATGGCAACACTTCTGCAACAATAATATCGGTAATCATGTAATTACTCCCCCCGTCTACAACTCTTCCTATGTCTACAATTGTTTCCTTGTTTGTAACTTTCCCCCCTTGGCATCAATGGCAAAGGGTTGCTCCCCATGAGCTTGTGCTTCTCCTCAAACATTTAGCGGTGATATGAGAGGGATATTACTCCCATATAACATCTTTCTCCTTTGAGTTCATTGAGTATGTATACATTGCTTGAGGTTCTGTTTGCATTTTCCACTAATCTTCCTAAACATGATTTCCTTGTCTCGCATCCTTTAGAATGAAATGTGAGGTTGTAACCTTGATCACACATTTGACTGACACTTAGAAGATTATGTTTTAACCCTTCAATGTACAATACATGTTGGGTTTTAGTCTTTCCATTATCAAGACTAACAATACCTTTTCCAACTATATTTGCAAAAGCATTGCCTTCTTTTTCCTTTTAAGGTGAGAAACTTGGTATGATCCCCTATCATGTGTTTTGAACATCCACTGCAAACATACCATTGTTCCCTTTATCTCGAGCATAGATTGCAAGTTCACATTCTTCTTTTTTTGGGTCTTCTTCATTTTGCTTCCTTCTCCAAACCTTTGAGTATTCTTCTTTATGTTTGGCAAGGTCATCTTCTTCCCCTTTTTGTTTAGGATATCCTATTATATTGATTCTACAGTAACGTGCTATGTGCCCATAGTTATTTCACTTATACCATTCAATATTGTAATGAAGTTGGGGAGCAAATGAATTATAGTTTATGTCAGCAAAGCCATAAGAACTTATGGTATTGTTGCTCACATAATCATTCATTGAGGTCTTATAAGGACCTCTTTCTATTTCTCACATGGTCACTTCTAGTATAAGCTCTACAATCTATAGCTTTATGACCAAAATTACTATAAGAATAACAATAGCCACATAATATATTTTGGTATCGAGGTGTGAAAGGTCTTCTTGGTGGAACAACTCTTCTAAACTCATTCTTTTTGTTCTTGTGAGAAGAATCATGTTGCATTAGTCATCATTTCCTTTGTTGTTGTTTTCATTGTTAATGGATCCTTTAAGAACTTTGGCATACTTTTGAGGAATTTCTTCATTTTCCGTGCTTGCATCTTTTTCATGGGTCTTCTTATCCTTATCATAGCCAAGACTAGTTTTGAATAATGGTGACCTTTGGTAACTAAGAACCTCGATCAAAGTTTCAATGGTCTTTAAACTTTTATGTAATTGACCATTTGACTTTTCCAATTCCTTTCTTAATGAGACAACTTCAAATTGTAGCTTCTCACATATTTATTCATTTTATTTGAAATGACTTATCACTACTCCTTCTATCCTTTTTGCCTCTTCTAACTGAGTCTTCAGGATGATAATTGTCTTCTCTGTTACATTAAGATCATGATCCTTCTTTTCATGTTTTTGCAGTTGCTCCTTATTCTTTATAATTTTCCCAAGTTTGTCTATTTTGAGTCTTGTTTGAATGCCTTCTTCCTTTGGATCTGACTTTTCTTTCTCATTATCTTCATTTTCTTCATCAACAAACTTTGTAATATCTTATTCTTCTAACTTTTCTTTCTAATTATCTTCATTTTCTTCATCAACAAACTTTGTATCCATTACATCAATATCTTATTTTTCTGAATCTAACTTTTCTTTGTGATTATTTTCATTTTCTCCATCATCATACTCTGTATCCATGGCCATGAAGGGATATTCTTCTTTATAAATATTTTGTAGCTTGTCCCAAATCCCTTTAGCTATTGTACATTGATTTCCCTTGACAATCACAAAATTTGATAGGCCACTTGAGATGGCATCCTTTGCCTTTGCTTTGCTTTCGCTAAGCGTCTTTCCAACCTTATTTGTTGGTGGCGTTTTTGGAGTTGTATAACTAGTTACGACTGATTGCCACATATTAAACCCAAGAGCCCTTAGATATGTTTGCATCCTTATGCTCCAGAATGCATAGTTTGTTCCATCAAACAATAGAGCCTTGTTTGTGGAGAAACTTTTCTCACAAGCCATATGTGCTTGAGATCTTCCTTCCAATGGTTAAAATGTTTTTGAAGGAACCTGCTTTGATTCTAATTGTTGGAATTATGCTTATATTGAAAGGGGGCGAATCAATATAAGATACTTTTTCTTTTAGTAAGCATTCATCAATTGTTCATTAACTTCAAAACAATAAATACACATGAACTCAAATCATAATACACATAAGTTAATGTGGAAACCCTTTTGAGAGAAAACCACAAAATATTATCTTTATAAATTCATGTAGGCACCAACCTACTGGAGACAACCATCCCCTCAACTGGGCACCAACAAAGCAATATTTGTAAGCACTAACCTATTGACGGCACTAATCTCCTCAACATAGCACCAACTCAGCAATATTTGTAGGCACCAACCTATTGAAGACACCAATCTCCAAAAATGAGCACCAACTTAGTAAAATCTCTTGTCAGCACCAACCTACTAAAGAAACATGTACAATAATACTGATATAATCACCTCAATGATTGCACCATAATCTATTCTTAACACTATCATAATATTTCCTCAAAATATGTACCATACTCAACCCTATATCAACTCTCAAAATTGTCACAAGATCACCTCGAAATATGTGCCATAATCAACTCTATATCATCCCTCAAAACTGTCATAAGATCACCTCGAAAACTATGCCATACTCAGCCCTATATCAACCCTTTATACTGTCACATATTCACCTTCAAAATTTCCCCAAAATTAGCCTTACAACAACCATCTATACTATCACATAATCACCTCCAAATATGCTCCAAAATCAACCCTTAAAACATCTCCAAAATTGTCACATGATCACCTTGAAGTATGCTACAAGATCAACCCTTAAAACATCTCCAAAATTGTCACAAGCTCACCTTGAAATCTGCTCCAAGATCAACCCTTAAAACATCATAAGATCACCTTGAAATCTATTCCATAATCAGTCCTTATAATCTCCAAACTTGCCTCCCTCTCACAAAGTGCGCAATGCCTTGTTTAAGATCTAGTCTTGCTTGATTCTCCTTGAAAAATGCGCCCCCTTTATGTATATTTATACTATTTTAAGTCACTTTTTTGGGCTGACATGTAAAACTAGCATGGCCAACCTCACATTGTTCAATATTCTGGTAGGGCCAACCTAACACTCTGGCAAGGGTATTTTAACATTATTTTTCTTCATTTGGCATCTTGAATTTACCTGTTTATCTTCATTTGGCACCTTATCTTCTTCTTAGATATCAATATCATTTGCAATCTTCCTCTGTCTTTGACATTAATGACAACAATATATTTGGCAATCTTCATCTTGGACACATGTAGTCCCCATTGTCTTTGACATCAATGGCAACAATATTTCCAGCGAGGGTTTGAAGGTCAAGAGGTTGAGTGGGGGTGTTCAGATTGGGTTGGGGTGGATTCCTGTTGGTATTCTCCATGTTGGCCTGGTGGTGGGCGTGGACCATGGAAGCATAAAAGTAGGAACTGCAAAAGGAGAGGGGTTGGGTTTACTGAAACAAAGTTGTGGGAGATGTATATCAAAACGATCGGTACTAGGCAAGGAGTGTTACAATTTTAAATGCAGTAGCATAAAGGATCATTGAAAGATAAACAAGCACATCATAGACAATAGAAGACAACAATTTATCCTGGGAAACCCTTATGGGGCAAAAAACCCAACAAAACTTCTTCAATATAGATTTGTCACAAAGTACAATGTCAATCCTTGTGTAATAACCCAAAACAAGAAGTCTTCAATAGCAAATACTCTCCCTGACTCTGTCTCTCTACTCATGCGAACTTGATGAGTGAGTGAGGTTATCAAATGAGGAGGGTGAGCCTCCTATTTATAATAATCAGTGACTTGACCTTTTTCCCTAACAGGGACGACTTGACCTCTCAAACAGGGTTGACTTGTCAATCACACAAAAATATATTCTTTTATGGATTCTTCTAGGCCAACATAACTATTTGGGCTTACATTGACTCTTTCAATGACTTTTACATGATCAAATACAACACCAATAATTCCTTAAGGAAGTACAATAAAACTAATACAAATAAACCAAATAAGAATATCTTCCGAAGTTATATTCTTCAACACTCCCTCTTAACAAGGAATGTATTCTTCTATCACTATCATCCAGCTGCTACACTTTTGTACTCTGACCATTGACTTCTGACATCTCTCGAATATATACATCACTAGAACTTTTGAACCATCAAATCATCCGGTGGGTCCATCCCAGGAGTGTACATTATGCCGCACACAACGACCACCTGCGTTACCTCACCCTGTATCATAAACCGAGCAATCCATTCGGTGGGTCCAAACCTAGGAGCGTACATTAAATTGCATACCACAACCACCTGCGTTACCTCACCACGTGTTCAGATCATCTCGTGAGTGTATCCTAGGAGACTCAATTATGTAACATAACCCATGAATCCCCGCTACCACGTCACATATCAACAGCGGGACAACACATCCTTGTGAATGTATCCTAGGAGACTCAATTACGTCACATAACCAGTGACTACCCGCTACCACGTCACCCCATGTAGAGAACAACCCAGGTCCGAAACCTGCATCTTCGCACATGTGTTTTGTCCAACATAGCACTGCAGTCAGGAGACTCAATTGCATCACACACAATGTCTACCTACTGCAACCTCTGAGGTGTAGTGTAGGAGACTCGATTACATCGCATAACCTGTGACTACCCACTACAACCTCGTGAGTGTAGTCTAGGAGACTCAATTACATCACATAAACTTGTGACTACCCGCTACAACTCGCATCTCAAGTGGAGACGCCCAGGAGACTCAATTACATCACATGACCCGTGACTACCTGCGTCTCACACGTGCTATGTTACTCATCACTCGCTCTTGATCTGGACCACTCCAAGTTTATCCCCGAAGTACTCAAACTTCACTCTCGACAGAGGCTTGGTCAACACATCGGCTATCTGCTCCTCTATCGCTATATACTGGAGCCTCACTGCTCCTTTCTGCACCATATCCAAAATATAGTGATACTTGATCTCGATGTGCTTCAACTTGTCATGAAACACTAGGTTCTCAGACAACTTCACACAGCTCTGTTTGTCACAAAAGACACAAGTCGCCTCTAAGTTGAGATCGAACAAACCTGCAAGAAACTTCTGAAGCCCCACTGCCTCGCAGCTTTCCGAACAAGGTGCCATATACTCTGCTTCGGCTGTACTGAGTACCACACTCGTCTGCTTCCTACTGAACCATGAAATCATACCAAATCCCAAACTAAAGCAACACCCTGATGTGCTCTTTCTATCTGTGACACTACCGACCCAATCCGCATCAACATAACCCTACAAGTTAATCTTTTGATCTGATGCATATATGAGGCCATAATCAATCGTACCCCTCAAGTACCTTAACACGTGCTTTTCCACAGCCATGTGAACACATCTCGGCTCTACCATGTACTGACTCAATGTGTTCATCGCAAATCATAAATCCGACCTCGTGTTCATTAAGTACATCAACAAACCAATCATCTACCTGTATACTGTGGCATCCACCATCTCCGAAGAAGTATCACACAACAACTTCAGATTCGATTCCATTGGTGTGGCCATGGATTTGCAATCCATCATCCTGAATCTCTTTAGGATCTCTACCGCATATTTTCCTTGACTCAGGAAAAATTCTTCTGGATTTTGCCACACCTAAAGACTTAAGAAATAGTGCATCATACCCAGGTCTTTCATCTCAAACTCTGCAGCAAGTTTCCTCTTCGTTTCTGCTATGAGCTTCTCATCACCTGTCAGAAACAGATCATCTACATACAACAGTAGTATCACTAGATTTCCCTCTTCAACCTTGTAGTAAAGGTTGGAACCCGCTTTACTCTTGGTAAAGCCCAAGCTTGTCAGAAATCCGTCAATCTTGCCATACCACGTCCTAGGTTCCTGTTTCAAACCGTACAAGTCCTTCTTCAATATGCACACATGTGTCTGCCTGTCATGTGTCTCAAATCCTAGTGGTTTCTCCACATACACTTCCTCCTTTACTATGCCATTCAGGAAGACAGTCTTCACATCCATCTGATGTAACTTCCACTTCATCACTGTGGCTATAGAAAGTATAGATCTTATTGAAGTGTATCTATCCATGGGAGCAAATGTCTCCTCATAATCTATGCCTTCTTTCTGGGAGAATCCTCGAGCCACAAATCTTGCCTTGTACTTCTCGACACTTCCATTTGTTGCATGCTTTATCTTGTAGATCCATTTGGAAGACACTACTGACTTTCCTTCTAGTCTTGGAACCACATCCCATACATCATTCTTCATGATCGATTGATACTCCTCGATCATAGCATCCTTCCATACTTTATTTTCAGCTGCCTCTTCGTAACTGGAAGGCTCTGCATCAATGACATCACATAACAATGCTACATAGTCGGAATATGGGCGAGGTCTCTTACTTTCTTTAGAAGTCCCTTCTGGAGCACCATACTTATTTGCATCTTGAATAATCTCTTGTGCCCGGGATGGTCTTCTCTTATGAGTGTTCACCTCTCAGGGTGGATCTATTGGTGTCTATGCCTCTGTCATATCATGATCTTCTAGTTCTTTTGGAGTCATCTCTTCCATAACTGTGTCCCCAACTCTGGGAGTTTCAGGTTCTTCTTCATGTGCTTTGTTGGAATGAATCTGCCTCAATCTGCTGAAAGTTGTATCTTCATCAAAGGTAACATTTTTGTTGGTATTGATCTTCTTGAAGCCTGGTATATAGATTTTGTAAGCCTTTGATGAGTCACTATACCCAACGAAGATGCACTTCTTCCCCGAAGCCTCCAACTTGGTTCTTTTCTCTTCTGGAACATGTATGTATACAGGATAACCAAATATTCTGAGATGGCTAACTTATGGCTTCTCTCCTATAAACATCTCTCCAGGTGTCTTGTTGTCAAGTACACGGTGTGGAGTTATGTTTTGTACATAGACTGTTGTTCTTGCTACTTCAGCCCGTAAGTGCATTGGAAGATCCTGATCATGGATCATGGATTTCACTGCTTCCATTATTGTTCTATTCTTTCTTTCTGCAACAACATTCTGTTTTGGATTGTAGGGAGTGCTCATCTCCCTCTTAATCCTTGATTCTTTACATAAGGTTTTGAAGTCCCTCGAAGTAAATTCACCTCCATTATCTGATCTTAAGGTCTTTATTTTATTTTCAGTATGATTTTCTACAAGGTATTTGAATTCTTTGCATTTTCTAAATACTTCATCTTTAGTTTTCAAGAAATAAATCCAAGTTTTGCTAGAATAATTATCAATAAAAGATACATAGTATGCATACCCGCTTAGTGAGTTGGAAGACATAGGTCCCCACTTAGTGAGTTGGAAGACATAGGTCCACATACGTCTGAGTGAATAATATCCAAGATCCCCTTAGCTTTGTTGTCACTGCTTGGAAATGGTTTCTTCACATTCTTCCCTTTCACACATCCTTTGCATATGCCTTCAGGATTTGTCTGGATCTCGGATAGAACAGTCACCACCTTGCTCACGATTGGTAATTCCTTGTAGTTGACATGAGCAAATTTTCTATGCCATAATTCACTTGGTTCCATAGCTTCATGAACCAATGCTTGTTTTGGTTGTCCCCTGAGTTTGTACAATACTCCCTCTTGCACTCCAATTACTACTGCATCATCAGAGGTTTTACCTTTAGGCCACATAAGTACTTGGCCATCAACAAATGCAACTCAAAATCCTTTCTCATCTAAGGCTAAGATGGAAAGTAGATTCTTCTTCAGTCCTGGTACATATAGGACATATTTCATCTTGAGAGGCTTCCCTGATTTTAGCTTGTAAGAAGCTTCTCCTACCTCTTTTATGGGATATTGGTAATCGTCTCCAAGTTTAACCTTGTGAGGTGAGTCCTTTTCTATCAAGTTGTTGAGGGCATCCTTGAAACCTGTCATGTGCTTGGAAGCACCACTATCAACAAGCCAAACATTGGAAACAATACCTGTGAGTGCTGAAATCAGAACATATTCTTCATCACTTAAAGAATCTTCCCTTGCTTTCTTCTTTACTAGTTCATCATCCTCCGCAGCATGAGCATGATGTCTTTTCTTGCTTCCTTTCTTGTTGCCTTTCTTCTTAGGACAATTTTTTGCAATGTGTCCCATCTCATCACAATTGTAGCATTTGAAGTTTGAGTAGTCTCTGGGAGGTCTTTGATTATCGTGGAATCTTCTAGCCTTGTGATGATGATCTTCTCTCTTCTTAGCATGAGCTGTCAGTGCTTGATTATCTTCTTCACCTAACTTATCTTCTCTAGCTTCAATTATTTCTTCTTCGTGAATGCAAGTTTCCCAAAGTGCACTGAATCCGATAAGTTTCTTTCTGGAACATATTCCTTGAATAAATGACTCCCATGATCTTGGAAGACCATTCAAGGTGGTCATCACAAAGTTCTGCATTCTCAACATGGTCTCCAATAGGTTCTAGTTGATCTATGATATGAGAGACCCTTGTGAGGTATGATTGAGTGCTTTCACAACTTTGCATCTTCACACCCTTGAGTTGAGTGCTCAAGGTCATCTTTCTATTAATGTTCTTTCCTTCAAACAATCTCTTCAATGCATCAAACATCTCTTTGGGAGTTTGCAGAGATGAGATGTGGGGGATCAAGTGATCCTTGATTGAATCAATAATGATCCTCGAAGAATATTCCCTTGCTTTCTTCTTTACTGGTTCATCATCCTCAGCAGCATGATCATGATGCCTTTTCTTGCTTCCTTTCTTGTTGCCTTTCTTCTTAGGACAATTTTTTGCAATGTGTCCCATCTCATCACAATTGTAGCATTTGAAGTTTGAGTAGTCTCTGGGAGGTCTTTGATTATTGTCAAATCTTCTAGCCTTGTGATGGTGATATTGTTTCTTGCTCTTCTTAGCATGAGCTGTCAGTGCTTGATTGTCTTCTTCACCTAACTTATCTTCTCTAGCTTCAATTCTTGCTTCTTCGTGAGTGCAAGTTTCCCAAAGTGCACTAAATCTGATAAGTTTCTTTCTGGAACATATTCCTTGAATAAATGACTCCCATGATCTTGGAAGACCATTCAAGGTGGTCATCACAAAGTTTTGCATTCTCAACATGGTCTCCAATAGGTTCTAGTTGATCTATGATATGAGAGACCCTTGTGAAGTATGATTGAATGCTTTCACAACGTTGCATATTCACACCCTTGAGTTGAGTTCTCAAGGTCATCTTTCTATTAATGTTCTTTCCTTCAAACAATCTCTTCAGTGCATCAAACATCTCTTTGGGAGTTTGCAGAGATGAGATGTGGGGGATCAAGTGATCCTTGATTGAATCAATAATGATCCTCTTGGTCTTTATCAAGTTCTTCGTATGCTTGGATTTATCTTCATCTCCCTCTGTCTCCGCAACTTCTTCTTTGATATAATTGTCCAACTCATTCTCTTCTAGAATGAGCATCATTCTATACTTCCAGGCACGAAAGTTATCTGCTCCTTCAAGATTGGTATGGTTTTTCATCTTGATAAAATGAGAACCTCAAATGGAAATAAGGATAGTGGAACTTACCAAATGAGACGCTCCAAGCAAGTGCTTGCTTTATTGTCTTATGAGATATGACTTCAGGATGACCCAGGGTTTGTCAGAGAAACCCTAAATTTTCAACTTCAGGATCTTGAAAAATTGAGTGGAGGAAAAGATGCTCCTCCCTAAGGTGAGTTGATTAAAGGTAATTTTTCTCCAAACTTGTGGACCGATCAACCAAAAATATGATGCCCTAGTTTTCCCAAGCAGTAGTGGTAGGCCCAAAGATGAAATTTCTCTGATCGGAATTCTACCTCCACAGAAAAATGCACCCTCCTAGGGTGAGTTTCCTTAACCTCCTTTTTTAGCCAAACTATGGTGAAAAGCCTCCGAAAAGGGAAACCCTAGTTTTCACTTCCGATAGTTGCAACTGCACAATCTCTTCTTTAAGGCTAGCTCTGAAACCACGTTAGAATTTTAAATGCAGTAACATAAAGGATCACTGAAAGATAAACAAGCACAACATAGACAATAGAAGACAAAAATTTATGCTGGGAAACCCTCGTGGGGCAGAAAACCCAGCAACAATTCTTCAATATAGATTCGTCAAAAAGTACAATGTTAATCCTCGTGCAATAACCCAAAATAAGAAGTCTTCAATAGCAGCTACTCTCCTTGACTCTATCTCTCTATTCATGCGAACTTGATGAATGGGTGAGGTGACCAAATGAGGATGGCGAGCCTCCTATTTATAGTAATTAGTGACTTGACCTTTTTCCCTAACAGGTCCGATTTGACCTCTCAAACAGGGTTGACTTGTCAATTACATAGTAAAATATTATTTTCTGGATTCTTCTAGGCCGACATAACTATTAGGGTTTACATTGACTCTTTCAATGACTTTTACATGATCAAATACAACATCAATAATTCCCGAAGGAAGTACAATACAAATAATACAAATAAACCAAACAAGAATATCTTCCGAAGTTACATTCTTCAACAAGGAGTTTGTGGCGTTAGGTCACAAATAAAGGGTTTTTGGGACTCCTGACAAAGGTTGAAAGTTATATATCAAAATAATTAACGTGATGCAAGTATTCCAATGAGGTAGGTCACAAAGAAGGGTTTTATGGACCCTCCATAACTTTTTCATGCTGGGGATTGAATGTTACTACATTGACATAATTGCCAAATTCTTGTTAGACTCAAAGATGTAGGAATTTCACATGAATGCCCCCAATAAATTTGCTTGTTACGTAGACAGAAGTAAGAAATCTCATAAAGAGGTCGCAGAGAAAAGGGTTTCTAGTTTTTTCCAAGGTTCATAAATTAAGGGATTGCCATGGGCTATAACTCTTTTATATACGTGTAGGGTTCAATAGTAGTACTTGACCCAGTCTCTTAGGGTACTAACTAAGAAGGCTCAACAGTTCCCTTAGCCGTACTACCCGATTACCCAGGTACGCTAGAGTATCTCCCCGAGTGCTATTCTCAATGCCACTATAACAATAAGATGATCATTGGATGGTTTCAGGTGACCTATGGGACTTCCAATATACCCTGGGGTACATGGAAGCGATTCCTTTTGCAAGTGCTATTTGATGCAGTACTACTTGGAAGGGTACCAATAAGAGTTACAACGATGTGCAACAATTGCACTAAACGAGGGTATAACATGACTAGGTACCAACTGTATTTGCTGTGTGTATGGTTCCCTGGTTGTAGGTTTATCTGCTGAACGACAGATCTTTGCGATTATTTTAAGACGCCACAACACGTCTCTAGCCTAAAAAATATATATATATTAATTCTCAAAGGCATGTTGTCTCAGGAACCTTGCTCTGATACCACTTGTGGTGTTCCTTAACTTTGAAATTTGAGAATCACATAATATATAGCAACACTAATATACGACAAACCATAAATAAGCATCACAAAACCACAAACATGAGACGTTATTATGAGAACAATGTTCACGGACCTCTTATGGTAGGGTGACCATTCACTTAAGTAGAGCTCCATTACAATATTCTTCACAAATCATTTCATAGCCTCAAGCCTTTTAAATAAGCTTCAAATATCCAAAACCCTAACTACTTGACATGGTTAAAATACAACTTCATAATGGGTCTTAATAAATAAATAGACCCTTTATAGATTGATAACTAAACACTAATTTATTCGGCTTTATTACAAAGTTGTCACCTTATACTAGTATGATTAATTCTTAAAGTAAGGCGAGTTAGGATATGAAACTAATATTCTCATAGAATGTCCTCCACCCACCCACATTAGAGAACAATTTCAAAATATTTATTACAATAACCACCTTTCTAACTTTTTAACTAATCACAACTATTATGACTTAGAAATACTCCTTTTAAAGCTGGTTGAACATAGAAATACAATATTAAAGAAAAGTGTGTGAATCCTTACCTTTTAAAGTTCTAATAAAGCAAGGTTGATCTCAATTAAAGTTAATAATTATGGGAACCATCATCATATTTTAAAAAAAATGGTTTTTTAAAAATCAATTTATAATTTTTTGAATTTAATTAAACTATCATATTAACTTTTGACATTAATTAAAGTTAAATTTTTAAAAATTAGAGCAATTAGCAAAACACTATTTTTTTTTGAAGTAAACTCTACACTCTGCATTTAAGAAAACAGAGGTTTTAAAATGCTAAACTTGATTCGAAGGGCCAGGAATCTTATCCACTTATAATCCGGAGTTTCCTTTCTATATACGGGGCGACTGAAAGCCAGAGACCAAGCATTTGATGGCAGTGAACAACTTCAATGCAAAATTTTGTGAGTCTCTAAAGAATAACTGGTTTAGATGAATAGCCAATGAAATATTTCGATTCCCGCCCGAGTCGCCTCCTGGGAGAAAACGGAAATCGCCCTTTTGGTGATACATTTTGGTGAGCCCAACGTGAAACACCTCCGTACCCGCTTTCGGCAATAAATCTTTCGAGTTTGCTTATTCTTTTAGGCAAAATGGACAGCGAGTCATGTTACTGTTCAGTAATCAATTGACTTGTTCTGATTTGTTTAGCTCAGTAACTGAATTAGAACGGAAGCGAGAGATTACTCTCTTCACTTGAGTTAGCTGGGGTACGGGAAGAATTTCATCTGTACGCAGGGAGGCGAAGGGCAATTCACAGTGAGATAAGAAGGAAAGAGACAACAAAAAGAAATTGCAGTATTTTATCTGCTTTGCAGTCATGGCAGCTTCAATGGCAATGCCCTCCTTTGCATCATCTGTTTCTCCACTTGTCATCACAAAAGCCCACATGGGCACCTCATACCCATCTCAGACCGCAATTCCTTCATTTCAACAAGGTCTCAAGGCTGGATTGCCCTTGGGAAGTTCCCGTATTTCAGACTTTTGGTCTGCAGTTATCCTTCCAATAAGAGATTACAAGGCACCATTTTCATCAACAGGCCGCAGAGGAGTCATTTCAATGGTCTCATACGAAGCAGGGGTTGGAGTAATGGGCACAAAGTTGGGGATGATGTCATACTTCGAGCCCGGTGGGAAGTATGTGCCTGTGACTGTGGTTGGTTTTCATGAGGGGAATATTGTGACACAGATTAAGACAGAAGCAACAGATGGGTACGAAGCTGTTCAAGTGGGTTACAGGAGAGTTCGGGATAAGAAGCTGACTAAGCCTGAGATGGGCCATCTCACTAAGGTGGGGACCATTCCGATGAGGCATCTGCAGGAGTTCAGATTAACTTCTGTGGATGGATTTGAACTCAATCAAAATTTGAAGTTCGAGGAGCTGTTCAAAGAGGGAGATCTGGTGGATGTATCTGGCAAATCTATTGGAAAAGGATTTCAGGGTATTGTCTAACTAAAGCCTTTCTTTTGCTTCTTTCTTCCTCCTTTTTGAAAATTTGTTCAAGTTGTTAAGAAAAAGAAACACATACGCTCCCATAACCTATTACAGTCAGAGAGGCAATAAACAACAAGAATGAACACGCATTCAAAAAACACAATAAACACGAATGTAGGGAGGATAATGAAACATGTTATTCAATCAATACACCCTAGAGTAGGCACAAATTAGTGAAATCTACCCATGAGGGATAACATTGTCTCTGCCCATCCTCCGCCTGTTATAACGAGTCTACAGTCCTTTTATGCATTTCCTATGCCTCTACGTTAGTTACAACAGGAATCATTCAGTTACCAATGTTCAAAATAACCATCTGTTATGAAGCATAACATTTTCTTACGGAATAGAACATTAACATTTCACATTTTCTATAAGAGTCTCATTCTTACTGTGGGGCAAAGGTTGAATTCTCCTGAGGTTTAATTTAAATTTAAATCTGGCCTGGCCCGTGTTGCCTCTTTTTTCCTTTTAATAGATTTATGATAGAGTGGTTCATTGGCTTGAACAAGTTACCCACCAGTCACCACTTGTCCCAAATAAACTTTCCATATGCTGCTCTTTAGGCATTATAACAGACAGCCCCCTGGTCTAGACCATTCTTTGGAGCATTTTCACCAATGCCATTTAACTGACTTATCGTGCTCTCAACTTGATGTGGTTTTCTCCTACTAAATGGATCAATATTTTCTGAAGATTTTCCTTGTGATACATTTTTCATCATTTGCTCTCTTTGTGTAACAGAGCTTTCCTTCTGAACTGACACATTATGGCCTTCCTGTCCACTTGCTAGTCCAGAACAAACAGGCAGGTTGTCTTTGTTATGAATGATTTTCCAGTTTAATTGGGTGAATATGCATAATTTAGATGCTTATACTCACATACTTCCTGTGCTCATTCTGTGTTAGAAAGTGGCAACAAGGAAGGTCTTCTATCATTGCACGTGTCCTTGCATGCTAGAAGACATAAAACAGGAAGCCAAATGTATTAATGTATTTTCCAAAGTTTAGACTTAGAAAAAGTGCATTAAGTGATCTATTTATTAATTGACTTAATGGAGTCACTTTTATAAAGTTCAAGTGAAAATAATTTAAGTGATGGCTAATCTAATCTTGGCCATTGATCTCACCGGAGGATCTCATCCATTGATCCATAGTGAGAAGTTAGGGTTTTCGCTTGGCCATTGAGTTAAAAGGAAGATTGATTTGGTGGAGAGGACACACAGACATACAGAGAGATTTCTTACTCATAGCTTTCAGCCGGAGAGTGAGAAAGACAAGTTTGCAGAAGAATTTTACAGAGGAGAAGACAGAGGAACTTTCATCCGGAGGATTGACAGGGCGACTTGAGCAAAAGAGAGAGAGGTCGCACGGATTCACAGAGGGGCTGTACAGACACACAAAGGCAGTACAACAGTCGCAGTACAACAGTCGCAGAGGGCCGTGGATATGTCCGTACGCTGGTGCAGAGCCGTATGGATTCCGTACAATGACGCAAAGGGCCGTACAGTGATGCAGGAGGGCTGTACAATTTGTGGGGTTGTCTCAGTGAAGTTCGGTGGTTCGATTTTGCAAGGTTGGGTAAAAGTCGATTTTCTGGATTGTATTGTTCTATATCTTCATAATAAAATATCTTCTTAGACTGCTGCATCGGTTTACCCATCTTGGGTTTTTCCGGAGGTTTATACCCAAAAATATTGGTGTCTCTATTGTTGTGATTGATGTTATATTTCTCTCAGTATTTATTTTCCGCTGCATTGTGAAGAAATCCATTTGTGGTTAAAAGTAATAATTGGGGTTTAATTAAAAATAAACTGGCATACTTTAACTCAAGATTGGATTTTAAGGAAATTTACATGGTATTAGAGCTCTTCTGAGCAGATCTGAGAGAAAACAACAGTTGTTGAATAGATCAGGGGCAGATCTATTCCAGGGTTTACAGGTACACTTCATTATGGCCTTACAATTGAGAGTTGAGGATAGACTCCAGGGGGCTCAAAACTTCCTTACTTGGAAAGAGAGGATTACCAGGATCCTGGATGTTAGTGATGCAGAGGAGCACATTAACAACCAGAAGGTTGCCCCACAGATCCGACAGAGTTGGCAAGATGGAAGAAGGTAGATTCTAGAGCTGTGTTGATAATCTTGGATGGGATGAAGGACCACATAGTCCCTCACCTTTCCGGGAAGAAGACCGCATTGGAAATGTGGAGGGCTTTGGAAAGCCTTTACCACAGCAAGAACAAAAACTGGAAGATGGTGCTTTAGGAGAGGTTACGTAGTACCAAGATGGCCAAGGGTGAAGGAGTGGTGCCTTATCTCACAAGGATCACACAGATCAGAGATGAGCTTGGAGCAGTGGGCTCTAAGACTGAGGATGAGGAGCTAGTTCATATAGCTCTCAATGGCTTTTCTAAGCCATGGGACGTCTTTGTCAAAGGCGTGGTGGTTATGGTGAAGCTCCCTGACTGGCAGAGATTGTGGGATGACTTCGTATAGGAAGAGATCCGTATGGGTCAAGGTTTAGGTTCATCCAGCGGTGCCCCACAGATCGTGGATGAAGAGGCTCTAGCTCTAGCAAGCAGAGGTAAGGGTAAGGCATTTAGAGACAAGTTGGGGTTGCTACTGAATCCCTTCCTCGTTGAGAGGGAGTGTTAGAAAGTGGCAACAAGGAAGGTCTTCTATCATTGCATGTGTCCTTGCATGCTAGAAGACATAAACCATGAAGCCAAATGTATTAATGTATTTTCCAAAGTTTAGACTTAGGAAAAGTGCATTAAGTGATTTATTTATTAATTGACTTAATGGAGTCACTTTTATAAAGTTCAAGTGAAAATAATTTAAGTGATGGCTAATCTAATCTTGGCCATTGATCTCGCCGGAGGATCTCATCCATTGATCCATAGTGAGAAGTTAGGGTTTTCGCTTGGTCATTGAGTTAAAAGGAAGATTGATTTGGTGGACAGGACACACAGACATATAAAGAGATTTCTTACTCATAGCTTTCAGCTGGAGAGTGAGAAAGACAAGTTTGCAGAAGAATTTTACAGAAGAGAAGACAGAGGAACTTTCATCCGGAGGATTGACAGGGCGACTTGAGCAAAAGAGAGAGAGGCCATACGGATTCACAGAGGGGCCGTATAGACACGTAGAGGCCGTACAACAGTCGTAGAGGGCCGTACAAGTGACCCAGGGCTGTATATGTCTGTAGGCTGACGCAAAGGCCGTACGAATCTGTCTGTACGCTGGTGCAGAGGCCGTACGGATTCCGTACAGTGACGCAGAGGGCCATACAATTTGTGGGGTTGTCTTAGTGAAGTTCGGTGGTTCGATTTTGCCAGGTTGGGTAAAAATCGATTTTCTGGATTGTATTGTTCTATATCTTCATAATAAAATATCTTCTCAGACTGTTGCATCGGTTTTCTCATCTTGGGGGTTTATACCCAAAAATATTGGTGTCTCTATTGTTGTGATTGATGTTATATTTCTCTCAGTATTTATTTTCCGCTGCATTGTGAAGAAATCCATTTGTGGTTAAAAGTAATAATTGGGGTTTAATTAAAAATAAACTGGCATACTTTAACTCAAGATTGGATTTTAAGGAAATTTACATTCTGGACAGCCTCCCTGCTTCTGGCAACCCTTTAGAAATTTCCTTTAATCCAACAGAAGAATCACCAAAATGAAGCCCCTCAAGAAGGAAGTGCATGTGACGAAGAAAATACTCGTGAAGGAATTTAGCTGCTAGTTTACTTGCTTCAGCACCACTGTGACCATCAAAAACATTCCAACTTTCTTCTCTTCCATATCTGAAAGACATGGCCATGGTATGTCGAGGTCTAGAGCACAGAAAGTCCTATTCTCTTTATCAATCACTTTGCTGAAGACTCTTAGCAAACATCGATGAACATTTAGATTATCTGACTATATTAAGTTGTCTCTCCAAAGCTTACAAAGTGAGAAGAAATTTTGTTTTGTTTTCTCATGTAAAGCTCAAAAGCAAGTGAGTAGGTTTCTAACGATCTTGAAGATTGTTCTTTGGGTGATTGCAGATATTTGGTGGCTTTGATCAAGGGATCTTTCACCTGTAGCAATTTTACTCCATTAGGATCCATGTCAACAACCTTTGCTTGTTGGGAAATACATTTTTCACTCCTGGTTGCAACAGAGCTAACAACTTCTCCTTCCTTGGCTTTGTCCTCAATAGTTTTTCGGATTTCCTATAGTGACAGATCTAAGTTTTTAGTTGATTCACTTCTGTTGCCCCACACATCATCAATGGAGTACTTCACATCATTCTCATGATTATGCATGCTGACATCCAAGTGCAAAGACTTGTCCACTGTTACTGCTGTTGCAGGATGAACCTCTAAGGATTTGTCATGGACAATTTCTAAATCCAGGTGAAGTGATGGCTTTCAGCCTTTTCCCATGTTTGTGTTTCTAACTATGTTATTTGGTTTGGTCGCCCTGCCACAGGAACATACATGAAAATGCTCTCTTTGATTTGTCATTGGATTGTAATAATAGCAAGTGTCACTGAATATATTGTGTGCTGCATGTGGAAAACCTCTAGGTATATGTAAAATATCACTCTCCATCATCACAATTTCTTCAATGTTGTTCACATCATTGTTAAGATATAAGGTTACACATGTAATAAAGTCATTTTAGTGACTTAGGTCAAAAGTTAGGTTTTTAGGTGTTTTAGGGTTTATGTATTAGGGTTAGGGTTTTGGTTACTTAGACTCTTTATAAGAGCGAGGACCCTCATTGTAATGTGGACCGTACTATCTCATAGTAATATCATTGCTCATTATGTTGTGTGATATTGAGCTCTCATGGATTCGGTGACGTAACCCTATCTAGGGTTTCTTGTTTATCGGTTTTCATAATATAGCATTAGAGCAGGGAGATCCTTGTGGTACTGGTTCAAGGATTCACGATGGTGAAGAGTTGTGATTGTGGTCTATGAAATGCATGTGATTCATCATGTCTTGTTGCTAGTTGTCGTCGAATACTAGTTGTTGTTCTGTTGCCGCTGTATGAAAGAGCTGCCGTAGGACCCATGATATGTTGTTTGCCATGCTAACTATAATACAAAACACCATGCATTCGCACTCCAATGAATTTGTATGAGCCCCCGTTTTCATTTGTTGTTCTAGCCTTCGACTGAGCCATTAGGTAAGTTGTCATTGCTATAGAGAAAACGTTGCCAGAATAAGGAAGTCGCCGCCAAATCCAGTCGTTGTTGCACAACTGCTGTTTCAAGGCGCCACCCAGAATTGTCAGCGTCGAGGCAATCTCCACCTAAAGCCGTCAAATTTCTTTGCAGCCGCCATTGTTGATGCCGCCGTTGCCTTCACGATTTTCGTCAAATTCCTTTGCAGTTTCTAGTGTTGATGCTACCACCGCTTGCACGATTTCTTTTTTTTCTCTCTCCGTTTTTAAGTAGCCGCCTGCACGATTCGTCCACTCAACCACCGTTTCTTTTACACGAATGCATGCACAACTTTCAGTGATTTAATTAGTCCATACAATTTGCAATTTTTTGTCTCAGCCCACATAGTTCGTATGATCCGTACTCTATTGTACGATACGACATATGCAGTGGTTCTTGTTCACACCCTAAGTACAAAAATGCCATTCCCGATGTGCTTGATTATCATCCTAGATTTTTAGCGAGGGAACTTTGGGACCTATGATGATGGTCACACATCCCTTGCTATCGGGTTTATCAAGGAAGAACCATCAGACACTACTTATGGTGTTTACCTTACTGAAGAAATCTAGATTTTTATACATTTTAAAGAAGTCAGTTCTTTGAAGACACGGAAGGGATTAGTTAATAGCTCAATATGGATGGTTGTCCAGATAGTTCGGGAGTTGTGGATCTCGGGAATGATCCCCCATTAGTTGTTGAGACATGCATGTGGATCACAGTCTGCTAATGAGGTTATGAAACATGTGTGTGGATTGCTGTCCAGTAATTGACTTCGGGAGATTTGTGATTCGAGAGTTTGGGGAGGTGGAATTCAACTCGGGAGGTAGAATTCGGGAACCCGGGAATTCAATTCGGGAGGTACACCTTTTCAAGGGTTACGAGGCATCTTGATGGAGCTCAACCTGGTCCAAGAACTATGGTCAAAGAAGAAGCTTCTAAAGGATGACTACCTTCATTTAATTTTCAGTTTATGTGTTTTCATTCATGTACATGTATTTGATTTCAGTTTGTTCTCTTTCAACAATGTATGCCTTATGGGGGGGTGTTAAAATATAAGTCTACAGATGTAATAAAGTCACTTAAGTGACTTAGGTCAAAAGTTAGGTTTTTAGGCGTTTTAGGGTTTATGTATTAGGGTTAGGGTTTTGGTCATTCAGACTCTTTATAATAGCAAGGATCCTCATTGTAATGTGGACCGTACCGTCTCATAATAATATCATCGTTCATTGTGTTGTGTGATATTGAGCTCTCATGAATTTGGTGATGTAACCCTATCTAGGGTTCTTGTGTATCAGTTTTTGTAATAATCATCTGGTGTAAAATGTGAAGCACTTAAGGGTTCATATAAACAAGGAAGCATTTTTTCTGGTGGAAAGATAATCTACTGCTTGTTTCCTGAAAGTTGGCAAACTAGGACACAATGACCATCATAATGGGAAGCTAACCCTTGACAGTTGGGGGGAGTAGAGGTTTGAACTCACAGATGCTTGTCCAAAGGTCATGGATAAATCATCTACTATTGCATCAACTTTACAAGAATGGAACTCCATGCCTCTTAGCAATTGTGTAACCCATTTTATATGTTTGCTTACAATCCTGTGAAGAGACAATTTTTGGCATTTCTTCTTTAATTGTGTCGTTAAGATCTCTAAAAAAGTGCTGCTCTTTTATCCCTGGTATAGTCTTCAAAAGCCACCATTGTTATCTTCCATACTTGATTTGATAATATGAATATCTTGTCCATAAATCATTGAATGACCTAGACTGTCCACCTCTACCAGGAAATCTAGGACATCTAAGTCGTCAGCTGTAACAGGTCGACAGGAGACCATCCCTGTCAATACTTGGTTTATAGAGAGTATCCATGTTCTGATTCTGTGTTGCTTTAATCAGTAAAGCAATAATATCATTATCGCTCTCCCTCAAAAGAAATACTTCACTGTATCAACAGAGTAAGTCGAACAATCAGAAACATCTTGCTCTACAGGTAGTTTAAAAATCATCCTTTCCATTAAGATATTTTGCATTCAATCTTTATAACTACAATATGAATTCAGTATTTGTTTCTGATCCTGGTCCTGGAATCTGGCCCATAACACTTTCATACAAGACAATGTAGCAAAATATAGATCCTTTAATACCATTTCCAGAGGTTACCACTGTTATCAAATATCAGAACAGTCAATGCATAAAAAATCAGTGTCAGAAATTCATGGTCCTCATCTTAAAGCCATAATCAATGCCATTTGTTCATAACAAATTCTTTTCATCAGCATCCTCTGCTTGGCCATTGTGTGAAGAAGTGACAACAGTTGGTCAATGGCCCTGCATTCTCATGATTCATAACTTTTCTCTTTCAACTGATGTTGTTGCCAGATTCATAACAGCATCACAAGCATTTCTTGTGATATACTCATTTTGATTTGACATCGTTGCCATGAGAGCAGTGACAACTTCTTTAACTTTAACAACCTTCATATTCATTTCATATGACCACACAGTGGAGCAATATCTGGATTCTGGCAGCAAGAAGCATAGTCAATACAGCAAGCAACTCCTCAGACAAGACCTTGTCAACCATGAATGAATCCCTGGATGACATGTGCAGATAAGTGACGATGGAATCCTGAAACCCAACAATAATAGACCGACTCAAATTTGTGTTTATCCAGGAAGAAGTTGCCAATATCTGTGCCATGACATGTGACACAGAACAACTGGCAAAGATTCCTTTTTTTCCATTGTCTGCAATCTATTTCTGAACTTTGATTACTCCTCTTGTTTTTACTGTCACCCAACTTTGCAATTGCTACACCCAATTGGAGGAAACAGCTTCAAAGCACTTTCCATAGTACTTCAATGAATACATAGGCTTAATCCCACTTTCTTCAGATTCAGCACATTGAATTTGACTCATCTGATACTAAAATGAAAAGCTTCAATGATAGAGATGAGCCTGGAGGTGGAATTGTTAATGTAATTGTAACTTCGGAAGATATTCACTTGTATTTTATATTGTATTTATTATTGTATTTATTATTGTATTTTATTTGTACCTCCAACGGAAATGTTTATTCCTCCGGTCGGAGAAGTCATTATTGTATTTGGGTCATCTAAGTCATTGAGGTAAATCCTCCCATGTAAGTCGGGGCATTAGTTCCCCTAGAGTCATTTGTATTGGGGTGTTTAAGTACCCTAGAGGAGTCGGCCCAGTGAACTTTAGTTGAGGCCGACTTGTCAAGTGGTAAAGGTAATGTGAAAGGTAAAGTATAAATAGAGAGCTAGGCTCTCTATTTATTCATTCACTCACACTCACCCAATTCGCATTAGTGAGAAGAAGGACAAGTTTGCACAAGTGGAGAAGAGAGAAGCTGCTGAAGACCATTTCTATTTTTGGGTTTTTCTTTGGTGACATTGTATTGGTGATCATTCTATCTCTGAGGAAGTTGCAGGGTTTTCTCCTTTATGGTTTCCCCGAGGAAAATCTTTGTGTCTCTTGTGTTTATGCTGTGCTTGTTATTCTCTCAGTAAGATCCTAGATAACTATTGATTAAAAGTTAAAAATCTAACATGGTATTAGAGCTAACCTGAGAAGAAGACATTATGCAGTTGCGGGAAGCTAGGGTTTCCATTTCCGGAAACTAGTCATCTTGGCATTTTCGCTATAAATCACTTTTGGTGAAGTTTCAGGATCTGAAACTTGGACAGGCCAAAGATGAAATGTTCATGTACCTTTTGTCCGAGTTTCAGCCTCATATTCGTTGTACTTTGTGAGATATGATCCGTACAAGTTAGGGCTTCTACCTCTTCCAGAATGCAGCCCTAAACAGGTGACCTAGGAAACAAGGTCATATCTCGGGTTAGGAAGCTCCAAATGGAATTCCATAAAATATGACAGTGAGGGCACGGACTGTAGTTTCACAGGTCCGAATATCAGAGGCCGAAGTTGAACAGTGACACGTGGCACGCCGTACAAGTTCGCTATGCTGTTTCATCCCATAAACAGGTCATGTTGGGAAACTTAGCATATCTCTCTCATAGAGAATCCAATGAAGCTCAAATATGTGGGGTTGGAAAGATGACAGGTCATGATACCACAGGCCAAATTTTCAGACCCTAAGGATCCGAAATTTCAGAGATACACCAGAAACAATACGACACATCTGAAATGGCTCAATGGAGGAAATCAAAGAAGAGGAGGAAGAAGTTCTCACTTAGGGTTTTCAGTTTTTTAGGTATGGAAGGACTTCATACAATGTTGGAGACACCTGATGAAACATTGGAAACTTTGAAAATGGATTTGGAATCCCTTCATCATAGATATTAATCTTCCATCAAAATGTTGCGGGAGGAAGGAGATTGAAAATTAGGGTTTTCGGGTTCTACAAGTAAGAAGAAACCCTAGCAAAGTTGGGAGACTCATAGGGCAGCAATGAAGGAGGTTTAAATGGCATTGGTATTCTATCATCCTAGCACCATGAATCTATATAAGATGTTTACAAGTGATCTACCTTGAACGATTAGGGTTTTACCCTTATAGAGAAGACTACAAGCAATCTCGACAGGTACATGAAGAAAGACAAATCAAGTTCTAGATCAAGAATATATGACCATGATGGCATGAAGACAAAGACTCATCCACAGTCTTTGATCACATAGAAGCTCTACTTACGAGGTATGTATGATTTGGTTCTACTATGCTTAACTTATGAGATATGCAGGTTACTAGTGCAGGTCTCTAGAGTCTAAATCATTGAAGAGAACAAAGAAGATACTGTTTGGGTATGTTAGACATAACTAGCAAGCATGTTAATCCAGGTATGTTTTCCTATATCGAGTTATAATCCTACTTTGTGTTAGGATCTTAGATAAGTATACTTTCATATGGTTGATAATGATTATTCTTGAAGATAGAGTTTAGCTAATCAAGGCTTTATGCATATTGTGTTTCTTAGTTTGATTAATGATATGACAAACTAGAAGAGTCCTATGCATGAGTAAAAGACGTACTCCATGAAACCTTGAATATTAACGCTCGTGATAAATTACCTGTCTATGAAATGATTATGACTGTACATGTTTAATATTATTTAGGGTTATAATGCTTTGATCTTATTGAGATTATACTAATGAATGTGTGATTATGTATGAGATCTTGAGGATGACACAATGATGAAACTAATGCACACTTAAGGGTGCATAGTGCTACAGGATGGATAAAAGATCAAAGACACAAAATCATGATACTATCATGACATGGAAGGGAAGTACAGATCCAGAGGGAGGCAACCTCCAAGCAAAGATCAAGAGGAAGGCAATCTCAAGGAAGCAAAGATCCAGAGGGAGGCAAGCCCACAAAACATAAAAAGATAAGTATTTGAATGACTTCTTGAACTCTGAATAGTTAATGATATTAATAGTTGTATGCATATTTGGATTCCTAGAATCGGGAAATGTATCATGCATAAGGTAAGCATTCATATAGAATTGAACAATGTACTACTAATATGCATATGATGGGTAAGTAGCCAATAGTGTTGGACAACATTCCATTGTTGCTTGTCTAGAATGAAACCTCTTTGCTAACATGATGGGAGCAGTGCACGCTCTTGATAGTGTGTTCTAGTAGAGATGGAAGGCATCTAGATAGTCACCGTATGCATATGGGATATGAAAAAGTGTTGTGCCAAAGCATTGGCCAAGATAGTTGCATAACTATGTGAATCATATCAGTATGCATAAAAGGTTATCATTGAAATGATTTGATGATTATGAAGTGTTACTAATCTTGTAATTGAATTTGATTTGTAGGAAAGATTGTGTGCTATGATCTACAAGAGAAGGATGATGAACACTTGTTCCGAAGAACAAGTGATGACAGTTCAACAAGAAGTCTTACAAATCAAACATACTACAGAGGTACAAGGAAAGGTCCGTGGCTTGCAGTTTCTCACATGAAGAATTGGATACACTTCTACTAGAGCTATACTCACGATAGCCGCAGTAATAAAATAAAAGTTACGTCTGGAGAACATGAAGGCAACTTTCCTGGATGATCAAGTGTATGTGGAGCAACCACTAAGATTTGAGGCACATACATGTGTGAGTCCTTGGACAGACACCCTAGACATGGGATGACATATGGACTTGCTTCCCAGCCGATAAGGAGAATATCTTGGAAGAAATATTCTAGCTCCCAATGACATTGTGAAAGACCAATGATATGGATAACTTCTTACAGAAGATTAAAGAGGGCTTTGTATGAGTTCAATAGGCACCCATAATCATTAGTTATTTGATGAGTTTGATGATCACCACGGGTGATGCAGATTTCAACCTTTGCTACAAGGTTGAGGATGGTTGCTATATATACAGATAGCTTGATTCAGCAGAAGCTCACAGATGGATGCAGAGAGTGCATGATGTTAGACACAGAGGGAGGAATCCACCTCAGAGGGAGAAGATCTCAGAGTTCAAGAATCTTGGCATGATTCTTGCGATTAGACATGTGGCTGAGATCAGATGATATTTTCCTTATCCAAGGAAAATATGCAAACAAGATCCTAAAGGGATTCAGGATGATGGACAGTGGCTTCCATAGGCTACAGACAGATTATTGGTTCGTTGATGTACTTGACGAACGTGAGACCGGACATATGCTTTGCTGTGAACACTTTGACCCAGTCCTTGACGGATCCAAGACAAGTTCACCTGGTTGCTGCAAAGCATATAATGAGGTACCTGAAGGGTATAGTGGATTATGGGCTCATATATGACGCGAATCAAAAGGTTAACCTGCAGGGTTATGTTGATTCGGATTGGGCAGGTAGTGCTGTAGATAGGAAGAGCACTTCAGGGTGCTGCTTCAGTTTGGGATCAGGTATGATCTCCTGGTTTAGCAAGAAGTAGTCCTGCGTGGCACTTAGTACAGCCGAAGCAGAGTATCTTGCAGCTAGTTCGGCTAGTTGTGACAGTATGGCTTAGGAAGCTACTGTCTGATTTGTTTGATCTCCTGTTAGAGGCGACTTGTATATTCTGTGACAACCAGAGTTGTGTGAAGGTTTCCAAGAACCCAGTGTTCCATGACAAGTCGAAGCATATTGAGATCAAGTATCACTATATTAGGGATATGGTGCAGAGAGGAGCAGTGAAGCTCCAGTATGTTGCGAAGGACGAGTAGATAGTCGATGTGTTGACCAAGCCGCTAGCCAGAGTGAAGTTTGTGTACTTCAGAGAGAAGCTTGGTGTTCTTCAGATCGAGGGTTCTTCCAAGGGGAAGTGATGAGTCCGGAAGACGCAGACGCACATGAGCAATTCTCACATGGTGGTAGGTGTGTCCTCCCATGGTGTAAATGTAAGGGCTGGGGCATTTTCGACATGGTTGAGGTTTGTCTTCCCATGGCCGTTGATGTAAGCGCTGTGCCTTTCTGACATGGTTGAGGTTTGTCTTCCCATGGTCGTTGATGTAAGTGCAGTGCCTTTCGGACATGGTGGTAGGATTGGTCCTCCCATGTGCGTTGATGTAAGTGCAGAGCCTTTCCGACATGGTGGTAGGTTGGTCCTCCCATGTGCGTTGATGTAAGTGCTGAGCCTTTCTCGAATGGTGGTAGGTTTGTCCTCCCATGTCAGTTGATGTAAGTGCTGTGTGATGTGCATCTGGGCTGTGCTCCGTTGACATTGAGATGATCTGGACGTGATGAGGCGACAGTAGGAGACGTAGGTTTTTGCAGAAGCAATATAATAAGTCCTGGGCTGTACGCAGGTTTTTGCAAAGGCAATATAATAAGTCCTGGGTTGTACACAGGTTTTTGCAGAGGCAATATAATAAGTCTTGGCTGTACGCAGGTTTTTGCAAAGGCAATATAATAAGTCCAGGGCTGTACGCAGGATTTTGCAGAGGCAATATAATAAGTCCTGGGCTGTACCTACTTGATGGCTTGCTCACAGAGATGATGAAGACCTACATGGAGGCTAGGCCTACATCCAGCATGAAAAAGGGCTGGCTCTGTAGAACTTCCTATGACGAGAAGAGCTGAGAGATAGCTCCAATTGATGGTCGAGATGACGAGGATTGTAGCAGCAGTGACAACGAGGATCCAGTGTTGATGATGATGTTCCAACATTGTTGATCCAGCGACGAAGACTTGTGTCCAGATGTGTTGATGATTGTGTCAAGAGAATACCTTCCTAGTTAAGAGGGAGTGTTAATGTAATTGTAACTTCGGAAGATATTCACTTGTATTTTATATTGTATTTATTATTGTATTTTATTTGTACCTTCGACGGAAATGTTTATTCCTCCGGTCGGAGAAGTCACTATTGTACTTGGGTCATGTAAAGTCATTGAGGTAAATCCTCCCGTGTAAGTCGGGGCATTAGTTCTTCTAGAGTCATTTGTATTGGGGTGTTTAAGTCCCCTAGAGGAGTCGACCCAGTCAACTTTAGTTGAGGCTGACTTGTCAAGTGGTAAAGGTAATGTGAAAGGTAAAGTATAAATAGAGAGCTTGGCTCTCTATTTATTCATTCACTCGCACTCACTCAATTCGCATTAGTGAGAAGAAGGACAAGTTCGCACAAGTGGAGAAGAGAGAAGCTGCTGAAGATCATTTCTATTTTTGGGTTTTTCTTTGGTGACATTGTATTGGTGATCATTCTATCTCTGACGAAGTTATGGGGTTTTCTCCTTTATGGTTTCCCCGAGGAAAATCTTTGTGTCTCTTGTGTTTATGCTGTGCATGTTATTCTCTCAGTAAGATCCTAGATAACTATTGATTAAAAGTTAAAAATCTAACAGGAATTTCTGTTTGGGTTGCCAAGAGTAAATCTGCCCCTTCTTCACATTAGGTACTCTTTCACTACTAGTGTAAATGTGTCAAATATAATATACCAGGTCTCAAGCTCCTTTGCAGCACCTGCATCAATATTTTCATAGCCATAATGTGCATTGTGCATAATAGTAGCGACCCTAAGAAGCCTAGTGGTTACGGACAATGTCCGCAATAGTGACAGGCTTCCCACCATTGAGGTTCTCCTTATTTTGTAAGCTGGAATTGGTGCTAAAACTGCACAGACTGCATCCTTTTTCCAAATATGGTCAGAACCAGGGCCAAAGCTCTCTCCACTGCAAACAGATCATATTCCCTCATCCATAACATTTCCAAAAATGTTAGAACTGTAATCCACACTTAGTACCATAATCCATAAATTTTTATTGCTCATGTGCTTAATTAAACCATAGTTTGGACTAGGTGACTATAGTTGGTCAAAAACCCACTTTTGAGAGTGTTCACACCCACTTCCAAGCAAACCAGTTCACCCAGCCTCCTGTTTTGTCCACAAGTGCGCCCTCATTAATTGCTGGTGCGCCCTCTCTCCTTGTTTTGGGGAATTTTAGTTGACCAAGGGCGCTAGGGTGGATTTTTGCCCATTTTTGGCTAGATTTGGAGGATTTAATGCTCCCTTGGGCCCCCCAACCTCCTCTACTTGCTCACCCACGCCTGCCTTGAGCTCATTATTGACCCAGCATGCTTCAGCCACCTCCACACCAGAATTCGTGGCTGTTTGGGGTGATTGGGATTGAGTTGGACCCACCTAGGGGGGATTGAGGCCAATTTGGCATTGATGACTTGTACACTCAGCTTGAGCCACCTAATGCTCTCGAATTTCTCATGGATGTAATAAAAACCTGTTACTAACATTTTCACATGTTAGACAGTCAGTTAATCAAAGGTTTCAGCATACATTGTGTGTAAAATTATCTCCTTTTTCAAGTTTTTCCACTGTTTTTGCAAACTAATTCGATTTTGTGAGGTTCTCCATAGCTCCTAGATCTTCTGTGATCAAAATACTCACATGGTATCAGAGCCATCGTGGAGTTAGTGAGTTGCAGGTCAATATTGAGCATTGAACTGCATTCTAGAGAGGATTTCCAGACAAAAATTGAGTGTTTTTTGCAGGTGTTTCAGTAGTTTTCTCACCATTAACGCAGCAGTCATGGAAGCAAACCAAATGTTGCTCACACCCTTCAATTTTTTCGATTGGAAGGCTGAGATGGTTATCAAGCTGAGATCTAAGGGTCTCTATAGAGTAACCATGGGCACAGAAGTGGAGCCAAATTCTGCTGTGGAGAAAGCAAAGTACTACAATCGACTTGATGAAGCTTATGGATTGCTATGCCTGAGCATTTCAAGGGAACTCTTGTTTCATACAGACAGTTTGACAACCCCCAATGAAGTATGGGTGAAGCTAGAATCACTCTTTGGGAAAACTGATGAACTGAGAGGCCACCAGCTTGAAAACGAGCTCATTAGCTTGAGCCCAGCGCATTTTGAAACCATCCAGGAGTTCTTCACGAAATTCAAGTCACTGGTGCTTCAACTGCACAATGTGGAATTGTTAAGAAGGAGGAACAACTGATTCTGTCCATCCTTTCGAAGCTAGGCCCAGAATTCTCTGTATTTGTCAGCACATTTCACTCAGCCAAAATGACCCTTCGAAATTGGCAAATGCCATCACTAGCTACCTTCATGGAGTGTCTCACTCAGGAGCAGGACAAACTAGTTCAGATGGGTACCATAAAATCAAAGGACCAAGCATTGGCAATGGGTGTTTCAAGTGCCAACAAAGGCAAGCAGAAAGCCAAGAATTCGAAGCAGCAAGAGAAGAGGAAGTCTGACAAGACCAAGTCTGCAGATGGGGGTTCGAATCTGTCAAAGGAGAAGGACAAGAAGGGAAAGGAAAAGACCAAATGCACCTATTGTCATAGGGGATGGCATCCAGAGAGCTCATGTATGAAGAAAACCATTGACTCAATGGCGCAGCTGCTGGAGAAGAACAACATCCCAGTCCCTGAGGGCGCAAGGAAGAAAGAGAGCACCTCAAATCCTGACAATAAAGAGAAGTGTCATGCTTTGGTAGCAGGTACTTCGAATCCCTCATCCTTTATCATTGATTCAGGAGCTTCCAGACATATGGTTTCATCCAGAGAGCTCTTCTCCTCTATGCATTCGAATGGTGGCCCAACAGTTCGAATGGGAGATGATTCAGAAATCCAGACCAAGGGGATTGGTAGGATTGACATGGAGCATGGCTATTTCAGTGATGTGCTCTATGTACCTTCATTGGCTGCAAATTTGCTATCAGTCTATCAAATGACCCATACAGGAGAAGCCAAGAGAGTAACATTTACTCCAGATTTGGTAGAAATCTCAGAAATTTCCTCAAATCAAGTTGTGGCTGTAGGGTATGCTGATCATGATGAGAGAATGTACAAATTCTCAAATTTTATTCCAAATTCTAGTGACCATGCTCTTGTCTCTCATGCCAACGAGACCTCCAAGTTGTGGCATGAAAGATTTGGCCACATGAACTACAAATATCTCTAGCAATTGCACAAGGACGAGATGGTGGAAGGGCTTCCAGAAATCAAATCATCAAATGGTGCATGCATTGGGTGTGTAGTTGGGAAGCATCCTGAGCGCAGCTATGAGAAGGGAATGGCAAGGAGAGCCACTCAACCACTTGGATTGGTACACTCAGACCTCATTGGTCCTCTTCCCACTCCATCATATGGTGGATCAAGGTATGTACTTACATTCATAGATGACTACTCTCGATTCTGCTGGGTTTACTTCCTTAAATTGAAGTCAGAAGTGTTTGAGAAATTGAAGATTTGGAAAGCCCTAGTGGAGAACCATAGTGGTCATAAGATAAAGATCCTTAGGACTGATAATGGAAAGGAATATGTGAATAATAACATTCAGCACCTTTGTGAGGAATGTGGCATCCAAATGCAACATTCCATCCCCTACACACCTCAGCAAAATGGTGTGGCAGAGAGGAAAAATAGATCTCTCAAGGAGATGGCTACTTGCATGATTGAAGCTAGGGATCTAAGCCCTAAGCTATGGGCTGAAGCCATCAATTGTGCTGCTCATATTCAGAACAGAGCCTTTCACAAATCAGTCAAAGGAAAAACCCCCTATGAGGCATGGTTTGGCCAAAAACCAAATGTGTCAAATTTCAGGATTTTTGGGTCTAGAGCATGGGCTCGAATTCCATCAGAAAAGAGGAAGGCTTTGGAGCCACAGAGCAGGGAATGTATCATGGTTGGATATGGTGAGGACACAAAGGGCTACAAGCTCTTTGACACATCCACACTCAAAACTTTCATTGAGAGAAGTGTGCAATTCGAAGAAGAACCAATTCCAAATTTTGAGCTTGCACCGGGGGAAAGCTCCTCTCCTCCACATCTTAATGAAATTAGTGATGATTCCACCTCTGTTTTTTCTGATATTGCTGAAGATGACATGGCTGAAGATGACATTGCTGTACATGAGTCACCATCAAGGCCCAAGTGGGCTGAGAAAATCATACAAGCTGCAGGTGAATTGGCAGGCAATCCCCAAGAGCATAGGAAGACTAGATCTCAAACAATCAATGCTTCCTTTGCAAATGAAAGTGAACTTGCTGATCACTGTTATATGATGATTGGATCTGATCCAACATCATATCAGGAAGCTCATCATGATCCAAGGTGGAGAGCAGCAATGCAAGAAGAATTCCAGTCTCTCCAAGAGAACAAAACATGGGATTTGGTGCCTCTTCCTCCCAAGAGGAAACTTGTGCAATGTAAGTGGATTTTTCGAACCAAACCTGTTGCTGATGGTTCTGATCTGAAGTACAAGGCTAGGTTAGTGGCTAAGGGCTACTCTCAAATCCATGGTGTGGATTATACAGAGACCTTTGCACCGGTTGCAAAGATGGACTCAATTAGACTAGCTCTTGCCATGGCAGCTAGTAAAGGTTGGGAAGTTCACCACATGGATGTCAAAAGTGCATTCTTGCATGGTGAGCTACAGGAAGAAATATATATGCAGCAACCTGAAGGATTCCAAGAGGATCCCACACTTGTATGCAGGTTGAAGAAGTCACTCTATGGACTCAAGCAAGCCCCCAGGGCTTGGTATGCCAAAATGGATGCTTTTTTGCTCTCAATTGGTTTCTGTCGATGCAAGTCTGATCCAAATGTTTATTTGCAGCATTGTGAAGATAATTTGCAGGTCATTGTACTGTATGTTGATGATCTCTTAATTACAGGGAGCTGCACCAAACAAATTGGCTCAATTAAAGCTTCTTTGCACAGTGAATTTGCCATGAGCGACCTAGGATTGCTAAGGCAATTTTTGGGTTTGGAAATTGAGCAATCTGAGAGAGGTATATTGCTGAGTCAACCTAAGTATGCTTCAGACCTGTTATTCAAGTTTAAAATGGCTGAATGTAAGGCAGCCAAGTGCCCATTCCTTTCAGGCATAAAACTAGGTGAATTTGAAGACTCTCCATTGGTGGATTGCACACTCTACAGGCAGCTAGTCGGAAGTTTGCTGTACCTTACACATACAAGACCTGATTTGTCTTATGCTGTAAGTGCTGTAGCAAGGTATATGCAGCAGCCACATGAGATCCATTGGAAGGCAGCCAAAAGGATCCTTCAATATGTCCAAGGAACAAAGAGCTTCGGGGTACACTATGCAGCTGGTTCTTCACTTCAACTAGCTGGATTTTCTGATTCCGATTGGGCGGGAGATCCCATCGATAGAAAGTCCACTTCAGGTTTTGTGTTTATGTTTGCTGAAGGTCCCATTTGCTGGTCAAGTAAGAAACAGCATACAATTTCTCTTTCATCAGCAGAGGCCGAGTACAGGGCAGCAGTGAACGCAGCCACACAGTGTGTTTGGTTGCAAGGCATTCTTCGGGAGTTTGGTGTTGCTATTGATTCTCCAACCAATATTTGGGTGGATAATCAAAGTGCCATCAAGATATCTACTGATCCAGTACAGAGGCAAAGAACAAAGCACATTGAGATCCACATGCATTACATTCGGGGCTTGGTGCATGACAGGGTAATTTCACTGCAGTATTGTCCATCCACCGAGCAAACTGCAGATATTTTCACCAAGTGCTTTACTGAGAAGACCTTCACTCACTTGAGAGCTTTGCTTGGAGTGAGTGATGGATGGTGATTGCTGCAATTTAATTGCAGGTTCAGCCCCATGTCCATTTTAGAGGGAAGTTTTTATCCCATGAGGTTTTACTTCTTTTCCTCGGTTCATATGGACAAATAAAATTTCTGTTGTAATGAGGTGACTTGAGCCTTTGTTGCCAAGGCCTCCCACTTATCTTTCATGAGATGTACTAAGTTATGGTTAAGGGGGGGGTGTTAGAACTGTAATCCACACTTAGTACCATAATCCATAAATTTTTATTGCTCATGTGCTTAATTAAACCATAGTTTGGACTAGGTGACTACAGTTGGTCAAAAACCCACTTTTGAGAGTGTTCACACCCACTTCCAAGCAAACCAGTTCACCTAGCCTCCTGTTTTGTCCACAAGTGCGCCCTCATTAATTGCTGGTGCGCCCTCTCTCCTTGTTTTGGGGAATTTTAGTTGACCAAGGGCGCTAGGGTGGATTTTTGCCCATTTTTGGCTAGATTTGGAGCATTTAATGCTCCCTTGGGCCCCCCAACCTCCTCTACTTGCTCACCCACGCCTGCCTTGAGCTCATTATTGACCCAGCATGCTTCAGCCACCTCCACACCAGAATTCGTGGCTGTTTGGGGTGATTGGGATTGAGTTGGACCCACCTAGGGGGGATTGAGGCCAATTTGGCATTGATGACTTGTACACTCAGCTTGAGCCACCTAATGCTCTCGAATTTCTCATGGATGTAATAAAAACCTGTTACTAACATTTTCACATGTTAGACAGTCAGTTAATCAAAGGTTTCAGCATACATTGTGTGTAAAATTATCTCATTTTTCAAGTTTTTCCACTGTTTTTGCAAACTAATTCGATTTTGTGAGGTTCTCCATAGCTCCTAGATCTTCTGTGATCAAAATACTCACAAAAAACTTCCAGTCAATGAGCACCTCAATCCCACCACGTTATGTGACCTTCAAGGCAGGGTAGGATAACACAAGCAAATCCATTTGCTCTGGATTTCTGTCAACAAACAGGAGTGCCTAGGCAACTGATGGGTAAGTGTAGTTTCGATCATTATCAAGCCAGACATCAAGCTACATTATTGGAGCCACCTGATGTTACACCTCCCGTTGATGCACATTGATAACCATATGCTTTTCATTACTGAACACCAGAAAGTTATTGCCAAGGGGCATGTGGGCATGTGCAGGTTGCTGACTATGGAAAAGAACTTGTGCTAATAACCCATGGCCTTTGTTGGGCAGTCCTGTTGCTCTGAAAATGCTTCAATGCTCGACTGATACCTGTAAACCAACGCTGGAGAGTATCTGCATTCGAACATCTTCCAAAAACTCTTCAACGAGGTGCCCAGCTTGACCTAGAGCTGGCCTGATGGATTTGGTTCTTACAATGTAAGGATTCAACCCAGATGTCTGGAGAATAGCTGCCTGCTGCAACGCTCTGTCAAGCTACAGGCAATATATAAATGAAAGTTCTTTGAAAGAGAAAACAATCAGATGCTCAAACTTCCTTTCTTTGGAGGGCTAAACGGTACCTATCAAGTAACATCGAGCTTCGGAGGAGATATGCACTTTGAAAGTTGAAAATGGGGTGATCGGGCATGTCAGGTGGTTTTAGAACTTTAAGAAAGGTAAAAGTTTAAAAAGGGGTCGATAGTATATTGGAGCCTTTTACAACTTCAAAAAAAGAACAGAGTAAAAAAAGGGTCCGTAAGGCATACCAGGTCGCTTTTAAACTCTGAAAACTTAAAAAAAACACAAGTTAGAAAGAGGCCCAATTGAGCATTATGGGCTGCTTTGAAACCTCTGCAAAGTTGGAAGGGACCTATGGAGGAGATGAGGCCATCGGGTTTTTTGAGCCACGAGAAGTCAATATCGACAATATCGAACTAGAACACTGCTCTTCGAATGATAAAAACTTTGGCAAATTCCCTTGGTTTCCTGGCTTCAAAAACCTCCTACTTATTCACTCAACCTTCGATTGCTGAGCAGTCTGTTGCAGTGCATAGAGGTCACGTACAGATTTCCAACAAGTGGTCAAAGACCCCATTCTGTCATTGGATTGACAGCCTTCATAATCTATGAAATTCGAACTGCCTCATTGAGGGGTAACGATTAATGCATGTTTTCATACCTATGAGCCTTGGAATCCAAATCCGTCAGTTGCATTGAATTTGCAAGGCCTAAAAACATACAGGCAACCACTTTTGGAGATCAAAAACCCAATTTGGCTGGACACCTAAAATATGCCCAAGGCCATTGGAGGCAAAAGTTTGGGCTTTGTTCAGAATGGTGCTTCGCTGAAATCAGAAACTTTCTGCATGTCCTTGATACCTGTTATATAGTCTTCAAAATAGATTATTGACATTAGTGAGATCCTATGTGTGAAGCTGATTTTAATCAGCGAAGGAGGTCCACGGGTGCTAAATACACTTAAGAGGAAAACTTGGCTAAGTCCACTGCCTCTCACTGAAACTGAACCGAATGCCTTTCACTGATGGTGGATGACTTAAGTAACCTTAGATGAGGCTGCTTAAACATTTTCAAATCAATCAATAGGATAATGCAGGGAATGTGGCAAAACAAAGTCTTGGAAACCAAACCAGCTTCATGATGAAACTGCTGTAGACTATCGATCAAGTTGCATTAAAAAACATGAGAGTTAAGCATACACCCATTCAAGCCTTTCTACCATCACTACACAATTATCACTTAATCACAAGAGAACAAAGCCAAGGGGAGCAAAGTCTACGTGATGGGGCTCAGTAAAAGTTTTTAGAGGGCTTCCCAAGTCTAAAGACTTGTGGTTAGTTGAGGCCTCAACAGGGATTCTAAGATGGCTTACTCTCAGTTTTTTCCTGTCTAATCCTCCTTTAGGAGTTACATTAACGATTGCCTGCCTGTTAACACATTTTTGTTCACCTTGCATTTTTGCAATAAATGGAAACATTATGTAAATGTGCAAATATTAATGTTTGGTCATAAAAACGTCCACATTGGTGGGCTTGTCTGACCCCAAACGTTAGTAATGCATATTCCAAGAGAAAAAATTGGAAATAAATCATTTTCATATTGTAACTGAAAAGAAAGCTCCCAAAAGACACTGAAACCTGAATGTAATTGAAAATTACTAGCTATTTAGAGGCTGCAACATGCATGATAGGACATCTTTCTCTTTTTGAAAAGCAACAAACTATGAGTAGTCTGTGTGGAGGAGTAACCAAGACTAGGGAAAAGGCATGGAGGGTGTGCCATATGGCGTATCCCTCCATTCCATCATAATTATTCTGCGTTTTGAAGCTCTGATTTTGTTTTCCAACTAAGTATTTATGATTTTTTCTTCTTGCATCTTCTGCTCATATTGTATGTGGCCATAAAGGAGCAAGATTATTGGTATTATTTGAATCAAGTTTGTCCGTTCAATTATTTTCTGAGAATTGTAGCTCAATCTCATTACAATATGATTCTGGTTTGTTCCCTTTGTTGTGTTAAGATATAAGGCTACACATGTAATAAAGTCACTTAAGTGACTTAGGTCCAAAGTTAGGTTTTTAGGCATTTTAGGGTTTACGTATTAGGGTTAGGGTTTTGGTCACTTAGACCCTTTATAAGAGCGAGGGCCCTCAATGTATTGTTATACTGTACAATCTAATAATAATATTGTGTTGTATGTTATTGAGCTCTCATGTCTTCGGTAATGTAACTCGCTCTAGGGTTTCTTGTTTCTTCTGTTTTCATAATATGGTATTAGAGTAGGAAATCCCTCATGGTTTTGGTTGAAGGATTTATGAAGTGCTGAAGAAGCCCGGGCATGATTAGATTCCATACCAAGGGAGTCGGGTTTTGGTCGAAGTAAACGTCAAATCGTATTGAGCTGCATTTCTGAAGAATCAAATAAATAATGGTTATTTTTTGAATGTGTTTAATTCCTTAAAGCGCAAGAATGGTGAATCTATGGCCAAGCTGGAGAGAGATCGAGTGCTTGCTGCCTATAGCTGCCATATACATATAGAGCTGCTGCTGTGAATTGAAGCCACCATTGTTGCAGTCGTCATGTTTTTTTCTCAGCCGTGTCCACCGTTGTTGAAGGATCTTCAACACAACCGTCGTTTTAAGCCGTACATCACGTGCCGTTTTTAAAGCCATTTGCTAGCCACCACAAAATCATCATGCGATTTTTTGTTTCAGCTACCATTCGCTTTTATAGCTGCCGCCGTTGAGAGAAATGCTGTCGCCGTCGAGAAGGAAGTCGCTTGCTGGTGCATAGCCACGCATGATTTTACGTAGCCGTCGTGCTATTTATTTTTTAATTTTTGCTTAGCCATCTCCAAATCAATCTGTACAGCCGAAAAAAGGTCACGATTTACACAGTCTGTACAACTGGTTTTTGTATAGTCGTCAAAGAATGTCACAATTTACACATATTCATACAGCACTTAATGAAGATGCTGAATTGATCGTATGTACAGTAATTGATTAAACCATGGAGTTGTCGTGATTCACATGGAATCTGTCAAGATGGGTCACACAACCCGTGCTGTCAGGTTTACAAAGGAAGAACTATTGGACATTGCTTGTGGTGTTTTCCTTACTGAAGAATAAACAGAGATTTCCAGCAGGCATTTTTAACGCGTGTATTCCTAGAAGTTTTAGTTTTTTTTGTGTGAAATTACTCACTGCACAGATTTCAACATCCATTAGTTATTTTTGTCTTCTTAGGGTAGAATACTATTTTGTCAGCAAGATCTTTGATAGATTAGTGGCAGAGTTGTGCATTTCTTTGCTATTCTCGCCGTGTTCTATCAATTTGTGGCAAAAATGAATCATGTATGAACAAAGCTAGCTATCTAGGGAAAGCATCAGGCCTTCCATGTCCATTAATAACAAATTTGAGGTTAAGATCAGAGTAGTGCAACGACATTTGTTTATGTTGTAGGACAATACACAGGTGAATCTTTTAAGAGCCCATACTTCGAGAAGGGATCAGTTAAAAGATTCTGAAGTGGATGGTTGCCCAGATAGTTCGGGAGTTGTGGATCTAGGGAATAATGTTAGAATTTTCACTTGAATAGTAGTTATGTTAGATCTTTAAACAAATTCTACTATATCACAGTAAATATAAGCAATAGGATCACTGAAAGATAGACAAACACATCATACACCAGAGTTTATCTTGGGAAACCCTCTAAGGGAAGAAAACCCAACAGAACTTCTTCAATATAGATTCTGTCAACAAGTACAGTGTCAATACAACGAAGAGCTAAAGCTCTCTCATACAAAGATGCCCCAAGAATAGAAGATACAATGACAATATAAGATAGAACCCCAAACATAAGCTTCCTCCAGCTGCAACTACTCTCCCATGTGCACTTATTCACTTGCTTGAGTGAACTTGTGATGATACAAATGAGGAATTCGTCCTCCTTATTTATACACTTGTTTGGCTGACTTTTTCACTATAGGGCCGACTTCATTGGGGCAGTTTTGCCCATTGTTTGGGGTAGACTGCCCATTGTTTGGGGCAGTTTTACCCACTGAGTTCTGTGGAGCTGACTTGTCTATTTTCACTTATTCTTTTAGGGTTTTTACATGATCAATTACAATATGAATATCTTCCGAAGGAACACAATAATATAATAGGAATATCTTCCGAAGTTACTTAATCTTCAACAAATAATCCCTCATGAGTCATAGAGACATGCATGTGGATTGCAGTCTACTAGTGAGGTTACATGGCATGCATGTGTATTGTTGTTTAGTACTTGAGTTTGGGAGATCCATTATTTGGGAGTTCGGGGAAGTGGAATTCGGGAACTCAGGCATTCAACTCAGGAACTACACCTTTACGAGGGTTATGAGGTAGCTTGATGGAGCTCAACCTGGTCCAGGAACTGTGTTCAAAGAAGAAGCTTTCAACATATGTTTTCTGATGTTTAGCTTTCATTTTTAGTTTATGTGTTTTCATTCAAGTATATATATTTGATTTTAGTTTGTTATCTTTCAGCGATGTACGCCTTATGGGGGGGGTGTTAAGATATAAGGCTACACATGTAATAAAGTCACTGAAGTGACTTAGGTCAAAAGTTAGGTTTTTAGGCATTTTAGGATTTATGTATTAGGGTTAGGGTTTTGGTCACTCAGACTCTTTATAGGAGCAAGGACCCTCAATGTATTGTTGTACCGTATAGTCTAATAATAACATTGAGTTGTGTGTTATTGAGCTCTCATGTCTTTGGTAATGTAACTCGCTCTAGGGTTTCTTGTTTCTTTTGTTTTCGTAATATGTTGCTGTGGTATGTCTCTGTATTCTCAAGTATATGTGGTATGTCTTTGTATTCTCAAGTATATGGATGGTCTGTCAAGAGTATCATCATATTCATGCTATGCCAAGAAGGTGTTGAGGGAATGATAGGCATGAGAATGGTCCTTATCTGGCCATTTCTTAAGAAAGCCTGGATTCCATTTTGCTACCCAGTAACAAATACATTAGCATTGATGAAGTGCTTGAGAAAGTCCTGTCCATTTATATTATCAAATATTTTTAAAACTAAAGGAGCACCTTTACTAGAGGTTGCTTACAATTGCATGCAACAGTGTTTTATTGGAGACATTAATGCCAAGTGATTGCTCCATGCTTGTTGGTGCACCCCCTGCTGCTCGCTTTTGTAACTGCACACCTCTTATCTTGTCACTATTGGGAAGGTTTGCTCCAAGTGTTTTGTGCACTCATGGCATATCTAATGATAATCCCTGAACAAAGACTCTAAAGGGATACTTTAATTATGACTCACTTTTCTCATGTTAAGGTTGCTTTAGGGAGATCCAAATGAATGGGCTTTTGGTAGGTTGATTGTTTCAAGCTTGTGTCGGCTACATATAGAAACCTTTTTAGGATATTTGAAGATATGTATTGCAACAGGAAGAGATAGGGTCAGAGATTCAAATCCCATGAATACAATGCTTTGTGACTACTCTATTCAAAAGTAATGTGTATAATGATCTTGGTATGTAAAAAGTGTGTGCATTCCCTCAAACAAAAGGACAGATTAGAGCTGATCTCTTTGGGTATTATTGACCCACAGTCAGATATTAAGGTATTCCTTTCTTTCTTTGTCAATTGTTCATAGCATTATAAAAACTGTCATATTACCAAATAATGGTCTCTTTAAAATTGCTTGCGGGTTCATATTATTACAAGGCAATTTCTGTTAGAATTTTAATTATAGCAATATAATTTTCATCTCTTTCAACTTATAAACAATATTGGATCACTGAAAGAACAACTATGCACATAAACAATAGACACAATAGTTTATCCTGGGAAAACCCAAACTCAGGAAAAACCCAGCAACCCTTTCTTACTCAGAGATTTAGTACAATGAAGATAAAAAGTAGAAGAATAGATGCCCAAAGAAATCAGCTCCAAATGTCTTCTGCTACCCAAAAAGTCAAACTTCTTCACTTGAGTGAGCTTGCTTGAGATGAGTGACCAAATGAGGGGAGCAACACTTCTATTTATACATTACTTTTTGGTAAATTTCTAACTGGGATGACTTGTCATTTTGAATTATAAACATACACTTATTGTTTGTTTTTATCTTGTAGGTCGGCTAGACTAGTGAGGAGACCTCACGTAGCTACATCATCAATACTTCTTCTTAGTTAGAGAGGTATCATCACGCTGGAACACATCTCGACATCATCTGGTCGTCACAATTGGACTCGAACATCTAAACATCATCTGATCATCACAACTGGACTCGTACATCTCGTCATCATAAGAAAGGTCAACACTGTCCATGCTGGACAATATCGCACACAGGGATCCAAGTATACTCTACACAAGAGTCCTCTCCACACAGGAGAATGTTCCTGATAGGAACAAAAGTCCTCACTGGACTAAGCTCATCTCATTCTACACAGGATCACCTGTCCTACCTGGACTAAGCTCATTATCGGTCTACACGGACCGCTTGTCCTACCTGGACTAAGCTCATTATCTGTTAAAATTATATGCTACCATAGACTAGATTGCAAATTCATTAGCATTCAATACATTATTCATAATAGCAGTATAATCAGGATCTCTAAAACATACACAATCACAAAGCACAAAAACAATATACCCTGGGAAACCCTCAAGGGGAAGAAAACCTAACAAGAACTTCCTCAATATAGATGATCAAGTGCAATGCCCCAAAAATATGTCTCACAAATAAGAGATACAAAAAGACCAAACTCTGGACTCAAGCCACTCCTCCTTCTCCTTCGCAGATATCTCTCTCTCCACTAATGCGAATTGCACAAGTGAGTGAGTGAATAAATGAAGGAGTCTCTCCTTCTATTTATACATTACTTTTGACCTAACGTTTAACTCATCTAGGTTGGCCCCAGTAATCCTAACTGGGCCGACTTCTCTCGAGAGACTCAATTACCACTTATATTACATTTGCACCAGAGGACACGATTACGGGGGTGTTGCTACAAAAGAACAATGAAGGTTTCGAGCAACCCATCGCATTTATGGGTAGAGCATTACAAAACTCTGAGTTAAAATATACCCTAATGGAAAAGCAAGCCTATGCACTAGTAAAATCCCTTAAACATTTCAGAGCGTATGTCGGTTATTCTAAGATAATTGGTTATGTGCCACATGCAGCAGGAAAAGACATATTATCCCAACAAGATTGCTTAGGGATAAGAGGGAAGTGGGTGTCAAAAATCCAGGAATATGACTTGGAAATTAGACCGACTAAACTCATTAAGGGACAAGTTCTTGCAAAGATGTTAACTCAGGGGAATGAGGAAGCTTTGAGAATGGTGTGTCAGAACAGTTTGTCAGAATAGGTCAAGTCAGCAGAGCTTCAACATTTAGTTCGGAGTGAATGGTATACAGATATCATTTTCTTCTTAACGAACCTCACATGCCCAAATCACCTAATAGGACATAAGAGACGAGCATTGAGGTTGAGGGCCACTAAGTATTGCATCACCCAAGATGGACTGGGCTGGAGAAACCCAGACGGATTGATACTTAGGTGTGTCGATGAACCAGAGTCCAAAAAACTCTTGGTTGATTTTCACTCGGGATTTTGTGGTGGTCACTATGCAACTAGAACTACAACCCACAAAATCCTCCAAGCAGACTATTACTGGCCAAGTATTTTTCCAGCAGAGCTTCAATGTTTAGAGCGGAGTGAATGGTATACAGATATCATTTTCTTCTTAACCAACCTCACATGCCCAAATCACCTAATAGGACATAAGAGACGAGCATTGAGGTTGAGGGCCACTAAGTATTGCATCACCCAAGATGGACTGGCTTGGAGAAACCCAGACGGATTGATACTTAGGTGTGTCGATGAACCAGAGTCCAAAAAATTCTTGGTTGATTTTCACTCGGGATTTTGTGGTTGTCACTATGCAGCTAGAACTACATCCCACAAAATCCTCCGAGCAGGCTATTACTGGCCAAGTATTTTTTCAGATGTGCATAAGTATGTTAGGAATTGTCAAGAATGCCAATTTTTTGTTGGAAAACAAAACCTAGCAGCCTTGCCTTTAAAACCAGTAATAGTCCAAGCCCCTTTTCAGCAGTGGGGGCTTGACTTCATCGGGCAGTTCAAGGATAACTCAAGCAATGGTTATTGATGGATCCTTACTGCTACCGATTATTTTACAAAGTGGGTGGAAGCAATTCCCACCAAAGCGGCAACCGAAACTGTGATCATGGCCTTTCTTGAAGATAAGATTATCACAAGGTTGGGTATGCCCACAAAAATAATGACTGATAATGCCAAAGCATTCAACTCAACAGAATTCTCATCATTCTGTTTCAAGTACGTCATTATCTTATCCCATTTATCAAACTATTATCCCCAAGGTAATGGCCTTGCTGAATCCAACAATAAGAACTTAATGACAATAATTAAGAAAACTGCTGGGGATAACAACAAGTCATGGGATAGCAAAATAAAGTTTGCATTATAGGCTAACCGTATTACCAAGAAGTGTTCTACCGTGAAGTCTCCCTTTGAGTTGGTATATGGCATGGATGTTCAATTGCCTATTCATCTTAAGTTGCCAACATATCAGCTACTCTAGCCTTTCAGTTTAGATCAGGATGCCATCCAGAACAGGATCAATCAGATTGTTGAGTTGGATGAGAGCAGAAGGAAGGCTGTTGATAAAAGCATTAGAAATCAGGATAAGATAAAGAAAAATTTCGACAAGTCTTCCAGATCGAGGGCTTTTCAGAAGGGTGACATGGTGTTACTTTGGGATAAGAGAAGAGAGAAACTAGGCTTGCATGGGAAGTTTGACAGCCTTTGGACATGGCCTTTTATTATATATGACTTGGCTGGTGCCAATTCTTTCCTTCTCAACAATATGGACGGAGAACAACTCAACTTGCCAGTTAATGGGCAGTGCTTAAAACTGCTCTTCAGAGATAATGCCTAAAAGGGCATCCGTGTATCAAGGATTTTCTAAACCCTATACCTTTACTTTTGTACATTAATTTATGTATAGTACTTTTTGTATACTAGTTTTTATCATAGCATGTATATTATTTTTGTATATTATGCTTTGTACATTATCATGCAACTTAATGCTTCATTTGGTTTATTTTTATATACATGTGATTAATACACTTTTGGTGTCATGCAGAAACTGGAAGATTCTAGATTCTCGCATGATTTCCAGCTCTAAAGATCATATCAATCACGTGTCCTACAGTTGGAGCCAGATGTTGTCCACTAGGTTGCACTTAGGTGGACACTGATGATGAACAATTAGATTGTTCAAGTCTTCGACGGTTCACTCAGAATCCACTAAGTGCAATTTTAGTGGATAACATAGCGTAAAGACTAGTAATCCTAGGGGATTGGAGTAGTCTTTGACCTAATTAGGGAAATATATGAACACCAAGGCCCACAAGGAGAGCTCCTTTAAGAGAATGGTCTCTGCTAACAAGGTTAACAAGATATAGAATAAAACCATAATTATTCTTGTCAAGGTGCATTTAAGTGGAGCTAGACAAGAGGTTAGAAATCTTAGCCCATATCAACAACGAAAGGAGTAGAGACAAACCCTAGAAATGCTTCCTTTACCATGAGTTGCGAAACTTTCAAGGTTGATCCAAGGAATAGTCAACGACAACTCATGGTAAAGGAAGGATTTATAAAGTTTGTCTTTGCTCCTTTCCTTTGTTGCTCTGGGCTATGATTTCTAACCTCTTGTCTAGCCTTGCTTAAATGCACCTTGGCAAGATTCTACATCTTGTTAACCTTGTCAGTGGAGAGTCGGATACCATTCTCGTGAAGGAGCTCTCCTTGTGGGATTTGATATTCATATATTGTCTTAATTAGGGCAAAGACTACTCCAATCCCCTGGGATTACTAGTCTCTAGCCTAATTTATAAATATTGAATTACCAATTTGAGAAAGGGACATTGAACTTGATTTTTTGTTGCCCTACGTGTTGCCGGCGGATACGCACCTCGGGGAAAAGGGGGTTAGAGTGGCAGAAATCTTCAAGCCACTGGGTGCGTCCTTGGGGGCAAGCAAAGAGTTGAGATACTGTCACTCAACACTCAACTCCTTCGTCTCTAGGACAACTCCTAGCAAAGCCAAGGGGGATGGTCCCTATGAAAAACAAACTAAGGCTTTTAAGCTAAGTTAGAGAAAGAAATTAATCTAGGAGTTTGAAGGTGAATTAATACTAAACCAGAGATTGCAACTTATGAATTATGAATGAAAACAACAACATGAAAAAGGATACATCCATCTGATACATTGATTTACTTAATTGAATTGATTGTTTCAGATTAGACCAATGCCAAATGGAGTCACATAAATTGGAGTGCTGCTGTGTTATGAAAGTGCTGCAAGTCTTGTTGGTCAGTTTTAATTTTTTTTATTATGATGTGTGGATTAGGGATTGGGTTAGTTCTTGGTTTGGCCCACCTTCAACTTAGTCCTTTGAACTGAGCGTAGTGACAACTATACCAAGGGTCCAACTAGGCGAGGCATAACCTTATTAAAGTAGCCCACTGACTCTATAGTAAGTTTCATGCGACCTCCCAAGTTCTAGTGATTAAGTTTTCGTTGGATTGCCCTATTAAGCTAGTCACTCAAGTCCCTTTCTGATTGGCCAACTGTTCAGACTGAACTATAACGGTCAAGAACATACAGGAACTTGAGCCTTGGTAATTTTTATTAAGTAAAAATAAAGTTTTATTAAAGTTTTATTATGTGGCTGAGAATCTCTTTTCACCTACCGGGGATAAACCCTTTCAGTTTACTTCGGGAATGCACATCCGGATTTAGTTTATTAATATTGTACAAAAATTGTAACAAACCAAATTATTGACGGTTGAGAATCTCTCTTCCCTTTCGGTACTTCGGGAATGCACAACCGGATTTAGTTTTTTATGTTTGTTAATTGTAAAGTAAAAGATTGTGAAAGTAAACAATGAAACTAACTAACTAACTATACAACCCTACTAACTAAATAAAATAAAGAAAAGTTAGAAAAATGCAAAACACAAAAACGAGCCTGCGAGTCCCCCCAGGGGGATGGGGTGTGGGCGCTGAGTAGCCCACTTGCCTTTATTAATATTTTATAAATAAGAAGGTGGATGCCTTTGGTCCTTATAGATCTGGATCCAAAGGCCTTACAAGTTTCATAAATGATACAAGACGGAAGTATATGGCTCCGGGAAGCCTTGGATGGTTTTAGATCTTTGATTTTCCGGCAGCACATCCTCTTGTTATGGCGATAAAAATGCAAAACCAGCCACCTGAAATGCACCAAATGTGCCCAAATAAGCGTTAAAAGCATAAAATATTAAGTACTAAAAGATAGAAAATTAACCCTAAGTACTCAATAATACTAGATCTACCCAAAAATAAGCTTTAAACCCTAGATCTAGCAACATACTCAAATAAAATCAGCCTTTAGATATTATTTTAAAACAAACTAAATTTACTTGAGCACGCAAGTAACCGTAACCAAAGAGAAATTTGAATAAATTGAAGGAAAGAGAGAGAAGAAAAGTTGAGAGCTTGGGAATGTTTGAGCTGTGGAGCTTGCAAGTGGAAAGTGGAGGGACTATGTCCTTAGGTGCTCGAAAAGCGGTAGAGTCAAACAAGATCATCCGCACGTTCAAGCTAGGAAACCTGCACATTTCACAATACTTGCAACAAGGGGATTAAATCCGGTACTTCCTACACAAGAGGTTAAAAGAGCATGCAAATAAACAAATTATACATGCAAATCCTAAATCTCTGAGCATAGAACAATAGCAAATAAAATCAAACTAGAATTATTTACCCTATGAGTTGATACCAATTTTCATCAAGGCCAATTCAATCACCACAAGATGCAAAATTGAAACAATACAAAGTTACCTCATACATCACTTGACAATAATCATCCACACACATTTGCTCGACACAAGAGATTTGCCTCCAAAGCCTTATTCCAAAAAAATATTACAATAGAACAGTTACATACTCCAACAACCCTTCGGTCCTCTCTGACCATGAGAGAAATGATACCCAAAGCCCTTTCTTAAATAGGAAAAAAGAGAGCAAAACCCCAAGGGGGGCGAATTTGCCACGTGTTGGAGCTTTTTGAGATGATTGGGGGCGAATTGAAGTGAACTAGAGGTGGTAGGCGCCACCTCTCACAAGGTAGGTCACCCCCTCCCCTTTCTGTGACACATATACAACAAGAGGTGAGCTCTCTCATGGATAAATGTGCCCCCTTAAGGAGAAATTCACCCCCTCACTGGGAGATCCACTCACTGTGACTCGATTTGATTGCCAATCAGCTGGATCATGATTGATTCAATCTCCGATATTGATTGCTGACTTAATTGGGCCTTTAGTTGGACAAATTTCCTTCAATTTAGGAAATTTGATTTTCCCTTTCTGTGACACATATACAACAAGAGGTGAGCTCTCTCATGGATAAATGTGCCCCCTTAAGGAGAAATTCACCCCCTCACTGTGACTCGATTTGATTGCCAATCAACTGGATCATGATTGATTCAATCTCCGATATTGATTGTTGACTTAACTGGGCCTTCAACTAGACAAATTTCCTTCAATTTAGGAAATTTGATTTTCTCAATATCTTGTTTGAGAATAAAGATATTGAGAAAATCCGTTTAATCTCCGATATTGAGATAATTCAATCTCCGATATTGATTGCTGACTGTCACTCAAGAGATATGACTCACTCTTGACCAACACGCAAGAGATATGATTCACTCTTGTCCACTGTGTTATAATGCAACTCTCAATAGACTCTTTTATAACATCACTTTTTGTCAATACCATGGGCAATACCATGGGACACCTAATATCATGGGACACCCAATACCATGGACCCTCTAATACCATTGACCATAAAGTAGTACAAAATACACTATTACAAGGTTGTCTAGAGAGTTTCACTTAGCCCCTTCTACTTTGCTAGACACCCCCAACATAGAAGTACCTGCCGAAGTACCAAAAACTAACACTCCCTCTTAGCGAGGAATGTACTTTTGGAAGAACCTCCCTTAGAATCAATCACATCCTCTATAGATGCTCCCTCTAAACTGGAAGATCCTCCAATCAGGGACATCTCATACCAAGTAGGCCTACTGAGAGAAGCCTCATGCTCTCTCTCTGTCATTGAGGCAAAGAGAGAGAGCTCATCCTTGAACTTAGCTGCAAAATCATCCATCTCAGCCGTACTATCTAGCATAATGTTCTAGCTCATTACGTGCAAAGCATTTCACCTTACTGGTGTCCTTCTTCTTGTTGTCTTCAAAGATGTCTTCAGAAGACCCTTTCTTTGGCGTTCCCTTGCTTTTGGATGCTAAGGCAAGGTTCTCTTCTTCATCTTCCTTCTCCTGATCTCTACTCTGAGATCCCTCTCGAATCTCTTCCTAAGTAAAGTCATCCCATAGCCTGCTCCAATCTGAGAGCTTCTCTCTTCCCACCACACACTTCACGAACATATCCCACTCTTTGGTGAAGCCTCTCAAGGCTATGTGTACCAACTCCGAGTCTGGAATAGTCTCCCCTACATCTGCCAACACATCCTTCACCACTGTAAACCTGGTGAGATAGGAGGCCACACTCTCTCCCTTGGTCATACTGTTAGTTTTTCTACTTTTAATCATATTATCTAGGATCTTAATTGAAAGAATAACATGCACAACATAACACAATAGACACAAAGATTTTCCTCGGGGAAACCCTAAAGGAGAAAACCTTGCAACTTCCTTAGAGATAAAATCGTCACCAATACAATATCACAAAAGTAAAACCCCAAGACAAAGATGGTCTTCTGCAGCTCCTCTCTCTTTCTCCTATGCGAACTTGTCCTCTCTCTCTCACTTATGCGAACTTGTGTGAGTGAGTGTGTGTTCAAATGAGAGAGCCTTGCTCTCTATTTATACTTTGCTTTCACTTGACCTTTTTCACTTACTAGGTCGGCCCAACTAAACCTGACTGGGTTGACTTCTCTAGGGGACTCAATAACCCTAATACAACTGACTCTAGGGGGAACTAATGCCCCAACTTATAATGGAGGATTTACCTCAATGACTTTACATGACCAAATGTAATAATGACATCTCCAACCAGAGGAAAAACATCTCCGTCGGAGGTACAAATAAAATACAATAATAATAACAATATAAAATACAAGTGAATATCTTTCGAAGTTACAATTACATCAACACTCCCTCTTAACTAGGAAGGTATTCTCTTGCCACAATCATCAACACATATGGACACAAGTCTTCGTCGTTGGATCATCTTCAATGCTGGAACATCATCAACACTGGATCATCATCGTCGCTGCTGCTGCAATCCTCATCAAATCGATCATCGATTGGTGACATATCTCGAATCTACTCGTCATAGGAAGTTCTACAGAGCCAACCCTTTTTCATGCTGGATGTAGGCCTAGCCCTCATGTAGGTCTTCATCATCTTTGTGAGCAAGCCATCAAGTAGGTACAACCTAGGACCAGTCATTACATTGCCACTGAAAACATCTGCGTCTCCTATTGTTGCCTCATCGTCTTCAAATCATCTCATCGTCACAAGGAGCACAACCCAGATGCACATCATATGTCCCACAATGGTCAGCCTGCGTCTACCAACATGGGAGGACAAACCTGCCAGCATGCGAGATCCTGCCTAGGCGCACACACAGTGTCTTATGATCGGTGGACGTCTCCACTATGGGAGGCACAAACCTACCACCATACGAGACCCTCGTCTACCAACATGGGAGGCACAAACCTACCACCATGCGAGACCTCGTCTACCAACATGGGAGGCACAAACCTACCATCATGCGAGACCTAGCCCTTACATCTACCAACATGGGAGGCACAAACCTACCGCCATGCGAGAATGGCTCAAGAATGGCTCAGCCCTTACATCTGCCAACATAGGAGGCACAAACCTACCGCCATGCGAGAATGGCTCAAGAATGGCTCAGCCCTTACATCTGCCAACATAGGAGGCACAAACCTACCGCCATGCGAGAATGGCTCAAGAATGGCTCAGCCCTTACAACTGCCAACATAGGAGGCACAAACCTACCACTATGCGAGAATGGCCCAACCCTTACATCTTCCAACATAGGAGGCACAAACCTACCACTATGCGAGAATGGCCCATGTGCATCTGCGTCTTCCGGATTCATCACTTCCTCTTGGAAGGAACCTCGATCTGGAGAACACCAAGCTTCTCTCTGAAGTACTCGAACTTCACTTTGGTTAACGGCGTGGTTAACACATCGGCTATCTGCTCGTTTGTTGCTATATACTGGAGCTTCAATGCTCCTCTCTGCACCATATCCTTGATATAGTGGTACTTGATCTCAATGTGCTTCGACTTGTCATGGAACACCGGGTTCTCGGACAACTTCACACAACTCTGGTTGTCACAGAATATACAAGTCGCCTCTAACTGGAGATCAAACAAATCAGACAGTAGCTTCCTAAGCCATACTGTCTCACAACTAGCCGAACAAGTTGCAACATACTTTGCTTCCGCTGTACTCAGTGCCACGCACGACTGCTTCCTGCTAAACCAGGAGATCATACCGGATCCCATATTGAAGCAACATCCCGAAGTGCTCTTCCTATCAGCGGCACTGCCTGCCCAATCTGAATCAACATAATCCTGCAAATTAATTTTCTGATTCGCGTCATACTTGAGCCCATAATCAACCGTACCCTTTAGGTACCTCAATACATGCTTTGCAACAATCAGGTGAACATGTCTCGGATCCGTAAGGAACTGGCTCAAGGTGTTCACAGCAAAGCATATGTCTGGTCTCGTATTTGTCAGGTACATCAATGACCCAATCATTTGACGATACATCGTGGCATCAACTGACTTTGATTAAGCATCACATAGTAGCTTCAAGTTTGATGCCATGGGTGTGGCCATAGCCTTGCAGTCCATCATTCCGAACCGTTTCAGAATCTCCACTGCATACTTCCCTTGTCCAAGGAAGATTCCATCCGCACTCTGCCTCACCTCCATGCCTAAGAAATAATGCATCATACCCAGGTTCTTCATCTCAAACTCTGTGGCAAGCTTCCTCTTCGTATTTGCAATGAGCCCATCCTCCTCTGTTACAAACAGGTCGTCTACATAAAGTAGAAGTATCACTGGATTTCCCACTTCAACCTTGTAGTAAGGGTTGGAATTTGCTTTATTCTTGGTAAAGCCCAAGCTCATAAAAAAACTATCCATCCTGCCGTACCATGTCCTGGGTGCCTGCTTCAATCCGTACAAGGCCTTATTCAACTTGCACACATGAGTATGCCTGTCATGTGTCTCAAATCCAAGTGGCTGCTCCACGTACACTTCCTCTTCTACTACACCATTCAAGAACGTTGTCTTGACATCCATTTGGTGTACCTTCCATTTCATCACTGCAGCCAATGCAAGTACTGATCTGATGGAAATGTATCTGGCTATAGGTGCAAATGTCTCCTCATAATCTTTGCCTTCCTTCTGGGAGAAGCCACGTGCCACAAACATCGCCTTGTGCTTCTCGATGTTACCATCTGCAGCATGCTTGATCTTGTAGATCCACTTCGAAGTCACCACAGACTTCCCTTCTGGTCTCGGAACTACCTCCCAGACATCATTCTTCATAATCGACTAGTACTCCTCAATCATGGCATCCTTCCATTCTTTCTTCTCTGCCGCTTCCTCATAGCTGGAAGGTTCTTTGTCAATGATGTCACACAACAGGGCTACATAGCTGGAGTATGGCCTAGGTCTTGCTTTCTCTGTGCATCCCCTCTGGAGCGCCATACCTCTCTGCATCTTGTATTGCTTCTTGTACCCATGCTGGTTTCCTCTTGTGGGAATTCTTCTCACGAGGTGGATCTATAGGTTCTTGTGGTTCTTCCATCTCGCGGTCTTCATGATCTTCTGGAACTGCTTCTTCCATTACCGCATCTCGAATCCTGGGAACTTCAGGTTCTTCAATGTCTTCAATAGTTAACTTTCTGGATTTGTTGTAGGCTGCGTCTTCGTCAAATGTCACGTCTCTGTTGATGTTGATCTTCTTGAATCCTGGGAAGTATATTCGACAGGCCTTCGAGCTTTCACTGTATCCTACGAATATACCCTTCTTTCTTGAAGGAATGTGTATGTACACTGGGTAGCCAAATATCCTGAGATGACTGAATTTTGGTTTCTCACCGGAGAATGCTTCTTTTGGAGTTATGTTGTCTAGTACTCTATGAGGAGTACGGTTCTGTACATACACCGCTGTCTTCGCAGCTTCTGCCCATAAATGCATCGAAAGATCCTGGTCATGAAGCATTGCTCTTGTTGCTTCCATTATTGTTCTATTCTTCCTTTCTGCAACGCCATTCTGTTGTGGATTGTATGGAGTGGTCAACTCCCTCTTAATCCCAGATTCTCTGCATAGGTTCTTGAAATATTCGGAGGTGAACTCTCTGCCATTATCTGATCAAAATGTTTTTATCCTTTTCTTAGTGTGGTTCTCGATCAAGGCTTTGAATTCCTTGAACTTGCTGAATACTTCATCTTTACTTTTCAAGAAGTATATCCAAGTCTTACCGGAAAAGTCATCAATAAATGAAACATAATATACATACCCACTCAATGAACTGGATGACATAGGACCACATACATCGGAGTGGATGATCTCCAATATCCCCTTCGCTTTGCTTTCACTGCTTGGAAATGCCTTCTTCACATTCTTTCCTTTCACACATCCTTTGCAAACGCCTTCATGTTTTGACTGGATTTCTAGAATTCCTTCAACTGCTTTGCTTGCAATGGGTAGTGCTCTATAATGCACATGTGCAAGCCTTCTATGCCATAATTCACTTGGCTCCATGGAGTCATGGACCAAGGCTTGTTCAGGTTGGCCCTTCAATTTGTATAAACCTCCCTCTTGCTCTCCAATCACAATTGCATCATCTATTGACTTCCCCTTTGGCCACAATAGGACTTGGCCATCAACAAATGCAACCCTCATACCTTTAGCATCTAGTGTTGATATGGAGAGAAGGTTCTTCTTTAGTCCTGGAACATATAGGACATCCTTCATCTTCAGAGACTTGCCAGAGTCTAGCTTGTATGAAGATTCTCCACTTCCTTTTATGGGGTATTGGTAATCATCCCCAAGTTTCACCTTGTGAGGTGACTCATGCTCATATAGATTTATGAAGGATTCTTTATATTCTGTCATATGCTTGGAAGCCCCACTATCTACAAGCCAATCATTACTTCCGCGTGTGACAGTGCCCGTGAGTGTTGATATCAAGACATACTCTTCATCAGTTTCTTCTCTGGCTCTCTTCCTTGGAGGTTCATCATCTTTTGCGATGTGAGCATGGTGTCTTTTCTTGTTGTGAGCATAACCAACTATAGCAGTAAAATCATAAGGACCAAAATCAGCCATTTTAATAGGGAGAGTATTCAAATTATTTTCCGAAAATAAAAGGTGAATATCAGAAATTGACTGAGAACCAAGAGCCTCAAGGGTTTTTTGAGAAGATAGCTTGCTTTTCCTTTTATGGTAAACCTTTTCAGGCTCAGGAAAGAACTGAAGCAAGCTTTGAGGATTCCTTCTTGAAAAACGCCTTGGTAAATTTGTTGACAGTGGAGTCGCCAGATGTTCGTAGTCAATTTAAAAAATTCACTATATACATCAAACAAAGCAAAAACAAAAAAGAAAACTCAAAAGTCGTATTCCGGGAATAAAAAGACTTTTCCCCGGCAACGGCCCTAAAATGTTGCCGCCTGGTTCCACACCTGGGAAAACGCAGCAGAAGTCTTCAAGCTACTGGTGTGGCCTTGGGGGCAAGTCAGAGTCAAGTGTTGTCACCTGAAACTCGATTCCTTCGTCTAGGCTTTCCTAGCGAAGCCAAGGGGGGTGGATCCTAAAGGTGAAAATAAACTATGGTGTCTAATCTATGAAAGACAAAGCATATAATCTAGGAGTTAGAATATTTTTTGTAAACCAAGATAATGCAGCATATACATATATATATATATATATATAAAGCAAATGTCATTCATCGTCATTGTCATAAGCAAACATCCATCATTATCACTGTCATTTTAAAACATTCATCATCATTGAAATATAATAAGATAGACCAGTGCCGATAAATGGAGTAAAAAAGAATGTTTGAAATGAAAAGACAATGTTGTGCGATTGTTCTTGGTTTATTTTATTTTTAATGTGGTAATGATCTTTTTATTAAGGGCTGGTGGATTCCCGATATACACAAAGGTACAAGGAATATGTCTGGAATTCAGCTGTGTGGTTTCTTACTCAGGCAGGTGGGCTGGATCGGAGTCTCAAGGAGGTGTTCAGATGCTATACCAACGAGGGCAAGCCTAATGGTTTCCAAGAGGTCACTACCCAGTGTTATCCCACGTCCTTTGAGAAATTTGCCCACAACAGAAGAATATTCGCTTTGTTCCGCATTTTCACAAGTAGGTTGTTTATTTGGGTGTGTTAAAACCTATTACTAGTCATCTTCCCCTTTCTGATGTGTACCAACATGTTCGGACTAAGCTATAGTTGGCCACAGAGCATACGGGAGAAGACCTTGGAAATTTTACGTTTTTTAGGAACAAATATTTTATCTTTTCTTTTAGAGCCCCAAGAGTCTCTTTTCGGGCCAGTACTTGGGCAAGCCCTTATCCTGAAACCTTACTTCGGGAAAACAAGGGGGTGTTTGAGATTGTAAAAAAAAAAGGGGGAAAATTGTAAAAAAATGAGAAAATCGAAGTCCTGAGTGAACTCGTGGCCTGTTGCCAGCTAAGTTGTACTTAGTTGGATTATCAAGCGAGCGGGCAAAGTTGAACATGTTACATGTTCATTTTTGATGATTTGATGAGTTAGAGCTAGCACTTGTAATTCGATTTTGTACTTGTCATTTTGCTTAATGAATAAAGAGACTTTAGAGGTCAAGCTTGGTGTAGTGCTTTTGATGAGTGGGTGAATGTCATGGTTTTCATTGAGGTAACATGTATTTGAGCTACTTGTTTTCTTTTGCATCTAAATCTAGCTTTGGGAAGGATCAATATTGATTTATAAGGAGGATTAGATAATTTGTTTATTATTTGGTCTTTTATCTATGCAAGTGTAGAGATCTGATTTAAATGTGTCATTTGTTTATGAGCATTTCCTTTTGATTTTTCATATGTATATTTCTAGATTTGATCATTTGGTTTCTAGTTGATGTGATTTGCAGGTTATTTCAAGTGGATGAGTGGAGGATCTTGTTTGTTTCTTTTACTTTTCTAACATCTTTTTGCAGATGTAGCCCCTCAGTTCTCCACCAAGAAGGCTCCAAGGCTTCTTCAAGGAAAAATTTGATAAATTGATAAAAACTCTCCATATCTCCTTCTCTTCTACTTCATACTTTTACCTTGGTTACTGGTTACTTTTTGAAAGAGTAATAGTGGTTTGCAATCTGAACTTTACATTTTGATTTATTGCTCTAAATGTCTGATCTATTCCATTTACAAAGTGTTCATCTTTAATAGATTAGATCTTTTCATTTATCTAGCATTTTACTTTTCTCAACTTGTAAAAAATTGTCAAATCTTTAAAAGTTTTGAGGGGTAGTGTTAGATCTGATTTGAAAGTTCATTTGGCTGATTTAAAGAGCTGATAATTTGCAGCCCTTAAAAGCTTGCAAAGATCCCTAGTAACAAGGCCCAAATGCTTGTTTTACTTGGTTAAATTCCGTCATTTTAACTAGTTTTTACACTTCGTATTTTCTGGGTTTTTTAGGAGGTGTTCCAAAGACACTCTTAAAGTGTTTTTGGGCATCTTATACTAACGTTTGCTTGCTGGTTTGCAGCAAAAGACAATCAGGTAGGAGGAGGTGCTGCCAAAATTTCAAAGATCTAGGCAATCCAAAGGACTATTATTGAATTTTTGCAAACCGGATATCTTTTTCTCTCCAATTTTTGTAAGCCACTGAGTCAATTAAGACTGGGGCATTTCTATTGCATTGTAACTAAAGTATCAAACGAGAGCAAGTGGGCTAGTTAAGCGCCCACACCCCATCCCCCCAGGGGGAAAACTGTGTCGACTCAATTTTTGTGGTTTGCAATTTTTTTAGTTTAGATTTCATTTCCGCACTTAATAAAATCAAACTAGGCTTAAAATCAACCTTGTGGGTCCGTTCCACTGGCGGGCCACAAGTTCACTCAAAACATAGTTTTATCATTTTTTTTACAAACTCAAAACGCCCCCCTTTCTTTTCCGAAGTAGGATTTTTGTACAAGGGCTTGCCTGAGCACGTGCCTGAAAAGAGATTCCTGGGGTTTAAAAAAGATAAAATTTTGGTTCATAAATTTTTTCTAAAAAATACCAAGATCTTCTCCCGTATGCTCTGTGGCCGACTTGCAGCTCAGTCTGATCCAGTTGGTACACATCAGAAAGGGGGAGATGACTAGTAACATGATCTAACACCGTCCCGAATAAAAAAACCTTTATGTGAAAATCCGACACATCGCGAACATTTTGTTGTCGTGGGGAAATTTCCCAGAAGGCTTGGGGCAAAATTGAGTAGTGACCTCTTGGAAACCGTTAGGCTTGCTCTCGTTGGTACAGCATCTGAACACCTCCTTGAGACTTTGATTCAGCCCAAGCCAGAGAGGGAAGCTACACAGCAAAATTCCGGACATGGTCCCCCGTGCCTTCGCGTATATTGGGAACCAACCAACCATAATAAAAAGATCATCTTCACATTAATTTTAAAATAAACCAATAACACTTGCACTACATTTACTTTTTTGCTCATGCATTTATTTGACTCCATTACAAGGCACTGGTCTATATTAATGTTATTTCATGTTATTGACAAATGATGCAAATGAATGATAATGATAATGAATGAGGGCAAATGATGTATTGATGAATGATTGCTTTGCTTTACAAAAGTATATGCTGCTTTGTCTTGGTTATCAAAAATATTTTTCTAACTCCTAGATTAGACGCCTTAGTTTTGTTTTCATTCTTAGGGTCCACCCCCCTTGGCTTCGCTAGGAAAACCTAGACGGAGGAGTCGAGTCCCAAGTGACAGCACTTGACTCTGACTTTCCCCCAAGGCCACACCAGCAGCTTCAAGACTTCTGCTGCGTTTTCCCCAGGTGTGGAACTAGGCGGCAACATTTTGGCGCCGTTGTCGGGGATAAGTCTTTTTATTTTCGGAATACGGCTTTTGAGTTTTCCTTTTTGTTTTTGCTTTGTTTGATGAATCTTTAGATTAGATTTTTAATTTTTCATCTGGCGACTCCACTAACCTTTTTTCCTTTTATAAAAGTTCAAAGAAAAGCAAAATAGAATTCTTTGTGAGATTATTTCATATGCATATTTTTATTCTCACATGGCGACTCCATTGAAGGGATAAAACCCTTGTTTCTTATATAGTTTGTTGAGACTGTTTGTGTGTAGATGAGCTTGATGCATTACAGTAAAATCTATAAAGCTCACCTTTTGACAACTCCACTGATTTAGTACCAGATATATCCCATGGTTATTTCAGATGCAGGCTATTGATCTTTGAAAATGGATAATAAAGAGTCTAGTGAGCAAATTTCCTATGCTCATCCTCCCATTGACTTCTCAGGCATCCCTGGTTTCCCTAATTATCATAATGGTGAAGATGTATCTGATTATCTGCCGGTCTTTTGGGGAGATGATGATGATGTAGAAACCCGACATGTCATGTCTTTTCTTAAAGTTGTGGCTAACTTCAAAGTCTTATACGAGGATAACATAATGGAGATGTTTGTTAGTACATTACAGGGATCTGTTTATCAATGGTATTCTAAAGAGCTTCCAAATAAATGTATTAACTCTCTTTCGAGCCTCCTTAGAATATTTATAAGGCAATGGCATAATAAAGGAGCTCGTATGGAGCACTTGGACAGGATCCTTAGAAGGTACTTTCTCTTGTTCATACCTTGGATTGAGTATCATAAGGAAGACCCCAACTTTCCTCATATCATCATGATAGAGAATGATAAATATTGGGAGGTGCCTCTAAGTTATATCAATCGTGTTGATCTCCCTATAGCACAACATGGCTTTAAAGAAGAGATTCAGCATGACCCTATTGAAGAGTTCCATGAAGCGCCCTTAGCTGAAGATTTTGTTGAAAACCATCCTCCTGTCACCATAGCTGAAAACATTGAAAATATGAAGTGTTCTCAAATCTATGAAGATGATCACATATGTATTCCTAATTTACCTAAAGATGAAGCCATTATAGAAGTTGATAAAAGAAATTCATGAAGGGTCTTCAATTGAAGATTTTTTAGAAGAGCTTCCTCAATTTGCCATTGAAGATTTGGGATTTCAGGATTACTTCAGTGAAAATGGTGACGTTTGTACTTCAGATTCTCCTCAGGAAGCAACCAATGCAGAAGCCTCTAAAGAAACTTGTGATGAAATTTGTATGGTTTATGATGACACTCCTTTTTCTCCACATACTGGTGAAGTCTTGGACAACTTTATACCTTGTAATATCTTTCAAACCAAACCTTCTAAGGATGACTATTATGAACATGAGAATGGGTATAGCCAGGGATGTGGTGCCAACGATGAAGACTCTCTCATATCTGACATAGATGGGAATGATGACTGTTTGACTTCTATTGAAAATCCAATTTATGAGACTTTTGAAAATCTTGTTGAGAATCCCATCTATGATATAGCCAGTAAAGGGACTGTTGGTTTTGAGACCGTGGGGAATTTTGATACTTCTCATGATCAATTAGAGCCATTAATGAGTATCAGTATTGAGGATTTGGATCAGCAGTATAATGAAGAGTTGGATATGATGCAATCAGTGGAATGTCAGTTTCAGCTTTCATCAGCACATTCAGAGGTTCCTTATGATTTGGAGCAGCTTGGGGCATATACTTTCACAGAAGTTTACTTTTAGAAGGGCCCTTCAGATCAATATGATGAGTTAGTTGGTTTGCCTTATCATTCCGAGTTTTTTCTCAGCTCTATCCAGTCATGGGTAGAAGAGGCCTGCATGAGGACTTACCATTGGGGGAAACACTTCAAAGATCTGTCATGATCACCAATCCAATCCTCCAATCCAGAATTATCATGCAGGTTTGCATTTTCTAAATAAGGTATTCTTGTTTTGGTTGGTAACCAAACACAAGTTGAAAAGTTTTTATATTGATAAAATGTTAAGATGGTTGCATTGGATTTATCATTTTACTTAGCATTTTATTATATGCTTAGAGTAGGAAAATAAGCTCATCAAGTGAGCATTTACTTTCAACATTTATTTTTCAATACTTTCTTTTTATGTATTTAGAATTTTTCATTAGTCAATTTTTAGTTTTTGAATAATGCAACTTATGGTTCATTTGCCTCTTATAAGAACTTGTGCTATTGAAAGGTTTTCTTGTCAAGCTGAGATGTTTTTACAGGTCATAGAAACCGGAGATTCTGGTATTCTCGTATGCTCTCCTTGCTTGAGGACCAGATCGAGCACACGTCCCGCAGTTGGAGCCAGATGTTGCCAGCTAAGTTGTACTTAGTTGGATTATCAAGCGAGCGGGCAGAGTTGAACATGTTACATGTTCATTTTTGACGATTTGATGTCCAGTCGGCCTTTTAAAGGCCCCATTTTAAATTTTTTTCCACATGTCCATGGCCCTGCGGGGTTTGTAATAAAATGTACTAGCATGGTGTTTTGTAAAGGACTTGGTTCCCTAGGACTTTTTGGCTAAGTCAGGTATACCAAAGAGTTTTTTCACCTATTAATTATGTCTTGCATTAGTGCATAACATAATTTTTGGGTTTTTCTCATGCTCCTCCAAAGCTAGAATGCCTGGGGACGGTAAGGAGCCTTAGGAGATTGTTAAAGTCCATGGGTCAATGTATATGAACATGCTAGACATTGTTTTTGAGTCATATGGACATGTGCTAAGTCCACTTAGGTAGTTTTTTAATTTTCGGCGAAAAGTATTTTTTTTTTTTTCCGTAAATGAGCCATTTTTTAATGGTTTCATTAAAAAATATTGTAAGTGACATAAAAATGTCATCTAGGGGTCTTTTTTTCCTTAGGGGTGCTCGTTTTCTAACTCAGAGCACCCCCTTAACCCCTAAACCCACTTTTTATAATGTTTGGGTCATTAATTTTTCACTTATGCTCAAAAAAGTAAAAAAAAGTGAAAAATAGAGAGAAAAATGCAAAAAAGTAAAAAATCATAAAAAATTAACTTCCAAATTTTATGGGATTGGAAGTCAGAATTATTTCAGCTATGTTTTAGGAGTTGTAAGAGCTGATTTTGGAAAGATTCCGGGAAGCTATATTAGTGGGATTACTTCCCCACTTGAGGGGGGCATATTTCCCAAAATTGGGCCTCTTCAATCATGGAATTTACAGCTATGTTTATGGGCTGTCACATGGCTGATTTTTAGCTGATTTTGGGCTGATTTTGGCAGCCTATTACATGGGAGTGGGCAGCCCCATTTTCTCTACGAGTTATGCCACTCATTCCACCCATTTCTTTCCATCTTTGGCTATTTAAGTATGGCTGCCCACTCCATTTTCTCTAGTTGGAGTTTGGGAGTTAGAGCTAGCACTTGTAATTTGATTTTGTACTTGTCATTTTGCTTAATGAATAAAGAGACTTTAGAGGTCAAGCTTGGTGTAGTGCTTTTGATGAGTGGGTGAATGTCATGGTTTTCATTGAGGTAACATGTATTTGAGCTACTTGTTTTTTTTTGCATCTAAATCTAGCTTTGGGAAGGATCAATATTGATTTCTAAGGAGGATTAGATAATTTGTTTATTATTTAGTCTTTTATCTATGCAAGTGTAGAGATCTGATTTAAATGTGTCATTTGTTTATGAGCATTTCCTTTTGATTTCTCATGTGTATATTTCTAGATTTGATCATCTGGTTTCAAGTTGATGTGATTTGCAGGTTATTTCAAGTGGATGAGTGGAGGATCTTGTTTGTTTCTTTTACTTTTCTAACATTTTTTTGCAGACGTAGTCCCTCAGTTCTCCACCAAGAAGGCTCCAAGGCTTCTTCAAGGAAAAATTTGATAAATTGATAAAAACTCTCCATATCTCCTTCTCTTCTACTTCATACTTTCACCTTGGCTACTGGTTACTTTTTGAAAGAGTAATAGTGGTTTGCAATCTCAACTTTACATTCCGATTTATTATTCTAAATGTCTGATCTATTCCATTTACAAAGTGTTCATCTTTAATAAATTAGATCTTTTCATTTATCTAGCATTTTACTTTTCTCAACTTGTAAAAAATTGTCAAATCTTTAAAAGTTTTGAGGAATAGTGTTAGATCTGATCTGAAAGTTCATTTGGTTGATTTAAAGAGCTGATAATTTGCAGCCCATAAAAGCTTGCAAAGATCCCAAGTAACAAGGCCCAAATGCTTGTTTTACTTGGTTAAATTCCGTCATTTTAACTAGTTTTTACACTTAGTATTTTCTGGGTTTTTTAGGAGGTGTTCCAAAGACACTCTTAAAGTGGTTTTGGGCATCTTATACTGACGTTTGTTTGCTGGTTTGCAGCAAAAGATGATCAGGTAGGAGGAGGTGCTGCCAAAATTTCAAAGATCCAAGCAATCCGAAGGACCATTATTGAATTTTTGCAAACCGGATACCTTTTTCTCTCCAATTTTTGTAAGCCACTGAGTCAATTAAGACTGGGGCATTTCTATTGCATTGTAACTAAAGTATCAAACGAGAGTAAGTGGGCTAATCAAGCGCCTACACCCCATCCCCCCAGGGGAGAAAACTGTGTCGACTCAATTTTCGTGGTTTGCAATTTTTTTTAGTTTAGATTTCATTTCCGCACTTAATAAAATAAAACTAGGCTTAAAATCAACCTTGTGGGTCCGTTCCACTGGTAGGCCACAAGTTCACTCAAAACATAGTTTTATCATTTTTTTTACAAACTCAAAACGCCGCCGTTGCTTTCCCGAAGTAGGGTTTCTGTACAAGGGCTTGCCCGAGTACGTGCCTGAAAAGAGATTCCTGGGGTTTAAAAAAGATAAAATTTTGGTTCATAAAATTTTTCTAAAAAATACCAAGATCTTCTCCCGTATGCTCTGTGGTCGACTTGCAGCTCAGTCTGATCCAGTTGGTACACATCAGAAAGGGGGAGATGACTAGTAATAGGATCTAACACCACCCCGAATAAAAAAACCTTTATGTGAAAATCTGGCACATCACGAACATTTTGTTGTCGTGGGGAAATTTCCGAGAAGGCTTGGGGCAAAATTGAGTAGTGACCTCTTGGAAACCGTTAGGCTTGCCCTCGTTGGTACAGCATCTGAACATCTTCTTGAGACTCCAATTCAGCCCAAGCCAGAGAGGGAAGCCACGCAGCAAAACTCCGGACATGTTCCCCTGTGCCTTTGCGTATATTGGGAACCAACCAACCATAATAAAAAGATTACTTTCACATTAATTTTAAAATAAACCAGGAACACTTGCATTACATTTATTTTTCTGCTCATGCATTTATTTGACTCCATTACAAGGCACTGGTCTATATTAATGTTATTTCATGTTATTGACAAATGATGCAAATGAATGATAATGATAATGAATGAGAGCAAATGATGTATTGATGAATGATTGCTTTGCTTTACAAAAGTATATGCTGCTTTGTCTTGGTTATCAAAAATATTTTTCTAACTCCTAGATTAGACGCCTTAATTTTGTTTTCATTCTTAGGGTCCACCCCCCTTGGCTTCGCTAGGAAAGCCTAGACGGAGGAGTCGAGTCCCAAGTGACAGCACTTGACTCTGACTTGCCCCTAAGGCCACACCAACAGCTTGAAGACTTCTACTGCGTTTTTCCCAGGTGTGGAACTAGGCGGCAACATGGCCTACCAATGGAATGGACCAACGAGGTAAATTTTAGCCCTAGTTAATTTTATCTAATGTAGAAATAAAAGAAATAAATCTAATCTAACAATCATGCCATGAAAATGAGACGACACAGGCCACCCTTGGGGGGATGGGGTGTGGGCGCTGGTTAGCCCACTTGCTCTCGTTTAATTTTCTTTACAATGAGATAGAGAAATGCCCCAGTCTCTTTAAAATGACTTGGTGGCTTACAATGTTGAAGAGAAAAGTAACCAGTTTGCAAAAAATAAGTTTTGGGTACTCCGGATGGCCTGGATCTTCGATTTTTGGCCAGTACTTCCTCTTATTTGTTCATCTTCTGCTGCAAACCAGCAAGCAAACTTTAGTATAAGATGCCCGAAAACACTTTAAGAGTGTCTTTGGAATACCTCCTAAAACCCCCCAAAAAATCTAAGTCTAAAACTAACTAAAAATGCAAGAAATTAATCAAGTAAGACAAGCAGTGAGGCTTGTTTACTTGGGATCTTTGCAAGCTTTATGAGCTGCAAATTCTAAGCTCTTGGACGGCTAAATAAAACTTTTTTATATCAGATCTAACACTACTTTAAACTTTTTAAGATTTTAACAATTTTTAACAAGTTTAAAAAAAATGTAATGCTAGATAATGAAAGATCTAATCTATGGAAGATAAAACTTTGCCAATAACAAGATTAGACTTGAAAGAGCAAATCTGATCTACTTAAGGATGTAAAGTCAGAATGTAAATCATAGATCTACTCTTTTTCCAAAGTAACCAATAACCAAGAAAATTTTTAAATAAGAGAGAGAGAGGTGGAGCAAATCTTTTGTTGAAATCTGAAACTTTGGAGATTGTCTTTGTGATGTTCCAAGGGTCTGCATCTGCAAACAAAGATTAGGAAAAAGGAGAAAACAAACAAGATACACCCGCTTCTAGTTAAGATAACCTGCACATCACACACTTTGCAAACAAAGATCAAGTGTAGAAATACATTTGAAAAGAAATCAATGTTGAATACTCATAAACAAATGAAACATACATACATGATTACTTTTGCAAACATATGACAATAAACTAAACAATAAACAAATTGCATTAGTCTATCTTATAAATCAATACCAATCCTTCTAATGAGTACAGTTAATACAATAGAATATCAAAGCTTATGCACATATTTCCTCCATTATACAGGCACAAGATGGCTCATCCACTCACACAATGCACACCACAAATTGACCTCCAAAGTCTTCTTTATTCACAATGAAAGATAAGGAAATTACAATGATCACTCTTGCTCCAACTCCAACTAACCCAACATGGAGAGAGCAGCCCTCAATTTATAGAAAAGATGAGCAAGGGAGGGCGCACTAGCTAAAGGAGAGAGTGGGGGAATGGTGGAGGAGATGGGGGAGTGAATGGGCCTGCCATTCCCCATCTCTAGGACTGTCCCAATTAGCACAAAAGGTGTCCACGCAACAGGCTGCAAATCAACACGAAATGGGGGAGCCCACTCCTTGGGAAGTGCACCCAACATGAGGAAAGCGCCCAACTTGATATGGGGAAGTCAAACCCACCATTTGGGCTGCCCATATGTCATACAAATCAGCTTAATGTGCTCCCAAAAAGGTGCTGATATAAATCAGACCTTAAATCTCTCCAAAAATCCTTTAATTTTTTTAAGTCATTTTTCATTTTTTTATAATTTTTTCATGACTTTTTCATTTTTTTTGACTTTTTTGGGCATAAATGAAAAATTAATGACCCAAACATTATAAAGAGTGGGTTTGGGGGTAAGGTGGGTGCTCTGAGTTGAAAAACGAGCACCCCCAAGGCAAAAAAGACCCCTAGATGACACTTCTATGCCATTTACAAATTTTTTTAATTGAACCATTAAAAAATGGCTCAATTTATGGAAAAAATAAATTTCGCCGAAACATAAAAAAAACCTAGGGAGACCTAGCACATGTCCATATGACTCAAACTAATGTCTAGCATGTTCATATACATTGACCCATGGACTTTAATAATCCCCTAAGGCCCGTTAACCTCACCAGGCATTCCAGCGTTGGAGGAGCAGGAGAAAAACCCAAAAATTATGTTATGCACTAATGCAAGACATAATTAATAGGTGAAAAAACTTCTTGGAATACCTGACTTACTCAAAAAGTCCTAGGGAACCAAGTTCTTTACAAAACACCATGCTAGTGCATTTTATTACAAACCTCGCAGGGCCATGGACATGTGGTAAAAAATAAAAAAAGGGCCCTCAAAAAGGCCTGAAGGTCATCATATCATCGAAAATGAATATTGACATGTTCAACTTTGCTCGCTCGCTTGATAATCCAACCAAGTACAACTTCGTTGGAAACACTTACCATGCTCGAACTTCCGCCTCTACTGGCCCTATGAGCCCACGCAGCTCCTCCCAGACTTGACTTCGATCTGCAGCAGCAACAAGCCCTGCTCTGTCATTGTCTCCACGGTGCAACTCCCTCGGGCTTCAGCTCTCGGTGTTTGGCTGAGCCCGCGTCTGACAGCTCCTTGTTGCTTCTCCATGCTTCCACCGTGATCAGCTCAAGCCCATGAGCATTGTGTTGCTCCAATTGTCGGCCTCACTCAGCTCGGGCGTCAACTCCACGCCCAACTGCCACTTCCAACCAAACTATCAATGTGTGTCCGACAACACGCAGCTAATTGCTGCTTTCAACTAGTTGCTGAATCACACTTAGTTTGCGGAATTTGTATGATCATAGGCCGCACGGCCCGTACCGTGGTTGTACGGTACTTTCGAATTTTAATTTTTTTTTCTCTACTTGTGCAAGTTTCCTTAGACTCGCTCTGATACCATGTGAATTTTACACCCTTAAACAGATCTGGTTTATATCTTCAGTTAAACATTCACTTCAGATTATTTAGCCATAGAAACCATTGCAAATCTGAGCTTTAACAAATATAAATACATTGTCTAAGCTTAACCAATACAAAGAAAACCACAACACAAGAATTACCCTGGAAACCACAATGGGGAAAACTAGCCAACAATTTTGTCTTTTATTGTAGATTTGTTAATCAACACTTACAATGACAAGATTCCGGTTATGACTCACCAGAACTCAAACTCTTGACTCACACTGTGCCCAAACGCTCAGTAGAAAAGACAAACCCCAACATAAGATATGACTCACTCTTGTCACTCACAAGAGATATAACTCAATCTTGTTACTCAAGAAATATGACTCACCCTTGACCAACATTCAAGAGATATGACTCACTCTTGTCCACTATTTTATAATACAACTTTCAATATACTCTTTTATAACATCACTTTATGTCAATACCATGGGCAATAACATGGGACACCCAGTACCAAGGGACACACAATACCATGGACCCTCTAATACCATTAACCATAAAGTAGTACAAAAGACACTATTTTACAAGGTTGTCTAGAGAGTTTTAGTCAGCCCCTTCTACGTTGCTAGACATCCCCAACATAAAAGTACCTGCCGAGCTACCAAAAACTAACATATGGTCTAATTCCCTTATTCTTCAAAAATCATAAAAAAATTATATCTATATTTAGAAGAATACAAAATTTTTTATATTAAAAAAGACCATATATTTACAAAATATTAAAATCAAATAATAAAAAACCCTAAAAATTACATAATTAAAAAATTCCCAAAATGTTGTGTTTGTGAGTAAAGCATTTCGTTAAAAGTGATTTTTGACGTTGGTTTTGTGCCTAATTTTGCTAGGGTCCTGTTACCAACTATTTTGTACCATAGTAGGGCTTCTTGTGAGCCGCTAGTTTTATGAATGTGTTCAATGTTCAGAAGTTCAGAAGACTTTTCAGGGCCAATTTTGGCCCCTTTGTAATAATTTGCATGTCCAGACCCCCTTGGGGGAATTGTAATAAGTTGGTCTAAGCATGATTATTTTGTAAAAGACTTGGCCTACCTTGGGTTTGGCCATTAGGGGGATACTCTAGAGTGTTTTTTCCTTAGGAATTATGCGTTGCGCTTCAGTGATGTATAATTCCTGAGTTTTTCATTCACACCTCCAAAGCTGGAGTTTTCTTATGGTGGTCGAACCTAGGGAGGTTATTAAAGTCTATGTGTCTATGTATTTTTTACATGCTAGCCATCTAAATTGAGTCGTATGGACATGCACTAGGTCCCCTAGGAGTTTGGTTTCGTTCTGGTAAAAATATTTTTTTTTCTTTGTAAAATTAGACCATTTTTTAATGGTTTAATTGGAAAAATTCAAAATATAATAAAAGCTTGGTTTGGAGGCGGAATTTGGCATGGGGATGCTCGCTTTCACGCTCAGAGCGTCCTCTTTAACCTAGGACCCTCTTTTCCTAGGTTTCGGGCGGCTAAATTGTCATTTGTGGCAATTTTTCCTAAAGGTGCTACAAAACGACACTTAAATGCTAAGTGTTCTACGACTTGAACAGAAGTAAAAAAAAATCAAATATATGATTTAGAAACTATGGGAAAGGGTGGCATAGTTTATTAAAGGAGTGCGATCATATTATATGATTAAAGCACATGCCATATACCAACTTAGGATAGCGAATGATGTTTTTAAGTTTGAAAAAGCACCATTCCTCACGTGGGTTTGGTTTGACGGCTTCCCTTGGTATGGTGACTCGGAAGGTGTTTGGATGGAGGTTCCAAGGTATTGGGTGTTGGTTACAAGGGAGGGGCGCCCCTCTTGTGAGGTGGCAGCCACCTCATCCCTCACACCAACCCAAAAGCGCCAAGCTTCTAAACATATGCGTCAATCACTTCTCCTTTGTGATATTCGCCCTCCATCATTAGCTCTCATCCTCTCCTCTTGCTATTGTAAACTCTATAAAAGCAAGGTCGAGCTCCATTCTTCAGTGTGGATTAGCATCGAACCTTTGCTCATGTACTTCATATTTTTGCAATAAGAATTTGTTGAGACTTTGGAGGTCAAGGAGGTGTGTAAGATCTACATTGTGTTGCATGTCTATGTTTGAGATATAATCTTGTTATGCTTTCATATGCTTATTATTGTGAATTTGTGGATTGTTTAGCTAAGAAGGCCTTTGAGCCCATAGAAGCATTCATTCATAGTATGTTTGAGATATAATCTTGTTATGCTTTCATATGCTTATTATTGTGAATTTGTGGATTGTTTAGCTAAGAAGGCCTTTGAGCCCATAGAAGCATTCATTCATAGTATGTTTGAGATATAATCTTGTTATGCTTTCATATGCTTATTATTGTGAATTTGTGGATTGTTTAGCTAAGAAGGCCTTTGAGCCCATAGAAGCATTCATTCATAGTCTTTGACTTGTTTGCTTTTTGTATGTTAGTGAAAGAATAGGGAATAGTATGCGTAGTCATATATACAATTACTCTTCATGTTTTCTTACTATCTATATCTTCTAGATTTAATCCATTTGTTTTTGTAAGTGTATGAGAGTTTGATGTAGGATTTAGGTTGATTTGGAAGCAAACCTAAGCTGGATTCTCTTCCTCTCCAACAGTATGAACCAAGTGATCACATGCTAATAAATTGTTTTTGCAGATCTCCATAAGCCTCCACAATCCTCAAGCTTGGGATTGGTTCCATTTTTCTCACTTCTCTTTAATTCAGAATCAAAATTTTTCCCTTATTTTGATTACAAAGCAAGTAGATCTAGATCGAAAAAGTGTTTATTCTTTAGATTCTATTTGCTTCAATACTAGATCTGAAAGAGTTTCAAGTTATTCATTAGCTAGATCTAGTTTCCATTAAAGTACTTGTTGTAATCTTTGAAAACTTTTTCAAGTACGAAAGTGTAATTTTTCTTAATGTATATCCATGTACTAATGCATTAACAAAATCCTTTTGTTTGCTAGTTTTTCTTGATTGTCTTACATGAAATCAAGGAAGGAAGGTCCCTTTGGAGCGTAAACTCATAAAACATCCGCCCTCTTCAATCCCTTGCTATGCCTGTGCCTTCCTGAAGAGCCTAAAGTCTCTTGAATCACGTAATTTAAGCGGATCAAGAGCACTCTCTATCGGAAAGTTGTTCATAATTTTTGTAATAAATTTTAATAAAAAGCAAGTGGGATTACGGCTCCCACGACCTTCTTCCCCCATTAGGGAGAAGCCTGTATCTACTTTTCATTTATTTGCTTTTTACCTGCAACAAACTAGAATACTAGAATGTTAGATTAGTTTTATTTGCTCAAAAAGTTTCCTTTTTGCAAGTTAGCTAGTTTTGCTTATTTAGAGTCTTTGCATCTTTTTTGATTTTATTAAGTTCATATGCAAAATCTCTTGAATCTCGCCATTTGTGGATCAAGAGTGCTTTCGGTCGGAGAGTTTCTTTTTGTTCATCTTTAGCATACTAACCCCCTTGCTCTCCCGAGTACGGTCTAGTACCTGAAAGAGATTCTTGGGTAGCTGTTAGATTCTTTTTCATAAGTTATATGCTTCTTGCAATTTATCATTTTCTGTGAGTCTTAAGACTCCTCAAAATCTCTTGAATCTTGCGTTTAGCGGATCAAGAGTGCTCACTGTTGGAGAGTCTATCTATAACAAAACATTAAAAAATCTCTTGAATCTCTTCTAATTCGGATCAAGAGTGCTCTCCGTCGGAGAGTCTATTTGAACAAACTATTCGCCCACTCCGTGTATGCTCTACCCATAGCTTTGGGATATCAAAAGCGGAAGTGTCCCATTCATAATTTCTCACATTTAATTAATCTATTCATTAATAAAATCAAGTCCCATAAAACCAACGGAAATCCGGTGTTGCCACGCTGTGATCGAAAGTGGGGAAATTCTGACTAAGGACACGGGAACCACTGGGAGGTGACCTCAGAGCACCAGTTAGACTACATCCTTGTTGGTGTAGTGTTGAACACTGCTCTCGAGACTTCGTTCCAACCCACATGTCCTTGTACGGAGCCACCTAGATCACATTCCGGACACATTTCCTGTACCGCAAGGTATATCTGAAATCCCCTTATCCCACAATAATTCAACCTCATCTTCAAAATCATATAATAAAATAAACCAAGAGGCATTCGCACAACGGTTCTCTTAGCACTCCAACAGATAGTGACTCCATTAGCACTGGTCTTTCAGCAACAACAATTATTCAATCTCTCTTTTTGCTTATTATCTTTCATGAGTTATTGTTGATTATCATATCATGTTGTGGATGAATTTTTGATTCAATTTGTTATCCATCTGTTGTTGTCATTCATTTTATATGTTGTGGATGTGTTACAATTCATGTGTGAGCAACTTGGTTTAAATCTCTCTATTCTTTCATAAAAAATCCTAAAAAACAATCTTCCCATCACTAAACATTCAAACTTTAAGAGCCTTAGAAACTCTTTTTAGGGTCTACCCCCCTTGGCTTCGTTAGGAGTTTGCCTAAACGGAGGAGTTTTGATCAAGTGACAACACCTAACTCTTTGCTTGCCCCCGAGGCCACACCGAGCAGCTTAGAAATATTTCTGCAGCGCTCCCTTCCCCCAAGTGTGCAATCTCTGTGGCAACAGGTCCTCTTTTTGACCATTTATTGTGGTTACATTAATGTGTTGTGCAAGTGGTTAGTGTGTTTTCAGATATGGTATAATAGGTACAACCATTAAAAGACAAGTTCCGACGCTCATATAAATTAAGGACACGGCCTACTATAAGCCCTAGTCACGCGGGACTTCATTTGGTGGCTTGAATTGGCATTCTAGTGATTTTCAAGGGTTGGTGAGGGCATAAACAAGGTTTGCAATTTAATTGCAACCATTATTTGGCTCATTTTTAAGGTCTACTTCACCTGCATTAGGGATAACACCCTTGGTTTCTAGGAGTTGGCCTAAAGTGAGAGTTGTGTTGAGGTGACATCTGACGTTATTACACCTCAAAGTGCTTGAAGCGTTCCTTCCAGATGTACCAGAGTGAGGGGTTTCTTTTTCTTTTGTAAAGGCCAAGTTTTTGGGGCTATATTATGTAGAGGGTTGATTTTGGGGCTAAATACCCTTGATTAGGTCATGGAAGGTCCCCTTGGTTTCCACCTCAAGGAGGTGTTGGCCTTGTGGTTCTACTGACTACCCTTTGGGTGGGTGTCTAGTGCCCTTGAGACAAATCATTGGGACACATGGCCACACTCATATTTTGCTTTGTAGAGATGATTGCGCATGTAAGTGTTGTCATACCTGGTTTAGCACACCTCATTTTGGCCACTTGGAGCTATTGTTTTGATGCAAAACTTCTCCTCTTGGTCTCCAGACCCATGACGTCATTCCTTAAAGAAGAAGCCTACATTGTTAAAAAGGAGGGCATTGAGGGACAAGCATCTGTTGGGGTTAGTTGGGCCGTGATGCCCTCCTTTTGTCTCACCTTGCACTTGGTGGAGCCTAATTGCACATTTTTAGTCTTATTTTATGTCATTGTATGGTTTAGTCCGCAAGTTTGTGGGTGCACTATCCAAAAATTCTATATTTTGTCATTCACTTGTAGGCCCAAATTTGTAAAAGGTTGAGGGTTGTCTCATATAAATAAAACAACCTCACCTCATTTGTAAATTATGGACAAGGGTTCAAATTATGTATTCTTTTCTTTTCCTATTGGATTATTGGAGCATTTGAAGCTAGGTGCACCTGTCTCGTGGATGTCTTTTTTGCTTGAAGGATGAATGGGCGATGTTCTAGGGTTTGATTTTGCTAATGCTAAGTTGATGATAAGAATACTTGTAATAACTCATGTTCAATGGTGACTGAAGGTGGATCTCCTTGCTCATTCTTGATTAATGTTGGTAAGTTTATCTCCTAACCCTAGTTTAATGTTGCTCTTGAAGTTCCTTGGACTAAGTTGGGGTTTGTTTGTCAGCATTTTATCGACTTGCTTGAGGAGACCTTCCTATCAAGGAGCTCTCCATTGCTTTGTTGGGTGTTGGACTTCTCTATTTGCTCTAATTAGGGTTTTGCTACCTAACCCTTGAGGTTGCTAGCTTAGCCCTAGTTGCAAGTATTGAATACCATCTCAAGAGGAGGAATGTTAGTCTCGATCTCTTATAGTCCTAGGGTTTGAGACAAGAATCTAATACCCTATCTATGAATCCTCTTTTGATCAATTTTACATGTTTTATTTTATTTTATTCATAGAAACATTTTACTACTGGAAAAACCCTAAAAATCTAAATAAATTCAAAATTAAAAAATAGTCGTGATTTAGTATTTCTGGTCCACCCTAAAATTTCGCCCTAGGGTTTTACCCACAAACCCTAGAGGGCATCCTCTTTTGAGGAAGTGCATCGTGATATGTGAAACCCTCGTAATTGTTGAATTAGAGGGTATGTGATATTTTTGGCTCATCATCCAGCTTCGCCCTAGTTCAATTGTCCTCTTTCCCTTGAGGGTGCATTTTTTGGAGTGGCTGCCTTGGGAAGTGTTACATTTTCTCGGGAGACGTGAAATTGCCTTGAAAGTTGTGATATTATTTGGAATTTGTGATAATGTGAATAGCTCCATTATTGCATGATTATTGTGTCTTGATTTGATATTGTTGGACTCCAATAAGGCACTGATCATAGCTATTAAGGTTTTGTGGAAGGTATTTGTGATTTGATGGTGGTTGCAGGTATCTTTCATCGATTCGGGTCTCCCCTTGGGTTTGGAGTTAACCGGAGTTTGAGAGGTTAAATTGTGGTGACATTGGGTTTAACTCTCTCACTGTGGGATCCTAATATTGACGAAGAAACTATTGAGGCCATGATTTCCCTTCCCAAAAAGGAGCATGTTGAAGAAATCCTTGAAGACCTTTTTGCTCCTCTTGATTTGTCAAGCACTTTAGATGAGTTAACATACACGTTTATGATAGAATTCCGTGATCATGATGATGATCCCTTGAACCATGTCAAAGAGTTTTTGGAAAATGCTCCAGACTTTGGTATTAAAAAGGATGAATACATCTACATGAAGTCATTTGTGGTGCATTTGCAAGAAGAGGCCCTTGCTTGGTTTAAAGGCCTAGGAAAAGGTACAATATCCTCTCTTGCGGAATTGATAGAGGTATTTTGTAGCTATTGGTGCCCAAAAAAACGCAAGAGATAGATACCCTATGTTGAAGAGGTGAAGGACTTGTTCAAGAAAGAAAGCTAGGAAGAAGACCAAGCCCTTGAAGTGTTAGATTTTTAAGTGCAATAACAATAAGGATCTCCGAAAGATAAACAAGCACAACATGAACAATAGTACACAACAAATTTATCCTGGGAAAACCCTCTCGGGGCAGAAAAACCCAACAAACTTCTATATAGATTTTGCAGAATGTATAATAGTATCCCTCATGCAAAGACCCAAAACAAGAAGACTCCTCAAGCAGCTACTCTAAACGACTCTCTCTCTCTACTCATGCGAATTAGATGAGTGAGTGAAGTGTGCAAATGAGGAGGGAGAGCCTCCTATTTATACTAAACAAAACACTTGATCTTTTTACTAAATAGGTCGGCTTGACTCACCTAACTGGGACGACCTGTACACTTTACAATAAAATATTATTTTCTAGATCTTCCCTAACAATTAGGGTTTACATTAACTCTTTCAATGACTTTTACATAATCAGTTACATCAATAATAATCCCTGTAGGGTGTACAATACAAATAATACAAATAAGAATATCTTCCGAAGTTACATTCTTCTACATGAATACAATATTGAAGAAGAACATAGCAAAGATGATCAGAGTGTCTCGATCCTTGGAGAGCAGGAAGCAGACCTTGTCGAAGAAATCCACGGTGAAGATCAAGCCTTGGAAGGCTTGCTTGAAGAAACCATCGATTAAGATCTTGTTGATAATATTCTAAGCCTTATGTCCGAAGAAGATGGTATTTCTAAAGAGGAAGATGATGAGGCTTAGAAAAATGAAGATGAAGCAGGCTTGATTGAAGAAATTGAAGACCACAAGAAAATGGTGAGTTCTTCTTACCCTCATTTCAAAAATTCTTATGATATCTTGGGCTTCTTAGAAGAAGGTGGTAGGATTCTTGAAGACGATGATTATTGGAAGTTCCTCGATCCTCCGATCTATGATTCTTCAAGGCTCGACCGTGTTATATCGAAAGATTTAGAAGAAATCTACAAGCCTTTCCTGCCATTCAGAAGAGAAGAAGGGGTAAATCCAGATCAGGCTGAGCCGGATTTTCATACAGGTTTCAAGCTAAGTCACATGACACAAGGACACGGGACATGGAGGACACGAAAATACGAGTATTCGACACGAGACACGACGACCCCGAAAACAGGACACGGGGGACACGTTTTATATATATATATATATATATATATATATATATATATATATATTAAAAAAATACATAAAGATCCACATTTTTTAAAAACTAAAAGTCTATACATCAATCTGAATCATAATATCATTCAATTGAAATTTGACAATGATAAATCAATAATAAAATTATCAATAAACAATGAACAATAACATTGAATCATGAACGGTGAGTTTGAACCATAAACTACATATTTCATGTTAAACCATCAAAATCAAAATGTATTGTTCTCAAATGTTTGTTTGTTATTGCTACACAGGGTCGCGGGTGTAGCTGTTGCATGTGCACTGTGCTCTATTCACGTGCCTCTTCCCTACACTGCTCTATTCACGGGACTCTGCCCTAATGTGCCTCTGCCCCGACTCACGAGCTATTTGTTGCTATAACAGTTGCGTGTGCACTGTGCTCTATTCACGCGCCTCTTTCCTAGACTGCTCTATTCACGGGACTCTGCCCTAATGTGCCTCTGCCTCGACTCACGAGCTATTTGTTACTACAACAATTGTTGTAGCTGCGGCGTGGCTTCAACAAATGGGCAGTTACATGGTACACCCTCATGACCTCACAACCTCACTTATCCACTCCACCGACAAGCTCTCAGCAAGTAACCACAAATTGGAAACAGTCACGATCTCTGCAACCACGAGCTCTATTCTCCATGGGCACGACAGCTCTCTTAAATCGTCAACAAAGAAGGGGCTTGAAAAGAAGATAGCCCATGTTTTAACCCGCAGGAGTGAACTTTTGATAGGACATGTGTCCAGAAATCGTGACACGATCATGGCATGTGTGCGACATGTGCCAAATAGTGTCACGATTTCTGTACACGTAACTTTTCATGTCAAACGCGTATTAGGGCACATGTCGTGTCCGACACATGGAATACGCGACACGAACCCTCTTTTGAAGTGTCATGTTACTTAGGTTTCAAGCAATATGGATAGGTCTTTGTCGAAGATTCACTTCCAACTAAGAAAGATAATGAAGATATGGTTGATGAAGGTGTTGTGGATGCTTCTCCTTGCCCTTTTGATGATGACGGTTTGGTGAACCTTGCTTTCTCTTTTGCCCGTAAAGATAGATCTTTTAAAGATGAGAGGTTTGAGGATATTTCAATTAAAGAAGATGGTTTCCATGAATATAATGATGCGCATTTCTCTTATGACGATGATGATGTGGGTATGGATTGTTGGAAATTAGTTGAAGAGCCCATACATGATTCCTTCAGTAAAGGAAGTCTAAATTTTAAAGCTCTCGAGACACCTATCTTTGAGATCCCTCATGATTTGGTTCGGCCACGCTCATTCACCATTGAGGATGATATAAGGTTGCATATGAAGAATTCTATTGCATATCTTGATCAGCCAGGTCTACCTTCTCTTAGGGTGGATCTCAACCAACACTCTCAGCTATGATTCTCATAAATTGATGTAAGTTTTGGACAAACAGAAGTTCCAGGGAAAAAAATTGTTTGCTCGAGAAGTGATATCGAGTCATATAATGCCTTCACCATAGATGTTGCTGATCCGTTTTGGAGGATGAATTTCGACGTGGCCAAATCTCACTCAGTTATGGGTGCAAGTATTGTATTAACTTTTCCTTGTGCTGATAGCCATTGTTTTTCTTTTCGCCTAGAATTTGAAGGTTCTAACAATGTGGCTAAACATGAATCTCTCTTGCTTGGCCTTGAGTCAGCTAAATATTATGGGATTAAGTTTTTAAATACTGTTGGCAACTCTAACCCAATTGTTATGCAAGTCAAAGGAAAGTTTGCATGTGAAAATCAAAGGTTAAAAAGATATAGGGATGTAGTGCGAATGGCCACAAAATGTTTTTGTGACTTATCTTTACAAGTGATTCGTAGAACTCAGAATCAGTTGGCTAATTCCTTAGTAGCATTTGCTTCCGTTCTTTACACTTGCAAGGTTGTTATAGGATCAAGAATAGTGCAAATAGTTTTCACACCTTTAGTTCTTGGTAACCTTGAGGATTGATAGATTTTTTATGATGATGAGTAGATGCATAGGTTTATGAACAACATGGCAGAATTGTTTCAACCTCCATTACGCAAGGTTCCTTGATAGTTTTGAAGGTCCTTTGGGGAAAACAGATTCTGGAAGACAGGTATATGATCGAGGTAGTTTCTACTTGAGCCTGGTTCAAGCATGGATAGAAAAAACTTGTGAAGGTGATCCTTCCCCGTGGCTAGAGCTTGGAGACTTGTAGGTTCCTTATATTGTTCATCATTCCAGCCCCATTCCGATGGAGGTAGTGCCATCTATTCAGCTTGTCATTGATGTGGTTTTGTTTTGGATCGTTTCCAAAAACAGAGGAAGAAGCCCTAGCATGAATGACATGTTGAGGTGGCTTCACTGGTGTTACGATTTCACTTAGCCTATATTTTTGACCATGCTTAGAGTAGGTAGGTATAGTTTCATTTGATTTCAGCGTTTACTTTTACCTTGGCATTGCATTTGTGTTATTTGATTTTCATTGCATTTCATTTTGAACAAGGTAGGACAGAAGTGTCTACCTCCGATGCTTTTAATGTCTTTGTTGTTAGATGTGTGTATAGGTCTATAGGGACCTAGGAGATTCTAGGGGGTTCTCATACACTCCTAAGAAGAGCTCATGTCTCGCAGTTGTAACCAGCTGTTATGCTCAAAGTGCCTGAAGCGTTCCTTCTAGATGTACCAGAGGAGGGGTTTCTTTTTCTTTTGTAAAGACCAAGTTTTTGGGGCTATATTATGTAGAGTGTTTATTTTGGGGCTAAATACCCTTGATTACGTTAGGGCAGGTCCCCTTGGTTTCTACCTGAAGGAGGTGTTGGCCTTATGGGTCCGCTCACTACCCTTTGGGTGGGTGTGTTGTGCCCTTGAGACAAATCATTAGGACACATGGCCACATTCATATTTTTGCTTTGTAGAGGTGATTGTGCATGTAAGGGTTGTCATACTCAGTTTAGCACACCTCATTTTGCCCACTTGGACCTATTGTTTTGATGCAAAACCTCTCCTCTTGATCTCCAAACCCATGACGCCATTCCTTAAAGAAGAAGCCTACATTGTTAAAAGGAGGAAGTTGAGGGACAAGCATCTGTTGGGGTTAGTTGGGGCATGATGCCCTCCTTTTGGCTCACCTTGCACTTGGTGGAGTCTAATTGCACATTTTTATTCTTATTTTATGTCATTGTATGGTTTAGTCCCCAAGTTTGTGGGTGCACTAAAATTTTATATTTTGTCGTTAACTTGAAGGCTCAAATTTGTAAAGGTTGAGGGTTGTCTCATATAAATAAGACAACTTCACCTCATTTGTAAATAATGGACAAGGTTTCAAATTATGTCTTCTTTTCTTTTCCTACTAGTTTATTGGAGCATTTGAAGCTAGGTGCACCTCTCTCTTGGATGCTTTTTTTGCTTGAAGGATGAATGGATGATGTTCTAGGGGTTGATTTTGCACATGCTAAGTTGATGCTAAGAATACTTGTAATAAGTCATGCTCAAGGGTGACCTAAGGTGCATCTCCTTGCTCATTCTTGATTAATGTTGGTAAGTTGATCTCCTAACCCTAGTTTAATGTTGCTCTTGAAGTGCCTTGGACTGAGTTAGGGTTTGTTTGCTAGCATTTTATCAACTTGCTCAAGGTGACCTTCCCATCAAGGAGCTCTCCATTGCTTTGTTGGGCCTTGGACTTCTATATTTGCCCTAATAAGGGTTTCACTACCAAACCCTTGAGGTTGCTAGCTTAGCCCTAGTTGCAAGTATTGAATACCATCTCAAGAGGAGGGACGTTAGCCTTTATCTCTCATAGCCCTAGGGTTTGAGACAGGAATCTAATACCCTATCTATCAATCCTTTTTTTTATCAAATTTTACATGTTTTATTTTATTTTATTTTATGCATATAAACATTTTACTACTGGAAAAAACCTAAAAATCTGAATAAATTCAAAACTCCAAAAGCCTAAAATTTCTTCCTAGGGTTTTACCCACAAACCGTAGAGGGCGTCCTCTTCTAAGGAAGTGTATTGGGATACTTGAAACCCTCGTAATTGGTGAATTAGAGGTATGTGATATTTTTGGCTCATCATCTAGCTTTTCCCTAGTCTAATTGTCCTCTTTCCCTTGAGGGTGCACTTTTTGGAGTGGCCTCCTTGGGAAGTGTGACATTGCCTTGGGAGAGGTGAAATTGCCTTAAAAGGCGTAATATTATTTGGAATTTGTGATAAGATGAATAACTCCATTATTACATGATTATTGTGTCTTGATTTGATATTGTTTAACTTCAATAAGGCACTGATCATAGCTATTAAGGTTCCGTGGAAGGTATTTGTGGTGCATTGGTGGTTGCAGGTATCTTTCATCAATTTGGGTCTCCCCTTGGGTTTGGAGTTCCCCGAAGTATTGAAAGGTTAAACCGTGGTGACTTTGGGTTTAACTCTCTCCCGAGCTTACTGTCACTAGCACTAGGTCTACATAGCCTTGTTTTGCAAAGGTGTGCTATTTTGAGCGGTAACATGCACAATTCCTATTGTGTTACCGCTCAAATTAGCACCTTGATGAAAGTCCCACACCGTGGTGGTGCTCCAAAATTAGGGTTATTTTTGCCATTTTAAAAATGCCATGATGGGACATTTTGTACAAGTGTTGAACAATTAGGGTTTTTTGGCCCCGTAGTGGGTTGGTCATGGCACGTCCTCTTGGTACTTATCTCATAGTGGCTTGGTCTTGTGGCGTTGCTGAGTAGCTCTTGATTGGATGGGCTAGTTATGGCACGTCCTGTTGGTACTTATCCCACAGTGTCTTGGTCTTGTGTCATTGTTGACTAGCCCTTGCTTGGATGCTTGATCCCCTATCTTGTTAGGCTTTTATGCTTGTTGCTAGGTATTAGGGAGTTGTGGGGTAGTCCCATTGGGACACATGGCTTATGAAGCCCTTAGTCACACTTATTATGGAAAGGGTGATTGCGCTTGTAAGGCTCTTATACCTGCCTTAGCACACCTCCCTCTTGCCTAGATGGACTTCCATCCATCTTTTAAACCCTCATTTGGTCACCTCCAAGCAAGAAGAAGGATGCTCTCCATCAAGCAAGCATGAGAAGGCTGTACCTTGCAAGAAAGAGGGGGGTGTTGAGGGAAAAAGACAAATGTCGGGGTTAGTTGGGGCATAACGTCCCCCTCTTGGGTTCAACGTTGCATCGTTTGTTGATTTACATGCTTATGTGTCATCATTTGTACTATTTGGCTTAGTCTCGAACCACATTGTGGGTGTACAAGTCAATTTAAAATTAATAGCATATTAAGTTGTAAGGTCGGCATGAAGCCAAATTGAAAGAGGGCGCTGAGTATAAATAAAATACCTCTCCTTGTCATTTGTAACAAGAGCAAATGTTCATTATGATTCTAATTTTATTTCTGTTGGTTTACATGAGCATCCAAGTCTAGCGCACTTTCTCTCAACATATTATCTTGGTGTAAAGGACAATTTTGTGGATTCTCAAGGTTTTGCTAGGATTTCAAGGTTGATCCAATGAATAGTTAACGATAACTCATGGTAAAGGAAGGATTTCTAGGGTTTGTCTCTGCTCCTTTCCTTTGTTGATTTGGGGTAAGATTTCTAATCTTTTGTCTAGCTCCGCTTAAATGCACCTTGGCAAGAATAATTAGGGTTCTATTCTACATCTTGTTAACCTCGTTGGTGGAGACCATCCACTTGAAGGAGCTCTCCTTGTGACCTTGGTGTTCATATATTGCCATAATTATGCCAAAGACTACTCTAATCCCCTAGGATTACTAGTCTTTACCCTTATTTATAAATATTGAATTATCAATTTTGGAAAGGGACTTTAAGCTTGATCTCTTGTCGTCCTAGGAATAAGACTATGGTCTAATTGCCTTATTCTTCTTCAAAAATTATAATTTTTTTATATCTATTTCTAGAAAAATACAAAATATTATATTAAAAAAATACCAAAAAATTATATATTTACAAAATATAAAAATCAAATAATAAAAAAGCCCTAAAAATGACATAATTAAAAAATCCCCAAAATATTGCATTTGTGAGCAAAGCATTATGTTAAAAGTGATTTTTGACCTTGGTTTTGTGGCTAATTTTGCTAGGCTCCTCTTTTTGACCGTTTATTGTGGTTACTTAAACACTAAGTTGCAGGAAATGGGCTACCCCCCCATGTCCCCTGCCCGTTTCCGTACGGAAACGACGAAACGCGTACGGAACGGGTCTGAAAGTCGTTTCAAAATCGGAAACCCGTTTCAGAAAATCGGAAACCCGTTTCAAAATCTTTTTTCAAAATTTTGCCACGTTTCCGGCCAAGTCAGCCCCGTCAATGCTCGGTTAAGTGGAAATTTTAAATTTTTAATGAATTTTTCAGTTCCGGTTAGGGGTTTAGCTATTTCGGGAAGCTGCTGCTGTCCGTGACTCTGTCCAAACCTTATAAATTAGCATGTTGTCGATTATCTCAGCTCATTGCTCAGTGATTATCTCAGCTGCCGGCGGCCTCAGCGTGAGTGTGAGTGAGCGATCTGGAGCGAGTGCGAGTGTGAGCTGTTAGATTTCATACATTCATAGCATGAAACATAAATGCATAACCAAGATCACTAGAAGCAAGACAAAGCACAAAACAACAACACAGAGTTTGACCCTGGAAACCCAAATGGGATCAAATCCAGCAACCTTCGCAGAAAGATGATTATCCTGAGATCAGAGTACAAATAAGAAAAGAGAAAGAATGTGAAAGTGTCTTTCACAAGTAGATGCCCCAAATAAGCTTCCTCCTTCAAGTGATGCGAAATCAGCCTTCTCCAAGTGATGCGCACTTGCTAAGTGTGAGAATGAGAATAATGAGGTGCACTAGCCTCTTATTTATACAAGTGCAAAAACCAAAAATTCCCTAACTGGGCCAACTTCACCTGGGGGCAATAAATAATTTATTTTTAATAATTTTCTTTTGTTTATTTGCACCCCAAGGTTTACATTGACTCTTTCATGTGATTACATAAATAATTACATCCAGTTCATCTCCCTTAGGAGGTACAATCAAGTACAATAAAAGTACAATGAAATACAATGAATAATATCTTCCGAAGTTGCACAAAATCCAACATGAGCGAGTGTGATCCTAAGTTTGTGTGAACCGCGAGTGTGAGCGTGAGCCTCTATGTGAGTGAGCCGTGAGTGTGAGTTGAGTGTGAGTGTGAGCGATTGGAGTTTGAAGTTTTGAACGCACTTGCAGATTGGAGTAGCGACAAATCACAACAGTATTTCCAGACTTGACGAGCATAGCAGGAGTGAGCAGTATTTCCAGATTGGAGCAGAGACAACAGTGTTTCTTGGTTTTTTGGAGCAGCAACAACTTGGTTTTGGTCAAGATTTCAGTGTTTTGGACCAGCTTCACCTATAGGAAACAGTTTGTGGTGAGAAGCATGCTGTATTTAAATTGTTTGCAATTTTTTTATTTTTTTTTCATGGAATATGCTTCACAAATCCATTTTTTTATGGCTGATTTGTTTTTTAAATTTTTTTGCAGCAGCAATGGCTTCCAGCCAAGCTACTGGTTCAGCCCCTAAGCTCAACAAGAGGGCTGAATACTATCCTCTTTGGGCTCATGTTCAAAAGATTTCAAGATGTGGAGGTGGTGGCTCATGGGAGTGGCGATGTACTCTCTGCAAATCTCAGTATAAGGGCTCCTACCCAAGAGTCAGGTCACATTTCTTGCATGAAACAGGAAAGGGTGTTGAAGGTTGCCCAAAAACAAGTGACCTAGTTGAGAGGAGGAAGTATGAAGTTGAGCAAGATGAGGCTAACAGGCTTAAAAGAAGACATGACCAGCTTGCAAATGCTTCCATTCAGCCTCCAAACACCGAGCCAAGGATTGTGCTTGAAGCAAGGAAGAGGAAAGCAACTCAACAACAAGAAGTACAACCATCAAAAAATACCAAAGGGACTCCTTCAATTCGAGAGAGTAGAATAGCCAAATTGGTGAATGTTCAAGGGAGAGAAGAAGCCGACACAAGGGTGGCTAGGGCCCTCTATGCTTGTGGGATACCTTTCATTGTGGTTTGGTCTCCTTACTGGCATGATCTTGTGCGAGCAATTAACACAGCTCCTGCAGGGTACAAGGGGCCAAACTATGAAAAAGTCCGAACTGATCTCCTAAAGAAGGAGAAGGAGCTTGTGGAGGATATCTTAGCACCGATTCGTGCTTCATGGGGTAGCTCTGGGGTTACTGTAGTCTCAGATGGATGGACAGATACCAGGTGTAGGCCATTGATAAACATCATTGCCACTTCACCAAAAGGAGCAATGTTTCTAAGGGTTGAAGACTGTTCAGGGGAGGTGAAAGATGCTTAATTCATTGCTAATGTTTTAATCAAAGCTATTGAGCAAATAGGGCCTAATAAGGTGGTGCAAGTTATCACGGATAATGCACCAGTTTGCAAAGCTGCAGGTTTAATTGCTGAGAGCAAGTTTGAGCACATTTTTTGGACACCTTGCATTGTCCATAATCTGAACCTTATCTTAGAAGAGATTGACAACAAAGTTCCATGGATCAAGGAACTCACAGGGCAAGCAAGGGAGATAGATAAATTCATCACCAACCACCACCAATCTCAAGCCATATTTCGAGAGTACTCCAGATTGGAGTTGTTGAAAGTTGCTGAGACAAGATATGCTTCCAACTTCATCATGTTGCGTCGCCTTGTTGAGGTTAAGCAACCATTAGTTTCTATGGTAGTCAGTCAACTTTGGGTTGAGTGGAGACAGGCAGATTCAGAGCGGGGAATTGTTGTGCGCAGATTGTGCCTTGATGACGAGTGGTGGAGCAAGATAGATTTCTTGCTCAAGTTCACAACCCCTGCATTTGAGCTTCTTCGAAGCGCTGACATAGACCGACCTTTCTTGGGAGAGGTATATGATGGCATGGATACCATGGTTGAAAAGACTATGGAAATCATTTTGCTCGAGTCTCCTCAGCTTTTATATGTTGATGGTGGATTTGTTGCTTTGGTACATAAAATCATGGTTGACAGGTGGAATCGTTTCAACACTTCATTGCACACTTTAGCACATGCCTTGAACCCAAGATTTTATGATGAACAACTCATTGCTCAAAGCAATGGGAAGAGGAGGGCACCCCATTAGGATAGAGAGGTGGCTAATGGAGTGAAAAAAGCCCTTATGAGAATGTTTCCAGCTCATCTACACAGGGAGGTGAAGGAAGAATTTGCTAGTTTTGCTGCAGGATTGGATGATTATTCAGATATATCATCTTTGGATGAGAGAAGCACCATGAGTCCAGTTAGGTGGTGGATTTGTCTTGGAGCAAATGGTGTGCATTTGCAAACACTTGCCATTCGTATTCTTTCACAAGTGGCAAGCTCTTCATCGGCAGAAAGGAATTGGAGCACCTATGGTTTTATTCATTCTGTGAAGCGCAACAGGTTGGGTTCACAAAAGGCTGAGGATCTTGTTTATGTGCACTCCAATCTTCGCCTTGCTTCTCGTAGGGGTCCGGAATGTAGCAGTGGGTCTTCTAAAGAATGGGATGTGAAGCATATTCCATGAAAAAAAAATAAAAAAAATAGCAAACAATTTAAAACAGCATGCTTCTCACCACAAACTGTTTCCTGTAGGTGAAGCTGGTCCAAAACACTGAAATCTTGACCAAAACCGAGTTGTTGCTGCTCCAAAAAACCAAGAAACATTGCTGTCTCTGCTCCAATCTGGAAATACTGCTGTCACTGCTGCTATGCTCGTCAAATCTGGAAATACTGCTGTGACCTGTCGCTGCTCCAATCTGCAAGTGCGTTCAAAACTTCAAACTCCAATCGCTCACACTCGCTCACACTCACACTCACACTCAGCTCACTCTCGCGGTTCACTCACACGGAGGCTCATGCTCACTCTCACACTCGCGGTTCACACAAACTCAGGCTCACACTCGCTCACACTCGCACTCACTCCAGATTGCTCACTCACACTCACGCTGAGGCCGCTGGCAGCTGAGATAATCGCTGAGCAATGAGCTGAGATAATCGGCAGCATGCTAATTTATAAGGTTTGGACGGAGTCACATACAGCAGCAGCTTCCTGAAATAGCTAAACCCCTAACCGGAACTGAAAAATTCATTAAAAAATTAAAATTTTCGCTTAAGTGAGCGTTGATGGGGCTGACTTGGCCGGAAACGTGGCAAAATTTCGAAAAAACGATTTTGAAACGGGTATCCGATTTTCTGAAACAGGTTTCCGATTTTGAAACGAGTTTCCAATTTTTTGAAACGAGTTTCAGACCCATTCCGTACGTGTTTCATAGTTTCCGTACAGAAACGGACAGGGGACGTGGGGGGGTAGCCCGTTTCCTGCAACTTAGGTTTGCCCTCTTTAATAGTGGGACCACAAGTAGTTAGGGTTTTTGCTATTTATGCACTATATATAGAATAGAAGGTTGTGTAATGGGATCAATAATTGTTATTGTATTTGGTTCTCTGCTCATAGGAGGTTGCCTCATTGAAAAGGCAAGTGAACATTGCTCTCACTTTTCTAATTCAAGGGTTCTTTCTTATGTTCTATCTATTTCTCTCGTGTTTTCTGCTAGGCATCGGTATTCTATTACATTCTCTTGTTTTGCTCTGTAATTCTGGGGTTAAGTACATTACGGCGCATGCATGCACCCTCTATCTCTCTCTCCATAAATGCTCCTGGTCCCTCATTACTGCTGTATGGAATTGCGGAAGGGTGAGGATCACCTAGCTGTGGTATGGACCTGCACATGCCTATTCTGTGTGCATCCAGACCTTCTCTGCTTGCTGTTGACATTAATGGCACTCTGCCATACACTTTCTGAGGTACCAAAAATCCAGCAATAATCGATGTTAATTTGGAGTATAAATGATAAATCAAACAGCAGTGCATGACATTTAATCAGGATTGTCAATGATGACAACAATTCTATGAGCAGGACAAACTATTACAGTATTTATAGTTTAATCGTTATTAAATAATTAATTGGGTGAACAGAGGACATGAACCCCATGAAGGGATTGGTTGATTTATAGAGCTTGTAAAAATGAATAATTGTAAATGTGTACTACTGATAGTAATGGCTCTAATTAATAGGCCACAAAACTGTGAAAGTAATAATATTAGCAGTTCATGCTACCAAAGGCTGAGAATGACAGAATGAAAGAATGAGGATTTGGGTTTCTATATTAGGCTGGGCTGCTCTAGCCAGGCTTTAATTTTCAGCTTCCTCACCTCTATCTTTACTTCATCAATTAGAAGCTGAGAGGGACATTCTCTCTAGCGACAATGTTATTTATGTGCTGGATGGCACTACCTAAGTGACTAGAAATTTTCTCCTATATTCTGTTGATATTAATCTCGTTTACTTAACTACATGCCTTGAAATGTAAATGATACGAACAAACCACTTTTCTGCTATATTTCAAGCTAGAGCAAACTGCCTTCTAAAGTATATGTAATTAAAATTGACCAAGGATATATCTCCAAGTATAATAAATGATGGAAAATTTTCTTATATCCCTCATTACCCAAATCAATAATCAAATCCCTTTATTGGTTGATTTTTATGTTGTTTACCAGAGCCTTTACATTCTAGATTGAATACATTGTTTCAGTTGGGGTATCTCGACCTAATTATTTTGATAGAGTCAAGGTGGCTGGTAGCATAAGATTAAGTGCAAAGAAGAAAATAGACGAGGACTACAAGACAGCTGGGGAGAGGACACCTAGACGTTGCCTGTGTTGAAAAAGGAATTGAACTTATAATAAAATGCAATATTACTATGAGTACTTACAAACAGGATAGTAACCTTCTAACTACATTAAAGTAACAAGTCTGAAATCTTAGAATTATTGAGGCCCTGAAAGCTGTGGGCTAGGATTGTCCTGAATAATTTGAACGGTGGATTAGAAAAATCATATTATTGCTGATCAGATCTACATATGTCGTATGTAGAAGTTCAAGTTCAGGCTCTACATACATCGTATGTAGAAGTTCAAGTTCAGGCTCTTTCATGTAGGTCTGATCAGCAATAAGATGGTTTCTCTAATCCACCATTCAAATTATTCATGAGAATCCTAGCCCTGAACAAATAGAAATGGAGATCACTGAAGTCCTCTTGCTGTTCAAAGCAGGGAAATTGCTAAAATTTGTTAGGAACCTGTGTCAACCCTTCTCTTTACTTTGTTAGTATATTGTTGTTGGACGCATATGCTTTGTAAGTCGTCCCGTAGTATTATAATTTATATGTTCCATGGTATTGATCCTTAGTTTGTATTAGCCCATAGTATTATCTGTTCCATGGTATTGATCCATAGTATTAGATGCATACGCTTTGTAAGTCGTCCCGTAATATTATATGTTCCATGGTATTGATCCATAGTATTGGCGCATAGACTTAGTATATAAGTACGTGTTGAGGCCAATGAAGGCACCGAGAAGTTATTTGTATTGACCTTGCTCAAAGGAGGTTGCCCCCTCGAAGTGGCCCGCGATCAATAAAAATATTGTGTTCTAATATATCGTGCATTTTATCAATTAATTGTTGCAGGTTCCTCACAAAATTATAGTCCTTATATACGAAATCCTGAAAGCTGTGTAGCACCTATATGTAAAACACTTCAAAAGATGACAAATTACAGTTACAGTGTATAGTTTGGTTGCAAAAAGAATTGAAATTTCATCCTTTTAAATTTTTTCCCTGCTATGTCTGTGATGTAAGATATTAACTTATTCTCAAGATAGGATTGTGTTCAATTATTTGTTGCATCATTGTATAGAGGATGGAATGCTGAATTCCATCCCACATATCTGGATTGTACTACAACCAAGCATTCAATAAAAGATTAGATATGGCTTGGTTTAATCGAGGATAAAGGTGGATTTTCCTGAACTCTGAATTCTTTCAGTGACCTAATTAGTAGAATCCTTAAAAGCCTAAAATATTATAGAAGCAAAGGTTTGGCGTTTTTTTTATTTTAGACAGACATTCTTAATTTTTCTAAGGTGGATACATTTAAAAAAAATTGGCTGCAAGAAGGTGATATTTTCCGCTATTATTGCATGCATTGAATCCATTTTTCTTCATTATGTTTGTGTTCGTCAAGCAATATGTCATCATGTCACCCTTTCAAGATGTACATATTTGTGTTGTCGTTGGTTTATCCTTTCAAGACATACATATTTATAGATGCAGTGGTTTTAACCCTTGTAGAATTCTTCTTCCCCTAAGCACACGATCTGTCATATTTCAGATTGATGCAGTGCATAAGACTGTAAGTGCATAAAGGTGCAATGAGTGCATAATTGATGATGTCCTGTTTCTCTTAAAGCAATTTTCATTGATATTCTTACTAGTTCAAATTATAAGACAATTTGTTATATGTTCTATACTAAAAAATTGGCATAATTGATTGTGCTGTATCCTTTATCTTGTGTTTGTTTTTTTATAGTGATGCATATCAAGGGTAATTATAGCTCACTGGTGATTTATCATTTGAAAAATGCAATGCAATAACTGGTTTACTCTGACACAAACTGGGATCCTGATAACAACAATTTTTATGTATGCCCTTTTCAAGGCACACTAAGTATAAGGCTGATTCTTAAAATTGAGAAGTTGCGCTTTACTGATTAGGCTCATGTAAGATGCATTGTCTACAGAATTATGAATTATCTAAGCATGGCTATTACTTACTAGTTTACGTTAAAATATCAGAGCTTCAGTACATTGATGTTAAGTTGCATCATTGCAGGTGGAATCAAGAGACACAACTTTAGAAGAGGACCAATGAGTCATGGTTCCAAAAGTCATAGACAATTGGGGTCAATTGGTGCTGGTACAACTCCAGGGCGTGTTTACCCAGGTAAAAAGATGCCAGGTAGAATGGGCGGCACAAAGACTAAGATTCGTAAGCTACAAGTTGTCAAGATAGACAACGAGCTTCGGACAGTACTGATAAAAGGGGCAGTCCCTGGAAAGGCAGGGAATCTTTTACGAATTACACCAGCAAAGATTGTGGGCAAGAACATACCAAAAAACTAAATGGTTTATCTAACTTTTTCCTGAATGACGTGAAATAAGTGGAATACTTTTGTTAAGATATTGAGCCCTTCACTCTCTTATTTTGCAATAAAGAATGTCCATAAAATTGCTAAGTAATGTCTCCTTCGATGTCTTTGTGTACATTTTAGCTCTCTTTACTTCCCAGGTCTTTCGTTTGATTACAGATCAATGCAATCCTAGTAAGGCCCCAAACCTTAGTGCTTAAGTATCTATTTCAAAGGTATTTTCTTAAAATATGGGTGAAATAGTTAGAGAATTATAAAATACTAATATTAGAAAACATACATGGATGGTTTCCCAGAATAGAATGCAAAACGCATGAATTTATCCATCAACAAGCTATCCTACAAAACAACCATTTGATCGTTCGTGTAACAGACTTTATTCTTGATGTCATACATTAATTAGTTCATGTTTGGTCACTGTTGTCAAAGCAAGCTCCAATTTAGTACAATTTAGGACCACTGGAGATTGTTTGTTGTCAACAAACTCTGGTAAGGATGGCATTTTAAATGCTTTGAAACAACAATTTGCTTGCGCCCAAGGCCAGAAAAAATTATTCCATACTTTTATTATGTTGATATTAAACTTGTTTAGCTACATGCCTCTAAATGTAAGTGATATGAACAAAACAATTTTCTGCTGTATTTCAAGCTAGAGCAATCTGCCTTCTAAATTATATGTAATTAAAATTGACCAAGGATACATCAAATGTAATAAATTATGCAATCTGAACAATTTTCTGCTGTATTTCAAGCTAGAGCAATCTGCCTTCTAAATTATATGTAATTAAAATTGACCAAGGATACATCAAATGTAATAAATTATGCAATCTGAACAATTTTCTGCTGTATTTCAAGCTAGAGCAATCTGCCTTCTAAATTATATGTAATTAAAATTGACCAAGGATACATCAAATATAATAAATTATGCAAAATATTCACACACACACACATATATATATTTGTGTGAAATACATATCATTTTTTCCAAGGAAGATCTAATTAATAGGCCACAAAACTGTGAAAGTAATAATATTAGCAGTTCATGCTACCAAAGGCTGAGAATGACAAAGAATTAAAGAATGAGGATTTGGGTTTCTTTATTAGGCTGAGCTGATCTAGCCAGGCTTTAAGTTTCAGCTTCCTCACCTCTATCTTACTTCATCAATTAGAAGCTAAGAGGGACATTCTCTCTTGCAACAATGTTATTTATGTGCTGGATGGCACTGCCCAAGTAACTAGAAATCTTCTCCTTTATTCTGTTGATATTAATCTCGTTTAGTTACATGCCTTGAAATGTAAATGATACGGACAAATCACTTTTCTGCTATATTTCAAGCTATAGCAAACTGCCTTCTAAAGTATATGCAATTAAAATTGACCAAGGATATATCTCCAAGTATATTAAATGATGGAAAATGTTCTTATATCCATCATTACGCAAATCAATAATCGAATTCCTTTAATGGTTGATTTTATGTTGTCTATCAGAACCTTTACATTCTAGATTGAATACATTGTTTAAGTTGGGGTATCTCGACCTAATTATTTTGGTAGAATCAAGGTGGCTGGTAGCATAAGATTAAGTGCAAAGAAGAAAATAGACCAGGATTACAAGTCACAGCTGGGGAGAGGACAGCTTGACATTGCTTGTGTTGAAAAAGGCATTGATCTTATAATAAAATGCAATACTACCGTAAGTACTTACAAATAGGATGGTAACCTTCTAACTGCATTAAAGTAACAAGTCTGAAATCTTAGAAATATTGAGGCCCATAAAGCTATGGGCTAAAGCTATGGGCTAGGATTGCCTTGAATAATTTGAACGGTGGATTAGAGAAACCATATTATTGCTGATCAGATCTACATACATCATATGTAGAAGTTCAAGTTCAAGATCTTTTCATATGTAGAAGTTCAAGTTCAAGATTTTTCATGTAGATCTGATCAGCAATAAGATGGTTTCTCTAATCCACCATTCAAATTATTCAGGAGAATCCTAGCCCTGAACAAATAGAAAAGGAGATCACTGAAGTCCTCTTGCTGTTTAAAGCAGGGAAATTGCTAAAATTATAGTCCTTGTCTGCGAAATCCTAAAAGTTGTATGGCGCCTGTTGCCGCTGAATATGCACCTCGGGAAAGGGTTAGCGTGGCAGAAATATTCAAACCACTGGGTGTGTCCTTGGGGGCAAGTCTCGAGTCAAGTGCTGTCACCTAATGCTTGACTCCTCCGTTTAGGAAAACTCCTAACGAAGCCAATGGGGGTAGACCCTAAGAAACGTTGCTAAGGTTTTTTGTCTTAGATGTTATGGTGGAAGTAATTTTTTTAAGAGTTAAAGATGATACGAATACTAAACAAGACATTGCAATATAGAATGTCTAAGTTCAACAACATAAAGATAAAAAGACATTCACAACATAAATGATTTGAACAAAATAGTATAGTTGCAAAATAACCAGTGCCAAATGGAGTCCCAGAATAACATGCTGCTGAAATTGTAAATGTTTTGCAATGTACTTGGTCAGTTTTAGGATTATTAGGATGAGTGAATTAGGGGAAAAGGGAATTCCTGATATACCGTGAGGTACTTGGGAATTTGTTCGGATTTTACCTTATGTGGTTCCGTACAAGGACGTGTGCGCTAGATGGAGTCACAGGGAGATGTCCAACACTACACCAAACGAGGGTGTAGCCTGACGGGGTCTCGCGATCACTTTCTAGTTGTTCTCGCTTCCTTAGCAAAATTGGCCCACAACAAAGCAACTTCAAATCAATGTCGGATTTCCGTTATGTTTGAGGGAGGTTACTTTTATTAATGGTGAATTTTTAATTAGATGTGAAAACTTGCTGAATGCACACTTCCGCTTTTGGTTATGCCAAAGCTCAGGGCGAACCTGCATTGGGCAAGAGCATACACAGAAGGAGCGAATAGTTTATTCCAATTTTGAGATTGTAAATAGATCGCAAGTAAATTGTTAGTAGTGCAAATCTATTTTCTACATGCTGCTGTATCGGGCAAGCCCTTGCACAACGTGGTACTTCGGGAAATCAACTATCGATTAATGTGATTTGTAAAAAAAAGTAAGTTTGTAGAGAATTGTGAAGATAACAAATTGCACGACTAAACCAAGTTTTCTAATTACCACACTGTGAGTCTCTTTTCCCTTTCAGTACTTTGGGAGTGCAGAGTGGGTAAGTACTTATTTTGCAAAAAAGTAAAATGGAAAGAGACGAAAGTAAACTAGATCTACTTATGAAAATAAAGGTTAATCTAATCTAACAAGTTAGCAAAAAATACTAAGCTAAAGAAATTTCAAACCACAAGGCTGCAACAGGCTCCCCTAGGGGGGAGAGGGGGTTCTATGGGCACTTAGTAGACCACCTGCTTCCTTTATTATGATTTTTACAATTATATAAAGACTAAGCACCTTTGATAGGATCAGGGAGGTTTACAAAGCAAGGAAAAAGCTAAAGGTGCAAAAAAGCTGGAACTCGACGCTTTGTAAAGGCTATCTCAAAATTTTGCCAGAGTTTTTGCTTTCCCGTTCATCAAAATAGAAAAACCAGCAAGCTACTTTATTCGAAATGTGATGAACTAATCAAATAAAACATAATTTTTTTGAACTACTTAGTACTTGGAATAATTATGAGTGCAAGTACTAATAAAACAAGACTAGATCTAAGCTTACAATAAGAATCTATATGCTTCTAGATCTAGTATACAAAATAAGAGAGATATATGATGAGACTTTTATATCAGATCTATTTATTAAGCATGAAAGAAACGAAGTGACCAAGATTATTTGAGTTTGAGAGATGGAAGGAAAAAACTCAAGCCCAAGCTTGAACTGTATGGAGACAAAGAGGTGCCTATGGGAAACAAAACATTAGATCAAAACAGGTTCTGAAGGCAGAAGATGATGCAATTGAGCTCAACTTCCTCCTTCAGATAGGTGACCCGCACAACCACAAAACCTTTCACAAGCGAGATCAAATATAGTATGATTTATAAAAAGAGATTACGAGAGCATAAGTATAACTGACTACTGTATGCTACTCCTAGATCTCTAATAATAAAGCATAAGCAAGCAAGTTGAAGACTACAAATGCTTGCTCCATGGGATGGCAGAAGCCTCCTAAGCTAGATAGATTAACAAGCCTATGGAAAAAGAAAAGTAACAAGCATAATATCACCTCAGTAAAGCACATCATGCACAATAACATACAACTTGCACCACATGGACCTCCAAAGTCTTCAAACTTTATTCAAGAATATTACAATATTGAGTACAGAGGCAGAGGTTCCACCATCCATCCTTAACAATGGAATGTAGCCTTGCTTTTAAAGAGAAACTGGAAGAGGGGGGCGTAGATATCAAGAGAGGGGCGTAATCCTTGATTGAAAAGTGATTTGGGCGTCATCTAGAGAAGAGGAACACTTGGCCGAGCTAAAGGGTGAGTTGGAGGCTCAGTAAACTAAGCATGAAGGCACCATCCATCTTAGGATTGATCACCAACCCAATCAACACACTCCAACTCAACAAATGCACCCTCCTTGAGGCAAATGCACCCTCACCAAGCTGAGTTAATTCTCCCTGATTATATCTGATTGGAAATCACCCTGATTCTGATTGATTTGGCCTCTGATGATGATTTCCAGTTGAATTGGGCCTTTAATTGGACCTAATTCCTCAGATTTAAGAATTTTGATTTTCTCCATATCTTTATTTTTTTATTCTCTTTTATCATTTTTTGAGAGAATTTTTATTTAAGTGATTAATAATCACTCAAAACTTAGGAAAAGTGAGTTTTTGGGTAGTGTGGGTGCTCTGAGTTAGAAAATGAGCACCCCCATGTAAAATTCCCCTCTAGACCACACTTTTATGCCCTTTTTGATTTTTTTAATTAAAACATTAAAAAATAGCACCCTTTGTGGGAATTTTTTTTTAAGTTCAAAAACAAAAATAAATCCTAGGGGGAGCTAGTACATGTCAATGTGACTCATTATTGATGGCTAGCATGTTAAAATACATATACACTTGACTTTAATAACCTCCCAAGGTTTAGCCACTAAGGAAGATACTCTAGCTTTGGAGGTGTGAGTGAAAAAATCAGAAATTATGCATCGCTGAAAAGCAACACATAATAACTAGGGAAAAAACACTCTAGAGTACCACATTGATAGATAAACCTAAGGCAAGCCAAGTCTGTTACAAAAAAGACCATGCTAGACCAAATTATTACAATATCCCCGAGGGGCATGGACATGCAAACTTTACAAAAACGGGCCAAACTTGACCGACTGAGCTTCTGAATGCTGGCGATGAACAAGTACATTGCTTCAATCTTCGCCGGCTCTCTTGGAACCCAACTAAGTACAATTTGGGTGGTAACATCTAGCTCCAACTGTGGGACGTTTGCTCGATCTGGCATTCAGACAAGGAGAGGATGCGAGAACACCAAAATCTTTGCTTTATATAGCCTACGAAAACATCTCACCTTGATAAGAAAATCCTTCAGTAGTACAAGTTTTATAAAAAGGCCAACGAACCACCATTTGTTTTTTTTTTGAAAATGAAATGAAGAAAAATTCCTAAGTACATAAAAGGAAAGTACTGAAAATGAAATGCAAAAAGTAAATGCTTACTTTGAGGAGCTTATTTTCCTACTCTAAACATGATATAATGAAATTGCTAAGGAAAATGAAAAATCCAATGTAACCATCTTAACATTTCATCAATTTTAAAGTTTTTGACCTTGCGTTTGGTTACCTGCCAAAGCAAGGAAAATTTACTTAAGAAATGCAAACTTGCGTAAAATTTCTAGATGGGAGATCATAGGTATGTAAAATGTCATTGAACTGCTTCCCAAACTGGCCAGTCCTCCCGCAGGCTTCTTCCTATCCATGAATGGATAGGACTGATAATTTTTTTTGAATGATGAGGTAGGTTAACCACTTCATCATACTGTTCAAAAGGACTTATCGGATGATAAATCTCTGTATAAGCCCAAAGCTGCTCCGAATCAATAGGAATCCCTGCATGTGAAGACGACATCTAAGACTGATCTTCAATTGACTGTATCCGATATGAATATTCATTGCACTGCTTCTCTAAGTATTCATTGCTGATACTCGTGCATGGCTCTGACTACTCATACGAACAAACTGTATGCTCCTCTTCCATATAAAGATGTTCCACGGTCTGAAAATCCACGCTCCCTTCTCTTGATACACCAAAAATGGGATTTTCAATGTATGTCCAATAGTCATTGTCCACATCTTTGTCGAATATGGGGGAGTCTTCATGAATTTCATCGCACCCTTGGCTATACCCATCCTCATGTTCATAACAATTATCTTCAGAAGGTTTGGTTTCAAAGAAACTACAAGGAGTAAAACTTTCCAAAACTTCATCACTAAGTGAAGAACATGGAGAAGTGTCATCATACACACCCGAAATTTCATCATGGATTTCTTCTTGATATTCCATAATGGGTTATTCTTGCGGTAAATATGGCATATACATGTGATCATCTTCACTGAAACAATCTAAGGATAGCTCCAGATCTTCAATATTTTCTGTTATGATGACATGAGGAGGGTCTTCAACAATGTCTTCAATTAAGGGTGCTTCATGAGGCTCCTTAATGGGATCATCATGGCGGTGTCTCTCAATAGTGGAATTCATGGGTTCCTCCAGTCTCATCACATCTTCAGGTTGTACATGAGTTTCCACATGATGCTCCTTCCAAGGCACGTTGGAAAGGGAATCGTTAATGAAAATTACCATATCACCCTTGTCATTATGCCACTTCTCAAGGAATATCCCAAAGAAACTTGACATTGAGGTAATGCACTTATTAGGAAGATGATCATAAAACCAATCCCCAATACCTTCATCCAGCGTACAAGTAAAAATATGCATCCAATTATCTTCATGTAATTTATTGAACTTAGTTAAAACTTCGATAAAGGATGTAATGTGAAGGACGATTGAATCACGCCTTCCACGAAAGCTGGGAAGATGATCATTTATATCCGATTCAGGCTCTTCATTCGGGAAGCCATGGATGTTTCTAAATTCAAGCGGAGGGTAAATGCCGTCCTGATGCTGATCCATAATAATGCACTAGGCTCAGACCAAGTCATTCTAGTGGAGCTATCAAATAATGAGCTTTTAAAGATTTTTTGTTGTGTTGCATGGGCTTATCTACATATAACAAGTCTCAACAATTTTATGAGAAAACAAGGGTTTTATCCCTTTGGCGGAGTCACCATGTGAGAATAAAAATATGCATTTTAAAACACTCACAAAAGTTCTACTTTTTGCTTTGAAATTTTATAAAAAGAAAAAAGGTTAGTGGAGTCGCCAGATGAAAAATTAAAGATTAGATCTAAAGATTCATCAAACAAAGCAAAAACAAAAAGGTTAAAAATCAAAAGCCGTACCTAGGAATAAAATATTTATCCCCGACAATGACGCTAAAAATGTTTCCGCCGGATACACACCTCAGGAAAATGTTAGCGTGACAGAAATCTTCAAGCCACTGGGTGCGTCCTTCGGGGCAAGTCTCGAGTCAAGTGTTGTCACCTGATACTTCACTACTTCGTTTAGGAAAACTCCTAACGAAGCCAAGGGAGGTAGATCTTAAGAAAAGTTGCTATGGTTTTTTGTCTTAGATGTTACGGTGGAAGTAAGTTTTTTAGGAGTTAAAGATGATACAAATACTAAACAAGACACTACAATATAGAATGATTAAGTTCAACAACATAAAGATAAAAAGGCATTCGCAACATAAAATGATTTGAACAAAATAGTATAGTTGCAAAATAACCAGTGCCAAATGGAGTCCCAAAATAACATGCTGCTGAAATTGTAAATCTTTTCCAGTGTACTTGGTCAGTTTTAGGATTATTAGGACGAGTGAATTAGGGGAAACGAGAATTCTCGATATACCGTGAGGTACTTGGGAATATGTTCAGATTTTACCTTATGTGGTACTGCACAAGGACATGTGGACTAGATGGAGTCATGAGGAGATGTCCAACACTACACCAAACGAGGGTGTAGCCTAACGGGGCCTCGTGGTCACTTTCTAGTTGCTCCCACTTCCTTAGCAAAATTTTCCCACAACAAAGCAACTTTGAATCAATGCTGGATTTGTGTTATGTTTGAGGGAGGTTACTTTTATTAATGGTAAATTTTTAATTAGATGTGAAAACTTGTTGAATGCACGCTTCAGCTTTTGGTTATTCCAAAGTTCAGGTCTAACCTGCGATGGGCAAGAGCATACACAAAAGGAGCGAACAGTTTATTCCAATTTTGAGATTGTAAATAGATCGCAAGTAAATTGTTAGCAACGCAAATCTATTTTTTACACGCTGCTGTATCGGGAAAGCCCTTGCACAACATGGTACTTCGAGAAATCAACTGCCGATTAATGTGATTTGTAAAAAAAAGTAAGTTTGTACAGAAATGTGAAGATAACAAATTGTAATACTAAACCAAGTTTTCTAATTATGACACTATGAGTCTCTTTTCCCTTTCAATACTTCGGGAGTGCACAGTAGGTAAGTACTTATCTTGTAAAAAAGTAAAATGGAAAGAAACGAAAGAAAACTATATCTACTTTTGAAAATAAAAGTTAATTTAATCTACTAAGTTAGAAAAAGAAAACTAAGCTAAATAAATTCCAAACCACAAGACTGCTACGGGCTCCCCCTGTGAAATTCAAGCACAACAGATCTATGAAACAAAGACAACAGTTACTAGAGATGCATGCGGAAAATTGTGTGTCGAAACACTGATGCAAAAGGTTTGCAACAGTTCATGCATTATCATAAAATCAGAAGATGATTACAATGTGTAACAATGGCTACAATAAGCCAAGCAATTTGAATCGTAGGGAGGTCATTCGAATTGAATGCATGAGAGTGGCTTACTTGATAGTTAACACCACTTGGCACATTAGTTAACCACTTAATTACCATGTAACTGACTCTGAAACTGTTTAACTGAATCCATAACTCAACCGAATGCCCAAAATTAGGGGAGGGTGGCTTTCTGACTTCAATTAACTGAATATTAGGTGAAAATAACACCAGCTGAAGTCAAACTGAGTAGGAGGGCACCTTTTTGAATCCAGTTGGATGAATATAATAATAAATGCTGTTAGTTAGACTGAGTAGGGCACTGTAGTCATGCAAATCACCTCAGTTGGATCCCTGAATGATGGAGGAGGCCCAATTAATTGATATTGATGGCCTAGTTGACTCCTCGAATGAAGGAGAAGGGGATGAATTGCTGATGATGTAAGCACATAATTGAGTCAAAATATAACTTAGGATAAGTGGCAAATTAAGCTGTGTAGAATACTTAGGACTACCAATCAACTATCGGTAAATTTTAGAATCCACCAACGGTGTAGAATCACCATCCTTAAGACTGATTCCTGAGAGGAATGGGAATGGTGCCGCTTTACATTCTACCATATTGAACTTCTTTAGCAGGTCCAAAGCATATTTTGATTGATAAATCATAATCCCATCAAAATTCTGAGTGATCTCGAGACCAAGAAACTGCCTCAGCAGGCCTAAATCACTCATATCGAATGCTTGGTGTAAAGCGGGTTTTATAGTGCTGATCAAAGCAAGACTGCTGCCTATAATAAATAGGCAATCAACATAAAGTACAGTGATCAACAAATTACCTTCATGCTTCTTTAGATACACATTTGGATCTGATTTGCATCTCGCAAAGTTTTGCGACAGAAGAAAGGAATCCATCTTTGCCTACCAAGCTCTTGGGGCCTGTTTTAAATCATACAAGGATTTCTTTAATTTGCAAAAAAGTGTAGGATCCGATATGTAACCTTCATAATGCTTCATGTAAATCTCTTCTTGAATATCCCTATGAAGAAATACACTCTTCACATCCATGTGGTGCACCTCCCAGTGCTTGGATGCGGAAATTGCCAAAACTAGCCGGATTGAGTCCATTTTTGCAAATGGTGCAAAAGTTTCCGTGTAGTCCACACCATAGACTTGTGAGAAAAATTTTGTGACCAACCTAGCTTTGTATTTGCAGGTTTAACCATCAACAACAACTTTGGTTCGGTAGACCCATTTTCATTGAACCGATTTCCTCCCAGGTGGAAGAGAAAGTAGCTCCCATGTTGCATTTTTCTAAAGAGAATTGTACTCTTCATCCATGGTGGTTTTCCATCTCGGATCTCGGTGGGAATGGTAGTATGATTTAGGATCTGAACCAATTATCAAAAAACATTTTTTGGACAACAATGGATCAGCATATGAAAAATCCATACCTGCTCTGTGAAAGTCTGCTTAGGTTCTTCTTGGATCGACATGATTTCCAACAGATGTGAGAGTCTTTTCTGCCCACTTTGGAAACTGAGGGGGTTCATCTGGATTTGAATCCGAACCTAATATTTCATGTTCATTAATATCATACATAATATCATAAATATCATAACATAAACTTTCAGTATCTTCTTCCGAATATTCTTCTGGAAGAGGGAGCAATTTGGCAGTTTCTTCCTCCACTAGTTGTAGATCATGAAGCGGTTCTTCAAATTGGATGCTTTGCTTGATGAATATTCTTTTAGATTTGATATCCATGAGTTTGTATCATTTGGATTCCTCAGCATATCCAATGAGGATGCACTCAGTACTTTGTGGTTCCAAAAATATTCTTTTCTCAATCGGAATTCTAACCCATGCAGTGGAGCCAAAAACCCTGAGATGTGACACATCAGGCTTCTGACCAGTGTAGGCTTCGAAAGGAGTTGTACCTTTGACAAATGAGTGTGGAAATCTGTTCTAAATGTATGCAGCAACATTCATGGCCTCAACCCAAATATTTGAATCCAAACCTTTCGACTCAAGCATACAAGTAGCCATCTCTTTCAATGCTTGGTTTTTCCTCTCTGCTACACCATTCTGCCTAGGTGTGTAGGGGACAGTGTGCTGGATTTGGATTCCATTTTCAACACAAATTTGCAACAAATATGATTTGATATATTCTCCACCATTATCATATCTAAGAGCTTTGATCTTTCTTCCAGTGGCAGTCTCAACAGAAGCCTTGAAATTCTTGAACCTTTCAAACACTTCCGATTTGTTCTTGAGAAAGTAGACCCATGTGAATCTAGAGAAGTCATCAATGAATGTCAGAACATACCTTGAGCCATTCATGGAGGGATTTGTTAAAGGACCACTGATATCACTGTGAATCATCCTCAAAATACAAGAAGCTTTGCTAGCTTTTCCTCGATCGAACTTGTGCTCAGGATGCTTGCCAATGATGCAACCCTTGCATATCCCTTTTGAGGATTTGATGTTCAGATGTTGATGTATTTGTAACTTCAAAAGACATTCACTTGTATATTGTATTTGTAATTTATTGTATCCCCAACGGAGATGTATTATTCCTCTGATTGGAAGTGTCGTCAGTTGTACTTACATGTGTCACAAGTTATATTGTAAGTGTCGTAACTTATACTTGATGGGTTATTAGACCACCTTGATGGGGTCGACCTTGTATGAGTCATGTGGGTTAAAGGGTTATTAGACCACCCTAGTGGGCGTCAACCCAGTCAACATTATGTTCAGTGGTTAAGTTGGGGCTGACCTAGTTAAAGTTAAAAGACAAGTGATGTTAGTGTATAAATAGAGAGTGTGTCTCTCTCATTTTACACATTCTATTATTCACTCACTTCGCATTAGTGAGAGAAGAGGAGGATGCACACAAGTGGAGGAGGAGCATGCTGCTGAAGATATCTATCTCTTGGGTTTGATCATGGTGATCCTTGTATTGATGCTTATTCTATCTCTGAGGAAGTTGTGGGGTTTTTCACCTTCTTGGTTTTCCTCGGTGAAATGTTTTGTGTCTCTTGTCTCTTGTCTCTTATGCTTGATATGCCGTACATGTTGTTCTTTCAATTAAGATCCTATATCATATTGAATTAAATGATGAAAAACTAACATGGTATCAGAGCTAGCCTGAAGGAAGGCATGCTATGGCATTTATAAGACTTGTTGCAATTGCGACAAATCGGAAGCTAGGGCTTGATATAGCAAAAACCAGTCATCGTAGAACTTTCGCTATAAATACATTTTAGCAAAGGTTCAAGATCTGAAAATTTTACAGGTCGAAGGTAACATCCCCATGTACCTTGTCTCCGAAGCACAACATCTGATTCGTTGTAATTTCTAAGAAATGATCCGTACAATCTAGGGTTTCTGCCTCTTCCAGATCTCAGTCATAAACAGGTGACCTAGGAAACAAGGTCACAACTTGGGCTAGGAAGCTCCAAATGAAATTCTGTAAAAATTGACAGTAAGAGCATGGACTTTAGTTTCTCAGGTAAGTTTTTCAGAGGTCGAAGTTGATCCAGTGACACGTGGCATGCCGTACAAGTTCACTCTCCTGTTTTATCTCATAAACAGGTCATGTTGCGACACTTGGCATAACTCTCTCTCAGAGAATCCAATTGAGGTCAGACCTATGGGGTTGGAAAGATGACAGGTCAGGATACCACAGGCCGAAGTTTCAGACCTTGTGGATTCGTAATTTCAGAGATGAACTAGAAACAATCAGGTGCATATTTCTATTAAAACAGAATTGGATTATGACCACCTTCATTCTTGGCTTGTCACTGCTGCGAGAATTTAGGGCTTCAGAGAAAGTTGGAATTTTTGGAATCGGAGTCCACGGCTGAATTCTCCTCATCAAAATCAAAATTTAGAGACCAAGATCAAATTTTTTGGTTGGACAGAAGGCCGGGCTTGATCAAACCCTAGTTCGGGATTTTGACCCGAAAGGTGGAAAATTAGGGCTTCTGCAAAAGTTGGAATTTTTGAAGTCTGTGACCACGGCTGGAAGATCCTCAGAAAAATCGAAGCTTAGAGCTTTGGATCAAACTTTTTGGTTGGGCAGAAGGGTGGGATTTATCAAACCCTAGTTCGAGGTCCTGTCTAGTGAATCCGGAAGTTTCAAAGGCAATTTTGAGGGGTCAAATTTTGCAGTTTTCAAAATTGAATTATACCAGCTTCATCAGCTTAGCAAGCCACACATTTCCATCCATTCAGAAGTTTGAAATTCAAAGTTTGAATTTTTAGGGTTTCTTTGACAAACCCTAATCCAGCTCCAGATCTAGTCTTAGCAAATCAAAGTGGATTGGGATTGGACACCTTCATAAGTGAAGAAGTTCCAGTTCCAGAGGGAGATGAGGCTAAGGCCTTACATAAGAAGACTATGTACAAGCAATCCCGACAGGTATGACTTGAAGAGATACATGTATGTTTTGAAATCTGTTCATGATTAAGTTTATGATATGTTTGTCTTCATATTATTGAGGTTAGTACAATATTGATTAATTTTAGACTTGTCTTGTCATTCATTGATTAGGGTTATATGATTGTACTAATGCATTGTGGTGTTGTATGAGGTTGATGTTGTCCGCTAACATGAAAGGTGCATCAAGGAAGTACATATCAAGTTCTAGATCAAGAACATATGACCATGGTGACATGAAGACAAAGACTCATGGATCACATAGAAGCTCTACTTACGAGGTATGTATAATTTACAATGGTTAACTTATGAAGTTATGCAGGTTACTAAGCACAAGTCATTGAAGAGAACAAGAAGACATTGTTTGGGTATCTTGGACATAACTAGCAAACATGATAACTAGGTATGTTTTTCCTATATCAAGTTAGAATCCTACCTTGTGTTAGGATCTTATACTTTTGTATGAATGATTATTATTGAAGTTAGAAGTTTAAGTAATCAACAGTTTATGCATATTATGTTTCTTACTTTGATTGATGATATGACTAACCAAAAGAGTCCTATGGTCAATAAGAATATGCATGAGTAATAGAAGTCCTCCTTGAAACCTTGAATACTAATGCTTGTGATAATTACCCGTGTGTGAAATGATCATGACCATAGATGTTAAGAGTATTTAGGATCATAATGTTTTGATAGTATTGAGTTTATACTAATATTTGTATGATTATGTATGAGATATTGAGGATGACACTAATGCACACTTAAGCATGCATAGTGGTCTAGGATGAATATAAGTTCAAGGACAGGTAATCCAGGAAGCAAATATCAAGAGGGAGCACACTCCAGTAGTTCCTGCAAGGAAGCAAAGATTGAGAGGGAGTCCACCCTACAACTAAACAAAGATAAGTATTTGAATTGTCATTTATTATATGATTACTTAAATGATGTTGTCCAATCATGTACATACTTATGTTCCTAGATTTAGGATGTACATTTTGCATTTTTAGAAAAGTTGCATTAATGAACAAGATACTACTAATATGCAAGTAATGGGTAAGTGGCCTATGGTACTGTACAACATTCCATTGATACTTATCTAGAATGAAACCTCTTTGCTGACATGTTGGGAGTAGTGCAAACTCTTAACAATGTTCTGGTAGAGATGGAAGGCATCTAGAAAGTTACCGTATGCATACAGGATATGGATAAATGTTGTATTGAAGCATTGGCTAAGATAATTGCATGACTGTATGACATATGTCTTTACGAGTAAGAATCTGTTCTGAAATATATAAGATGTTTCTAATCATGCAATTGAACCTGTCTTGTAGGAAAGACTGTGTATCATCACCTACAAAAGGACTACAACATTTGTTCCAGCGACGAAGTTCAAGAAAATTATCTATTGAAGATATTGAAGAATCTGAAGTTCCCAGGATCCGAGATGCAGTAATGGAAGAATGCCATGATCGAGGAATACCAGTCAATCATGAAGAATGATGTTTGGGATGTGGTCCCAAGACCTGAAGGGAAGTCTGTTGTGACTTCCAAGTGGATCTATAAGATCAAGCATGTTGTAGATGGTAGCACAGAGAAATACAAGACGAGGTTTGTATCTCGTGGCTTCTCCCAGAAAGAGGGGATAGATTATGAAAAGAGACTTTTGCACCTATATCCAGATACACTTCCATTAGAACAATGCCTGCTCTGGTTGCAGTGATGAAGTGAAAGATACACTATATGGATGTCAAGACAGCTTTCTTGAATGGTGTAGTCGAAGAGGAAGCGTATGTGGAGCAGCCACTCGTTTTTGAGAACATGACAGGGAGTCATATGTGTGCAGGTTGAAAGCCTTGTATGGCTTGAAGCAAGCTTCTAGGACTTGGTATGGTAGGATAGACAGCTTTCTATCCAATTTGGGCTTTACCAAGAGTAAAGCGGATTCCAACCTTTACTACAAGGTTGAGGAAGGCAATCCAGTGATACTACTATTGTATGTGGATGACCTATTTGTTATAGGTGAGGATAGATTGATTGTCGATACGAAGAGGAAGCTTGCTGCCGAGTTCGAGATGAAGGACTTGGGGATGATGCATTACTTTCTAGGCATGGATGTGTGGAAGAGTGCAGATGGAATCTTCCTTGGACAAGGGAAGTATGTAGTAGAGATCCTGAAGCGTTCGGGATGTTGGACTACAAGGCCATGGCCACACCTATGGCATCGAACCTGAAGCTTCTGTGTGATGCTTCATATGATTTGGTTGATGTCACGTTGTATCGTCAGATGATTGGGTCCTTGATGTACCTGATGAACACGAGACCAGATATCTACTTTGCGGTGAACACATTGAGCCAGTTCCTGACAGATCCGAGAGGTGTTCACCTGGTTGATGTAAAGCATATTCTGAGGTACCTGAAGGGTACAATCAATTATGGGCTCAAGTATGATGCGAATCAAAAGTTTAACCTGGAGGGTTATGTTGATTCAGATTGGGAAGGCAGTGTTGCAGATAGGAAGAGCACTTATGGGTGCTGCTACAATATGGGATCGGGTGTGATCTCTTGGTTTAACAGGAAGCAGTCTTGCGTAGCACTGAGTATAGGCGAAGCAGAATATGTTGCATCTTGCTCGGCCAGTTGTGAGGCAGTATGGCTTAGGAAGCTATTGTTTGAGTTATTTGATCTCCCATTGGATGCTACCTGTATCTATTGTGACAACCAGAGTTGTGTGAAGTTGTCAGAGAACCTGATGTTCCATGACAGGTCGAAGCACATCGGGGTCAAATATCATTATATCAGGGATATGGTGCAGAGAGGAGCAACGAAGCTCCTATATGTTGCGACAGATGAGCAAGTTACAGATGTGTTGATGAAAACACTAGCCAGAGTGAAGTTTGAGTACTTTAGAGAGAGGAAGATACTTCGAGGAAGAAGTGACGGGACACATTTGCAGGAGCCATTCCAAGCATGGTGAGAGGAGGATCCTTCCCATGGCTATGGATGGAAGTGCTATGTGATGAGCATCGGGACGATGCTCCAGTTACTGCTTTGGATATGCATCAGGTGGATGCTTTGTATGATCAGTTGGATCATGTATGATGACATGCATCAGGACGATGCAGTGATGATGATCATATGTGATGAGTATTAGGACGATACTCCAGATGATATGCATTAGGTGGATGCTTTACATGATCAGGTGGATCATGTGTGATGATATGCATCAGGTGGATGCTTTACATGATCAGGTGGATCATGTGTGATGATATACATCAGGACGATGCTGTGACGATGATCAGGATGATCATGCGATGATGATGTGCATCAGGATGATGTACTATATGATGATGATCGGTATGATCATGAGTAACAGATTGATACTATGTGGCCATGGACAGGTTGTGCTTCTAGCATAGAAAAGATCCTGGGATATTTGATAGGTTGAGCGGTAAGCTTGTAAATTAGTCTTGGGATGCTATTTTGAGGTTTTTCTACTGGAGGCATGTAATCAGTCTTGGAGATACGATAGGTTGAGTGGTAAGCTCGTAAATAAGTCCAGGGATGCTCTTTAGAGTTCTTGCGGAAAGTAAGACACTCTTTAAAGGTTTTGTGGTGGTGGTCACATGTAATCAGTCCTAGAGGTCTGATAGGTTGAGCGGTAAGCTCGTAAATAAGTCTTGGGATGCTCTTTATAGTTCTTGCGGTAAGTAAGACACTCTTTTAAGGTTTTGTGATAGTCAACATGTAAAAGATCCTGGGAGATCCGATACGTTGAGCAGTAAGCTCATAAATAAGTCCTGGGATTCTCTTTTGAGGTTTTGTTGACGAATGTAATAAGTCCTGGGATCCACAGTATGGACAGAGATGATGAAGACCTACAAGAGGCTAGGCCTACATCCAGCATGAAAAAGGATTGGCTCTGCAGAACTTCCTATGACGATAAGAATTCAGAGATAGCCCAGTGATCGAGATGACAAGTACAGTAGCAGTGATGATGATGATGCTTCGTGATCCAGTGACGATGATCTAGCTCAAGAATTGAAGACTTGTGCCTATATGTATTGATGACTTGTGTCAAGAGAATACCTTCCTAGTTAAGAGGGAGTGTTGATGTATTTGTAACTTCGGAAGATATTCACTTGTATATTGTATTTGTACTTTATTGTATCCCCAACGGAGATGTATTATTCCTCCGATTGGAAGTGTCGTCAGTTGTATTTGCATGTGTCGCAAGTTATATTGTAAGTGTCGTAACTTATACTTGATGGGTTATTAGACCACCTTGATGGGGTCGGCCCTATATGAGTCATGTGGGTTAAAGGGTTATTAGACCACCCTAGTGGGGGTCGGCCCAGTCAACATTATGTTAAGTGGTTAAGTTGGGGCCAATCTAGTTAAAGTTAAAAGACAAGTGAAGTTAGGGTATAAATAGAGAGTGTGTCTCTCTCATTTTACACATTCTATTATTCACTCACTTTGCATTAGTGAGAGAAGAGGAGGATGCGCACAAGTGGAGGAGGAGCATGCTACTGAATATATCTATCTCTTGGGTTTGATCATGGTGATCCTTGTATTGATGCTTATTCTATCTCTGAGGAAGTTGCGGGTTTTTCACCTTCTTGGTTTTCCCCAGTGAAATGTTTTGTGTCTCTTGTCTCTTGTCTCTTATGCTTGATATGCTGTACATGTTGTTCTTTCAGTTAAGATCCTAGATCATATTGAATTAAATGATGAAAAACTAACATCAGAAGGCCTTCAACCATGGAATTATTTTGTAGTAGATTCAAATATTTATAATTTAGGTGTCCAAACCTCTCATGCCATAACCATCTAACCTCATTTCCATGAGTCATAAGGGAACTTGGCTTTGAATACGACAAAAAGTGGGAAAACTCATAGGTTTTGGCAACATGATTTGCCTTGCCTGTTGCAATGAGTTTTCTGGTGCTAATCTTAGAAATTTCAATATTATTAGGGTTGAATACAACCTTATTGGGAAAACCAATGTGTGTCATCTGAAACACAGAAAGCAGGTTCGAAGCTAGAGAAGGAACATAGAGAACATTTTGAAGATTGCCATGTTCTAAATGAATAGTACCTTTTCCTTTCGATGAAATTTGTGAATCATTTACCATGTGGATGGAGATGCAGTTGTCGGAGTCTAATGATGAGAAGGATTCTTTGCTTGCAATTATGTGATTCAAAGCTCCTGAATCTATGAGAAGAGCTGTAGAATTCAAAACACTTGCCATGAGTGCATGACCTCTTTCTGCATGATTATTATTGTCCTTCTTCCTTGCGCCATCTAGAAGAGTGATGTTGTTTTTCTCCAAGAGAACGACCATATGATCAATAGTTTTCTTCATGCATGATTTTTCAAGATGAAATCACCTGCCACAGTAAGAACACTTTGTCTTCTCCTTTCCCTTTTACTTGTCTTTTCTTGAACCTGAGGGCTCATCTGACTGCTTGGTCTTCTCCTCTTGCTTGGGATGATCAAAATTGGTCTTTTATTTATTTGTCTTTCCTTTACCATTCGTATCCTTGGGTCCTCCAGCAAATAGGGCTTGATCTTTGGAGGATCTCATGGACCCCGTCTGAACAAGCTTGTCATGCTCTTTTGTTAAGGACTCAATGAATGCATTCAAGGTAGGCATATTCCAATTCAGAACGGTGAGTTTTCCTGAATGGAAAGTAGAGAAAAACATTGAATAATATGCTCCTAGTTTCGAAAGGATGGAAAGAATCAATTGATCATATTTGTTCTCGACACCACATTGCTTCAAATGAAGCACCAAATTCTTTAACTTGGTGAAAAACTCATTGATGGTTTCAAAATTATCAGGATTTAGAGAAATCAATTCATTCTCCAACTGATAAGCCCTCATCTCATCCTGATTGGAGAAGAGTTTGGCAAGTTGTTCGCATACTTCTTTTGCAGTATTCAATCTGCTGAGATGGAAAAGAAGATCTTTCAAAATATTGATACATAAGAAACCATAAGCTTCATCAAGCTTATTGAAGAACATGGACTTATCTATAGCTGCATTAGGCTCTGGTTTTGTTCCCATAGTAACTTTGTAGAGTCCTTTGGAGCGCATCACTATCTCTACATCATCCTTCCACTGATGATAGTTGAAAGGAGTAAGGAGACTCTATGAATAAGAGTCCATATCTGCTATAGCGAATGCACTAGGAGGCTGTGAGAAACCTACAGTCACAAACAAACAAACAATATTTAGGTTGACAAAATGCACTTTTCAAGTTGTATCACACCCGGCATAGCCTATCAAGCAAGATTGATAGTCAGATGCACATTATCTAGGATTTATGTGGAAAACTTTCAGCTTCTGGTGCAGTGTTGGAATATTTTTGAGCAAACTTGCTCAACCTTCATCTGAAGAACTCTGTAGAAGAGTTTCCTTTCCCCTCCATGGATCTGATACCATGTAAAATTCAAGCACAACAAATCTATGAAACAAAGACAACAATTACCAGAGATGCATGCGTCAAATTGTGTGTCGAAACATTGATGCAAAATGTTTGCAGCAGTTCATGCATTATCATAAACTCAGAAGATGATTACAATGTGTAACAATGGATACAATAACTCAAGCAATTCGAATCCTAGGGAGGTCATTCGAATTGGATGCATGAGAGTGGCTTACTTGGCAGTTAACACCACTCAGCACATCAGTTAACCACTTAACTACCATGTAACTGAATCTAACATACTCTGAAACTATCTAACTAAGTCTAACTGAATCCAGAACTCAACTGAATGCCCAAAATTAGGGGAGGGCGCATTTTTGACTTCAGTTAACTGAATATTAGGTGAAAATAACACTAGATGAAGTCAAACTGAGTAGGAGGGCACCTTTCTGAATCCAGTTGGCTAAATATCAGCAAGAGCTCAAGACTAGGGTCTTGAATTATAGGAAAATGGAATTGTCATTTGATGATAAAGTTCAGAAAGAAAGGGCAGAAAAGGAGGCTCAGAAAGAAAAGACTCCATTGATGTCGACCTACCATATTGATGACAAGGGAAAAGCCCATGTTGAAGACACATCGCAGTCCAGGCTTTTGGAAAATATCAATGCTCTGATTCAGTCAGCTACCGAGATGAAAAAAGAATTGGCATCACTAAATTCAGTTGTGGAAACTCAAACTTTTGTTGCAGCCACTCCACCAAAGAAGCAAAAGGTTGAAAATCCTATGCCCAAGGTAACTATGCTTAACATTGAAGACAGTGATGAGGATGAGGAAACACTTCCCTCTAAATTCTCATGTACCGTTACCTTTCCTAATATTTTACCTAAGGTTATTCCTGCCACTTCAACTTCTTCTAACCTCCTGGAAAATATAAATTTTGATACCTCTGTCCTTGATCTTCATGTACCAGAGGTTACCATTTCCATAGCTGCAACATCCACTACATCATTGGATATCCCAATAATCTCATCTTCCCTCTCATTCATTGATATCATAAATCCTATAATCACGACAATTGAACCACTGCTAACCCCTGTGGTGACTTCACAAGAGCTAGTTATGATCCCAATCTCAGTCACACTTACACAGGATGTTGAAACCCAACTTCCCACCACATCTGTAGAGCTACCTGCTATTCCTATTTTTGTTTCATTTCCAGAACCACCCGTCATTCCAATATCTGTGTCACTCCCAGAGGTCATCTCTCCACTTTCCACTTCATCTCCCTTACCATCAGTTTCCAACATCATTTCACGCTCCATCTCTACCACCCAAATCATCATATCAATCCCAACTTATGTTGTTTCCCAGACTCCACCTTTAGTTTCAACTTATGATATATCAACATCAATAGTGGATATGGTGTCAAAATTTGGGGAGGATGCTGTAGTCTCTTTGGGTGAATACTTCTACAACAAATCTGAGAAGGCTGTGGTGAAAATAGGAGCTAAGAGACAAAGAGGTTGCATTGTTATGCAGGGCCCTGTTCCCAACCAGGTTATATGGCAGAAAAAATCTATCGATGCCCAACAAGAAGCATTGGAAACTGCAGCAGCCCTGGGAGCCTTTGCAGAGGCTATATATGATTCAGTCACCACTTTAAATAAAGAGATTGAGGCTAGGAAAGAAGAATTGCAGAAGCTCAGGCAGGAGCAGTCTAAATCCAAGGAACAACATGAATCTCAACTTCAAGAGTTGAGAAATGAGCATGATACTCAGATGAGAGACCTGCAAACACAGAATGAATCTTTCCATCAACAGCTACAACAAGCACAAGTGTTGAACATTAGCTATGCTGAGAAGATCACATTACTTGAGCAGCAGCTGAAGGATTCAGTGACTAAGGCATATGTTTCCTCCTTCTTTAGATTTTCCAAGGACGAGTTCAAGGATTTATCCTTTAAAATCAATGAAGATCACAAGGAATGACATACAGGAGACACACAATGTCTTTGAGAGACATTCTGCTATTCTGGAACAACATAATTATAGAAGACAAGACTCAACCAGAGCCATAGAAGATGTGAGTGATTGGAAGAAATACATCAAGGACAAGCCTGAAGACGTTCCTGTTTTGGACAACTTCAAGTTCAGAAGAATTAGAATCTCTTTAAGTACATGGGAGCATGCTTGTGAATTAGTTGAAGAAACAATCGAGAAAGAACAAGCTATATGTGGCAGAAGATGGTATGCTGCTGATAACATAATGGTCATGCTATACTTTCCTACTATGGACATCATCAAAAAATCCTGTCCACCCAAGCTGACAATTGAGTAGTTTGATACCAGATGTGCGCAGACTAAAGAACAAATTCAACAGCTGGAATACATTCAGAGTTCAGACGTTGAAGAATTCATCAAGAATCCCGTTAGTCAAGGGATAAAGATCCACCTTTTCCTACGTACATGGCATAAGATCAAGAAAAATGAGATCGCGTCTTTCACATGTAACACTCATTTGGCACTTGAGTTGGCCAAGTATCCGGATGTGGAAGAATTGTTAGATGTATGGGCCAAGTGGCTAATTTCCCTTGGCCATTTTTAGATTAGAAACATTTTTGAAAATCCCTGTTTTATGGGGGATCTATCTGATGTAATTCAATGTAATTATTTTTTAAAGGGTAGAGGTCTCATATGGGTGGGGGGGAGAAATTGCCTGAGAAGAACTGGAGACGCTCTGTTTCTATTGAGACATTGTAATTTATTGCAAGCTTAATGAATCACAATCAGTTTCTCCTCGTCATCTTCTTTGTATAACTTGTCAAATTTATTTGATAATTTCTGATTTTTTCACCTTGATTATTAAATCAACACTGTTTTATCTTTGCAATTTAATGAATGCATCTGATCTGTAGGTTGGATTTATCTGAACTTACAATCTAGATGTTGTTATGTGTTAAGTGAATTTATTTATTTAACTCATTTATCTATTTCTACAAATGATAAATAGTTTTAATTTCATTATTGCGAGTTTGTCAATTGGCAGGGCATAACAGAACAGTCTCACATGTGCTTAACTCTTTAGATAAGATCATTCAATTGTTATTGTTTATTTTATTTAAGGCTGGTTAATATAGATCCAATTCATATGTCTATTTATTGGTGAAACACTTAACCAAATTCCTAATCTGATTGTTCTGCACATCAATACCTCTTTCTTAATTTAGATCTAACTTACTTAGATTTTCCTTAAGCAAACACTACTTACCTTTAGACATAGAACACCTTTTGATCTTCCTTTACAGGAAGACAGATCCATCAGGATCAATCCACTTAAGTGCCAGCGAAGGCCTAATATCCGCGGGAGTCAACCACACCAAACAGTCTGGGGATATAACTGCTCTTGCGCAGAGTTGTTTGAAGCATTTCAGATTGGGTTGTCACCCTCTATTGCTTGCCTTGGAAAACATTCCAGCACCTACATACCCGGGGCTTCAACAAGGCCCTATATATGAGGTATTTCATATTATGTGAAAGTCTCATCTAGATATAATTGTGGCAAGACCAATGGTAATGCCACGCGCAGAGGTCATATCATGGTTGATAGATCATGTTGATATTGAGCACAGGTTTATTTGTAACAATCAAGTGAAAGCTATTGCTTCTTTTTATCCCTTGAGCCTTGAGGTTTAGTATATGATAGGAAAAAAATTTAGCATGGCATAAGAATGGGTCACAAAGTTCACTCATAACAAAAATTACAATGAGATCATGAAGATGGTGGTTGGGGCCAAAAGCATTGAAATATAGGCCAATAGGTACATACCCAATTGCCAATATTATGTAGTCACCTTGATCAATAGATTGTGTGGCAAAAAGGATTCAATAACTATCAAGCAAGTTTGTCTCCCAATGTATCATTAGTCAAGAATGGTGAAATTTTCAGCTGGGTAGCTATTTTGTCCACCACTATGAGAGATGCTCTTTTGAAGGAAAAGTATTAGGCTCTAGGGATCCTTGTAGGGTTTTATATGTCTTCTTACTTGTTGGATGTCCTATGTGGAGCTAGAAGTTTTATGTGGTTGGGATGAAGGTGGCAAATGAGTGATCCTTTGGTTTATGTATATTATCAAATGTTTTGTGAGCATAAGTGTATGAGGAACTACATAGAAATTTGTTATCATTATGTGGCCTCGGTATATATGCTTATATCCACTAAGGAATCTCTATGTATGATGGAAGAATAAATGAGTATGATAGGAACATTACAAGACTGGTACATATTGAAGGTCTCACCTACATCAAGGTCTTTGGAGCCACCAAGCCTCCACATTTATCTCCAAAGTTTGTGCCAAACAAGTTGGTTCTTCTTGAAATAGATTATGAGTCTCATATCTTTGGATTCAAATCTTCTCTTGGCATGGAAAATAAGGGTCACTGATATCCTCTCCCATTACATATTAGAGTGTACGGTATGAGTACTACTAATATATCTAAAGCAAAAGGAAAGGCCTTAGCAAATTATCGTTTGGGTGAAGAAAGGTTTTTGATGACACGATGCAGTTAATGTGGTGGCTTAACATACCATGGTGGTCCAGTACCAATGGCCATATAAACATGAATGCTGGCAAGAGGAGGAATTTTACTAAATATCCAAATCTTATGAGGAAATCGTGATTAAAAAGGGACACCATCCCAAGTTGCAACCAAGATAGAAGGAAGGGAACAAGAAAGTGATGGAGCAATCAATTGAAGTCAAATAATAGGAATAATTTGAAAATGAAAAGAATAGGAATATGTAATTTCCCCAATTTGACATTTTTCCCAATTTGGTCAATTTTCAAAACTTGGACTAGTAAAGCCCCAAACTGTCCCAAATGATCCCAAATGGTTTCGAACTGTGTCTAGAGTGGATTGAGGTTAAATAGGACACATTTATTCATCTTTTATAGTCTTGGACACTTTCTAAATACTTCAGCCACTTGCATTTACAATTAGAGAATGAAAGGCATAATTACTAGGAAAATCTATGTTGAAACCCCCAAGGGTAAATGGCTCCAAATGGCTCCAAATGCTCTCAAATTGAGTATGAATGTATATTAATGGTATTAATACATAAAACTTGACCTCATGGGTGATTATTCACTATCAAGATACTTTTGAAACATTCAATTAACTTCAGGAGAAGTTGGGGAATTTTACTAGTAAATTCGAAGTTCAAACCCCCAAGGGTAGGGGACAAAGATGGATTTCCAAATGCTGTAAGAGCTCTCCAAATTTCAGAATAGAGACATGGTACTGATAAATTAATTCAATTATATCCCAAATGCATCATCAATTAGTTCCTATAGGCTTCTTCAACTCCCATAAATCAGATGTTTGCATACATGTCTTCACATAGGGGGGAATGCTAGTAAACTTCACCACTAGTTATGGAATTCGAAATTTAGGTTCCAAGGACTTTTGAAATGTTAATGAAACTTATTCATAACATTAATTACACTCCATACATCAACAAAATCACATATATTTACTGATACAAATCGAAATAAATCCTCTTCAAGCTCCAACAACAAGATATAGGGAAAATGGCACCATTTATGCATTGTTTGGTATTTTTACATAGTTTCACTTGGTATTTCGACCCGAGAGTCTTCTGAGCATCAAATATAGAGTATATATATCATAATACCAATAAATGGAGATTATATGACTCTCACAAAGATATCATAATCTCACCAAAGGCGCAATTCCTCTAAGAGCCAAAATATGCAAGGAAATGTGAGATAGAGGTGAGAACAAGTTGTAGAAGAAAGAACCATGATCTGCCCTGTAGCTTCAACCTGCAAATAATAAATCCATTGTATCTCCAAATTAAAGGTCTGAATGGACTCTCCAATTTCCAATTAGGATGGGAATATTTCACCCTCGAAATTTGTACTAAGGCAAGTAGAGTAAACATTCCACTAGCATGGACAAGCTAGAAGCTCTTCAAATTACAAAGATGCAAATAAAAAATGATCAAAATCTACTCTCCTTATTTTTTATTTTCTTTTATAAACTTCTCAATTCCTCCATGGTTCGAATTCCTTCCAAAATATTCATTCCAACTTAAGTTGGGAAGAGATTCCGATGTATGCCACTTGTCCAACAATTCCTAGTCTCCATCTTCCCTCATTTTGAATGGGTGTCTCTTTGGCTAAACTAACTCCCTTGTGCGCCTTCTTAGAGGCTATTTTTAGCCTTGACATTTCATATATGTTAGATGTCAGCTTTCAGGTCTGATTTGTGTCATAGGTGTCATAGCATCTTCATCATTGTTGTCATAGAAGCTAGGGAATCTAGCCCAAGTGTCACAATTCTTCTAAGATGCCTCTTCCTCTTCTATGGGAGTTATTATTCCACTCCAATTATACCTTACTTGACTCATTCCATGAATAATACCTCTTAAACTCCCCCAAGTATGTTACCCTTCATGTTGAACTTGAATTGGTGAGAGAATCATGCCAAGTGTAGTGGGGAATCTTGCCACAAATGGGTCCCACAACCTCTTATGTGCCCTCATGGTCCAATGCCACATTATTTTCTTTGTATTATTATTTAATTGACCCATTTAATGTGAATTTGTAATTCTAAGGTCATTTTGGGTCTTGTAGCTGCTTTACTCCAACTTTTAATGCTTCCACCCCCAACCTTGGAAACTAGTAATTTTCCTCCATGATAGTTCATTTGGATGGGAATATTACAAACTTTGAATTGGGAATTTTCTCTTAATGTGACCCACCTTGTTCACTTGGATCTAATTTTACATTATTACTAACTTAGACATCATTCTTGGTAATTATTTGACCCTTATCATCAATTTGACAGACTATCATGAATATGGCCAAGTGGTTTAGGCCATTGTGATTCAATGCAAATTTTTGGGACATGACAAATCCTTCCTTCCCAATATTGCTTGTCCTCAAGCAATTTCAAACATGGATGTTGAAGAAACTGCTTTCTTTCCAAAACTTTGCTTCCAAAACTTTCTTACCACTGTCTAATTCTTTGAAGTTACCACTGATTTGCCCAACTTTGAGTCTTCAAAATGCCATGAAAATTTTAGAGAGGAACCACCATGCTTGCTGCTGCACTACTTTGATTAAAATAAACTTATTAAGTGGGGACTCAATCTCCCATACTACTTGTTTCCAAATTTTTTTTTAAACCAATGAGACTAAAAATTATCCTAGGGTCCCATTGCTTGTATTGCACTCCAACAATTAGGAGTGCTCTCCAACCCATACCATCAGGAAAGAGAATTCCTAGATCCCATTTCCTTGTATGCATTCTTCCAAACATCATAAGTATAAAATATATATCATCAAATTACATAACAACATAATAAAAATGTACATCAAGGAGGTTCCTAATCAAAGAATCATGAAAGTGCTTATACCTCCAAGTAAGTAGACCACCATTTTCCAAGTGCATACAAGCTTCAAGTGACCAATCAAATCTGCTCCAATGACATAGGTGAGGATCCCATGTCCTATAATGTTGCTCCAAAAGGATGTATGATGCATCAAATTAATTAGGCATGTGTTCTTTCATCCAAGAAGTGAATGAAGAACCTCCACTAAAATCTGAACCAAGTAGGGAGCAAAGAAAACTGAGCCTTCAAGGGGATCACATAAGTAGAATTTGTGCTTCTATGAACATGTGTATCATCAATGAATAACAAGGGATGTTGTTTCCAATAAGAATTTTCTCCAATCATATATCTCTTCACCCAAGTAGTGGATGAAGTTCCTCCAATATCAATTGAACTAAGCAAGGAGCAAGGAAAATCACAAGTCTTCAAGTGACTCAAGTGGACATCATAAGTGCATCCATGTAGATGTGTTTCATCATAAGGTAACAAGGGATGCTACTGAAAATGTAAACAAGAAATGGCTCTGATAATGTCATCATATAAAGGAGAGATAGGAGTTTCATACTCCTTACGTGGCACCATAAAAAATAAACCTTTCACCCATACTTCATTAGGATGAATGCTGCAAAATATGGAAGTGCAGGATGTAGGAGAATGAACCAAATCACCCAAATTATCAGAGAGTGAAGAAGTGTCCTCATGTGAATTATCCATAAGGTTATTATCATGCACGTCCCTCAAAAGCGCAAAAATTTCCTCATAGGTTGGTTCCAAGGTAGTGGAATCAATTTCTTCAAAAAATGTGTAACCATTTCCAAGAGGAAACTCCAGTTCCTCTTCCACCACATCAAGTGCTTGCATCTCATCAAGATCATATTCAAACACATAAAGCACATGTTAATTTCCATGTTTCTCATGATCTACCATGTCATGACAATCCTCCATGCAATCTACCATATGACAATTTGAAACATAGGAGGAAAAACAAGTATATTGCAACCTTTCAAGAAGTTTCTCATTTTGAATTCTGAGTTTATGAATATCCCCATTATTATTCAAGTATGCATCATGTAACAATTCATTAAACTCAACCAAATTGTTTCTATCAAAAAACAAAGACATGAAATTACCTTTGATGTTGCACATTGCTCTTTGAATCTTCTCCATGTCTTCAAGGAAGGATGGATCCTTCAATGAAGAAACTTTCCAACAAGAATTTGACACTAATGCTTGAGTGTCATGGAGCATGATAAGGGTCTCTTGGATGTTATTTTCATTCATCTTTAATGACCCTTCAATAAAAAGAGGCTCTTGCAAATGAACCTCCTCATCTTCTTCCTTCTTAATTGGACCAACTTCATGAAGCTCAAGTGGTGATGGGGAAGTTGATCTTGTTTCTTCTTCAACTACTACAAGGTCTTCATTTTCATGCTTAATGGAAGTTTGGATAGCAGCAACGCTTTCTAAATTGATCTCTATGTCACCAACATAGAGGTGTGAGCACCCATCAGTAGGTACTCCTTCATAGTTCAAGCATCCGTCAGTAGATGCTCGTTGAGTCATGTCCAAGGTAGAATGTGTCTCGAAATGATCTTCAATATTTTCGATAGAGTCTTCTTCATGATCATTTGATGTCTCTTCATATTTGGAATCTCTTTTTGAAGAAAAACCAAAAACTCTCTTCAAGTAGGAAATACAAACATTCTCTAAAACTTCAGATACTTCACTGCTATTTTCACTCACACACATATGATTTTCTCTCCAAGGTCTTTTACAAGAATGACATAAACCTTTCTTCACTAACTCCACATCTTCATTTTTGGGCCTATTTTCAAACAACCAATCAGAAAAGTATTCAAAAGGAGGGGCCTTTTGTGTATCTCCCTTGTACATCAAGATATGCCTGATATTGTTGGGGCAAGGTTTTACATGTTGCTCTCAATATTTGTAATTCATTCATAGAATTATCCTCACAGGAGTCATAATAATAGTAAGACATTGCTGAAATTTATTCTTCAATGGATGAAACTAATCCACAGGTGCAAGGAACATGCTCTGATACCACTGTAATGTCCTCAATTTGACATTTTTCCCAATTTGGTCAATTTTCGAAACTTGGACTAGTGAAGTCCCAAACTGTCCCAAATGATCCCAAATGGTTTCGAACTGTGTCTAGAGTGGATTGAGGTGTAATAGGACACATTGATTCAGATATTATAGGCTTGCACACTTTCTAAATACTTCAGCCACTTGCATTTACAATTAGAGAATGAAAACCATAATTACTAGGAAAATCTATGTTGAAACCCCCAAGGGTAGATGGCTCCAAATGGCTCCAAATGCTCTCCAATTGAGTCTGAAGGTATATTAATGGTATTAATACATAAAAATATACCTCATGGGTGATTATACACTATCATGAGACTTCTGAAACATTCATTTAACTTCAGGAGAAGTTGGGGAATTTTACTAGTAAATTCGAGGTTCAAATCCCCAAGGGTAGGGGACAAAGATGGCTTTCCAAATGCTGTAATACCTCTCCAAATTTCAGAAAAGATACATGGTACTGATAAAGTACTTCAATTATATAGGGAAAATGGCACCATTTATGCATTGTTTGGTATTTTTACATAGTTTCACTTGGTATTTCGACCTGAGAGTCTTATGAGAATCAAATATAGAGTATATATATCAGAATACAAATAAATGGATATTATTTGACTCTCACAAAGAGATCAACATCTTACCAAAGGTGCAATTCCTCCAAGAGCCAAAATATGCAAGGAAATGTGAGATAGAGGTGAGAACAAGTGTAGAAGAACGAACCATGATCTTCCTTGTAGCTTCAAACTGAAACTAATAAATACATTGTAGCTCCAAATTAAAGGTCTGAATGGCCTCTCCAATTCCCAATTAGGATGGGAATCTTTCACCCTTGAAATTGGTACTAAGGCAAGTAGAGTAAACACTCCAATAGCATGGACAAGCTAGAAGCTCTCCAAACTACAAAGATGCAAAGAAAAAATGATCAAAAGTTACTCTCCTTCTTTTTTCTTGTCTTTTATAAACTTCTCAAGTCCTCCATGGGTCGAATTCCTTCCAAAATATTCATTCCAACTCAATTTGGGAAGAGATTCCAATGTATGCCACTTGTCCAACAATTCCTAGTCTCCATCTTCCCTCATTTCGAATGGGTGTCTCTTTGGCTGCCCTAAATCCCTTGTGTACCTTTTTGGAGGATAGTTTTAGCCCTGACATGTCATATATGTCAGATTTCAGCATTCAGGTCTGATTTGTGTCATAAGTGTCATAGCATCTTCATCATTGTTGTCATAGAAGCTAGGGAATCTAGCCCAAGTGTCACAATTCTTCCAAGATGCCTCTTCCTCTTCCATGGGAGTTATTATTCCACTCCAATTAGAACTTACATGACTCATGCCATGAATAATACCTCTTAAAATCCCCCAAGTATGTTATCTTTCATCTTGAACTCGAATTGGTGAGAGAATCATGCCAAGTGTAGCGGGGAATCTTGCCACAAATGGGTCCCACAACCTCTTATGTGCCCTCATGGTCCAATGCCACATTATTTTCTTTGTATTATTATTTAATTGACCCATTTAATGTGAATTTGTAATTATAAGGTCATTTTGGGTCTTGTAGCTCATTTACTCCAACTTTTAATGCTTCCACCCCCAACCTTGGAAACTAGTAATTTTCCTCCATGAGAGTTCATTTGGATGGGAATATTACAAACTTTGAATTGGGAATTTTCTCTTAATGTGACCCACCTTGTCCACTTGGATCTAATTTTAAATTATCACTAAATTAGACATGATGCTTGGTAATTATTTGACCCTTATCATCAATTTGACAAACTATCATGAATATGGCCAAGTGGTTTAGGCCATTGTGACCCAATGCAAATGTTTGGGACATGACTAAATAGGAAAGTTGTGTTAGAAGAAAGACTAGAAGATAGGAATATATAGCTATAGGAGGAAGAGTAGAGTGAAGTTGAAAAAAAGGAGGATGGAAAAACAATACTAGAAGATTAGAAACACCAGATATAGTTGGAAGCACATGAAAGTCCACAAATAGTGCAACCATTGCACATGTGTGAAAATTTCAAAAACCCCTGGGCATGTGAATTCTCATCAGTGCTTGCCTACCCTCTCCTAGTGATGTTAATTTGTAGCATTTTATGTGGACCAAAACAAAATTTGAGTAAGTGGCCAATTCAGAGTTGTATAGGTTTGACCAAAAAAATCAAAGGGTTGTCAAGCAGTCACATAAGAAAAGGAAACTCAATGAAAATATTTGGTCATCTCTACTGAGGTAACAATTGCAGATATCAAGGAGACTTATCTGATTGTGACAACCATTGAAGATTTTTTTTCTTTGGGGCCACTCTATATACCATTTAGAAATTGAAGAAGGGATTAGATGAAAGTAGGAAATAAGTTGATCTCTTGGAGAATCAAGTGGTCAACTACAAAGTATATGGGGGAAATTTGACTAATTTTGTATCTTATGATTCAAAGTTAAAAAATGAATTCCATATTCGAGTAAGAGACTTTTAAAGCAAGGCCTGTGTTATCCAAAATGCTTGTTGTAAGCTTGTCATATTTTATAATCATATTCACACATGGAGGTTGAGACAACATGAACTGTATATTAAATTTGGCACACTTAATAGATGGCAAAGGGAACTCCAAAATATTCCTCCAAAGATTCATATATGTCAATTAATCAAATGTGTAACATAGCAATGGGGTTTAATGCTTGGGGAACCTCCAGTGAAGAAACACAGGAGGATGTAGATATAAAGTTTGGAAAGAATCAAAGATTGTGGGAAGAGGTGGAGGAGGTCAAGAACAAGTGTAATTTGTTATGATTTGGGGCATGGGAGCAGTTTATACCACATGATGAAGTAATAAAAGCATTGGACAACTACATTAGATGGGAATATCAATCTATTCTCCACATATCTGTTGAAATTTTGTTGAGCTTTGATCTTTAATTATTTTAGATGTAGAGACTTGAAGAAATGAGACAATTCAATCCATGAAATTCATACAACTATAACACAAGATATACCCTGGGGAAAATCCTCAAAATTATGAGAACAAAAACGCCAGCAATTCTTCTCAATATAATATAATGGATAGCAAAGAATGCTTTCTTTTACAACATAGTAGATTGCTTTCGGAAGATAAGATATCACCAAAATTCTTGGTGAAGATATGAAATCAATAGAGAAGAGAGATCAATCAGATGTGTGCCCAACACAACAATAATAAGCACTAACAATACCCTGCACAAAGAGAAGCGCCTTGCCTTCAATGGAGAAGAGAATTCGCTTCATAGTGGACTCAACAATCATGTATATCATATTTATACATTCTTCTCTTCTATTTTTAACTTCTAACTTCAAGATAAACTCGGCCTCAAACTGGATGTATTAATCTTGCATGGAGTGGTGCGCCTCACTTCTCATGCAGTGCTTCATCTCACTAAGATGTCACTTAAGATGAAATCACCTCTTAACTGAAAGCTTTCCCACTTAGTTAGGTGGTTAACTTAAGTGTCGACATGCACCTGTCACAACTCATGTGTCATCTTTTAGTCTAACATAAGTGTTGCCGTGCAATAACACTTAGTTAACTAGATATTCTTTGCTGTCACTTAGGTAACTCTCTTTAACTAAAGTGTCATCTTTGAGTTTAACTAAAGTGAAAATACTTTAGTTAACTAGTCACTTTTATTTAACACTTAGGTAATTGAAATCATGCTAATTGATTTACTTGAAGTGACCACTATGAGTTCTTTATTTAATTGAGACATATCTTTAACTGATGCTTTAACTAAAGCATTGATACTTAATTGAAGCTTTATAATTGAGGCTTTAATAATTCAAGTTCTCTTTAATTAGTTGAAGTGACTGCATGGGAAATTTTGAATTCTCTTGATCTCTATGATTTATCTTTTATTTATTTATATTTTACTGCATGGTCAATATGTGCTAACTTTAATTATATATCACATTACATTATACTAGGAAGAATTATTGGATGTTGTGATCAAATTATATTATTATGGACCAAATGATCATATGCTAAAGTAATTCACTTTAGAGGTGATCAATCTCTAAAGGAGACTTAATAGCAATCTAGTGATCATGGTTAATAATATATCACACAACATTAAATTATTTTAACAAGTAAAGCATGACCTTTATACGGAAGGTCCACCTCTATACGGGAGGTCCATCTCATGTATACCTTTATACGAAAGGTTCAACTCTATACAAGAGGTCCATATCATGGATACCTTTATACAGAAGTTTCACATGATAATCATGACTTGATACACACAAGTTCGGAGCCTTGTCCAACAAGAATTTACAACATCATTACTTTGAATAATTACCTCTTTACGGGAGGAATAACCGTTACACGGAAAGAAAATCAAGGTGCTCACCTCTATACAGTAGGTCAATCTTGGCTACACAATATTGGATTGGATAATGTCTCCTGATGTTATATATTTAACACTCCCTCTCAGTGAGGGAGGCATTCTCTGCCATACCAAGCTTTTCTCGGAAGTACCTGAACTTCGTCACTGACAGAGGCTTTGTTAACACATCTGCAATATGCTCATCAGTATCAATGTACTGAAGTTTCACTGTACCTTTCTGGACCATGTATCGGATGAAGTGATACTTCATTTCAATGTGCTTCGACTTGTCATGAAATATTGGGTTTTCATAAATCTTGATGCAACTTTGATTGTCACACCTAATAATGGTAGGCTCAATATTTTCACCGAACAAACCTGCAAGTAGCTTTCTGAGCCACATTGCTTCTCAGCATGAAACACTTGCAGCTATGTATTTTGCTTTGGTAGTGCTCTGGGATACAGAGCCCTGCTTCCTGCTAGACCAAGATATCATAGTTGATCCTAGGCTATAACAGTAGCCGGATGTTCTATTAGGGTCCACAATGCTTCCTCCCTATTCCGAGTCTGTATAACCAAGTAACATGACTCCTCCACTTGAGGCATATCTGAGTCCATATGAAATTGTACCTCGAAGGTACCTAAGAACATGCTCAGTAGTTGTCTAGTGTCTGTGTGTCGGATCAGACATAAATTGACTCAGAATGCTCATAGCATAACATATATCAGGCCTTGAATGTATCAAGTACATTAGCAAGCCTATAAGTTGTCTATACAAAGTGGGATCTACTGGATCTGATACAGATCCTGAATCATGTAGTTTCCTCAAATTGGAAACCATCGTTGTAGTCATATATTTTCAATCTATCATGCCAAACCTACGTAATATATCCACAATGTACTTCCCTTGAGATAGAAAAATTTCATCTTTTCTTTGTCAAATCTCAAGGCCAAGAAAGCAGTGCATTAGACCTAAGTCTTTCATCTCGAAATCTGATGAGAGCTCCCTCTTGCAACAAGAAATCAGATGTTCCTCTCCAGTGAGAAACAAATCATCAACATATAGAACCAATATCAATGATTGGTTCTTCACTACTTTGAAGTACAAATTTGGATCAGCTTCACTCTTACAGAAACCCAGTTTCTGAAGGTAGCTATCAATTCTGGAGTACCAAGCCCTGGGGACTTGCTTAAGCCCATATATAGCTTTCTTTAGCTTGCAAACATGGGACTCATTCCCATGCACCACAAATCCTTCAGGCTGCTGAATATAAACCTCTTCCTCAACCTCACCGTTGAGAAAGGTTGTCTTCACATTCATCTGGTGAAGTTTCCATCCTAGAACAAATGCAAGTGCAATCATTGCTCAGATTGTGGTGTGCCTTGCCACAAGGGCAAGGTCTCATCATAATTGATGCCTTCTTTATGAGAGAAACCTCTGGAAACGAATCTGGATTTATACTTCTCAATGCTACCATCCGCAGCATGCTTTATCTTGTAAATCCATCTGGAAGTCACAATGGACTTCCCATCAGGTTTGGGAACAACGTCTCAAACATCATTCTTCATTATAGAGTTGTACTCTTTTGTCGTTTCATCTTTCCAAACTTGCTGCTTTGCATATTTTTCATATGAGGATAGTTCTGAATCACTGATGTGACTCATTAGTGAAACCTACCCTGAATATCTGCTAGGTTGCTTGCGCTCTTTGGATGAGCTTGATGGTGCTCCATGTTTCTCTGCATTTTGTAAGATGACTCGGCACCAAGCAAATCTTCTTTTAGCAGGAGGTTCATTAGGCGACCTCTCAACCAGTTCTACTGATTCTTCAGGAGCTAGTGAATCTAAGGCATCTTCAGGTTTCTCCCTCTCTAACTCTGAAGGGTTGTCAAGCAGTCACATAAGAAAAGGAAATTCAACGAAAATATTTGGTCATCTCTACTGAGGTAACAATTGCAGATATCAAGGAGAATTATCTGATTTTGACAACCATTGAAGAGTTTTTTCTTTGGGGCCACTGTATATACCATTTAGAAATTGAAGAAGGGATTAGATGAAAGTAGGAAATAAGTTGATCTCTTGGAGAATCAAGCGGTCAACTACAAAGTATATGTGGGAAATTTGACTAATTTTGTATCTTATGATTCATAGTTACAAAATGAATTCCATATTCGAGTAAGAGACTTTTACAGCAAGGCCTGCGTTATCCAAAATGCTTGTTGTAAGCTTGTCATATTTTATAATCATATTCACACGTGGAGGTTGAGACAACATGAATTGTATATTAAATTTGACACACTTAATAGATGGAAAATGGAACTCCAAAATATTCCTCCAAAGCTTCATATATGTCAATTAATCAAATGCGTAACATAGCAATGGGGTTTCATGCTTGGGGAACCTCCATTGAAGAAACACAGGAGGATGTAGATACAAAGTTTGGAAAGAAGCAAATATTGTGGGAAGAGATGGAGGAGGTCAATAACAAGTGTAATTTGTTATGTTTTGGGGCATGGGAGTAGTTTATACCACATGATGAAGTAAGAAAAGCATTGGACAACTACATTAGATGGGAATATCAATCTATTCTCCACATATCTGTTGAAATTTTGTTGAGCTTTGATCTTTAATTATTTTAGATGCAGAGACTTGAAGAAATGAGACAATTCAATCCAAGAAATTCATACAACCATAACACAAGATGTTGGGCCTGGCCCAAGTGGGGCATTTTTGTGCAAGTCAAGTTTTGGCACTGCGAAGTTAAGTGTAGTAAAGTTGAAGGCTTTTTGAACAAGTCAATTTTGGGGAGCTGCGAAGTTGAGCGCAGCACAGCATCGGAAGAGCTGTGAAGTACAGTGTTGCGGAGGAGTACAGCGCTGCGATGAGCCCGATCTATGGAGATCCAACAAGGCAGAATATTGGACGGAAGACATCACATATTTCGGTTAGACCATCAGTGGTCTATTTTTTTTAAAGATGCTCCATGATTACCAAGCGGTGGGTAAGGAGTTAAGCGGAGGAAAGCGACTGGTTGCACAAGCAAGGAACCACTACATGACCTGGCTGCATGACGCCGTTAGAGAAGGAACGGATCGGTGAAAGCGACCTGTTGGCGTGTGCGTGAAAGGGGAGCTGATAGCGATGTGACCATGCACAGAGGACGACCATGATGGAAGATTCGCTACAAAAAATAAGCAAGTATGGTTAGCTGAAAACCGCGACAGTTTTGGAAAACCTTAGGGTTTCGCCCAGTTATTGTAAAGACATGACCTACGGACATGATCTATAAAATGGGTATATTTTGTAAGGGAAAGGGTTAATGTTGAAATGTAATTGCTGAATCTGAGTGACACTTTGCTGTATTTCTGAAAACCATTGTAAAGGCTCTACAAGCTGTGTGCGCAGAGGCCTATAGAGAGAGAAGAGAGTCTGCAGCTAAGTGCGCAGACTGGAACTGTTGTACCCTTCCCAAAGACTAATATAACAATAGTTCCTGTGGACTTAGCTCCCATCCTGGGGGTGAACCACGTTAAATCCTGTGCAGTATGATTGTTTATGTGTTTGCACTTGTCTGTTTGCTTACAATGAATGCTTGGAATCTCATTTATCAGTTGATATGTTCGTACTTTTATATGTATTCGCCAAAAGGAATGAGATGGGAATAATATGTTAAGTATAACATGTATGGATGAATGTTGAATGTGTTGATGTATATGTGACTTCGAAATGTATTTCATCTATGTATTTCATATATATTTATTGTACCCTTATTAGAGATGTGTTATTCCTCTATAAGGAAGTGTCGTCATGTGGATTGACAAGTGTCGCAAGTGTGTGTACTTGACGATGGGTTATTATACCACCATGTGTGGGGTCAACCCTAAAATATATATATTATATTGTGGATGTACCTAGCTAGACAAGTCGGCCCCATAAGGTCACTGGGCAAATAGGTTAGTATAAATAGAGATCGGAGATCTCTATTTTGATCATTCGGAAAGTCACACTTCTCTCACTCAGAAAGTGGCGCACTAGTGAGGAGGAGGATCATCTGCTACTAGGAGACTATCTCAAGTGTATTTTGGTTGTACTTTGGTTGATCCATTTCTCTCTCTATCTCTGAGGAAGTTGTGGGGTTTTTCACCTTAGGGTTTTCCCCACAGAAACTCTGTGTCTCTTGTCTCTCATGCTTTTGATTCTTGTGATGCTTGTCATGCTTATTGTGATTGTTATGCATTGATATACTGTATATGTTATTCTCTTAGTAAATATCCTAGAGTATTGTGAATTAATGCTCAAAATTTAACATGGTATCATAGCTAACCTGAGAAGAAGACATTTTGCAGTGAAGGAAACTTGAGTTTCTTGTTTATTGGGTTTCTCTCCACAGATTTTGGAAAAGCAGTATAGTAGATTGACTCCACTCATCAAGGAGAATCTATCTATCCAATTAGAATTCCATTCTGAGCATTTTCATATTTGGCCCTAAAAATTAGGGTTTCCACAAAAATAGGAATTTCTAAAATCTGAAGACATAGCTGGAAGCTCCTTGCAAAAATCAAAGTTTAGAGCTTTGGATCGAGATTTTTGGCTAGGTAATCTCTGAGAAACTCAAACCCTAATTCAGGGCTCTCCCTAGTGAATCCGGGAGGACAAAAAGGAAAATATGAAGGGTAAAGCTTTGCTGATCTCAAATTTTGAATACACCAGGCTGATCAGCTCATCAAGGTGCATCTTTCTATCATTTCAGAAAGTTGAAATTCACATTTTGAATTTTTAGGGTTTTTTCGACAAACCCTAATCCGGGACCAGATCTAGTTTTCAGCATTTCAAGTGGTAAGACCTAAATCTTTTCTATTTCCACTTGAAGTACTCTTTAAGATGTCTCACCACACCAAGCTTGAGGATAAGCTTGAAGGAGCTGATAACTTCCGAGCTTGGAAGTATAGGATTGGGTTAATCCTGGAAGAAAATGAGTTGGACTCATACGTAAAAGAAGACATCCCTATCCCAGAGGATGAAAAGGCTAAGGTATTGCATAAGAAGAACTTGGTCAAGGCAAAGAGAATCATTGCTGATTTTATCAAAGACCATCTCATACCCCATGTGTCTTCTCTAAAGACACCCAAGGAGATGTTTGACTCCTTGACCAAGCTATTTGAAGGGAAGAACATAAATCGAAAGATGACCCTGCAGAACCAATTGAAAGGAGTAAAGTTTCAGAATGGAGAAACCATTCAATCTTATTTTTCAAGGGTCTCCCAGATCAAGGAACAACTAGAAGTAGTGGATGAAATGGTGGAGAATGGTGAAGTGGTGATGACCACTCTAAATGGCCTACCCAGGTCATGGGATTCCTTTATTTAAGGAATTTGTGCAAGGAAGAAGTTGATCTCCTTCAACAGATTGCGAGAAGAATGCTCTCAAGAAGAAGCTAGGCTTGTGGCCCGAGAAGAAAAGATGGGAAATGAAGATCAAGCTCTCATAGCACATGCTAGGAAAGGCAAGTCCAAGATGGAATCATCTCATAACAGGAAATTCTCACACCACCATTATCATAAAGATAAGAAAGATCTCAGATGCTTCAATTGCAATGAGAAGGGACACTTTGCTTCAGATTGTCCCAAGAAGAAGAATAACACAAGAAGATATCATGCTCATGCTGCCGAAGATGATGAGCCCCCAAAGAAGAAGGCTAGGGCAGAAAGTGATAGTGATGATGACTCATCAAGTGAAGAAGAGTATGTTCTAATTTCCGCTCTCACAGGTACTATCTCCCATGGTTGTAATGATTGGTTGATTGACAGTGGGGCTTCCAAACACATGACTGGGTTTAAAGAATCTTTTGTAAATCTGTCTGAACATGAATCACCCCATAAAGTGAAACTTGGGGATGATTATCAATACCCAATCAAAGGAAGTGGTGAAGCCTCCTACAACCTAGATTTTGGAAAATCTTTGAAGATGAAAGAAGTCCTTTATGTACCTGGACTCAAGAAGAACTTACTCTCCATCTCTGCATTGGACACAAAAGGTATGAGGGTTGCATTTGTGGATGGCCAAGTCCTAATGTGGCCAAAGGGAAAGACCATAGATGATGCAGTAGTGATTGGAGAGCAAGAGGGAGGTTTGTATAAATTGAAGGGACAACCTGAACATGCCATGGTGCATGAATCCATGGAGCCAAGTGAACTTTGGCATAGAAGACTTGCTCATATGCACTATAGGGCACTTCCAATTGCAAGCAAGGCTATAGAGGGTCTTCCTTAAATCAAGACCAAACATGAAGGTGTTTGCAAAGGATGTGCAAAAGGTAAGAACATTAAGAAGGCTTTCCCAAGCAGTGAAAGCAAGGCAAAAGATATCTTGGAAATCATCCACTCAGATGTATGTGGTCCTATGTCATCCGGTTCTCTGAGTGGGTATGTTTACTATGTCTCATTTATTGATGACTTCTCCAGGAAGACTTGGGTATACTTCTTGAAGAACAAAGATGAGGTGTTTGATAAGTTCAAGGAATTCAAAACCTTGATGGAGAATCAAACTGATAAGAAGATCAAAACATTCAGATCCGACAATGGTGGAGAATTCACCTCAGGTGACTTCAAGAAGCTTTGCAGTGATTTAGGGATTAAGAGGGAGTTGACTGCTCCTTATAATCCTCAATAGAATGGAGTTGCAGAAAGGAAGAACAGAACAATCATGGAAGCAGCAAGGGCAATGCTGCATGACCAGGATCTACCTATGCATCTATGGGCAGAAGCATCTAGAACAGTTGTCTATGTGCAGAACATAACACCCCACAAGATATTGGACAACAAAACTCCAGAAGAGGTCTTTTCTGGTAAGAAACCTAAAGTCAGCCATCTCAGAATATTTGGTTGTCCAGTATACACTCATGTCCCAAAGGAAAAGAGTACCAAACTAGATCCTTTAGGAAAGAAGGGTATCTTTGTGGGTTACAGTGAAAGCTCAAAGGCTTACAGAATATACTTTCTAGGGTTCAAGAAGATTGATGTCAGCAGGGATGTAACATTTGATGAAAACTCAGCATTCATCAAATCAAGGAAGGCACCTATCGAAGTTTATGAAGAACCTAAGGAAATTAGATTTCAAGACACTACCATGACTGAAGCAATTCTGGAATTTGTTCGTGAGTTTGAAGATCCGCAAGAACCTGTAGATCCACCCCGTGAGGATAACTCTCACAAGAGGAAACCTACATGCGCTAGAGAGCTCATTCAAGATGCAGAAAGATTTGGCATTCTAGAAGAAGAACACAGAGCAAAGAAGAGAATCAGATCACATACCAGCTATGTTGCTTTAGTCTGTGACATTATGAACAAAGAACATTCCAGTTATGAAGAAGCAGCGGAAAAGAAAGAATGGAAGGATGCCATGGTTGAGGAATACCAATCAATAATGAATAATGATGTTTGGGATGTTGTCCCAAGACCTAAAGAGAAGTCTGTTGTGACTTCTAAATGGATCTACAAAATCAAGCATGCTGCAGATGGCAGTGTAGAGAAATACAAGGCAAGATTTGTAGCTCGTGGCTTCTCTCAGAAAGAGGGAATAGATTATGAAGAAACTTTTGCACCTGTAGCTAGGTATACTTCCATCAGAACAGTACTTGCCCTGGCTGCAGCAATGAAATGGAAAATACACCAGATGGATGTCAAGACTGCTTTCTTGAATGGTGTAGTTGAAGAGGAAGTATATGTGGAGCAGCCACTCGGTTTTGAAATACATGACAGGGAGTCATATGTGTGCAGATTGAAGAAAGCCCTGTATGGCTTGAAGCAAGCTCCCAGAACTTGGTATGGTAGGATGGACAGTTTCCTATCTAGTTTGGGCTTTACCAAGAGTAAAGCGGATTCCAACCTTTACTACAAGGTTGAGGAAGGGAATCCTGTGATTCTACTCCTGTATGTGGATGACTTATTTGTAACAGGAGATAACAGATTGATTGCAGATACTAAGAGGAAGCTTGCTGCCGAGTTCGATATGAAAGATTTAGGAATGATGCATTATTTCCTAGGTATGGAGGTGTGGTAGAGTGCAGGTGGGATCTTCCTTGGTCAAGGGAAGTATAAAGTAGATATCATGAAGAGATTCGGGATGATGGATTGCAAGGCCATGGCCACACCTATGGCATCGAATTTGAAGCTTCTATGTGATGCTTCATCTGAGCCAGTTGATGTCTCTATGTATCATCAGATGATTGGGTCCTTGATGTATCTAACGAACACGAGACCAGATATTTGCTTTGCGGTGAACACATTGAGCCAGTTACTGATAGATCCGAGGAGTGTTCACCTGGTTGCTGTAAAGCATGTTCTGAGGTAACTGAATGGTACAGTGGATTATGGGCTCAAGTATGAAGAAAATCAAAAGTTTAACCTGCAGGGTTATGTTGATTCAGATTGGGCTGGTAGTGCTGCAGATAGGAAGAGCACATTTGGGTGCTGCTTCAGTATGGGATTAGGTGTGATCTCTTGGTTTAGCAGGAAGCAGTCCTACGTAGCACTAAGTATAGCTGAGACAGAGTATGTTGCAGCTTGTTCAGCTAGTTGTGAGGCAATATGGCTATGGAAGCTACTGTCTAAGTTATTTGATCTCCCGTTGGATGCTACTGGTATCTTTTGTGATAACCAGAGTTGTGTGAAGCTGTCCAAGAACCTAGTGTTTCATAACAGGTCGAAACACATAGAGATCAAATATCACTATATCAGGGATATGGTGCAGAGAGGAGCTGTGAAGCTCTTGTATGTTGTGATGGGCGAGCAGATTGCAGATGTGCTGACGAAGCCACTAGCAAGGGAGAAGTTCGAGTACTTCAGGGAGAGGCTTGGAATTCTTCAGATTGATGACACTTCGAGGAAGAAGTGATGGACACATTTGCTGAAGCCATTCCAAGCATGTTGGAAGGAGGATCCTTCACAGGGATGTGGATGTAAGCGCTGGATGATGAAAATTAGGATGATGTTCTGGTTTCTGCTTTGTATGATCAGTTGGATCATTTATATGTATGTACGCATCATGTTGATGCTGGATATGATTTGTTGGATCATGTGTATGTATTTTGTATATGCATCATGTTGGATGCTTGGACCATGTATCTGTATATGTATCATGTGGATATATTGTATGATCAGGTAGATCATGTATGTTGATATGTATCATGTATTTATATTTGTATCAGGTCGATACACTATGTGATCAGGTGGATCATGTATGATGATATGTATCAGGTAGATACTTGGTATGCATCAGGTAGATGCATTGTATGATCAGGATGATCATGGATGACGAGATTTAGGATGTTGCTCCAGATGACATGCAGCAGGATGTTGCAGTGCTGATGATCAGGATGATCATGTGTACATCAGGATGATGTATGGTGAGTATCAGGTTGATACTCTGTGGCCGTGGAACAGGTTGTGCAGATAAGCATGTAATTTGTGCCCTAGGATATTTGCAGATAGTCTTTTGAGGTTTTTCCTATGGCATGTAATTTGTACCCTGGGATATCTGGAAAATGCTCTTTCGAGGTTTTGCTTGAGAGGACATATAATTTGTGCCCTGGGAGATCTGCAGATAGTCTTTCGAAGTTTTGCCTATGGCATGTAATTTGTGCCCTGGGATATATGGCAGATGCTCTTTCGAGGTTGTCCTATGGCATGTAATTTGTGCCCTGGGAGATCCAATAGGTTGAGCCATGTGCTCGTAATCAGTACTAGGATGCTCTTTCGAGGTTTTTCCATGACCACATGTAATTTGTGCCCTGGGAGATCCGATAGGTTGAGTCTTGTGCTCGTAATCAGTCTTGGGATGCTCTTTCGAGGTTTTGTGGTGACCACATGTAATTTGTGCCCTGGGAGATCCGATAGGTTGAGCCTTGTGCTCGTAATCAGTCCTGGGATTCTCTTTCGAGGTTTTGTGGTGGGGTCACATGTAATAAGTCTTGGAGATCTGGACATGATGAAAAACGCCTCAGATTCTCTTTAGGGTTCTTGCTAGTCAAGAGACTCTTTTAAGGTTTTGTGACGCACGTAATAAGTCCTGAGATTTCCACAGTATGGCCAGTGATGATGAAGACCTGAAAAATCTCAGTTTATACATTAAAATGCTTTTAGCCGAGAAAGGCGTTTTAAGAATGCAGTGAAATTTTTGAATCTGTCATGGTAAATAGCATATATAGTGATTTCGTCGAAGAAACCCATAATTTAAGAAGTGGAAAGAGATACAAGTATACCACTGAGAAAAATCCTAGACCGCATGGACTCCGCGTATATACCGAGATACCATGTGAGCTTAATAATCATACTGCACCTCTGTCAGCTACTTATCAACCTATTACACCGCAGAATCCGCCGGTTGCAAATAACGCACCTCCCCTGTCTCATAACCCGTCAGTTTAGACCCCTCCCGTTGCTAATATTCCTACTCCGCAGAATGTCAATACTGGTAACACCGCAGGAGTGGGTGGCCAGACCATTCCGACTCAGCCCATTCCATCTCAGATTGTTCTACTTCAGAATGTCCAACCTCAGATCATTCCTCAGAATATTATCCCTATCACTACTCAGAGTACCGCGCCACCTAGAAGGAGGATGACTGAAGATATCAAGCTGTCGATATTCAAGGGAATGGGTCTAGAAGACCTTGATCGACATTGGTTCCTATGTGAAGTCGTGTGGAGTGTTAAGAAGGTTCAGGATGATGCTGTGAAGCAAGTGCAGCTCATCACTACTTTCATAGATAGAGCCTTGCATTGGTTCATGACATATTTGCAGGGACAGAATAGTACCTTGGTAGAAATCAAGGCTGCACTCTTGGCAGAATTTAAGAATCCAAAGTCAGAACCGCAGTGTATCAAAGAATTAAAAGAGATTAAGCAAAAACCTAATGATACAATATGGGAATTTGACTAGAAATTCAAGACACTGTTGGACCAAGTGAGCTTTGTCATAGCTCTGCAACAACACCAGGAATGGTTCATAGCTGCACTGTTTCCTCATATCAGACTACCGTTGATGCAATAGAAGGTTGCATTGCAGGTAGAGGTCTTAGAGATCGCGATGAAGTTAGAGGCTTCGCCTATAGGTAAGACTATCACTGGAATGTATCAGATCCAGAGTCAGCTAGCTACCTTAACCTTACAATTGCAAGATATGAAGAAAGGAAAACAAGAGAGACAAGATATCTGGTGTACAGGATGCAAAGGAGAAGGCCACACTAGAGAACATTGTCCTTTATTTCAGGAGTACCTTAACAGTGGAGCACCAAATCCACTAAATCAGAACTAGGTGCTGTGGTGTGAAATCTGTAGAACTAGAGTACATCGGCCTGAAGACTGTTATTTGATACAAAAGTATGTCAGAACCCCTAAGAACTTGTATTGCAACTTCTGTAAGTCAGTTGGACATGATGAATCCAATTGCCATGCATATGAGCTCATGAACGAAAGAAAGCGAGACATGGAGCATATGCAAGGTGGTGGATTATACGGAGTCCAGGAAGAAAATCAGCTGAAACAAGAAAATGCGCAGTATGATCAAGGCGCATATAGAGGCCATGGTGGAGTATACCGCTGGAGAGGAAGGAATGCCGGCCCAATGCAAGGAAGAGGTCGAGGTCAAGTAATCTGTTATAACTGTGGTCAGCCTGGCCATGTGTCCAGAGACTGTACCAATGAATGCACTACTTGTAACTATTGTAAATCCTTTGATCATGTCATTGAGGCATGTCTAGTGTTAGCAACAGAGATGCAGAAACAGAAGCAAGATGTGCCAAACCCGAATATTCAGTTGATCGAACCACAGAGAAGGGCTACGGACCCAAGCATCAACGTAGTGACGCAAAGTAGCGCTGCAACAGGAAGAGATAGAGCAGAAGCTTCGAATTCTGGGGATTTCGATACTAAGAAGACTCCTGCTGAAACAGTTTGGATCAGAAAAGCTACTGGGAAGGCACTTGCCTTGAATCTAGAGAAAAATAAAGAAGTATTTGAAGAAGAGTGAGACATTTTCAAAGAACCACCACCTACTTCACCAAGAATCCCATTGCGCAGTGAAGTATTGCAGACACAAGATATGCCAGAAGCATATGACAAAACGCGCGAAGCAACAGAGACAGGCACCTCTGTTGTGCAGTTCCTATGGAGCTGCATGAAATAACTGAAGAGCGCAGATGCTGTGGAAAAATTAGAAAATTTATTGAACTAGTACGAGTCACGCAGTGAGATAGATACTTCACCGAGCGTAGTTCGCCAGATCAAGAAACACAAAATATCAGGCTGAGAAATGTGGCTTAGTGAGCAGATAGGAGACTATGAGATGGACGAGATCATCCTTGATCTCAGATCATAAGTAAATGTCTTGACTAAGTAGACATGGTAGTAGATGGGGAGACCAAAGTTGTTGTGGTCACCCATACAGGTGAAGTTATCCAACCAACTGATAGTTATACCTTTTGGGAGACTAGCCAACGTTATCGTTGATATCAATGGAGTGTGAATCTATGCAAACTTCGAGGTCATTGAAATTGTGGATGATAGTTAGCCTTATCCATCATTGTTCGGTATAGATTGGGAAATGGATAACCTCGCCATTATAAATTTGAAGACAAAGAAGATGATATTTGAAGGCCAGGACATAAGGGTCATCGCACCATTGGAGCCTTCACAAGGTGAAAGATACATTGAGCCAATTCAAGATGAATCCCGAGCTCAAGACCTGGACCGCATTTACAAAATGACTATGAATGATGTTGATTACATTAATCCTACTATGGATGGAACACTCAGTTGGCGATGCGACAACTTTTGCATCTCAGACTCTGACGCAGGACTATATTCACTGGCAAGGTCGTATGCATGAAGTATCTACAAGAAGATGTGCGCTGCTTACGAAGTCACTGTACTGGATTGGAAAGGAGGTAAGTCCAATTCCCACCTATGATGGTTCATCTAATGTTTATTCCTTTATCAAAGAATATACTGTAGCAATTGCATCTAAGCATCGCTTACCAACATTAGACATAGCACTGCGCAAGACACCTGCCAGATGGTGGGCTGCACATAAGCAGACATTAACAACATGGGATCAGTGCAGAATGAAGATGTAGATCAGGTTCGCTAAGAAGGTTGCACTAACCTTTGAAAAATACAATGGATAGACGCATCCAAGGGATCATATTGAAATTTGTTCACAAGCATGGGGGGAGAGACCACATACAAAATGGGTTCATTTGTGTGTACATACATTAGAGGAGAAGACTCCAAAGAAATGGTACCTGGATACAGATTTGCACGGGGAACTACAGACTGGTCTACCCTAGCTGCGAACTTCCAGAAGACCTTCAGCTTTGAAGACGAGAGTCCTAGCATAAATGATGCTTTGTAGATTATTAAGGAAATAATATTTAGATCATAATGTCCACCTAGAAACATGACATTAGAGGAATTCTTTGGAGATATAGAAGTACCTGCAAACCTATAGCCAGAGTCGATGAAACAGATAGAGCATGCCATGGAATGTTATAATCTAGATGAAGAGTCCGAAGATAAAGAAGAAAGTGATGAGGAGGACCCGCGCAACATAAACATACCTGAGTCAGAGGGAGCGCGTGACGTAGAGGGACCTCCGCTATAAATTCCAGACATGAGTGCACCTGTGAAAAAGAGGAAAGTGAGCATTAGCACCAGTGAAGAGACGAAGTTCGCATCTATTGGAGACTACTGGGATTATCAGACGGCCGCGGAGATCGCAGACCTGTTACATGAGTATCAGGATTTATTCCCGACGAAGTTTACATAAATGAAAGGTATTCTGGGAAACTTAGGGGTTATGAAGATACCTCTTAAGCCAGGCGCAAATCTTGTTAAGCAAAGGCCCTATAGACTGAATCTGCGATACAAAGAACGAGTCAAGGAAGAACTCGATAAGATGCTCGATGCGGGGATCATCGAGCCGGTTGAAGAGTCAGAGTGGATAAGCCTGATGGTTATCCAAGACAAGAAAACTAAGGCTGAGATCAGGATTTGTGTGGATCTCAGAAAATTTAATGATGCTTCGATGCATGACCCATTTCCTACTCCTTTCACAGATGAAGTACTAGACAATGTTGGAGGAAATGAGGCATATTCCTTTACTGATGGATTTTCAGGATATCATCAGATAAGAATTGATCTAGCGGATAGGCATAAGACCACTTTTGCCACTGAATGGGGGTCGTTCCAGTATACAGTAATGCCTTTTGGTCTGAAGAACGCGCCTGCCATATTTTCTAGAGTTGTGGTCGCAACATTTAAGGATTTCATGCATAAGTTTTAAGAAGCCTATTTTGATGATTGGACAGTATTTGGGTTGCTGAAGAACCATTGCGAAAACCTCAGATTGATGCTAGAAAAGTGCAGATAGCATCAAATTTCATTGAACCTGAAGAAGTGTGTCTTTTGTGTACCCTGTGGAATTCTGTTGGGACACATTGTGTGCAAACAAGGCTTGATGGTTGATCTTGCGAAGATCGCAGTTATTGTAAACTTGCCAACACCGAATTCAGTCAAGCAGTTGCGCACCACATTGGGGCATACTGGTTACTAGAGGAAGTTTATAAAAGGTTATGCACAGATAACCGCGCCAATGGAGAAGTTGTTAAAGAACGATGCACAGTTCATCTGGAATGCAGAATGTGAGCAAGGCTTTGACACATTAAAAGAGAAAATGGTAACTGCGCCGATCTTAGTTTTTCCAGACTGGGAGAATCCATTCCATGTACATGTTGATGCTTCATGTATAGCATTGGGTGTAGTATTATCACAGCCAGGAGAGGGAGGTATTGACCATCCCATTGCATTCTTGAGTAGGAGTCTCTCATCTGCAGAAAAGAATTATACCACCCCTGAGAGAGAAGGCCTAGCTATGGTCTACGCACTGTAGAAATTTAGGCACTATTTGCTTGGTGCGCACTTCTCTATGTTCACTGACCATTCTGCTTCGAAATACCTGGTCAACAAACTAGTGTTATGGGGGCAAATCTGCATATGGTTGTTACTCTTTCAGGAGTACGACTTTGAAATAGTGGTTAAGCCTGGTAGAATGAACTTAGGACCTGTTCATCTTTCAAGGATCGAGTTAGGAGAAGAACCTATGAACCTTGAAGACAATCTGCCTGATGCGCAGTTGTTTGCTATTCAAATTGTCGATGACTACTATAAAGATATCATAGACTTCTTGACTACTGGGTTGGCACCCATAGAGTTTACTCGTAGCAGAAGAAGTAGCTGGTAGTAAGAGCAGCAGACTTCACCATAATTGCTGGACAGCTATACAAATTGGGGCTGGATGAAGTGTTGCGCAGGTGTGTGTTAGAGCATGAGAAGCCATTTGTACTAGCTGATGCACATTCAGGAGTAGCAGGAGGTCACTACGCAGGATGAGCCACTGCACAGAAGATATTGCGAGTAGGGCTATGGTGGCCTACGATTCACAAAGACTCGAAAGAACATTGCCAGAGCTGTGATGTCTGTCAGAGGACAGGAAGGCCGTCGCGAAGAGATGAAATGCCATTGAATCCACAGTTGACATTACAAGCATTTGAGAAATGGGCCATTGATTTTGTGGGACCTATAAAACCACCAGGGAAGAGAAATGTGCGAGGTACATTATTACTGCAACTAATTACCTCACCAGATGGGCAGAAGCGAAGCCAGTGAAGGACTGTAGCACAGTTACTGCCACGAAGTTCATTTTTGAGAACATCCTTACAAGGTTTGGATGTCCGAAGATTTTGATGAGTGATCAAGGCACTCACTTTCTGAATAGAACCATTGAATCCTTGACGGAAGAGTTCCACATTCATCATCAACGAAGTACACCGTATCATCCGCAAGCAAATGGAACTGTTGAAGCGCTCAATAAGGTACTGGAGAATGCACTGACAAAAATATGCAATGTCAATAGGGATGACTGGGACTTGAGCATTCTAGTTGTTTTATGGGAATACAGAACTACTTGCAAAAATTTGATTGGCCACACACCTTTTAGGCTGGCCTATGGACAAGAAGCAATGATTCCAATGGATTACATTGTTCCCAGCTTAAGAATAGCTGCATTCACAGGCATGGTAGATCGTGACGCACTAGAGGAAAGGCTCCTACACTTGGTTGGTCTGGAGTAAGATCGCTTCATTGCAAGCTTTCACCAACAAGTGCGGAAAGAAAGAGAAAAAGCATGGCATGATCACCATATCAAAAACAAGACCTTTCAGGTTGGTGATCTAGTCCTCCTGTATGATAGCAAATTTATGAAGTTTCTTGGAAAGTTTAAAATGCATTGGCTTGGCCCATATACTGTTTTAGATGTAACTAACTGTGGCGCAGTACAGTTAGCCACGTTAGCAAGAGATAGCTTTCCCGGCCTAGTGAATGGAAGTAGACTAAAGCCCTATTGGGATAGTCTCGCTTCGCAAAACCCTTAATGATCAGGAAAGGAGGAAGTTTCTAAGTGTCAAGCACAGTTGAAATTAGGAACTAGAAATGGGGAAGAGTCTGTACGCGAAGTGTGATGAAGAAAATGTATATACCGCACAACACTTGTTAAGAAGTGAAGCTGCACCAAAAAAAAAAAGAGAGGGAGAGAAAAAGAAAAGGAACCGCGCAGTTGTGAAGGCCAAAATGCAACTGCGAAGATCAAGTTGAACGATAAAAGAGGCTAAGTTCAAAAGCAAGAAATCAGGCACGACGAAGTGACTACGACAGATTAGTGACGACCTGCTGTGCAGTTTGACGTAACACTCCAGAAAAGTAGCCGTTAGAATGTCGATCGCAAATATAGACATTATACAGTACTTTTGCTAGCAACCACTTGAGCATTTAATGTAGAAATAGTTGTTCTGAACGAGTTAATGAAGGAAAGGACCGAAATCTTCACCGGATTTGGCCAACGGCCACAACATTTAATGCTTATCTAGCCGTTGAGGGGTGCAGAGGAGGCTAGTTGCGTCTATAATTACCGATGTAGTTGGAATTGCGGGCGTTACCGCAACCCTTGAATTTTCTTGCGAGCAATACTTTGTGATTGTTATAACAGGTTATCAGAAATCCTGTCATTCTGTCCAGACCTATCCAGTGAATGTCTGAGAGGTCCTCTATTGAGAAAGATTTCATAGTCAAGGATATTGTGAAGGTGTTTAGATACGGAGGAATCGAAGGGTTGATGAGAACCCCCATCAAGAAAATTATAACAGAGCAAGGTCAGGCTTCCTGAAGATCACCAAGACACACTACAACAATGCAAGATAAAGGAAAAGAACCAACGGTGCAGAAAATGAAGCCAAATGTGATGAGTTCCACAGTGCCACAAGTTACGTTGGGTGACAAGGAAATACCATTGAAGCTAACCCCTGAGAATATCTTGCTGCATGCACAGGACACACCGGCCATTAAGCTATTAAAGAATGCCAAGTATGAGATTCCGCTCTCACCTATGTCGAAGCATGTCAAAGTGGGAGGAAATCTGTTGGGTAAGATCCTGGAGTGTATGTGGGAAGATTTTGACCTACTTCAGATGCAGAAGGACCCCAACAAAACTAAGTATCCATAGTTCTAGCTAGACCAGTACATGTGCTGGAAGAAAGACGTGAATTGAAATCCTGCCTTGGTCGCAGAAAGTTGGTTATCCGGAGTAGTCGAATCAAGACTGCTCAACCTGTTGAGACTCCCGCACTTCGATAGAACGCTAGAGCTGAATGCGATGGTGCGAACTCTTATGTCGCGCATTGAATAGGGATATATTTTGCTTGATCGCAATATTGACCTGAACATTGACTTGATCCACCAGATCGCTGGATTAAGCAAGAGAGGCGAAGACCCCAAGCAGTTCTTTCAAGGAAAAAGCAGGGACAATGAGGTCTTCGCGAAGATGAAGAAAATGCAAACCGTCATCAAAGGAAAGAGAGGCTTTATCACAGATGACATAGATGATGAGGCTACGTGGTTCATCATAGAACTACTAGCTGACAAAATTCTAAGAAAGCGAGACCATTGGAAGTACCCGCAGGCGCAGTGCTACTTGGTGCAAAGGCTGCGGAGGGAGGAAGATTCAACTGGTGTCAATACCTGTTGAATGAGTTCCTGGAGGAACTGAATGATACACAGACACATGGCAGTAATTTCCATTATACATGGTTTATAGTGTTGATTGCGTTCGTAGGGTGGAAGGACCCGAAGCATTACTTTGGCGTAAGAACCGACAGCAGTGATTGCAGAGGAGCCCATTATTTAAACCTTTGGGCGAATTTGAATTTCGAAAGACAGCATGCGCCAGTTGAAGTCTTCTACACTTACTATGAGAAGCTGTGCGAAGTCATTATCGCCACGTCGCGGATAAAAAAAGAGGTAACAGCTAAGTATATTCGCACTGTCAATTTTTATGCTGACATACGTTCCATTCACATTTCATCCAAGGCACAGAAGAAGAACCCCAAATGGTTCCAAGGAAGCTACCACATGAATGAGGAAGAAATTGATACCATTATGAAGGAATGGCCTCCTGAATTTAGAGTCGAAGGAATTGTGGAAATCGAAAGTGACTCCGCGGAGAGTAATCCCATTCCTACACCCATTGTCGAAGAGCCGTGGACAATAAAAAGGAAGGAAGCCGAGAGTCCTGTACAACAAAAGGTACAAAAGAAGAAGCATAAAGCAGTTAAGGGCCCGTTAGAAGCCAAAATCCATGATGATGATTATGAGATGATCGCATCTACAGTAACAGTGCAAATGGAAGACCTGATGACCGAAAAAGATAAAAAGAATGGGGAAATTCAAAAGAGTCTGCAAAAGAATCTGACCATGTTGCAAGGCATTACAGAAAATATCGAGGAAGTACAGTGCAGATTACCGTTGCTGCGAGACTCAGAATCAGAAGGGAAGTCAGGAGGCACTTCGCAACCGAATACAACGCCTCTAACCCTGAATTTTCCTATGAAGTCGTGCATCGTCAAACTTGACCCCATAAGTGTAAGGCCACCACTGCCATAACAATTAATCTTGGGCACGGAGGATTTAGAGCACGTGGACCTCGACATTGCGAGGATTCCACTGGACGGTCTACACAGTCTACATATGCAGGTTGTGGAGGAGATCCATGAGTGAATTATAGATGCTCTGAACTAGCACACTGAGCTACAAACAAGCTATAAGCAGTTGCAGGAATCCAGCTCGCAAAGGGCCATGCAAGTGCAAGATGAGCACGATTGACGAAAGAGATTAGAGGCTACGGTCACTGCGGTAGCGGCGGAGATATCAAAATGCAATGAGAAGATAGAGCTTGCGGACACTATCATTAAGATCGGCGAGGTGGTTAGCGGTCTTAAGGCGGAGATGAAGGATATGGAGATCAATTACCAAGCAAAGATTGCTGCATTGGAAGCGCAGAATCAGCTGAAGACACCACCTGATCAGCAACAACTTCGAGCAAATGAAGTGAAAGCTACAGTAGAAAGTATATCCAGTGAAGTGGACAAGTGCCAAACTTTGTTAGATGAGGCCACAAAAACATTTACTTCCCTGGAAGATAATCCAGAGTTGCTGGAAATTGAAAGTGATTTGAAAGATAGGCAGGCTGCATTGGAATTGCTGGACACAGAGGTCAAGGCCTTGCCTCCAAGGGACCGAATCCGTAGATATCCAGAAGTTAGGGGATTGAAGAAATAAATACAATCACTGCGAGAGAGGGAGACTGAATTTAGAGATAAGTCGCAGCCCCTGCAAGAGGAAGCTGACGAACTCATGCAGAAAATTGAAGAAAAGTTGAGGGAGCTCCGCGAAGGACATGATTCAGTACAAGAGAAAGTGGATGATGAAATAACAATTGATGTGTAGGAAACTGTCAAACAAATTGAGAAGGACACCAAGGAAGAGGTTTCAAAGTTGACTGCAACATACCAAGAGCTCACCGCGAAGTTAGCTCCGCAGGAGGAAGAACAACTAGGAGAAGTAGAGGTTGAAGGTGGTTCGGGGACGAGCCACATGTAAGTGTTAGGGTCCTGTTGGGCCTGGCCCAAGTGGGGCATTTTTGTGCAAGTAAATTTTTGGCACTACGAAGTTAAGCGCAGTAAAGTCGAAGACTTTTTGAAAAAGTCAGTTTTGGGGAGCTATGACATTGAGTGCAGCACAGCGTTGGAAGAGCTGCGAAGTACAACGTTGCGGAGGAGTACAACGCTACAATGAGCCCGATCTACAGAGATCTTGCAAGGAAGAATGTTGGACGGAAGACAACACATATTCTGGTTAGACCATCGGTGGTCTATTTTTGGTAAAGATGCTCCATGATTACCAAGCGACGGGTAAGGAGTAAAGTGGAGGAAAGCGATCGGTCGCATAAGCAAGGAACCACTACATGACCCGGTCGCATGAAGCCATTAGAGAAGGAATGGATCAGTGAAAGTGACCTGTTGGTTTGCGCGCGACAGGGGGGATGATAGCAACGAGACCATGCGCAGAGGATGGCCATGATGAAATATTTGCTACCAGAAACCAGCAAGTCCGGTTAGCTGAAAACCGTGACAGTTTTGGAAAACCTTAGTGTTTCGCCCAACTATTGTAAAGACATGACCTACGGGCATGATATATAAAAGGGGTATATTTTGTAAGGGAAAGGGTTAATGTTGAAATGTAATTGCTGAATCTGAGTGATACTGTGTTGTATTGCTAAAAGCCATTGTAAAGGCTCTGCAAGTTGTGTGCGCAGAGGCCTATAGAGAGAGAAGAGAGTCTGTAGCTGAGTGCACAGACTAGAACTGTTGTACCCTTCCCAAAGACTAATATAACAACCGTTTCTGTGAACGTATCTCCCATCCTGGGGGTGAACCACGTTAAATCCTATGCAGTGTGATTGTTTATGTGTTTGCACTTGTCTGTTTTCTTACAATGAATGCTTGAAATCTCATTTATCAGTTGATATGTTCGTACTTTTATATGTATTCGCCAGAAGAATGAGATGGGAATAATATGTTAAGTATCACATGTATGGATGAATTTTGAATGCACAATATTTTTGAGTTAACGAATGCATAATTCATTTAGATAAACACCTAAATAGGAGAGATCGCGTCATGCGACTCCCTTGAAGTTCAACACCGGAAGTGCATAGAGCAGTGTATTTCATCTTGTTGCATAAGGCATAAGACTAAATAATCTAAGGCAGTAGATGAATGAACAAAGCAATAAGTAAAGTCATCAAGGTTGGTTAAGTATGAGGAGGAAGCGTATCCGTCAGTTGCATTGTCCTGTCGTTGAAACTTATCCGAACCGTTCAGTCCTTGGATGCGTTGGTTGTGCAAGTGTCTCAACTTGTAGAAATATCGACCACGAAGTAGGAGACTTCGCGCAATATTTAGTATGTAGCGCGAGCACCGCAACGCGCTGCTCGCCAGTTAGCTGAAACTCGCATTACCAGGTTGTGGAAACCTGATTCCGCAGCCACCCCCTCAGCTTCGCTTTGGGTGAGACCTCAGTCTGTTTGCAGATTGTTGCTGAAAGGGCCAGTGAAAAGGGGTTTTGTTGGTTCCTTGAACCGCGAAGAACTTGGGTCTACATTGGAAACCTCTAGAACAATATAGTAATCCAACACAAGATATACCCTGGGGAAAATCCTGAAAATTATGAGAACAAAAACGCCAGCAATTCTTCTCAGTATAATATAATGGATAGCAGATAATGCTTTCTTTTACAACATAGCAGATTGATTTTGGAAGATAAGATATCACCAAACTTCTTGGTGAAGATATGGAATCAATAGAGAAGAGAGATCAATCGGATGTGTGCCTATCACAACAATAATAAGTAATAACAATACCCTACACAAAGAGAAGCACCTTTCCTTCAATGGAGAAGATAATTCGCTTCACACTGGATTCAACAATCATGTATATCATATTTATACATTCTTCTCTTCTAATTTTAACTTCTAACTTCAAGATAAACTCACCCTCAAACTGGATGTATCAATATTGCATGGAGTGGTGTGACCCGCTTCTCATGCAATGCTTCATCTCACTAAGATGTCACTTAGGATGAACTTGCCTCTTAACTGAAAGCTTTCCCACTTATTTAGGCGGTTAACTTAAGTGTCGACATGCAAGTGTCACAACTCATGTGTCATCTTTTAGTCTAACATAAGTGTCGCTATGCAATAACACTTAGTTAACTAGATATTATTTGTTGTCACTTAGTTAACTCTCTTCAACTGAAGTGCCATATTTTAGTTTAACTAAAGTGAAAATACTTTAGTTAACTAGTCCCTTTTATTTAACACTTAGTTAACTGAAATCATGCTGATAGATTTACTTGAAGTGACCACTGTGAGTTATTTAATTAACTAAGACATATCTTTAACTGATTCTTTAGCTAAAGCATTGATACTTAACTGAAGCTTTATAACTGAAGTTTTAATAATTTGAGTTCTCTTTAATTAGTTGAAGTGTTTGCATGGGCAATTTCAAATTTTCTTGATCTCTATCATTTATCTTTTATTTATTTATATTTTACTGCATGGTCAATATGTGCTAACTTTAATTATCCATCACATTACATTATACTAAGAAGAATTATCGGATGTTGCGATCATATTATATTATTCTGGACCAAATGATCATATGCTAAAGTAATTCACTTTAAAGGTCATCAATCTCTAAAGGAGACTTAATAGCAATCTGGTGATCATGGTTAATAATATATCACACAACATTAAATGCTTTTAACAAGTAAAGCATGACTTTTATATGGAAGGTCCGCCTCTATACGGGAGGTCCATCTCTGGATACCTTTATACGAAAGGTTCACCTCTATACGGGAGGTCCATATCATGGATACCTTTATACAGAAGGTTCACATGATAATCATAACTTGATACACACAAGTTCAGAGCCTTGTCCAACAAGACTTTACAACATCATTACTTTGATCAATTACTTGATCTATACCGGAGGAATAACCGTTACATGGAAGGAAATCAAAGTGCTCACCTATATACGGGAGGATCAATATTGGCTACACAAGATTGGTTTGGAGAATGTCTCTTGATGCTATATATTTAACACTCCCCACTAGTACAAAATGAGAGATAAGTGACCAAAAAAACGACCAAAATCCACATATAAATGACCACTTTTGAGTTGGTGACCACTGGTAGCAAATTAGTGGCCATATATCATGTGACCAAAAATGTGGTCATATTTAGCTTGGTCATTTATAGCTTATCTTGTGGTCATATATTTGGTTGTATATTTGGTCATTAATTTGGTAATATATTTGGTCATTAATTGTCACGTGATAAATGACTGCTAATTTGCTACTAGCAATCGCCAACTCAAAAGTGGTCATTTATATGCATATTTTGGTCACTTATCTCTCTTGTTGTAATGGTGGTCGTTTATATGCAAATTTTGGTCTTTTTTTAGTCATTTATCTCTTTTTAGTGGTTTCAGAATATAAATAGGGCACGGTGGAATCGAACCACCAACCTCCTGCCTATAAGGTAGGTGCTCTACCATTGAGCTAGCACCCTTAAATAGAATTCCTTATGGATTGATATGAGAATAAAATGTAAGGAGTGAGATATTAACATTGGACACACCAAGTCGGAATTTACATGTAAATACAAAGTTATTAAACAAATATCAATATAAAGTGAAAAATGTTTGCACGGTAGTTTATATGTGGGATATATCTCATGCATAACAACAGATAAAGCTCTACATTCAAGGCAGAGCACTAGAGTGTGAAGTTCAAGTTGAAATGAAAAGTATCGATTACCAACTGTTAAGTGCTAAGGATGAAGTGCCCATGCCAAATGGTTGAGGCTGCCATCAAATTCCCAAGAGTTCAAGTTTCGAGTACACACGGATGTCGAGAATGATTACCAACGAGCATGCAAATGCTCAAGTACAGACGTGTTAAGAAGAGCCGATTACCCCTTGAAGTTCGTGAATAGGTTTGGGACATTCTTTAAATTACAATTCCAAGTATTAAACATTGAAGAGAGAGCCAAGGTAATGATACAAGCCTTGAAGTTGTGCCAGCTTCAATGGTGTCATCAGTAATGTTGATTCTTGAAGGTTTGCTCACTAAAGTTTTGGATAAACCAAAGCTTGGAATGTGAACTATTGTTGGAATTCAGTGTGTCAACTGTAAAGAAGTAATAATTCACACAATGGTGTACAAGATCACAAATTAGACAAACAATAAACAAGCAAAAGGAAACTAGGGAAAAGAACAACACAGAAAAAAACTACACCTATTGTATACAAATAATTAAGGATAGGAAAAGGTTTACCTTACGGTTAGTAAATAAATAAATAAAAAACATGGAATACTGACTATAAGAGGATGAAACGAAGAAATAAAATAATTTTATGACCTCCAAAAAGAAAATTCTTTGATACATCCAGGCATGGAATGACATCAAAGACAATACACAAAATCATGAAAAAACCTGGAGTTTACTGGGTCTATATCATGTCCAATCGTACTACCATGAGTTTCAAAAAATTAGACCAACTCAAGTCCCGCGCAATTTGAGCAAAATAGATAAATCACGAGCCTAGCACATAAAGGCAAAGGAGGCACGGGTCTATCCATCCCTTGGGACCTGTCACTTCTAAGAAAGCAAGTTGTGACCTACTAATGAATCTCGACAAGTATATAGTACAAACTTTCTCATTCAGATGTATGAAGCTAAAATGCGTTCACTAATTTCATCATAAGAACAACAAAATATAACTAAAAATTAAAATAGATTAGAAATCGAAAGGGGGTTGAAAGGAACAAGAAAGCTTACCTAAACAGAGTAAAACGGTGGCACGCCTTGATAGACACCTCCACCAGGAACTCTTGGTGCTGGTGATTGGCCTGACTGTTGATGTTGATGTTGATTCTGATAGGATGACAATGGATAGTGACTACCTTCTGGAAATCCACTCGACTGAGAAGCTCCTGAAGTTGGTGGAGCTCCATACATAGAGCCTCCACCAATACCACCATAACCTCCTGCTGTTTGACCACCTCCGTAACTAGCAACATATTGACAAAATAAAGCAGGTCAACAACAGGTCGTCATACTTCATTTTAATTCCATGATATATGCATATGCTAGTGGTCATAAATAGCAATTTAATCGTATCAGATATAAACCAAAACAATAAATAACATATATAAGCATGAATATGTGCGATACAATGTCATGCTTTTAATTCCATGATACTACATATAAATGTACATAATGATCAACTTGTTCGGCCGATTCAATGCAGGTTATAAGATATGGAAACAATCCATTTAGTTGGTTACATGGCAGAGATTATAATGAAGCAAGGATCATTTAGTCTACATAATCCGTCAAAGTTAAATGCATGAGTAAAGCATATCACTCACAGATAGAGATGTCATGCATATCTACAGCCAATTACAGTAAGTAAAAATATGAAAATGCTAACGGCCATAGGCGCTCCAATTCATCTCAAGGTAGATTACATTTATATATACGTCACTTTTTTTTGCTATCATCTTTCACTTGTAACTGGAATCAATAATAATTAATTACACAGTGGGACAACTTGTTTCCCAGTAGGATAATGTTTCATAAGAATAACAAAAAACTAAATCATTTAAAAGAATAGCTTGGCAATCAAATATTGTTGGTGGACTTGAGATGTCAAGTAGACTGAAGTTAGATTGGGGTAAAACAACTACGTATGGCGCTACTGTCTGTCAGGATTACAAGTTTAATCACATAAGTAACAATAACTAGATTACAAGTTCACCACTTGGTCCGAATTGAATCCTCACGGTTACGGGTCTAGATATGGCTCATACAATGATACAGTGTTTAAATAGGATTGTCGGCGATTTCCACAAGACAATTTGTGGTGAAAAAAAATAAATTAACAACACTTGAGTGATCAAATGCTTACCCTAATAGTTAGGTCAAATCGATTCTCTACTTAGGATTGATCAGATAATGGGTATGCTATTCCTGGGAAAGGACCAGTGTTAGTGTTATAGGCACATAGTAAAAAAAATTAAAAATAAATAAAAATTAACACATATTTAAATCTAGTCCGATCCATACAGATCCGGCTACCGGAGAGCTTTCGCTCCAAAACATACATGAAAACAGAACTCGGTCTATGTAAACCCAGACTCGAGGAGCTAAACCTTAGTCACTAAGACCCACTCGCTTTGCATGGAACTCATGCACTTGATCAAAACATAGTAGCGCTCCAGATTCTATCAAGAGTCTAAAAGGTCATAGGGTTACGAGTATCAACAATTTATGGAAACCTTCAGACTGCTACTCATTCTAAGACCAATGGATATACAGAGATCTACAATTAAATTTTGATTTTCAACCATTCAAAACAATAAACAAGCTTTCAAGTATCGATCTCGGTTTACTTTCATTTTAAATAAATAATGAACATGCTTTCAACGCAGATCGTGGTTATCTCTATTCAAGGATTAAACTAGATTTCAACACAAATTATCGTTATCTTCATTCCATAGTTTATAAACAAACCTTCCAGTGTGAGATCGATTTATTTTGATAAAATCTCTATCTTCTTCCATAGATAAAATAAGCAGGTTTAAATTTAAATTTTGATTCACAAGAAATAGTACACATGTTTAAATTTTAAAATCTCGATTTTCTTCAACAATAATAATACACACCTCCACCAGGAACTCTTGGTGTTGGTGATTGGCTTGACTGCTGATGCTGATGTTGATTCTGATAGGATGACAATGGATAGTGACTGCCTTCTAGAAATCCACTCGACTGAGAAGCTCCTGAAGTCGGCGGAGCTCCATGCATAGAGCCTCCACCAATACCACCATAACCTCCTGTTGTTTGACCACCTCCGTAACCAACAGCTTGAGGAGGGCCACCGTATGAACCCAAACCCCCACTGTTCCCTCCATAACCACACGTTCCCAAAGATGTAGGCACTTGTCCTGATCCACCATGTGTGAAGAGATTCCTGGGTTCATAGAAGATAGATTCATGGGATGATTCATGGATCCACCAGGAATCCCACTAGGGTTCGGGTGGCCTCCGAGCCCAGATAGAGCCGAGATACCTAACCCGTGATGGCTCAAACCCTGATGTGCCACTAGTCCTATTGGATTTGAACCCTGGTTAACCCCGAGCCCCGGATTCACGAAACCATGCCCCATACCACCAAACTACATTCTAGGGTTCGAAGAGACAACGTTGTCAGGCTGATTCAAACCATTGATATCCGACCCATCTGCACCCGGTGGAACATTTATGCCGCCAACCTTTGGCTTCTAACCTTCGACGGTAAATTTACAAAATATCTGATGCCCATCGATGATATTCATGGGCTCCTCCATCGCACGCTTGGTTGCATCCACCGACTTGAAAATAAAAAGTGCGAAGCCCCTGGACCTACTCGACTGCTTATCAAACCCTAGCGGACCCTCTTCGATCTCACTGTACTGAGAAAAGAGGCTCAACAGAGGTTCAACCTTTTGCTTCTTCGTAGATGCCTCCATTTTTAATTAAGACTATTGCTCCTTCCTCGTCCTCTGCAACTAATCGCCTACACCCTCTTCGACCAAATATCTATAGAGCCTTGCTCTTCGCTGTGCAAGCACCTTTAGTGTTATTTAGGTAACAAGACAATCTCAACTCTTGCTTTATAGGAGAGAGAAAAGAAAAATCTCCACCAAACCGTAACTTTGTTTATAACCACTACCATGATTTGCTATCCTTTTTATATAGAAAGTGAAGTGTGTTATAACGGGTTCTCTCTTATTAGTCGACAAAGGGGCATTGCGAATGAACGATGGTCAATTTGCTTGAGTGGTGAGTACTCTAGCTTTGTGTCTTCCTTCATTTGTGGGGGTATGTGTGTTTAATTAAAAGTTAGATTTAATATTTACATTTATAAAAAATATTCTTGTAAAACTATATCATGCATGGAATTGTTTCTATATTATCATTATATTATCATAAAAAGAGATAGTTGGAATAAAAAGAGATGCTTGGAATGTGAACTGTTGTTGGAATAAACCCTCAATATCATTTCAACATAGGAAGTTTTCAAAGACGACATAGAGTGCACACATAGAAACCGAGCATTATTAAATTTTTGAAGGATTTCTTGTCAAATGAAAGTAATTTTTAAATCTTCCTTGGATCTAAACACATCTATTTAATTGAATGAAAATAATATAAGAAATCTTTTATAATGTAATATGTATTGTACAATTAGTTTTATATAAAAATAAAATTTATTGTGCATTATAAATTAGTTATAAAAGTTAAAAGTAAAATGTTATATATATATATATTTCTCCTTTAATATATATTCGGATCAAAACCCTTTCATGGAATGAAGTTTATTCATCATCTTAAATGTTTTTGGGGATAATGATATCACCTAAAAAGGCTTTGGAAAGAAATGACAATCCTAATATTTCCTATAACATTTAAATGAAGATTTCATAATATGGTTTTAGAGGTGAAGTTGAAGTGTATATGTGGCTTTAAAGAAAAATCAAACTAGGCTTTAGGTTTTCGAGGCACTTAATAAAAAAGATAAATTAAATATAGCCTTTGAACACTTAGAAGGGTGAACACATACATGGCGGGTAAGGTGTATCACCACACATCCCAAAGGAACTTTTAGTAAGTTCATACTTGCAATATCCCAAAGAGTTGACCAACATTTCACAACACCCCCTATAAGCCCAAATGTCACAAATGCTCTTATCCTTGGTCTAAAATCCCCAAATTGTCACAAATGATCTTATCCTTGGTCTAAAATCCATGTATGTGACCTCAAGAAACTTTATATCGATGGCCTCAAAGAAACCTCTTCCTCAACCTCACCATTTACAAATCCTTTAGGCTGCTGAATATAAACCTCTTCCTCAACCTCACCATTGAGAAAGGTTGTCTTCACATCCATCTGGTGAAGTTTCCATCCTAGAACATATGAAAGTGCAATCATTGCTCGGATTGTGGTGTACCTTGCCACAAGGGCAAGGTCTCATCATAATCGATGCCTTATTTCTGAGAGAAACCTTCGGAAACGGATCTAGATTTATACTTCTCAATGCTACCATTCGCAACATGCTTTATCTTGTAAAGCTATTTGGAAGTCACAATGGACTTCCCATTAGGTTTGGGAACAACCTCCCAAACATCATTCTTCATTATAGATTTTTACTCTTCTGTCGTTGCATATTTCCAAACTTGTTGCTTTGTAGATTTTTCATATGAGGATGGTTCTGAATCATCGATGTGACTCATTAGTGCAACATACCTTGAATATCTGTCAAGTTGCTTGCGCTCTTTGGATGAGCCCGTTGGTGCTCCATGTTTCTCTGCATTTTGTAAGATGAATCGGCACCAAGCAGATCTTCTTTTAGCAGGAGGTTCATCAGGTGACCTCTCAACCAATTCTACTGGTTCTTTAGGAGCTAGCAAATCTGAGGCATCTTCAAGTTTCTCCCTCTCTAAATCTGAAGGGGGAGAATCATACTCGGGATCCTCCATCTTTGAATCACATTGAATCTCTTTCGATCTTTTGAAAGCAACTTTCTCATGGAAGGTAACATATCGACTGACTTCAATGTGTCTCTCACTAGATAGATATATTCAGTATGCTTTGGGTGACTCGCTATAACCCACAAAGGTGCCTTTCTTTCCAGAAGGCTCCATATTTGTTCTCTTTTCTTTCGGTACATGAATGTATACTGGGCTCCCGAAGATACTCAAGTGTGAGATGTATGGATTCTCACTGGTAAACACTTCTTCTGGTGTCTTCTCATATAGAATGGCATGCGGTCTTCTATTCTGGATGTACACAGTTGTAGGGGTGGCTTCTACCCATAATGAGGTAGACATATCTTGATCATGCATCATGGCTTTTGCAGCCTCACATATGGTTCTATTCTTTCTTTCAGAAACCCCATTTTGCTGAGGGTTGTATGGTATTGTTATCTATCTATATATTCCTGCATCACTACATAGCTCATTAAATGCATGTGAAGCAATTTCACCTCCATTATCAGACCTTAATGCACAGATGCAATTTTCTTTATGATTTTCAACTAGGGCTTTAAAATCTTTAAATTTACTAAGAGTTTCACTTTTAGCCTTCATGAAATAAATCCATGACTTCCTAGAAAATTCATCTATGAACAATACATAATATAAGAATCCACTCAGGGAGGGGGATGACATGGGACCACATAAATTATAATGTATTAAATCTAAAATCCCTTTAGATCTAGTAGAACTGCTAGAAAAACTTTTATTAACATTCTTCCCAAGTGCACAACCCTGACATACACTATCATGCTCAAAATCAAATATGGGCATACCTTTTACCATCTTTTGAAGTCCTGGTAGCGCTTTGTATTGTAGGTGTCCAAGACTTTGGTTCCATATATCGCATGGATTGATAGTGTGGTGAATCATAGCTTGAATGTACTTCCCGGGTACCTTGTAGAGTGCTCCCTCTCGAACTCCAATCACAACAACAGATTCTAGGATTTTGTTCTTTGGCCATAAAAGTGCTTTGTTATCCATGAAGATAAATTAGAATCCTTTGTCTTTAAGAACTGAAACTGAGAGTAGGTTCTTCTTCAATCCTATAACATATAGAATGTCCTCCACATGTAGAATATCACTAGTTCTCATTTGGAATGAGGTGGATCCAACTCCTTGGATCGAATAAGTTGAGTTGTCCCCCAACTCTACCATGCATGTGAATTCTTTCTCTTTTAGATCAGTGATGGTACTCTTGTAACCAGTCATATGTTTGGTTGCACCACTATCAATCAACCATGTGTCTGCATTTGTGATGATGGATCTCGAAATGGATGAGACAAGATAATAGTCCCTTATTGTCTCCTTTTCTTCAGATGCATTCTTTTGAGTGATTTCATCTTCTATGGTGGTAGAAGCATGAAACTTTCCTTTTCACTTTGCTCTACAATCTCTTGAGAAATGGCCTTTCTTGCTGCAATTGAAGCATATAGATTTTGACTTTCCAAAGCCTTTGTTGAACTCCTTGTTCTTTGAATGAGAGAATTTCTTTTGGAAGAAGGTTTTCTTTCCTCTCTTCATTCTTGCCGTGAGGGAAATATTTTCTTCTTTGATGAACATTGACTTGCTCTGGATTCGCCCCTCCTCTTGGAGAAATTCATGCCACAACCTTTCGAAGTTATGTTGTACCTCTTGGCCATTTACCGTAGCCAATAATGTATCCCATGAGGATGGGAGACCATCAATAACGGTTTGGAGAATATCATCTTCATTCACCACTACTCCAATACTAGCAAGTTGATCTCTTACCTGAGAGATCTTGGAGAAGAAGGAGGCCACTATCTCATCTGTCTCCATCTTTAAGTTTCGAAGCTTATTCTTCAATGCCCTCTTTTGACTCGGGGCCTTCTTCTCATATAGATTAGTCAATGTATCATAACATTCTTTCGCGGTCTTCAATGGTGTGATCAAAGGCATCAAGTTATCTTTTACCGAATCATAGATGATTTGTTTAGCCTTAGCTTGATTCTTCTTGAAGTTGATGCGCCCTGCATTAGATGTAGGATCCTCCACCATAATGGATACATAGACATCCAAGTCATGTTCCTCTAGGATGTTGAGAATTGTAGCCTTCCAAGTGTTGAATTTTGAGGTTCCCTTAAGACGGTCTTTCGGTCGCAGAGACTGATGCCATAGTCTTCAAATCTTGTGCTCAACATCTCAAGATCAATGTAGGCTCTAGCTCTCATGCAAAACTAAGGTCCTTCATGTTCTTAGCTCTGATACCATGTTGAAGTTTGGTTGAGCTTTGATCTTTAATTATTTTAGATGCAGAGACTTGAAGCAATGAGACAATTCAATCCATGAAATTCATACAACCATAACACAAGATATACCCTGGGGAAAATCCTCAAAATTATGAGAACAAAACCCCAACAATTCTTCTCAGTATAATATAATAAATAGCAGGGAATGCTTTCTTTTACAACATATCAGATTGCTTTCGGAAGATAAGATATCACCAAACTTCTTGGTGAAGATACAAAAGCAATAGAGAAGAGAGATTAATCGGATGTGTGCCCATCACAACAATAATAAGCACTAACAATACCTTGCACAAAGAGAAGCGCCCTACCTTCAATCCAGAAGACAATTTGCTTCACACTAGATTCAACAATCTTGTATATCATATTTATACATTCTTCTCTTATATTTTTAACTTCTAACTTCAAGATAAACTCACCCTCAAATTGGATGTATTAATCTTGCATGGAGTGGTGCGCCCCACTTCTCATGCAGTGCTTCATCTCACTAAGTTGTCACTTAGGATGAACTCACCTCTTAGCTAAAAGCTTGGCCACTTAGTTAGGTGGCTAACTTAAGTGTTGGCATGCAAGTGTCACAACTCACGTGTCATCTTTTAGTTTAACATAAGTGTTGTCATGCAATAACACTTAGTTAACTATATCTTTTTTGTTGTCACTTAGTTAAGTCTCCTTAACTGAAGTTTCGTCTTTTAGTTTAACTAAAGTGAAAATACTTTAGTTAACTAGTCCCTTTTATTCAACACTTAGTTAATTGAAATCATGCTGATTGATTTACTTGAAGTGACCACTGTGAGTTCTTTAGTTAAATGAGACATATCTTTAACTGAAGCATTGATACTTAACTGAAGCGTTATAACTGAAGCTTTAATAATTCGAGTTCTCTTTAATTAGTTGAAGTGTCTGCATGGAAAATTTCAAATTCTATTGATCTCTATGCTTTATCTTTTATTTATTTATATTTTATTGCATGTTCAATATGTGCTAAATTTAATTATCCATCACATTACATTATACTAAGAAGAATTAATGGATGCTGTGATCATATTATATTATTCCAGACCAAATGATCATATGCTAAAGTAATTCACTGTAGAGGTGATCAATCTCTAAAGGAGACTTAATAGCAATCTGGTGATCATGGTTAATAATATATCACACAACATTAATTGCTTTTAACAAGTAAAGCATGACCTTTATACGGAAGGTCCATCTCATGGATACCTTTATACAGAAGGTTCACCTATATACGGTAGGTCCATCTCATGGATACCTTTATACAGAATATTCACATGATAATCATGACTTGATACACACAAGTTCGGATCCTTGTCCAACAAGACTTTACAACATCATTACTTTGATCAATTACCTCTATACGGGAGGAATAACCATTACGCAGAAGGAAATCAAAGTGCTAACCTCTATACGGGAGGATCAATATTGGCTATACAAGATTGGTTTGGAGAATGTCTCTCTATGCTGTATATTTAACAATATCCAATGTCAACATCGCATGGTTGAAAATTTGAAGTTCCAGCAAGGAAAATAGGAGTAATTAAATGTATTTCCAAAAAACTGGATAAATTTATTTGAAAATAAAACTGGAACCTTGTCATGCTTAGTATTATAGTGGAACAACAGGTTGGGTTCTAGTACCTATTACAGTGAGCATACATAATTATTCTTATAGTTAACCATATAACAGAATTAACAATGGCAAAAAACACAGTCACACATAGTACACATAAATTACCTTGGAAACCCCTCTATCAGGGAATACCAACAAACTAGTGAACTTAATCTCTCATCTATTAGAAACACTCTTTACTGGTGGTTAGATTATCAATTTACTAGATCAAAATACTTCAAGTGTGAATTCACTTACACTCTACTACTCTCTTCGAGCACTATATACTTCCTTGCATACATATACTTCTTATTTACATCATATTTATAGATGCAACATATACACTAGTTGACCCATCAACCAAATTTCTACTATCTGTCAACTTTAATTCCAATTGACTTGTTACCAGTCGACTATCAACTTCGATCGTCAATTTACATGCTAAGAATATAACACATTCAACATTCTCCCATTTGTTGTATTCTTTCCATACACATGAATTTCATACCTCCAATTCACTTAAGCAGGGATAACAAACCCATTGATTCCCTACATCAAGTAAACTGTTTAGTTCTCACAGACTTGGTTAATGAGTCTGCAGTGTTCTTCGCAGTGTCTACCTTTTCCAGCAACACTTTTTGGTTCTCCACCATGTCTCTCACAAAGTGATATTGCACGTCAATATGATTTGTATTTGAATGGTATGTAGGGTTCTTTTCCAGGAATATTTCTCTTTGACAATCATAATCCAACCTAACAACTTGTTGTTTAAACCCATCCTCTAGACAATATTTGTGTTAAATGTACATCATCACAAGTCATTCTCCAAGCAAATCTTGTGTAACCAAGATTGGGCCTCATGTGTTGAGGTAGGGAGCATGAGTTGGACTCAGGAACTTGGAGTGGATTCTTTAGTTGGACTCAAGAATGACCAGGCCTTCAGTTGTGAAAGGTTATTCCTCATGTGTTGAGGTGAATGCGTGGATGTATCAAAGTGATGATGTTGCAAAGTCTTGATGGGAAAGGATTAGGACTTGTTGTTTCACGGACAATCTACTAAGAGCGGACTCAAGGCCTGATCTCCCTAGCTTAACGTAAGTCTAGAACAAATAGGAAAAAACATAAAATATTTTCCTAGATCTTGTAGAAGTACAAATGTAAGGGTAGATCGCTTACCTTAGATTTGTAGATCCCTTTCTCCTTCGTTGATCCAATGCTCCAGTGCTGCCAGATTGCGAGTAGCTAAACCTTGTTGAACATGTAACAGACCATGAGAAGTGAAAGCATATATCTCATATGACAGATCTAAGTTAACAGTTAAGGAGGAAAACTCTAAACATTATCGAAGAGACAACATTTATGGAAAGCAATTATATTAACTGTATTGAAGAGTGGATAAGTACAATCGAAAAGAGGATTACAACCATTGCCTTAATGCTGCAAGCTCCTTCCGACAAGCCATGCCAAAGCTCCTTAGAGAGAAGTAGATGTTCCCCAAGCTAGAGTATTAGATCTATCAGGTTTAGTTTCACCAGCATAAGAGTACCATAGACTTCCTCCCCTTAGAATGGGAGTGAGCTTCATTTAAATAGGACTAAGTGGATAGGATATGGATAGGATAGGTTGAGATATGATAGGAGAGACTTAAGGGATCTTTCCAAGGTGTTAGGAATCGAGTGCCAACTCTCCCAAGAGGTCAGGGATAAGGTCCCAAGTTAGCAAGATTTGAGAAGGAGCTCGAAGAATCTATTTTTTCCATCTAACTGACTTTGTCGCACCTTGTAATGGAGCAAGGTGCGACATCGCATGTTGCAGGAGTGCACCCTGCGACGACCTCTCAAAACCTAGTACAAAATAGGTACAAATCCTTCCAGGTCAATCACTCAATCAAGGTAACTCCAGAGGTGTAACACTGAATCTCATGATGGGAATATTTTAGGTGTAACACAATGCCCCCAAAGCATGGAGCTATTGAAAATAGATAGGTGAAGTGCTTTGACAGAAGGAAATGGCAATGGACTTGTCAGATGAAGGATGCTGCTGCAGTACAACTGACTTTGAGTACACAATCTCAAATGAAACACAACATGGTTGTCGACCAATACAATGCAGATCCATGGTAGTAATGACCGACTGAACACAATCATGGCTACTAAACACAAGCGTAGATCCATGATGAGATGATAACACAGCCACGACCAATACAAATGTGGATCCATGTAATGTAACTCAATACAAAATCCATCGCAACCTGGGTAAAACATGACTCCCCAGGGTCTTCAAGTTGAACCTGCAATGATACGAATCTATCCATGTGATTACAAATGTCTTGACGTCGAACATGGTAGAAACCACTTGATTACCGGTCATTGATGTAAACCGTTAACAAGCACGAGGGAGATCATCATTGATGTCAATGATTCCCAAGGTATCACAATACATATCATCAAGCGTGAATAAGTGAGTTGAAGTCAAACGCAAGATGAAATATTTCAATCAAGAGTCAATGATGTAAACTCATGTTGAAAGCGAGGTAACCTGCCATTAAGGCATGTAGGGCCAAGGTACTTGGTTGATTTTTAGATTCAGTCCTCGGATGTTGAGTTGATGTCGACAAGGATGAATCTGTCGAAGGAGGGCCATGATGAATCCCCCATCAATCGACACGAAACACACAAAAAATGTGTAGAGTAGGTCGGATGGTACAGTGACATGCAAGACTGACTCAGAATAGATTGACATGGTGGCGGATGTACTGACTGCAGATGATAAATGGTGGATGTATTCTTGAACATGGGCATGGCATGACTTGGCAGTATTGACATGAAGAGCACAACACTAACTCCTAATGCAACTAGTGGGGGAATCTTTCTTTGAATGACTCAAAGGAGTAATAAGACTCGGGAAGTAAGCGGAACTCAAGGACAAACAGATGACCCAAGTGCTGTATGCAAATGCAGATGAGCGCCATGTTCAAGAACGACTACGTATTGCCACTAACAAAGTGTGTAACATAAAAGCTTTCCTTTTTCCCCATCATGGATGATGAGTGCCTCATGTGTTTTTTACGATCTTGATGAGGGTAACCAGATGCTTGGTATAGCTCATCTCATAGATGAGTCCAATCCCAAATATTTTCTGAACCTGGGATAGGAGGGGTTCATCCCATGGCGGGCCCTTCAATGTAAGATTTTAACAAGTCCATAGAAGGTAAACTCGGTTGTCATTTCATGTTTAGAGAGTCTGAAAAGAACTAAAGAAGACTCCAACGGTCCTTTTTCGTAAGGTTAGCCTCATCGCCCAAAAAAGGGTAAAACAATGTGGGAGAGGACTCTTCCAGTCATGATTGGCTGGAGTATACCTTTTTTGTAATTAGTGCCCCCTGGTCCGAAAAAGGAGTAAACTATCACTAGGAAGACGACCATTCAAATACTTTAACAAGCGTGGACGCGACAAGTTCGCTTGGCGATATTTTCATATTTCGAGAGCCTGAAAAGAGCTTAAAGATAGACTCCGGGGGGTTCCTTTTCTATAGGAGTTTAACGAGCCCGAAAAAGTGATAAATCGTAACTCGGTAACGTATTCTCATGGTTTCAAGAGCACGAGAAAGAACAAAGAGTAAGCTCATAATCATTAAATAATTAAAATCTAATGAATCGAAAAGATAAACGACAAAATACACAAGGGGTGATCATACCTGAGATGACCGTTCCAATATGAAAATGGCGTAGAAAGGCACTTCACAACTCCTTCACACTCGGAAACTAGGTCAAATAGTCAACCGAATGTTCAAATATAATAAAACCGATCCAAACTATAGCAAATGACATAAAGGCATCAAATATTTGAAAAAGGAATATTCCATTTTGTTTATAAATAGAAATAAAAAGCAAACATAGTCCCCATTGTTCTATTTGCTAAATTTGGGAGTAGTGCCAATTGGAGCCAAATCTTCACTTGTTGATTTCGGGAGCTACGATCAGCCATTTCACTCGCCGTCAGGAGCAGGTAACCCTAAACTTCAGCAAGCAAAATCATAGTGGTTTACATTTTTGAATTTCAGTCATTTTTTTGAGTTTTGGCTTGATTTGGGAAGGGCCATTGCGCCCTCGGCTCGTTGCAGTTGGCCTTTTCGGGAACTATGAAGAGACCGAGTGGTCACAAAGGTTCCACAGGTGGACTGCGACGACGTCGCTCTGTTTTAAAAAATGGGGTCCGTCGACGGCGATGTCCATCCCCAACTTCAAACCAGGCTCAAAAGAAAGACTGTTAGTGGTTGAAGCAATTTCTAACATTGCTTATACTCTCCTATTGGCAGGTTCCAAGCATCGAAATGGTTCTAGAATGGCGAGAATGGGAACATGAGTTGGATGATGAACAAGCTGCAAATGACCCACGGTGCGTAGAAGCATTAAGGAACTGTGGGATCCTTAAGTTCTTCTGGGTCCAGGGGATGAGATCCCAAATCCCACTCTTGACTCACATGCTCCGATGCTGGGATGCGGCCTAGCAATACTTTGTGATTGGTGAGCATGAGCTTACCATAGATGTCGAGGACATCTATTTTTTGACCTGATTGTCCTGAAGAGGGGACAACGTGCTACTTACTGGATCACGTGGGAGTGATCGAACCATGGATGATATGATCTAGCAGCATTGTGTTCCCAACATCCGTTCATCTAGTGGGAAGATTCCCATTAAAGATGTATGGGAATGCCCATTATGTGCCATATTGTTTGCCATTACAAGGATGGCGGGGAGCCAAGCTCCTCACTTAGCCACCAGGGCACAGATTCTTTATGCAGAGGACTGTATGTCTCCAAAGATATTTAACTGGTGCGAGGGGGTCCTCACAAACATGCGAGCTCATCTAACAAAGTGTCGGTGGGGAGAGCTCAAGCAGTTTGGCTATGGATCGATAGTGATCTCGTTCTTGCTGGAACGGGTTCCCCTTTTGCATCCTCAGGTACCACTGGAGGATAGGGATCCTAGAGATCCTCACATGGCTAGGTGGACCGATGTGATGCCCTGACATGGTGGGGGCCCTATTATTGGTTACCCTCCTGAGTTCTTCACTTGGCTGGAGGGCCAGTTACTAATGGTGGAGGATTTCCCATACAGCGGCACTAAATTTAGAGATGACCCAGACTTGTCGCTACCAAAGGGAGAAACATGGGGAGATCTCGGTAAGAAAAAATGATCCTTGTACTTTTTAAGTTTTGTGCATTTATAAATTTTTTTTGATATAGTGCTGATAGATGAACAACATGTGTGTGCAGATGTGGGACCTGTACGAACCGTGGGGACCTCTCTTCTAGCTAGGAGAGAGAGAGGAGAGGGAGCAGTTGTGGGTCCGGCTGTGCACGCTGCCATCACGAAGATGGATAGAGTCTATTCCAAGCTGAGTGGGTTGACACTAGACGTTCCTGAGCCGTTGGTAGATGAGGTTCCGCGGACCATGCAGGTACACACGGTTGGAGCTACTACGTGCTTCAATGCGTTGCTTCGCAAGGTTGCAAGAGCAATCGATTGTTTCCAGACTCAGCAGGATAGGGATGCCAGACCTCCTAGGGTGGTACGGGCCAGACGATAGGCCATATGTTGTTACTGTGTGTGTACTGAGAGCTTAGAGGCCTCAGATTTTTGTATTACTAAAAGCTACGAGGCTTCAGATTTTGTAGGGACTTACTGAAATCCGTCGTGCTTCAGACTTTTGTATTAGCACTACGTTTTTGAGATTATATATATATACATACATTCCGGCGATTTATACATTATGTGTTTCAACAAATGATGATGATGTGATCTTGTTTGTATGCTTTGCTTCTATACAGTGCATTATTTACATGTTGTGAATTCTTTTACATATTATGAGTATTATGTGTGTGCGATGTACCGATCTAAAATGAAGTTGGCCATCGAGTCAGCAACTGTGTTTAACTCTCATGGAATGTGCAGGTATTGAATGGATTGAAATGACCTTTCCAGGAGACGGACTTGTCTAAAGAGATGGAGTAGGGTAGGACAACGGATAGCGTAGACTCGGTTAAGATGGGAAACCACTAGTTGAGAATCCATGTGGATGCCAATGTGGTTCACACCCAAGGAAATGGCATCGGTTAAGGTTCCAACTACCTCCAAATACTCTGCGGCATTGTTGGTTGCAAATCCAAGGCAACTTTCTCCTGAGCTGATGAGCTCGCCCATTGGGGAATACAGTACCCAGGTTACCGAAGCAAGGTTACGGGTATGCTGGCTGGCACCGTCCGTGAATCCGTAGCACGTTGCCATCTGCACACGCAGACATAACATGGTATAAGAAGCGGAAACGGGATCTAAAGACACTCAAAAAATAACACGTCACACCACACAAAAAACACACAAACACGCCATGTACAGTATATACATGAAAGTCTATGCATGAGAGGATCAGGCATAGTACCTCTTCAGGTAAAGCCCATTCTGGGGTTCACCCAAAGATATTCCATCATAATCTTCAAGCTCGTAAGCTCCCTTTTCCAAAACACGTTTGACAATGTAAGGTCTGTGCCACATGGACTCGAACTTTCCTGCCCCCAGCTTGTCATGTTTCTCATCGTATGTGAGGACCAGATCACCCTCGTTGAAGATACGAGGTTCTACTGACTTGTCGTACTGAGCTTTGATGCATTTCTTGTGTGCTTCGTTAGCAAGGGCAGCATCTCAACAGGACTTGTCAAGTTTTGCTAAGTACAGGAAACGTTCTTCCTCGGCAGTAGTGTTAGGAAGAAGTTCAACAGCGAGTTGTAGAGATGGAATTCTGCACTCTATAGGAAGGACAACCTCCAATCCATACACCAATTGGAAAGGAGTAAAACCTGTGGTAGTTTTAACGGAAGTTCTGTAGGCCCATAATGCTGAAAAGAGCATATTATGCCAGTTGGAATTATGCGTACCGACCATCCTTTGGACCATAGTTTTCAATACCTTGTTAATGGCCTTGACCTGTCCATTGGATTTTGGGTAGTAGGGTGTTGAGTTTTCATGGCGAAAACCCAATCTATCACTTAGTTCATCAACCACATGGTTCTGAAAGTGAGAACCATGGTCGATCACTATCGCCTGTGGAACTCCAATCCGTGCTATTACATGATTGAACATGAAGAGTGTGGTAGTTTTGATGTCGTTTTGGTATGTAGGCATTGCCTCGGCCCACTTTGTAAAGTAATCCACAACTACTATGATGTAACTATGTCCCCCGGCCGAGGTAGGCTTACAATGCATAAAATCGATGCCTCATTTTGCGAAGGGGCCCACGGAAATAACCGGGTACAACGGGGCGGGATGGGTGCACTTCTTTGTATGGAAGTGTTGACATGGAGGACATCTTTTCACGGACTCAATACAATATTTGAAGATAGTAGGCCAATAATATCCTGCGCGTAAAATCTTCTGGGCTGTAGCCATCCCAGAGAGGTGACCGCCACATGCCCCAACGTGACAGTCATTCAGAACGCGTTCAGCCTCATCGTGAGTTAGACAACGTTGAAGAATTGAATCGATGCCACGGTGGTACAAAGTATCACTTATGATTAGATAATACTTCGCATGGTGACGTATTCTACGATGGTCGTCGTGAGACAGTTGAGGATTGAAGCGTTGGGTTTGAAGATATAATGAAATATCTCCATACCACAGATCAGTCGTACTTATGAGAAACAACGATTCGTCCGGAAAAGAATCATTGTGCTCAACTTCTACATCAGGACGGGGAAGGTCATAAATAATCTCAGAAAACACCAAAGACTTTTTAGACTTGGATTTCTCGAAAAGAAGGTCGATTTCTTGCAGTATCACAATCCAGCGTGAGTACTTTCCCCCAAGCACATGTTGTGTCAATACGTGGTACATGGGGTTCGAGTATGCAATGATGGTGGTGGTGCAGAGCATGATATAGTGTCGAAACTTTTGGATGGCGATGACTGCCACGAGAGAAAGCTTCTCGACATGTGAATATCTAGTTTCAGTGTCAATGAGACCCTTACTTGCATAGTATATTACATGTTCCTGGGCATTTTGATCCTCCTGTACCAAAACCATGGCGATAGTGGTAGTAGAAGCAACGAGATATAAGATGTAATCTCTGAAATAGTTTGGCGGTTGGATTACGGGGGCATGCGTGATGGCATGTTTGATACTGTCGAAGGATTTTTGAGTTTGATCATCCCAAATGCATGGGACATCCTTCTTAAGTAGCTTCATATACCCCTGAGTCTTCTTCGTGAAGTTACAAACAAAACGCCTTAAATAAGTCACCTTCCCTTTGAGACTTTGAAGTTTCGTCACATTAGTCGGAGGTGGTAGGTTGATAATGGCCTCTATCTTTAAGGGATCGATACAGATCCCATCCTTCGAGACAATAAACCCTAAGAGGCGTCCAGACTCTACGCAAAAGATACACTTATGAGGATTGAGACGGATATTGTGCCGTCTGCATCTGAGGAAAATGGTCGTCAGATGATCCATGTGGAACTCACGCTGCTTTGAATGAGCAGGGAGATCATCCAGGTAAGGTTCCACAAAGTCCTTAATGTCATGGAAGGCATACGACATGGCCCGCTGGAACGTGGTGCCAGCGTTTTTAAGGCCAAACGGGAGTTTGCGATATGCAAACGTCCCCCAATGATAGATGAAATCCATCTTATGTTGGTCGGCTGGGTTGATCTCAATCTGGTTGTAACCGAAGAAGCCATCCATGAATGAAAAGATGACGCTCTCGTCACAATTGTCGATGATCTGGTCGATGAACGGGGTCACATAGTTTTCCTTTGGAAAACCTTGTTAAGGTCCCGATAATCGACACAGACGCGAATGGTACCTTGTTTTTTGTTCACAGGGACGATGTTTGAGACCAAATCCATCAATGGGACAGGATAGATGAAGCCAGCCTGTAAGAGATTTTCAATCTATGCCTTGATCGCTGTGGTCTTTCGGGGGTGTACCGGTCGCAAATTTTGATGTACAGGTTTGATGTCGGGATAGGTTTTTATTTCATGAGAAACAATCGTGGGGTCTATCCCAGGCATCTCCTAATAGGACCAAGCGAATACGTCTCGAAATCGCTTGAATAAGGTCGTACCAATAGCTATTTCTTCAGGGGAACACTTCTGGCCTATGCGAATGTGTTCCACTACACCAGGTTTTACTTAAATGTCTACCGGAGTGGTAGGCTCAATGTTGGCTAGGTTGCTCTTAGAGTTTGAAAGACATGTAAGTATGGGAGAATGAGGGAACGGGTAGATATCCGGTGAAAAGATGGCGCTAATGTTGTCCTCTATGTACTCCCAAGGCGGAAGAAAAGATGACCTATGGTGGAGGTCATCCCACGGACCATCATCAACATTCATGACTTCCATGATGGACTCATCTGAATGAAAAGTCTGAAGTAAGAGATCAAGGAGAGATGATTCCCGTTGTAGAGAATAGGGTGGGGAAGCCAAAGTTAAGTGGTCCTCTGGTGCTGATTGGATAGTCTCGTAAATACGTTTAGCGGGCGAAAGAGGCATCGCGTCTCCAATCAGGTGTGTTGTGGCTTCGTTTGGTACAAGCCAAGTATCAGTGGAGTAAGATGAAATCTCTGTGGTGATCATGTTCACTGAGGCAACATGATTAGGGGGGTCCGAAATCGGAAAAATGCCCATGAGAGATGAATCTTTCAAAAGGCCGACCCCTATACTCTCATATTGTTTTGACGTTTGTCCGATGGAAGGAATATGGTTGCCAGGATGAGTAGTAGCATCTGGTGTGCAAAAATCTAACTGGTCGATGGTAACAATTCATCCTTGATGGGGGAATTGTACTACGTAGAAGACTGAAGAGGCTACCACTTGCATGGCGTAAAACCAGTTGCGACCAAGCAAGAGATTATAATCTATTGGGGCAAAGACCACTTCCACATTGATGGTAACGGTCTTTTTGCCTAGCTCGACTGTGAGAGCTTGTAAGAGCCCATGAGGTTGAAAGCCGCGTCCATCCAATTATTTCAACGTGGTAGGAGAACGATTCAATTTGGGAGAGCCGATGGCTCTCCAATAGGCGATCGACATGACAAAAGTAGAGGCACCTTCGTTCAAAAGAGTACGATGGACAATTTTCCCAGCAATGTTTGCAGCGACTTGGAATGCGAGCTGATGGGAAAGCCTCGGCTTGAAGTAGTCAAGTCGGAACATGATGGTATTCAAAGAATCAGGGTCAACCGCACCAATTGCTGCAAGGAGAGTTTTGCGTTGATTGGGACAATTCTGCAAAACTTCCAGCATGGACATGGCGCAAGGGGATTGTGCCAAGTCTTCTACGATATTGTAATTTTGTGCTGCCCGAGAATTAAGATTGAAAACAACTTTTCTAATCATTCTCTTGGGTGGTTGCAATATTGAATCTAAGGATGGCTTCTCAATGGTGAGAGATGTTGATGGTACAGTGACATCAAGTATAGAGTTGGAATATTTTCCAGTATTACTTCCAATAGGTTCTTTCGAAGAGACCAGGTCGTATGATCACGAACGAGTGTTCAAATTGATCGTTTCGTTACGCACCATGAGAACATGCGCGGTGTTGGATGGTTCCCCCTGGGATGAGGGAGTTTGAGCAATCATCTTTTGGTTTTGAGCGGGAAACAGGTCGTTGAGGACTGCAGGAGTGGGTTTACCCCGAAGAAACTTTTGGACTTCGTCTCTATGGGGATACTCTTTGGAGAAGTGATCATCTCCACCCAGTAAACAAGGATACTTTAGTTTCCGCTTCTGTTTGGTGTCCTCATGAGTGCTTTTTAGTTCCTATTGGGGAGAAGATTTCTTAGCTTTTCCCTTGTTTTTCTTCTTATTATCGGACTTCAAAGGTGAATCCGATGAGACAGAATTCACTTCTTCAGTAGCAGCAGGAGTGGATGACTTGGTGGTGCTAAGACTAGCCTGTGTTGGTGATGGGGACGAACCCTGGGGGTGCGAAGAACCAACAGGTTGATGAGGAGGCTGGGTGTGAAGGGATCCAATGATGCCATTGGCTTGGGGTCCCTTGAGTGGTTTCGTGGGGTCGTTAGCATCACGTGGTGCATCGGGAAGAATATCAAACAATGTGCCAAATTGAGTATAAACTAAGTCTAGCATATGGGCACACGCGATGGCTTGTTCTTTAGTGACAGCACCTCCCATGGCAACATCTCATGCTATGACAGGGATGAGGGACTTTGTAAACCAATCTGCTAGGATTTGTTCTGGGATAGGAGCTTTAATGAGACGACGTCTCCTTCGCCACTCATGAATATGATCAGAAATGTGAGTGGCGGTATTCTGACGGAGCAAGGTTAAAAGCTTGGTACCAGTTTCATACTGTATAGGCAGCTGGAAATGAGTCAAAAAGTTCATGGCAAGAGAACCAAAATCAGGAAAAGAGTGGGGTGGTAGCTCGATATACCATTTGGCAGCCGAACCGGTGAGAGTCCTTTGAAACAATCTAAGACGGATCAAGTCGTCTATTAAGGAATTAGATGAACACCATAAATGGTATGTCATCACATGGTTTTTAGGATCTTCACCTAGATTACCATCAAATTTCAGGATATCAGATGGAAGTTTCACCGGAATAGGTGGCCAATTAGTTCCATGGTAAATGGGGTTGTTGGTTAAATGAGATAGGTCAGGTAGGTCCAAGGTAGCCAAAAAGGGCAGTTGTGGATTGGGCTACGCATATTGATAGTATGGATAAGGCATGTAAGGACCAGTATGATCGTAGGGTGTACCAAGAGGAAACTGGCCGTAGGGGGGTGTGCCTCCCGGACCATAAGGGGGTCCACCACCATAAGGTGGTCTATTCTAATAAGGTGGGGGTCCACCTCCACCACTGGGAGGAGGTGGAGGTTCGCCACCATCACCGGGAGGAGGTGGAGGTCCATAACCATAATAAGGTGGCCCGCCACCGCCTCCGCCTGGAGGGGGCTGTGGGCCACCTCTGCCGCAAGAAGGATGGGGGCCTCCACTACCACCACCGCCACCACAGTAATTAGATCCACCACTGCCTCCGCCTGGAGGGGGTGGTGGACCACCTCCACTGCCTGAAGGGAAATGTCCTCCTCCACCATAATAGGGTGGTCCTCCGCCGCCTCCGCCTTGGGGGGGTGGTGGACCATACCCGCCACCGCCGGAAGGGTGGGGACCGTTGTTGGTAAAATGAGTTGGACCTATGCCAGAAGGGAGAGGTCCACCTCCTCCTAAGTTAGGTGGGGGCTTGCCGCCTCCAGCAGGGGGTGGGGGGGGACCGATCGGGGGTGGTGGTGCTTGAGGGATAGTTGGTTGGGGTCCATGCTGTAAAACGGGTTGTTGCCCCCATAGAGTGTAGGGATTTTTGGGATAGGGTATCCCGTATGGTGCATTTCCAGGATTAGATTGGCCCATCATAGGGTTAATAGAACCTGGATACGCTTGACTCCATGAGGGTTGAGTTACATTGGATGCCCCCCCAACATGAGATAATCCCATGGTGGATGGTTTAGCGGGTTGGGGAGGTCCAATGGGAGGTCCGTTGGGGATTCCACTGCCTACGTTCTGGTTAGGAAATGGGGGTTTCCCCCCAGCCACAATAGGATGACCACTATTCAAAGATTGAACCAACATAGGTTGTTGATTAGCTACCGTAGTAACAATGTTACCAATGAGATAATTCGGGGGAATGGAGTATCCTCCCCTCGAATTTTGAGGTGGGGGAGGAGCTCGTAAAGTAACCGTGGTAGTAACAGGTGTGTTGGACCGTTGTCCTTCAACCGGTTGGTTCACTTGAGGTGCAGGACTGGACTCTTGCGAGGGTTGACCAGTCTCATTAATGGTCAGGTTGTGTGGGGATGGTTCGAGTGAACCAAAAGATATCGAATGGACTGAGGTATCTCTATACCCAGGTCGTTGCTCGAGAATTTTCCTTCGAAGTTCATTATCCCTAACCCGTAATCATTCCAGAAGATCCTAGATAGGGCCAAAAATCTCGGCGGGGTCAGGCCTGTAGAAGGGTCTAGAGAGTTCCGGAGTAGTCCAGTTGGGTGGGGATGTAATGGCAAAATGAGCCACTGGGTGACCGGTGGAAGATGTCCAATAGGCTACAGCTGGACCAGCAGCTACTGTGGGGTCGTCCTGGGGTTGATTTATCCATTCCAACGATCCAGGCTCTCCTGGCATAACTGCTGGGAGGGTATTGTGTTGTGAAGTAGAAATGTCCACCTCTTCACCCTGTGGGGGGTTGGAGGTGGATGAATCTAGTGGAGTTGAGGGAAACAAAATTCCCCCAACATTCAGGGTAGGGTTTTCAACTTTAGTAACTGTGACCGTGTTACGCTGATCCATTCTTACCCTCGAAATAATCTCCGGATTAAGGGGATATTTGGGTGATAGGTTCAAGATCCTACGGGATATTCTCCAGGGAAAATCCTCCAGAACGTCTGGAAAATCAGCCAGGGTGGCTGAAACATCGTTTCTCCTAAGGGTATGCTACAAAAGAAAAGCAGTCCAGATAAACCTACTCAAACTAAGGAAACAAGTAGACTTATGTGACAGAGTGGATTCAAAGTCTGGAAGCTCACGGGATTATCAAGGCATCGCAAACTGCTATATACTGTAGGGTCCAACAATATGACGTGACAAGGAGGATTGGGACTGTACCCTTTCCTGCATACCCAATTACCTGGACAGTACGTGCATGCTAATCTCCCCGAGTGTTGTTCTCGGTGTATTGCTTTGCCAAGACGGCCAAATGGTTAACTCAGTTGGTTTCAAGAATCCTAGTGGTGTCTCCCGATATACGCAAGGTACGTCGGAGCTCAAATACGTAGTGGTGCTGTCTAATGCACAACCGTTCGGCAAGAGACCTTCCAATATACTGCCAAGTACGTGATACACCCTTCGATATACGCCAAGTATGGATTATGGTACTTGGTGGTGTTGGCCCGGTTTTGCAACCAGGCTTAGTGCTATGGGCACCTGCTAACTAGTAGCAACAGTTTCAATAGAAATAAATAACAATAAACTAAATCTAAACTAAACTAATCTAGCATGTGCATTTTGAATTAAAAAACAAGAACAAGAAAGATAAAAAATAATTTTTGTATTGACAATGGGGCAAGCAAATGCTTGCAAGAACAATACCTCCAAGTGATGAAGGTTGTTGCAATGGCTCCAATGGTGAGCAGCTCCAATCTCTAATGGGTCCTTTCTCCAAGGTTTCTATAATGCCCAAATACTCAAGGGAGATTTTGGCAGCATGAGGATAGGAATATGAATGGATGTGAAATGAGGAGCCCCTACCACCTTTTTATAGGTTTTGGTGGTGGGGAATACCATTTGTGGTTTTGTGGAAACCAATGGTATTGACCAACATGGTTTAGGTACTTTTCCCTCCTTTTTTCCTTTTTTGAATAAAATTAATATTTTTATTCCCTTTTTAATATTTTTGGGAATTTGGACCCTTTTTGAGGGTTTTTTATGCTTTTTTAGGAAAAATAATCTTTTTGAATGGGAAAAGGGGTGTACTAAAGTCTTTTGGTGCCCTTTTGTTGGTTTTAGAGGCTCAGATGGTGAAAAAGTGGACAAATGGGTCATGTGAATAGGGAAATGAGCTAGTGAGAACTTTTTGGGTGTTAACAGATTGCCCCCTGATGTGTGAGGGCAGGAGCTCATCGTATGGCCGATAGACATCATAGTTCTTTTGTCTTTTTTCTGGGGTTTGGGGAGGAGAAGAGACCGATTGGAGACTGGATCCGCGTCCCATGGAAGCTGCAAAAAATAAACAAATATTACATGGCCTCAATATGAATGAGGGATAATCTCTGATAATGGACGAGGCGGGCATACCCATGCTCGTATCAAGACATATACATAACAATTAGTCCCAAGAAGGGGGATCTAATACATAAAAAATATACTGGTACATCATAATGGTCCAGAGGGTACATTATTTTGGGATGTACTCATGATCATAACATGGCTGATCTCAATAACCGATACACTGGAATGACTGTTGAACTGCTGAAACTGAAGGTGTCCAACATCTGTAAGGACGTAATGACTGTGAGCCATCTCTGGGAAGTATATGTAATTGTATACTCGAGGGAGTATAAAACCTGTGTATATCTGAATACTGTCGCCATGCGCAGCCCAGATATCTATAGGAAAAGTATAACTGGTTGTATCCATAGGTAGACTCTTCAATGTGGAGGAGTCAGATGGTATCCGGGGTCTTCATCTAAATAACTGAAAGGACCGATACCCAGTGCGAGTCTCAACGATGCGATCAAGGTGTTGAAGTCGAGCATGTGAGAAACAACCATTTGGAGAAGGACTGAGGACTCTTCTCGAAATGATTCGTAGGCACTCATCATAAATGGTGATGAGTCCAAGACATAGGGACCTCTAGGTCTATCCTCTGGAATAAATGTGGTTGTCGTCGACAGAGGGAAACCGGCAACTAAAAAGGCAATGATGTTTCCTTGATAGGAGCGCGAGGTGTAGAACTTAAGTATTGTAGTACTGATGGTAGGACTGACATACTTGTGGGGATGGGAAGTAACTGGGGTCATATAGTGGGTAGACTCAAACTTCCTTTGTTCAGAGCATGATGACATGGTTGACCTAGCAGCGTAGGGAACTGACTTGTAGGTGTGGGTATCATTGCTTTTAAGGACTGAAGGGTATGTATTGACTCTGGGGGGGGAATCAAGCTGATGGGTGTTGTCGAGGGGTTCTCAGGGTGACATACTGCAGAATACTCTGAACAAAGGCGACCAAAACGGGGAAGCTGCCATATGAGTAGACGTGATCTGTTGTGGCACCGAGAAGCACCATTGGGTCCTTTTTCGTAGTTTTAATGAGCTCCAAGAAGGGATAAAAGTGTGCTCTGAAATGGTACTGTCCTGTGGATTTGTGAGCCCAGGACTGTTCGTGGTCATTGGTGCTTTCATTTTTAAGGAGTTTGAAAGCGATAAGAAGACTCTGCAGTGGTTGTGACTACTGTCCTGTTGGTTTTACAAGCCCAGGATGGTGATTGCTCGTGGTTGCTTTCATGTTTAGAGAGTCTGAAAGTGGTAAGTGGACTCCATTGGTGTTCTTTTTCATAAGTTTAGTCTCCAAGGCCCGAAAAAGCATAAAATGATGCGGATGGAGAACTCTTCTAGCCGATGTGACTAGAGTATACCTTTTTCATAATTAGTCTACAAGGTCCGGAAAAGGGGTAAACTTATACCAGGTAGACGCCCTTTCAGATACATTTAGCGAGCATGAAAGGAAGCAAGGTTGCTTGGCGATCATTTCATTGTTTTAGGAGTCAGAAAAGAGCTTAACAGAAACTCCCTAAGTGCCTTTTTCGTAAAAGGGATTGCTCGACCCGAAAAAGGGGTAAAATTATACCGAACAAAAATGGATAGATGGGAGCGACAAAAGGTCTCAAGCGTCATCATGTGTGTGGGATAATGGATCTGGTGACATAAAGATTGTCAAAAGGGGGCTGCGGCTTTGTGGCACACAAACCGAGGCAATGAGAGGGAATTTTGAGAAAAATGGCCGAAAAGTATGGGCGTGAGAGCAAGAAATGATCTCAAGCATCATCATGAGCGCAGAAAATTGAATCCGATGATATAAAGACTGTAAAAAACGGAGAACGACGAATGTGGCAAGCAAACCGAGGTGACGAGGGGGGCACACAAAAATGCCCAAAAAATCGGGAGGTGAGAGCGAGAAATGATCTCAAGCATCATCACGAGCGCGGAAAACTGAATCCGGTGATATAAGGCATGCCAAAAATGGACGACGGCCGATGTGGCACGCGAACCAAGGCGACGAGGGGGCATGGAAAAAATGCCCGAAAAATCTAGTCGTGAGAGCAAGAAATGATCTCTAGCGTCATCACGAGCGCGGAAAACTGAATCCGGCGATATATAGATGGTCGAAAACGGAGAACGACCAATGTATTTTTTGTATATTGGGTGCTGAGGGCACTTATGACATGTTCTGACTATACGATGATGTATATATATGTATATATTTGATGATGGTATATAGTCGTGTATGCACGTGGATGCACTTGTTGTCTTTATGTTTGCCCGTGGAGGCATGTTTGAGTTTCTGTATGCCTGTGGAGGCACATGTTATGCACATGGATGCACATTTTGTTTTTTGTATATGCCCGTGGAGGCACATGTTATGCACGTGGATGCACATTTTGATTTGGTATAATGCGATTAGTGTGCCAGTCTAGAATGTTGTTGGCCATATGGTCCGCTACACTATTGAGGTTTCTTGGGATGTGTGTAAATGAAATGGATTCAAACTGTCTAACCATTTGTTTAGTGCGTAGGAATTTTCTGAAAAGGCAGGGATCGCGTACTTGGTAATTGTTGTTGAGTTGGGAAACGAGGAGCTGTGAGTCCAAGAAAACGTTAAGGTGACTTATGCTCATTTGGAGAGCTGAGGCCAAGAGACCGGTCACAGCATCATATTCAGCCTGGTTGTTGGTTGCGGCACCCAAACACACTCCGTCGATATGTATCAACTCATGCGAAGTGGAATATATTACCCAAGCTGCGGAGGCGAGATTGGGGGACCAACGGCTTGCTCCATCGGCGAAACCGACGTAGCAGAGTGGAACATGCGTGCGAACGGGATCAGTGGAAGGGGTCGACCGGACTGAGGGGTGTCCAGTGGAGATTGTATAGATGGCGGGGTCAAGGCCCGGTATATTGGTATCTGACCAAGTAAAGACATCAGTGAATTCTTGGAATAGTTTTTGGTATTCTCCAATCTCACATTCACGGTGGGGGGCTCCTAATGTAATGGTATGAAGGGCACCAAGTGGGTCAGAGATGTCAATGTGGGTGACGGGAGAAATAGCGGCCATGGGATCCTTTAACCAGTCGATTTTAGTAGGAAGGAAATACTTGGACTCAACCGCGGATTGGGTAGCGGTGGTGGATGAAGTCTCTTCCGAGAGGAAGTATGGACGATGGTGCATGTCTTCCCCGGGATAATCAAGGGCAGTAGGAGTCTCGAGAATTTCTTCCTCATTGCGGGAGCTTTGAGTGGTCAAATCAAGTGATGAGGTAGTGGTAGTCGAAGAGATCATTTATATGGTGTTAATCTCTCCGGATGAAGATGATGCGGGAGGGTAGATCTCCTCGATAGTAGGGGGTGCCGTCTCAAGGTCCAGATTATTCATCTCGTAAAGAGCTACTCTGTAATCTGGGATGTCAGGATAGTTGTGTGAGTAGTGGCCGTAAATACCGCATATCGCACATGGGTGGTTGGTACGCAGTGATTTATCACGAGGCATGGGGTTTGGATCGAGTTTGACGACCGGGATGTTGGGGTCGTCATCCAGCATTTGCATGTGTTCCTGCAATGCAGGTAACTGTGGGAACTGATGGGTTGGATGGCCTAACTCATCACACAACGAGCATTTGGGAGGAGCACGAAACACGAGAGGAGGTTTAACTCCCTTGGGTGGGGGTACTGCAGTGTATGGTTGTGGGCCTCTGCCCCCAGTGGGCTTGACTAGAGGGGGGGGATTCGTCGATGACGAAGGAGTGGCGATACCGAGAGGTGGTTGGGTAGAAGTGACAATGGGTTGCACCGGCTGCAGGATGACATTTGGTGTCGGCGGTGGAACGGGAGGCGAAATATACCACACGGGTAATCCCAATGTTAACCCGGGGAGGCTGAGGGTAGCCATAACGGGAGCGCTGACTACACCCGAAGGAGGGAATAGAAAGGGGATTGTGTGGATGGGTGTAACTCCAATGTGACTAGGTACCAATGGTGGTTTAGGAAACAAGGAGGGTTGGTTATCGGGTTGTTGTGACAGAGTGCAGAGGTTAGCGACATGGGTCTCCGGTGACGGTGGTGGTATGGCTTGGAATGTAGAAGTCATCGGCGCGTCGGAGTACAGTCCGGGTTCGACTGAGGAAATGAATGAGGTATTTGCACCGCAAACAGGTTGTTCAACCATGGGGAGAACATTTTCAGGTGCAGCGGGGGCCTTGGGATCGTCATAGGTGAGTTGGTCCACCTTGACCACGCATCCCTCATGGGGGAACTGCATGGTACGATAAACGGATGAGGCAACAACCCGCATGGCATACATGTAAATACGGCCAAGTAGAAGGTTATTGTCAAGTTGTGCATTGATGACCTCAATGTCAATGAGCACGGTTTTACCCGCGAGTTGGACGGGGACATTAGGTAAGAGACCCTGGGGTTGTGCCGAACGCCCGTCGTAGGCGCGCAACGCAGTGGTGGACTGCTAGAGAGTGGGGGATCCCAACTTCTGCCAAACGAATGTGGACATGATGCATGTGGAGGCCCCTTCATCGATAATGCATCGATGGATAACAAGATTCCGAACAGAAACAGAAACTTGGAATGCTAAAGAGGAAGGCAGGCGTGGTTCAGACTGGTCTGAATCGAATGCGATCAGCTGTGAATCATTGGGGTCAATGGCGCCAATGGCAGAGAGTAAAGTCTTGCGCTGTGAAGGACAGTTTTTCAAGACCTCTAAAGCAGACATGGCTGCAGGGGACTGGGCTAAGTCATCTACGATGTTGTAGTTCGACGCAGCCCGAGCATTGGGATTATTGTTGATGCGACGAAGTGGGAAGCGAGGTGCTTTGGAAGCGCCATCAAGTGGAGCTGGAGGTATACATAACATTTGATCTGTGGGATTAACGTTAGTGTTCTTTTCGGCAGGAGGGGCTTCAGAAGTGGAGCCATATTGGTTCCGACGGGTTTGGAGGTTGGCGTCGGCGGTTGACATCATCAAGAAGTGGTGAGTACCTGAATCAAACATGGGTTGATCGGGAGCTGCATAAGTGATTTGTTGTGGTGGCGCGTTGCCCTAAGGGGGGACTAATGACTGAGTGTTCACTACACCTTGGTTTGGAAAGGGGTTTTGCAATACCAAAGGTTGATGTTGAGGTGGTGGAGGGTTGGGCGGCGGCTGAGGAGCCGCTTGCCCTTGACGATGGGCATCGTCAGTCCAAAGTTGCCGAGCTCGGTCCAAATGTGGGCAAGCATGCGTGTAATGACCATAAACCCCGCAGATAGAACAAGGGTGGTTTGTTCTGAGGTTATTATTTCTAGGCTGCTTGGGATTCTGATCCGGATTGCGGTTGGGAGGAGCAACATTGTTATTTTGCGGAGGATTGGGAGGTGGAGGACCTTGCTGATGTTGTTGGTTATTACCGTGGTTGCGACCTCTACCACGGTTCTGTTGCGCATTTTGGTTGCGCTAGTTGTTCTGGTGCTGGGGCTGGTTGTGCTATGTGCACACTTGCCCTTGAGCAGTGGGAGGATTTTGGTTCTTCGCAGGGGCGGGAGTAGGTTGTGGTGGATAATAAACCGGTGGGGCTGGAGGTGGTCCAGTTACCTGCTGGGGTTGTTGGTAACCTTGAGCTATTGGAGGTGTTGGGTTAGCTGTCGCAGCTAGCTGTGGATAGTACACAGGTTGAGGTGCGACTAGGGGGGTGTAAGTGGATGGTGCATGACCAAAGCATTGAGATGGACATGAAGGTCCATGGATATGGTGGTGATGTGCCATGGGAGCATATGAATTGGTTGCTCTGGATTGAGATGTAGCCCACGAAAGGTCGGGACCATGGCTAGGATGTGCAATGGAAAAGGGGTAGGGTTGCGAGGTCAAACGACCAATGATGCCATCTGTGGCATGGGATGCCCCCGGCGCATCGTGTTGGGATGAATCAGCACGAGGTGCGTCTGGTATAATGGTATACAAATAACCTGACTGGGCGTAAATGAGGTCAAACTGTTGGGCTTTGAGGATGACTTCTTCTTCAGACTGGGGTCTTTCGGATGCCACATCCTTCGCAATGAGAGGGAGGAGGGATTTTAGAAACCAATCTAAGAATATGCGGTCATCTAACTTGATTTTGCAGAGGCTTCGGCGTCGATGCCATTCATGAATGTGGTCAGTGATGTGGGTGGCCGTGTTCTGTCTGCAAGACACTAGGATCTCAACTCCTGCATCATAGCGGACAGGTAACTGGAAGAACTGCAGGAAGGTCGAAGCTAGGGAGGTAAAGGTGGCATGCGTCCCATGGGGCTGCTCGATATACCACTTAGCTGCAGAGCCAGTGAAGGTGCGCTGTAACAGATGGAGGCGGACAGAGTCGTCCACTATGGAGTTGGAGGAACACCATAGATGGAAGGACATGATATGGTTCTGGGGGTCCTCACCTGCCTTGCCCTCAAACTTAGGGATGTCGGAGGGGAGTTTGGTGGGCATGTGAGGCCACACAGGATCGTGTCTGATAGGATCATTGGTGAGCCTGGCCAAGTCTGGCAAGTTCAGACTTGCCATGTACGGTAGGCTAGCAGATGTAGTGATTGGGACTGGGACATGCCTAGTCATGGTGGTATGATGTAGGGGTCCAATAGCGCCTAAAGGTACGCTAGGGATCGAAGGTATGTGCCCTTCAATAGGTGTGGTCTGGTGTGGGTCCACACTTCCAAGTGCAACATGGGTTACACTGGGTTAGGAATAGTAGTGGTGATTCCTGGAATCTGGGTTGTGGGAATCAGAGGGGGTGTGACCCCTATGTTGGGCATACCCATAACAGGTGGTGGCCCTGTGTTGGGAATTCCTATAACAGGGGGTGGCCTTATGTTGGTCATTCCTAATGGTGGAGTGTTGCCCATATTAGGCATACCCAAGGGGGTGGTCGCTGCCATGGATGGCACCGTAGTAGAAGGGTCTGTGGATGTCTCACCTATGGTGCTAGTAAAGAGTGGGTCAAATGGTGTTCCAGCCATAATGTTGGTTAGAAATGACTCTGTGGGGTTTTTGGATTCTGCCTCAGAATCAGAAGTGAAGCGAGGCATGTCAGAATCGGATGACTGTCTGAATGATCGATGATGTGTCGAGTCAAGGGATAAGGCTCGACGTCGGTGACGTGGCGAGCCAAGTAGACTGAACTCTGGGAGTTCGCCCTGTAGACGACGAGAGCGTCTAAAATTCTCAATGGTGAGAAAATAAGTGTTTTGTGTAAAAATCTGTATGTGTAAAATGGTAATGTATAAAAAACTCAAAACCCTAATGCAACCAAGGGTGCAAGAAGGGGAGTGAAAATGAAGGCTCTCAGGCCAAAAAATCAACCTAAAAAAAGGCACTTATTGTAGCAGTTGTGCTACAATAAGTGGAGGGATGCAAAAAATGGTCAGAGTACCAACATGCAAACAGCTTCTAGAAAAAATAGGTGTAACTAGACCAAAGGTGGGTTGAATCATGCAAACACCTAACTAAAAGTATTGTGAATCAACAAACTATATTCTCTGTAAGGTGATGAAATCCAAGTCAGACAATATTGAATGTTGAGTCAACGGCTATATATCCCCCTACCGGGAGGGACACCGGGTAATCAATCCTAAAGAATGGCTTCTAGGATACTCCGTTCATGACGCGTCGAGAAAAGGTAAATCTGCCGTTTGGTCCTTGATCGAAATAACCCTATACAGGGATATCCCGAGAACTGCGAATGGTAGCCCTTCGGTTACTGAATGGATTTCGGTATTCCACTCAGGCTTCCGGAACCATCCTCGCGACTTCAACCCTCCTAGGGGAGAGGCCTTCCCACAATCTGGTTGTGACCGCGCCAATAAATACTAAGAGATTTTAGCTCCCTAATGGACAACTTCTATGTCTCAGATGTAATAACTGAGGGGTGTTATTGGAACACCTATCCCCCCAATACTACCTAGCTACAAAGTTCTTTTAGTGTTCCCCAAGTGGGGTTAAAAGTGGGTTGAAATTAGGGTTCTTTTGAGGCTCAGTTTAATTATGTGTTTGAGTGGGTGCACGTGTGGTATTTTAAACTGAAATTGAAAAAGTAAATGCTAAGTATTCAAAAACAAAGGATCTTTTGAAATAAAAAGCAAATATTATGACTTTTTCAATAAATGGAAATTAAATGCTTTTAAGGACTATTCAAAAAACAAAGGATCTTTTGAAATATGAAAGCAAATAAAATGACTTCTTTAAGAAATAAATGGATTTCTTTTTCTGAAAATTGCTAAGGGCAAAATATTAAAGAAGTAAACAACAATTTTTTTTATAATCTAGATAAAGTGCAAACTAAGTCCTTTCAATTTCTGAAAATATTTAAAAAGACTTTTCACATGTGCATTTTAAATAGTAAAATTTTTCTATGGCTGTAAAATATGCAGAATTTATAATACTGGAAAATGTGCTATATGGGCAAAAAGTACAGTCAGAAATTAATTTTTTAAACGATTCGGCCAAATGAAAAAATCAGCATCGCGGGTTTTGACAGAAAAGCCGCGATGGACCGCGCGGGTTTCTGTCGCACAGTCGCTATGGGCAGCGTGGTTTTTAGCCGCAAAGCCGCGATGTGCAGCGTGGTATTTCGGCGCACAGTCGCGATGGGCTGCGCGGAAAATGACCGCGAAGCCACGCTGTGCAGCGCGGAAATAGGCCGCGAAGCCACGGGGAACCGCGCGGAAAAAAGCCGGAAAGCCGCGATGAGCCGCGCGACTGTTAGGCTAAAAACCGTGAGGCGAAAGCCGTGCACGGTAGTCGAAAAACGAACCCGAAAATTGAGAATTCCGGGCTGTTAATGGCAATAGATGGAGCCAAAACCTAGAGCAGCAATAGATCTGCTGTCTAGGATGGCAGATCTATGGATCTAAAGGCTAAAAACTAATAAAAAACTAAAATTGAAAGTAAAATTTGAGATCTATTGTTCAAAGCCAGCGGAGTCACCAAAAACTGTTGGCCCGGTTTTGCAACCAGGCTTAGTGCTGTGGGAACCTGCTAACTAGTAGCAGCAGTTTCAATAGAAATAAATAACAATAAACTAAATCTAAACTAAACTAATCTAGCATGTGCATTTTGAATTAAAAAACAAGAACAAGAAAGATAAAAAAATAATTTTTGTATTGACAATGGGGCAAGCAAATGCTTGCAAGAACAATACCTCCCAGTGATGAAGGTTGTTGGAATGGCTCCAATGGTGAGCAACTCCAATCTCCAATGGGTCCTTTCTCCAAGGTTTCTATAATGGCCAAATACTCAAGGGAGATTTTGGCAGCATGAGGATAGGAATATGAATGGATGTGAAATGAGGAGCCCCTACCACCTTTTTATAGGTTTTGGTGGTGGGGAATACCATTTGTGGTTTTGTGGAAACCAATGGTATTGACCAACATGGTTTAGGTACTTTTCCCTCCTTTTTTCCTTTTTTGAATAAAATTAATATTTTTATTCCCTTTTTAATATTTTTGGGAATTTGGACCCTTTTTGAGGGTTTTTATGCTTTTTTAGGAAAAATAATCTTTTTGAATGGGAAAAGGGGTGTACTAAAGTCTTTTGGTGACCTTTTGTTGGTTTCAGAGACTCAGATGGTGAAAAAGTGGACAAATGGGTCATGTGAATAGGGAAATGAGCTAGTGAGCACTTTTTGGGTGTTAACAGGTGGGTATGTGAAGGAGCTTGATATACCGATAAGTATGTGGAAGACTACAATACCCCCTAGATACAGTGCTGGAAAATAATGATAGTTGCCACGCTTAACGACGCCAGAACACGTCTCTAACTTACACACAAGTTTCTAAATATTTTACCCTAGTTCTACCGTTAATTTTATCTTGGACGGTTAGGTGAATGCATGAGGTGAGTACATAATCGGAAACATAATGCAAACCCTAGCTACATGCAACAAGTTTGCTTTTATTTTGATGAATGCTACCTATGGGAAGGATAAATCTTATTTTTCTTTCCAATAATTTTTCCAAAGCAATGCAATGTAACACAATCCCAACTCTACGAAAAATGGTACTGAAACATTCTTTTCCTTTTTCAACGAAACACAAAAATCACAACACTACTAATCCAAATCACAACATTTTTTCCTTTTCTTTTTCTTTTCAAAGCAACATGACACTAGGTAATGAAAAGAGAGGATTCTAAGATGGAGTATGCAAGCTTTTCAATTTCACTTTCAATGATCTAAAAGCAATAAGAATTAAAAATGCATCTAACTTTTCTTAGCATGGAACTAATTTTGCAAGAACTGAAACATGCTTCTAGTCTTTCAAGAAGATGAACAATTCATAATTCAAGAAAAACACAACTGAGCACACATTCATTCAATTTTTCCAAAAAATGCATGAGAAAAACATTCCAATGCACAAATTTTCTTCAATAATGCTTGATAAATGATGGGAAAGAAACACTTTTAACTCTTCAATGGATGCATCACAATATTAGCTTGATAGCAACTGCGCTTTTAGATGCAAATGAATGAAAAGAAAACACTACTTGCAGCACTCAGTACACTCAGAAAACTCAAGAAAATACAAGCACTTAGTCAGACTGGAAGGCACACAAGACTCAAAATCATACAGTAGCAAGCAAACCAAGTAGGCCAAGCTAAAAAAGATAATGAAAACAAGGCTTGGGAGATGATCTAATACAGTAACCAGATCAATTAATGGAGAGGAGGGGATGCAAGGTTGAGCGGATGAAGGTAGAGGAGACAAAAGTGTCCACCACTACTGGTCCTCAGGCTTGTCCGAAGTGGAACCCAAAACCAATCCAAACTAAGCCAAACACTCGACACACAAATCAAAGATGGGATTTCTAGCTGGATCTTGCAGCACAGAGTGAGTTCATACAGCAAACCAAAGCTTAGATCAATAGATGGAGAGGGGATGCCTGCATGCCAAATTTGACAAATCGGCGCACTCTGTGTTTGTACACAGTGTGACGTCGTAGTTCACCAATGCGGGAAGTGTGACGGTGTCGCAATATGCTAATGAAAGGACTGCAACGAGTGGCTAACAGACAAAGAACAGAGACCAAGAAAGACACAGTATTGCTCTATTTTCACTAACTAGGTGCGACATGTGAGATCTAAGTTCTGAAATGGATCAGATCTCCAAGCAATGAACCATGAAATGGTTTGGAAATGAGTAGTAGAAACTCAGACTTCGATGTGAATATCTGATGGTGAATATCGACTCAAGAAGCAAGTGACAAATAAAAGGCTTGTGTCAAGCAATCAATTGAAAATGACTCCCAGATTGACAACTATAAAGACAAAATGAACTTTCCCCAGTATGGTCGCTAGATTTGTTTCATGGACAATCTACCGAGAGCGGACTCAAGGCCTGATCTCCCTAGCTTAACGTAAGTCTAGAACAAATAGGACAGAACATAAAATAATTTCCTAGATCTTGTAGAAGTACAAATGTAAGGGTAGATCACTTACCTTAGATTTGTAGATCCCTTTCTCCTTCGTTGATCCAATGCTCTAGCGCTGCCAGATTGCGAGTAGCTAAACCCTGTTGAACATGTAACAGACCACGAGAAGTGAAAGCATATATCTCATATGACAGATCTAAGTTAACAGTTAAGGAGGAAAACTCTAAACATTATTGAAGAGACAACATTTATGGAAAGCAATTATATTAACTGTATTGAAGAGTGGAGAAGTACAATCGAAAAGAGGATTACAACCATTTCCTTAATGTTGCAAGCTCCTTTCGACAAGCCATGCCAAAGCTCCTTAGAGAGCAGTAGATGTTCCCCAAGCTAGAGTATTAGATCTATCAGGCTTAGTTTCACCAGCATAAGAGTACCATAGACTTCCTCCCCTTAGAATGGGAGTGAGCTTCATTTAAATAGGACTAAATGGATAGGATAGGTTGAGATATGATAGGAGAGACTTAAGGGATCTTTCCAAGGTGTTAGGAATCGAGTGCCAACTCTCCCAAGAGGTCAGGGATAAGGTCCCAAGTCAGCAAGCTTCGAGAAGGAGCTCGAAGAATCTATTTTTTCCATCTAACTGACTTCATCGCACCCTGTAATGGAGCAAGTTGCGACATCGTATGTTGCAGGAGTGCACCCTGCGATGACCTCTCAAAACCTCGTACAAAATAGGTACAAATCCTTCCAAGTCAATCACTCAATCAAGGTAACTCCATAGGTGTATACACTAAATCTCATGATGGGAATATTTTAGGTGTAACACTTGTGTGTTAAGTCATATTCTCATGTGGAGCTCCAGTTATAGTAGGTACTCATGGGGTGGACCTCCAGTTATAGAGGTAGATGCTTTGCATGTTGAAGCATTAATGTTGTGTGATGTATTACTAACCATGGTCATCGATTGTTATTAAGCATCCTTTAGAGACTGGCAATCTCTAGAGTGAATGACTTTAGCATATGATCATTTGGTCTGATAGTAATATAATATGATCAAAACATCTGACAAATCTTCTGAGTATAATATGATGTGATAGATAATTAAATTTAACACATATTGACCATGCAGTAAAGATAAGAGATAAATATAATGCATAAAGAAAAAGAGAATTCGAATTTCTCATGAGATGACTAAGTAAACTCGAATTGTCAAGCTTCAATTAAAGCCACAATGTATGCTTTAGTTAATTAAAGAAGTCATAGTGGTCACTACAACTAAATCAATCATCATGATTTCAGTTAAAGAGAGTTAACTAAGTGATGACAAAGAATATCTAGTTAACTAAGTGTTATTGCATGACGACACTTATGTTAAAGAGAGTTAACTAAGTGATAACAAAGGAGATCTAGTTAACTAAGTGTTATTGCATGACGACACTTATGTTAAACTAAAAGATGACACTTGATTTGTGACACTTGCATGATGACACTTAAGTTAGCCACCTAACTAAGTGGGAAAGCTTTCAGTTAAAGGGCGAGTTTATCCTAGGACTCAGTTCAATGAGTTAGTGTGTTGCATGAAAAGTGGGGTGCTCTTCTTCATGCAATATTGATACATCTAGATGGAGGGCGAGTTCATCATGAAGTTAGAAGATAAAAATAGAAGTCGATGCATGTGAAGAATGCATAAATATGTTATATAGGATTGATGAATTCAATGTGAAGCGAATTCTCTTCTCCCTTGAAGGCAAGGCGCTTCTCTTTGTGCAAGATATTATTATTGTTTGTTATTAATGTGTTGGGAACATGGCAAGTTGATACAGTTGATCTCTATTCTTTATTTCTTAGTATTCTCTCTTATCTAGCACCTGGGGTGCCGAAAGCAATCTGTTATTTTTGTAAAAGAAATTCTTTGTTATCTATCATAATTATACTCTGAAGATTTGTTGGGTTTTTTCATCCTCATTGTTTTGAGGGTTTTCCCCAGGGTACATCTTGTGTTATGGTTGAATGTTTCATGTGGTTGAATGGTTCATTGATTCAAGTATTCAATATTTCCACACTAAGTTTTAAAGTTTAAAGCTCATCATATTTGCTAAAAAATTAACATGGTATCAGAGCTCATGGAATGAAGGAGCTAATATTTGTCAAGAAAACTTGAGCCTACGTAGATCCTAAGGAGGTGAGCACAATACTTTACATCAATGGCATCGATCTCTATTCGACCGGAAGAACGTCTTGAGGGAACTTTGAATTTCAACACTTGGAAGGCGAGGGTGTTGAACATCTTGGAGGAACATGACTTGGATGGCTACATATCCACTGTGGTGGAGGATCCTACATTTAATGCAGGGTGCATCAAATTCAATAAGAACCAATCTAAATCCAAACATATCATCTATGATTTGGTAAAGGACAATTTGATGTCCGTGATTACTTTTCTGAAGACCGCAAATGAGTGTTTTGATACATTGACAAACCTATATGAGAAGAAGGCCCCGAGTCAAAAGTTGGCATTGAAGAATAAGATTTGAAACCTAAAGATGGAGAAGGATGAGACAGTGGCCTCCTTCTTCACCAATATCTCTCAGGTAAGAGATCAGCTTGCTAGTATTGGAATAGTGGTAGATGAAGATGATCTTCTCCAAACCGCTATTGATGGTCTCTGATTCTCATGGAAGACATTCTTGGCTGCGGTAAATGGCCGAGATGTACAACCTAACTTCAAAATTTTGTGGCATGAATTCCTCCAAGAGGAGGGGCGAATCCAGAGCAATTCAATGTGCATAAAAGAAGAAAATATTTCCCTCACGGAAAGTATTAAGAAAGGCAAGAAGAACTTCTCTCAAAAGAAGTTTTCCCATTAGAAGAAGAAGGCATACAACAAGGAATTTGACAAGTCGAAGGTTGGATGCTACAACTATGACAATAAAGGACATTATGAAAGGGATTGCAAAGAAAATAAAAATGGAAAAGGAAGGTTTCATGTTTCTACCGCTATAGAATATGAAACTACTCAGAAGAATGCACTCGAAGAAAAGGAGATGAGGGGGGACTATTACCTAGTCTCAACACTTTCTGGATCCATCATCACAAGTGAGGACACATGGTTGGTTGAAAGTGGTGCATCCAAACATGCGACTGGTTATAAGAGTTCCATCACCAATATCAAGGAGAAAAAGTTTGCATGTAAGGTAGATTTGGGAGACAACAAAACCTATTCGATCCAAGGAGTTGGATCCACCTCCTTCCATTTGAGTTCGGGATATATTTTACATGTGGAGGACATTCTTTATGTTCCATGCTTGAATAATAACCTCCTATTAGTTTCAGTTCTTGAAGATAAGTTCTTCTAATTTATCTTCATGGATAATCAAGCACTGTTATGGTCGAATAACAAAGACTTGAAATATGCAGCAGTGGTTGGAGTTAGAGAGGGAGGTCTCTACAAGGTACATAGGAAGTACATTCAAGCTATGGTTCACAACACTATCTATCCATGTGAGCTATGGCATAGGAGGCTTGGTCACCTCCACTACAAAGTGCTACTAGAATTACAACAAATGGTGAAAGGTATGCCCATATTTGATTTTGAGCATGATAGTGTATGTAGGGATTGTGAACTTGGGAAGAATGATAAAAATAGTTTCTCTAGCAGTACTACTAGATATAAAGGGATTTTATATTTAATACATTCTGATGTATGTGGTCCCATGTCATCCCCTTCCCTGAGTGGCTATTTATATTATGTATTGCTTATAGATGACTTCTCTAGAAAGTCATGGATTTATTTCCTAAAGGATAAGAGCAAAACCTTTAGCAAGTTTCAGGAATTCAAAGCCCTAGTTGAGAATCAGACAGGAAATCACATCCGTGCTTTGAGATCTAACAATGGAGGTGAATTTGATTCACATGCGTTTAATGAGTTATGTAGTGAGGCATGAATTTGCAGATAGTTAACTGTACCCTACAACCCTCAGCAAAATGGGGTTTCCAAAAGGAAGAATAGAACCATATGTGAGGCTACAAAAGCCATGATGCATGATCAAGACATGTCTACCTCATTATGGGAAGAGGCCACCAATACAACAATATATATCCATAATAGAAGTACTCATGCCATTCTAGATGAGAAGACACCTGAAGAAGTGTTCATTTGTGAAAAACTAGATATTTCACACTTGAGAATATTTGGGAGTCATGTATACATTCATGTGCCAAAAGAGAAGAGGACAAAGATGGAGCCATCAGGAAAGAAGGGAACCTTTGTTGGTTATAAGGAATCATCCAAAGCCTACAGAATATATGTGCTAGGTGAAAGACACAGTGAGGTCAGCCGAGATGTGACCTTCCATGAAGAGGCATAATTCAAGCGATCGAAAGAGCTTCAGTATGACATAAACATAGAGGAGAATGAGACTCCTATGATGGAGGACCCAGATACAGATTCTCCCATTCAAATGTTCATAGGGAGAATCCAGTAGAGTTCTCAGATTTGATAGCTCCTAATGAACCAGTAGAACTAGTTGATGAACCTCCTGCCAAGAGGAGGTCTGCATGGTGTCAAGATATACTACAAGTTGAGAGAGGCATGGAGCACCATTAGGATCTTCCAGAGAGTGAAAGAAACATGACATATATTCATGGTATGTTGCACAAATGAGTCACGTCAGTGATTCAAAGCCTTCCACCTATGAAGAAGCTGCAAAGAAGCAAGTATAGAAAGATGCAATGGTAGAGGAATACAAGTCTATTATGAAGAATGATGTTGAGGAAGTTGTTCCTAAACCCGAAGGGAAGTCCATAGTTACTTCCAGATGGGTTTACAAGATCAAGCATGCTGCTGATGGAAATATTGAAAAGTATAAAGCCAGATTTGTTTCCCGAGGTTTCTCTCAGAAAGAAGGCATAGACTATGAGGAGACATTCTCTCCTATGTCCAGGTACACCATGATTCGAGTTGCGATATCACTTGCATCTATTCTAGGATGGAAGCTTCACCAGATGGATTTGAAGACAGTCTTCCTCAATGGTCAGGTTGAGGAAGATCTTTATATTCAGCAGCCTGAGGGGTTTGTGGTTCATGTGAAGGAGTCCCATGTGTTCAAATTGAAGAAACCCTTGTATGGGATTCAGCAAGCCCCCAGATCTTGGTATTCGAGAATTGATAGCTATCTTCAGAGACTGGGATTCTCTAAGAGCGAAGCTGATCCAAATTTGTACTTCAAAGTTGTAAAGAACCAACCATTGATATTGGTTCTTTATGTTGATTTTTTTTCCTTACTAGAGAGGAACAACTGATTGCTTGGTCCAAGAGGGAGCTCACTTCTGAGTTCGATATGAAAGACTTAGGTCTTATGCACTACTTTCTTGGCCTTGAGATTTGGAAAAGAAAATATGAGATATTTCTTTCTCAAGGGAAGTACACTATTGATATATTGTGCAGGTTTGGCATCATGGATTGTAAATCCATGAGTACTCCGATGGTTTCCAATTTGAGGAAACTACATGACTCAGATTCTGGATCGGATCCGGTGGACCCCACTTTGTATAGACAACTTATTGATTCGTTGATGTACTTGATACACTTGAGACCATATATATGTTATGCTATGAGTATTCTGATTCAGTTTATGTCTGATATGAGACACAGACATTGGGCTATTGCTAAGCATGTACTAAGGTACCTTTGAGGTACGATTGCTTATGGAATCATATATGCCTCTAGGGGAGGGGTGTTGTTACTTGGTTATACTGAATCTGATTGGGGTGGTAGAATTGTGGACCGAAATAGTACACCCGTCTATTTTTTGTAGTTTCCCTTTTTAATAAATTTGGAAAATTTGCAATTTTTGGCCAATTCGACCCTTAGACTAGTTATGAATCCAACACTCCCAACTGGCTCCAAATGCTTCCAAATTGGGTCTAAAGGTATTTTAAAGGTATTAATACATAAAAATGAGGATTATGGATGTTTGGACACTCTAAAAACACTTCTGCGACATTCATTTAACTTCAGGAGAAATAGGGGAATTTTACTAGCAATTTCGAGGTTCAAACCCCCAAGGGTAGAGGTCACTAATGGCTTCCCAAATGCAGTACGAACCTCCAAAATTTCAGAATAGAGACATGGATTATTTAAATGAATTCAATGGGAACCAAAATGCATCATTTATCAGTTTCTAAAGGCTGCTTCAACTCCCATAAATCATAGGTTTGTGGAGATGTCTTCACATAGGGGGAAATGATAGGAAACTTCACCACATGCTATGAAATTCGAGATTTATGTTACAAAGGATTATGTAATGTATATGAAACCTCTTCAGGAAATTAATGACTCTCCATACATCATAAAAATCATAGATATGAACTGATACAAATCGAAATAAATCAACTTCAATCTCTCACAACAAGATATGGGGAAAATGGCACCATTTATGCATTGTTTGGTATTTTTACATAGTTTCACTTGGTATTTAGACCTGAGGATATTATGAGCATAAAATATGGGTTAAATATATCATATTACAAATAAATGGTGTATCTTGTACTCTCACAAAGAGATCAGTATCTCACCATGTGCGCCCTTCCTCCAAGAGCCAAAATATGAAGAGAAATGTGAGAGAGAGATGGGAACAAGTTGAAGGAGAAACGATCACGAGCTTCCCTGTAGCTTCAAAATGAAAAAAATGAATGCATTGTAGCTCCAAATGAAAGGCCTGAATGGCCTCTCCAATTTTCAATTAGTATGGGAATCTTTCACCCTTGAAATTGGTACTAAGGTAAGTAGAGTAAACACTCCACTAGCATGGACAAGCTATGCTCTACAATTTGCAAAATGAAAAATGATATAAAGCCACTCTCCTTCTTGGTTCTTGAATTTTATTACCTTCCCAATCCTTCCATGGTTTTAATTCCCTCGATGAGATTCATGCCAACTCGAATTGGAAAGAGATTCCAATGTGTGCCACTTGTCCATCAATTCCTAGCCTCCTCCTTCACTCAATTCGAATGGATGACTCTTTGGCTGCCATAACTCCCTTGTGCGCCCTATTGGAGGCTAATTTTATCCCTGACATGTCATATATGTCAGATGTCATCATTCCGGTCTGATTTGTGTCATACGTTTCATAGCATATTCCTCATTGTTGTCATAGAAGCTAGGGAATCTAGCCCAAGTGTCCCAATAGCTCCAAGATGCCTCTTCCTCTTCCATGGGAGTTACTCTTCCTCACAATTTCGACCCTCATTGAGTCATGCCAATTATTATTCCCTTCCAACTCCCCCAAGAACGTTGGAATCCACCTTGGATTCGAATGGGTGAGAGTGGGATGCCATGTGGCATGGGGAATCTTGCTTAAGTGGGCCCCACACCTCCAATGCGCCCTCATGAACAAGTGCCACCTTATTTTCCCATATTAAATATTTATTTATTCCCCATTTAATATATTTTGTCAATCTAATGTCCATTTGGGGGTTTTATATTTCCCTCATTCCAAATCTAATGTTTCCACCCCAACCTAGGAAACTAGTAGATTGGTGGAATTTTCTCTTCTTGAAATTTATTTGAATGGGGACATTGCAGTCCTCCCCATCCAAGATTGCTTGCCCTCAAGAAATTTAAAATTAGGATGCTACAAAATTTGTTCCTCCTCCCATGTGGCATCCTCACTTGGAAAATATTTCCATTGTACCAAATACTCCCTTATGGTTCTGCTCCTCAATTTCCTTTCTCTTGCCTTCAATTTCTTTTTTTCTTTTTTTCTTTTTCTAGAATAAGTATGAGTTGTCCTTCATCATCTAATGGAGGGATGGTTTCTGAAACAGATATTTTCTAACCAGTAGCCTTCTTAATGCATGAAACATGAAATACATTGTGAATTTTTCTTCCTTCCGGAAGTTCCAACTCATAAGCCACCTCCCCAACTTTTCGAACTACCTTATATGGACCATAATATCTTGGTTTGAGATTTTCTGATCCTTTCACTTTTAAGGATGTTTGTTTATATGGATGTAGCCTCAAATAGACCAAATCATTGACTTGAAAATTTATTTCCTCCCTATGTTGATCCACATATTGTTTTTGTTGATTTTCGGCAACCTGCAAATTTTATTTTAGAAGCTTCAAAATCTCTTGACTTTCCTCAATCCAATCCTTACATTTTGGAGCTCTACTATCACCAAAAATGTGCTCAACAAAGGTTAGTGCTTAACAACCATAAAGTGATTTGAAAGGAGGCATGCCAATGGACATATGAAAGGTAGCGTTGTAGCAAAACTCACCCAAATGTAGCCATTTTACCCATGCTTTCTGCTGCTCACCAACATAGTTCCTCAAGTACCCCTCCAACCATTGGTTCACTCTTTCTGTTTGGCCATCATTTTGAGGATGATAGCTTGTGCTTGGTGTTGACATAGTTCTATTGACAAGGGTTCACTTCGCACTATCGCCAACAAACACCAACAAAACTCCCATAAACACCGGCCCATAAAGGTTTTACCCTTTCTAGCAACACCCGTGAAGCGAGTGAAGTCTCAACCGAGATGGTTAAGGGGACTGTAGGAACCAAGTTTCTGCAGTGGGGAAAGGACATGCAACTACTTCAAGTCTATCGCAGCAGAAACTAGAGATTCACATTCGCATACATTCACACATTCATCATTTGCACACTAGCCATGTATTCACCATTCGCATATTCAATACATAATGGACATTCGCATTAATTGGGACGTACTAGAGATCACATCAATGAAACCTTACAAAAAGAGAAATCATAACGCAGCATTCACCATTGAACATAAACAAAGACAAAAAGACACATCCGAACATCTTCATGCATTAACTCATCAAAACCTGTGGTATAACCTTCACATGAAAACAAGCCAGCAATTGCTTGATGCATGCGTTGACTTGCACTTACTGTCCAAAGTGCAGTATCTGGATGAGGCCTACCAGCACTGAACGCTCCAATCCCAACGCCCATCTTGCGGGTTCCTTCGTGGTTGGGCCTCCTTCTCCGTGGCGGACATCAACGTAACCTTCTATGCTCTCCGGGAAATTCACAAGGTCATGGTCAGTATACTGTAGATCCTGTAAATTTTCCACAATGTTCTCGACGTGAGGAAATCCTTGTGGTATCGATGACATCACGATAGTATACCATTCATTCTTGTTTATCCGCATCATTGGTGCCCCTTTCTGGCATAGCAGAACATACCCTGGTATCATTGGGCCATAATTCCCTTCTTGCAATACTTCGGCGCTTGAAGTGCCTACATCTTCGCCAATGAACTGTGCTGAGGTTCGAGTTCCTTTCTTCGGTGCTCGACTAGTGTCTGGAGGTCGATTGGTGCCCTTCTTCTTTTTGAGTGGTATTCCAGACATGACTTATGGCTACCCAGGCGTTACTGGAGTTGGTTCTAGTCGTTCGGTACTTGCGCTCGAAATATAAACTGCCATGCACTTCTCTATAGATTCTTGCTTAACACACAATGCGTCGAGCTGCTACCCTACCTCATATTTATAGTGGTGAATTTCTGCACCCGTCCAATCTTGGACAATAATTTCCAAATCCATTGCGTGCGTCGAGCATTAATTGTGTCAGTTTTTCATTTTTGTCATTAGTCGTTGTGGTGTAACTACTTCATTTATGGCAGGATTGGACCCTTCCGTAGTGTGGCAGATTCCAAATCGTCGAAGCGTGCCGCATCTTGGTGTAATCTGCGATTAATTTGTCGACATTTTTTTTTAAATTGTGATACCATGCCTTTGCTGGAGTCGCTCCCTATTATGCTTGTCTCTCTCCTGGGACCTTAGGTTCAGTTGATATGGTTTCTGTGCTCTTAGGTCAACACCGATCCTGACTTCATATTTTTTCTTGTCATGGACCACCATCGAGATGATCCACTCTGATTCCTCTACTGGTTCTATAATTCTTGCTTCCAACATTCTCTCAATATCATCCTTTACCCTTTTCTTGTACTGCGGATTCAGCCTATAAGGCCACTGCTTCACTAGTTTCGCATCAGGTTTTAGTGGGATTTTCATCTTGCCTAAGTCCCCTGAAATCCCTTTCATTTCTGAGAATTTTGTCAAAAACAAGTCTTGAAACTCATGCAATAGGTCCGTCATATTCGCAATAGTGGAGTCATCCTAGTAGTTTCCAATGCTTACGAACTTGGGATTTTCTTCCGACCCAATGTTCACTTTCTTGATTCATAGCGGCTGCTGAAACTTGTCGAAAGGCGTATCTGGTGCCTCCACACTACGAATTCCTTCTGACTCTGGGATGTACATAGCCCACGGATCATCCTCATCATCTGGTTCTCCTATAATGTTGTAGAATTCCATTAACATTTGGGGTGTCACATTCCACTGAAGTCCCATAGGTTTCTCTGTCGGAACTGCATCAAATACTTTCTCCTTGACCGCCTATAATGCGTTGTGGATGAAGGGGTTTTCGTTGGAGAAAAGGAACGTTTGGATAAAGCCAATTGTTAGTTGTTCCCATGATATTGTTCTATGTCGTGGTTCTGCTGCAATATACCAACTTCGTGGTACTTCATCTAGTGTGTGAATAAACGCATGGACCCATTCCTGTTTCACTCGTGATCCCCATGTGCTTTCACATTCATCCAAATGCGCCTTCGGATATCCTCTGCCATCGAAATTTCTTCCTCCATATCCTTCCGCATCATCGAACCTAACCATCATTAGGTGTCGACATAGTGGTCAGGTAGTTATGGTGGACTTGTGCGCTACCCACCATCGCGTTGGTGTAGCCTTCATGGCTTCTTCCAAGGCCAATAGACGTTGTGGTTCTACCACTTTCTCTTCAAATTCGTTAAGAAATGTAGCCAAAATGGGCAATCCCTCGTACGTTGGTATCTGACACTCTTCCATAGCTACTCTTCGCAATGACTGAGTGATCTATGCACACCTCCTAAATGACACTTCATGCATCCGATTCTGCCAATTTTCAAGTGCTTCATCGGAATCCGATGATGCCGAACTGCTACTGCACCACCCTAATTCTCCATCCGTAGTAGGGTTGATATAATCTTCAGAAATGTTGTAGATATTGTCCCATCCCTCGGTGAATTCATCCCTTGTTGGTTCAACATAACTCTGCCCTTTCGCGGGATCAAGAGGTGCAACTACCCTTATCTCGCGGTTCTCAAATGACATAGTTCTCTTCTTGAAGTTGATAATATCCTAGTTCTCCATCGCCCAATCTATCCCTAACAACACTAGATAGGGGCTTGTGTTGTCAAAAATCTCGATCACATCGAAATATGCATATGTTATGAGTCCCTCAATCTCAATAGGAACCTAGCATAGTTGACCGATCGGGTTGAATTTTATCTGGTTTGCTAGCTGTACTTGTATTGGGGACCAAGTCGACCGCGGTTTCCCCATTTTGTCCCAGGTTTATTTCATTAGGATGTTCACATCTGAACCCAAATCCAAGATGATGGAGTCGATATCGAATGCCCCGACTTGCACAGACATCCGCATCTCTCGTCCTGTCTTCCTCTTATGTATGCGATTGACCGTCCGCTCATGTCGCGCACCCTCTTGTTGATGCAGCAGGTTGAATATCTCTGCCAATGCATCCTGATCTTTTTCCATCTCCAGGTAACTCTCCAAAAAGGCTCTTAAGGTGTTGGCCTTTCTCTACGAATTCGTCGTGTCGAATATCGGTGGCATGTCGTAAGTACCTTCTTTCTAGTGAAGAGGTGGTTGTATTAGCTGCCTCATCGCTTCCCGCACTTTTAAGAAATTACCACTTTCTGTCTCCGCATCAAATGTGACTTGTTTTCTTACTGTCGGTCGGACGCTAGCCTATGACCTGTTAGCCCCTATCACAGCTCCTCCATGAGTCACTATTTCGATAGTCACATTTTGAATTCTAACCTTTGCTAATATCTTTTGTACCATTGCTGGATTATGATTATGATTTTGGTTTTGTGGAGGTGGGGGTAGGTTCTTAGTTTTCCATTTTGCGATGAGTTGAGGACAATCTTCAACACCATGGTCCCTAGTGCCGCAGTAAGTGCATTGTGGTGTTGGATTTGGGAAATCCATTTGATAATGCCCCTGCTGAACACAACTGTAACATATGATAGATCCTTGACCTCGTCCAGCAGCTCCTCCTCGGCCGGCACCAGTGCCTCGGCCTCCACGGAACCCCCCTCTAAATCCTCCTCGCAGTGGCTCGTATGGAAGGTACTGCAGTTGAGCATACTGTAGCTGTGGATATTGCGATTAACTGTATTGCGGTTAAGGATATATCAGTTGGCCATACTGCAGCTGACCATACTGCGGTTGCTCATACTGTGGTTGTGGATTATATTGAGGCTACGGTTGATTATACTATTGCAGCTGCTGTATCGGTGGTTGCTCCTCCCCTTTCATGAAGAAAGTGTCTGCAGTCCTTTCTTGGAGTAGGTCATAAGCTCTGCAGACTTTCTCATCGTGGCCAACTGATCGACAGAACTTTCAATACAAGTTCATTGGTTTTGACACCATCTTCTACATGTACACACATTCTTCTGGTCGATGTCCTCTCATCTTACAGACATGACACCAAGGCAACCCTCCCTGACTGAGGGGATTCCGGTGCACCTGATTGCAAATATTCTCAGAATTCTGGGAACTAGTCTTTGTGATGTCCTTTTGTCCTACATCTAGTGCACCATATGTCTTTGCGGGCCTCTTTTCCTTTCTTCATGTCTTGTAGCTGGATCATCAAGTTTTCCAGCTGCGCTTGTATTCGATCCATGCCCAATCCCGTCTCACCGATTGGTGAAGCCTCCAGCTTCATTGCGATATCCAACACCTCTTCCTAGGTCGCTACTTTCTGTTGCATCAAAGGTCCACGAATGTGCGGCACCAACCCAGTGATAAACCATTCTTTATGTTGCATATCATTCATCCCAAAACTCACTTTCGCCATTAGTGTTTTGTATCGCTGGTCAAAATCCCATACTGACTCATTGGGAAATTGTTTGATCTCTTTAAGCTCAGTAATGTACTGCGACTCAGATTTTGGTTTTCTAAACTCATCGATCATCCCCACCTTTATATGTAGCAATTTGTTACCTAGAGTTCCTATCAGTACCCTAGTAGACTTGATATACCAATCTAGCACATGTCCCCTGAGGGTCGTCGCTAACCGTCCCTTTCTGATGTCTTCATCCTGGACCTGCTTCATGGTCCATACTGCTTCGCACAAAAACCAGTACTGTTTGGGATCCTCGGTCTCGTTACCTTGGAAGGTTGTCATCTTTGCATTGTCACCTGCCATTCTTGTACTTCTACTATTATTATTTACTGATGTGCTACTCTTACTACTATTCTAGCACGTAGGACAACTCCGCGAATAACTTGTATTTCCTTTTATCAAATTCTGAGTGAGTGGAGTTGAAGGTACAATGTGGCTTAGGTTTCATCCTTCTACAGCTTATGAGGTAGCATGTTCACTCTCTTCCTCATTGTAATAAGGTCGCTTCATCCATTATGGTCTGGTTCCATAGTCTTCTATTCCGATCCCCTCAGGAGACTCTCTCTCAGTCCTCCTCTTCTTCTCGGGACACCGGAATATCACCCCACTCCTCAAGGTACCACACTCTTTGTCAGCTTCCCTTAAAAATTCATCGTCGCTCATGTCCATCTACCTTGCATTTTTCTACTGGACCTGCATTCACGCAGTACCCACAACTTCCGCACACTGATTCTTCTACTTGTCGGAATTCATCCTCAGGATGCCCTTTTCGCAAATGAGCATCTTAATCCACAATTTCAGCGACAACGGGAATCTTCCTCTGGGTCCTTTGAAAAATTTCCTTTTTGCATCACTACATGATTTGATTGTGTCCACAAAAAACTTGGTGATGTACCCCTCTAGGATACTATTTACCCAGAATTCAACGGCCCTTGATACCTTGTTGTTGACCCATTTTAGTTGTTGGATCAGTTATGGAGTCCAGTGATTAGGCTCACTCTTTTGGCAATGGTTTTTCTGAAACGTCAGCTGCACCAACCACTCGTGCAGCAATACCGGGAATTCGCAGAAAAATATCTCGTGGATATCAGAATAAATATGCTTGTCCAACCAACTGCTTGTTGTCTGCCTGGGGTTTCGATTTTCTCCTTCTGTGAATTCTCCTGCTTTCTTATCAAACCAGTCCTGAATCTCTGGTTTTGTCGGGTGCCATAGCATGTACTTATCTTTCTTCTTCAGGGTCCTGGCAATGGAACCATTTTTTGACGCAGTTCTGTTGACAGGGGTTCACTTCGCACTGTTGTCAACAAACATCAACAAAAATCCCTTAAACACTAGCCCAGAAAGGTTTTACCCTTTCCAGCAACACCCACGCAGCGAGTGAAGTCTCACCCGAGATGGTTAAGGGGGCTGCAGGAACCAAGTTTCTGCAGTGGGGAAAGGACATGCATCTACTTCAAGTCTATCACAACAGAATCCAAAGATTCACATCCGCATACATTCACACATTCATCAATCGCACATTAGCCATGTATTCACCATTTTCATATTCAATACATAATGGAAATTTGCATTAACTGGGACATACTGGAGATCGCATCAATGAAACCTTACAGAAATTAAAATCATAACGGAGCATTCACCATTGAACATAAACAAAGACAAAAAGACAGATCCAAAAATATTCATGTAGTAACTCATCAAAACCTATATAACCTTCACAGAAATAGTTCAGAACATCTTATCGCGGATTCATACAAATTGCGAAATAGAGCAAAACACAATTGATCTCCGATCAGATGCTAGATACCATATGCTCTTAGGCTTACATTCATATTCTTATTTATAGCCAACTATGGCGGTTAAAAAATGGTCCAAATGACCCATTTATAACAACCTAACTAATCTTGCGCTTCCTTGTTCTCTGTGAATGACCCTTCCTTCCATGGATGGTCCTCTTCGTAGTTGTCAGCTTCCGCACTTCATGCAGACTAATCCCGTGCCAACACTTGGATTCAATTGAGTTCCCACCATATTCAAGAGTTCTTTCCAAAAATCACTCATAAATATGCTATCCCTATCTCTCATAATGTTCTTGGGAAGTCCATGCAATCTGAAAATTTCTCTAAAGAATAGATCAGCCACTTGTGCAGTAGTATAATATGATGTAATAGCAAAGAAATGAGAAAATTTGGTGAGTCTATCCACCACAACATAAATACAATCCTTACCCAAAGCCTTGGGAAAACCTATGATAAAATCCATTGATATGCTTTCCCATTTTTTGTTCTGGAATGGGAAATGGTTGCAATAGACTAGCAGGATGTGTATGTTCAAATTTCTTTTGCTGACATATCTTGCATTCATTCACATATTTTAAAACATATTCTTTCATCCCTTTCCAAAAGAACCTTTCCCTTAATTTCCTAAAAGTTAAAAAAAAAAACAGGATGACTTGCTAAAGGAGAATCATGAGCTTCCTTAAAAATCTTGTGCTTGAGATTCGAACCATAAACCAAGTATGTTCTATCCTTATAGTATATTAGACCTTTTAAAATCTTGTACCTATCATCACCTTTGACCCCATCTAACACATCACAAGCAAAATTATCTTTGGCATATTCAACTATTAGCATATTTTTCCAATCTTTCGAAATGTCCATAAGGGAAAATGATGGTCTTCTAGATAATGCATTTGCTACAATATTGCTCTTCCCCTTTACATATTCAATGTCAAAATCAAAAGCTTGGAATTTGCTTACCCACTTTTTTTTCCTTTCATTGAGGTCCTTTTGTGTGAGAAAGTGCTTCAAACTGTTATGATCAGTTTTGACCACAAACTTGTTTCCCACCAAGTATTGTCTAAACTTGGCCAAGGCATGCATGATGGATAACATTTCTTTGTCATAGATGGAGTATATCTTCTCATGTGGATGCAATTTTATGCTCTCAAAAGCTATGGGGTGTTGATTTTGATTTAGGACCGCCCCTATTCCTTCTCCTGATGCATCACATTCCAAAACAAATGGTTTAGAAAAATCAGGTAATGCAAGTACTGGACAACTACTCGTTACCTCTTTCATTATTTGGAAATCCTTTTCATCCTTTTAATCCCATTTGAAAGCATCCTTCTTGGTCAAATCAGTAAGTGGAGAAGTCAATTTGTAGAATCCCTTCACAAACTTTCTATAGTAAGTGCATATTCCAATGAAGCCTCTCAAAACTATGATGTTTTTGGGTGATGGCCATTCAAGAATAGCTCTTATTTTTTCCAAGTGCACCTTCACTCCATCTTTCCCAATGATGTTCCCAAGATATAAAACTTATTTCAACCCAAATTCACACTTGGAGAACTTAACAAACAAAGATTGTTCATGCAAAATTTTCAAGACAACTTCTAGATGGTGTAAGTGTTCGTCCCATGTTTTACTGTAGACCAAAATGTCATCAAAGAAAACCAAAAAAAAATTACGAATATGCTTGCAAAATATTTGGTTCATGCATGATTGAAATGTGTCTGGAGCATTGGTCAAACCAAAAGGCATGACAAGAAACTCGAAATGTCCATAGTGACATCTGAAAGTTGTTTTCTGTGCATCCTCCTCCTTCATTCGAATTTGATGGTAACCAGATCTAAGATCAATTTTGGAGAAGAATTTTGCTCCATGTATCTCATCCATGAGCTCATCTATTCTAGGGATGGGATATCTATTCTTAATTTTCTTCTTGTTTAGAGCTCTAAAATCAATGCACATTCTCAAGGTCCCATCTTTTTTCTTCACCAAAACAACTGAAGAAGCATAGGGACTAGAGCTTGGTCTAATGAGTCCCAATTCGAAGAGCTCTTGAATAGCCTTCTCAATCTCATCTATGAAATCTTTGGTATGTCTTGTGATGAACCATTACACCAAAACCTCAAGATGTTAGTGAAGGCCGCCCACTAGGATCTTAACATCCCACCACGCTTCGCAGTCCAGACTTTGGGCTGGATGTGTGCCTGTACGGTGGTGTCCCCTTTGAGCTGTACGAGCCTCGGACGAACACTGCAATGTCGACGTTTCCACCTGCTCTGTGACTCGAACCTGGGTGGAGGCTCTGATACCAAATGTGATGAACCGTTACACCAAAACCTCGAGATGTTAGTGAAGGCCGCCCACTAGGATCTTAACATGTCTATATGGTGGTATTTGTATTGGTGAAGTGCCCACCTCCAAAACAATGTTGTGCTCAACTCCTCTATTAGGTGGCCTTCCAGGAGGGAGGTCTCCAAAAACCTTTTCATATTTGTGGAGTAGCTGCCTTATCTCCCTTGGATGTTCTGAAATATTTATTTTTTTCTTGGGAGAAGTGATGCAACATTCAACATCCCAATGCCTCAATATGGACCTCATACTGTGGGAGGACACTACTTGATTCTGATAGGTATGCATTCCTCTCACTACCCTTTGTTTTCCTTCCGAATCTTTGAATCTCATTTCAGGGATTTGATAGTTCACTATATGTTCCCCTATAGAGTACAACCATTTCACTCCCAAGACCACATTAGTATCAGCAACATCAACCACATAAAATCTATCAAAAAATGTGTAATTACCTATGGTGAGTTGTAGCTTTGGAATCCATGTTTTGCACTCTGTAGTATTGTGACCTGGAATGATGAATGTGAATCCATCGAATGGTTTAGTAGGTATCTTTCTCCTCTCCACCATGGCTGCATCAATGAAGTTATGTGTGGCTCCTCCATCTACCAATATTGAAACCCTTTGTCCTTGTACCACTCCCTTGCATCAAATGGTGATAAAACGAGACACTCCTGAAAGCACTGTCGTTCTTCCTTTGTTGGGTAAGGGGGGATCTTCTTCTGCTATGTCATATCCCTATTCTTGGGCTGAAAGATTTTCTTTTTCCTCCATGTCCCCTTCACCTTCATCTTCATCAGAAACTACTTCAATGCATTGTGCTTTCCCCTTAGCACATTTATGCCCCGGTACCCATGGTTGGAAGCATGTGTAACATAGTCTCTTTCTTTTGATTTCTTCTTTGCTTGGTCCCTATTTATTGTCCTTTCCAAATGCATATTTTTTCCACGGTTTCTTATCAAATCTAAACTTGGAAGGAAAGTTGGGCTTGGGTCAGGAACCTTGTCTTTGGTATCACATTCTCTAGATCTCTTGCCAAGTTCATGGCATCTTTCAATGAAGTAGGTTTGTGGGATTTAACTAAACCCTTCAAAGGTTCGACCAAACCTTCAGTAAAGAGAAATACTAATCTGACCATATATATATCAGCCACCTTAACTAATAATTTTTTAAATTCTAACATGTACTCATCTGGTGTTCCACTTTGCTTCAACTGTGCTAGTTCTTTGAAAGGAATTTCGGGGTCTTTTTGCTCAAATCTTTCTAATACCATATTAAAAAATTCTTCATATGTTGTAACCTGATCATGTCCCCAAGGTTTTAATCCCATGGAAACACCAATCATTGGCTTCTCCTTCAAGATGCAAAATAGCCATTTTTAGAGAATCCTCTTCCACCATTGGATTCAGTTGAAAATATACATCTAACTTTTGTATCCAAGTATTTGCAGAACTTTGAGGTGAGCCATCAAAGGTAGGAAGGGGCATTTTACCTATGGCATAATTCAATTCTTTATTTTGAAAGGGATTCCTATTACCTCCTCTCATTTTTAGCTTGATTGAGACAGTAAAAAATTGATCAAATGGCAATGTCCTTCTACAATCTTCACTCAACTCTTGCCATTCTGATAGAACTTCCTTCATGCCAAATTGGGTGTTAGGTTATTCTTTGGGCTCAAGAAACCTAAGTGTGGTAGCTCTTATTGAGCTCTGAAATTCATGAGGTCGATTATGAGGTCCTGTCTTTAAGAAAATACTTTCATCCATTGCCTTCTTTTTCTTGAAAGGAGAACTATTGTTGCCTCATAATGCCACTTTGCTTCCAATTTGACTAGAAAACAATTCAAATCCTTTCATTATCTACTTTTTCATGTCTTCAAAGAATGGTTTCATGAATTTCCTAAACTCCTCATTCTCCTCTGTCTTTGAGGTTCCTTTCTCATCCTTAGCCATAGTTTCAACAGAGGGTACCTCTTCTCCTTCTTCTTCCTCTTCACTAAAAGTACTTTCAATGTGATTTTCTAAGAGTGGGACCTTAATTATTGTCCTCATAGATGGTCACCCACATCAGGTGCAAGGACCATGCTCTGATACCACTTGTAGTGTCCCTTTTTAATAAATTTGGAAAAATTGGAAAAATTGCAATTTTTGGCCAATTCGACCCTTAGACTAGTTAGGACTCCAACGCTCCCAAATGGCTCCAAATGATTCCAAATTGGGTCTGAAGGTATTTGAAAGGTATTAAGACATAAAAATGAGGCTTATTGATATTTGGACACTCTCAAAAGACTTCTAAAACATTCATTTAACTTCAAGATAAATTGGGGAATTTTACTAGCAATTTCGAGGTTCAAACCCCCAAAGGTAGAGGTCACTAATGGCTTCCCAAATGCAGTATGACCCTCCAAAATTTCAGAACAGAGACATGGATTAGTTAAAGTACTTCAATGGGAACCCAAATTCATCATTAATCAGTTTCTAAAGGCTGATTCAACTCCCATAAATCGTAGGTTTGTGGACATGTCTTTACATAGGGGGAAATGATAGGAAACTTCACCACTTGCTATGAAATTCGAGATTTATGTTCCAAAGTCTTATGTAATATATATGAAACTTATTCAGGACATTAATTAATCTCCATAAATCATAAAAATCACATATATTAACTGATATAAATCTAAATAAAGCAACTTCAAGCTCTCACAACAAGATATAGGGAAAATGGCACCATTTATGCACTGTTTGGTATTTTTACATAGTTTCACTTGGTATTTCGACCTGAGGATATTCTAAGAATAAAATATAGATTAAATATATCATATTACAAATAAATTTTGTATCTTGGACTCTCACAAATATATCAGCATCTCACCATGTGCGCCCTTCCTCCAAGAGCCAAAATATGAAGAGAAATGTGAGAGAGAGATGGGAACAAGTTGAAGGAGAAAAGATCATGAGCTGCGTTGTAGATTCAACCTGCAAAAAATGAATCCATTGTATCTCCAAATTAAATTTCTGAATGGCCTCTCCAATTTCCAATTAGGATGGGAATCTTTCACCCCCGAAATTGGTACTAAGGTAAGTAGAGTAAACACTCCACTAGCATGGACAAGCTATGCTCTCCAATTTGCAAAATGAGAAATGATATAAATAAACTCTCCTTCTTGGCTCTTGTCTTTTATTACCTTCCCAAGCCTTCCATGGTTCGAATTCCTTCCATGAGCTTCATTCTAACTCGAATTGGAAAGAGATTCCAATGTGTGCCACTTGTCCATCAATTCCTAGCCTCCTCCTTCACTCAATTTGAATGGATGACTCTTTGGCTGCCCTAAATCCCTTGTGCGCCCTCTTGGAGGCTATTTTTAGCCCTGACATGTGATATATGTCATATTTTAGCATTCAGGTCTTATTTGTGTCATATGTTTCATAGCATCTTCATCATTGTTGTCATAGAAGCTAGGGAATCTAGCCCAAGTGTCCCAATAGCTCCAAGCTAACTCTTCCTCTTCCATGGGAGTTACTCTTCCTCTAAATTTCGACCCTCATTTAGTCATGCCAAGTATTATTCCCTTCCAAATCCCCCAAGAACGTTGAAATCCACCTTGGATTCGAATGGGTGAGAGTGGGATGCCATGTGGCATGGGGAATCTTGCTTAAGTGGGCCCCACACCTCCAATGTGCCCTCATGACCAAGTGCCACCTTATTTTCCTATCTTAAATATTTATTTATTCCCCATTTAATATATTTTGTCAATATAATGTCCATTTGGGGGTTTTATAGTTCCCTTATTCCAAATCTAATGTTTCCGCCACAACCCGGGAAACTAGTAGATTGGTGGAATTTTCTCTTCTTGAGATTTATTTGAATGGGGACATTACATTGTTTTATCTTGGGTTCTACTATGATCTCTTGGTCCACTATGATATCTTGGTCCAGTAGGAAGCAGGGCCCTGTAGTCCATAGTACTACAGAAGCAGAGTATATTGCTGCTAGTACTTCCTGTCGAGAAGTAGTGTGGCTTAGGAAGCTACTTGTTGGGTTGTTTGGTGAGAATCTTTAGTCTACAGTCATTCGTTGTGACAATCAAAGTTGCATCGAGCTTTTTGAAAACCTTGTGTTTCATGATATGTCGAAGAACATTGAAATGAAGTATCACTTCAGCAGAGACATGGTCTAGAATTATACAGTGAAACTTCAACACATTTCTACTAATGAGCAGATTGTAGATGTGTTAACAAAGCCTCTATCAGTAACGAAGTTTAGGTAATTCTAAGACAAGCTTGGTATGGAAGAGAATTCCTCCCTCACTGAGAGGGAGTGTTAAATGTACAACAGCACGAGTCATTATCCAAGCTCATCTTGTGCATCCATGGTTGGGCTTCATTTGTTGAGGTAGGGAGCTTGAGTTGGACTCAGGAACTTGGAATAGATTCTTGAGTTGGACTCAAGAATGACTAAGACTTCAATTTCAAAAGTTTATTCCTCATGTGTTTATGTGAATGATTTTGATGTATAAAAGTGATGATGTTGTAAAGTCTTATTGGAAAAGGCTCGAGACTTGTGTGTCAAGTCAGATTCTCATGTGGAGCTCCAGTTATAGTAGGTACCCATGGGGTGGACTATTGGGATTTTCCTATACTCCATCCTAGTCCTAACATCATTTTCCATTTTTTCATTTTCAGTCATGCAATTGCATGCATCCCAGCCATAAGTCCCAGAACCTAGCCCTCAGTTAGCTAGCCCTGAGAGCTTCTTTCATATCAGTTTTAGCCCTCCTAGTGCTTAGTGTGTCCTCCTTTCACACACCACTTGTGAAAGGCACCCTCTCTCACCTACCACTCAGTTGCACTTCATTTAGTTGAGTTATCTTTAGATATTTCCTCAATTTAAGGCTAGATTGACTCCTCAACTGACTGTATCACTCCAATGGACCTCCAGTGAGACTAGACTACCTATTCTAACTCCAGTTAGATCCTCATGAACCCTCCACTGAGCCTCCTTCACTACATTATTGCTTCCATGTGCCAGTTACACCTACCACACTCAGTTAGACTCAGTTTGACACTTGGTTGACCGTTACTTGTGCATTGATGACTCCACTGATGATGATGAGGACTCCTAGTTGTGCTTTGATGACACTCCACTGATATTTTGATCTATCCATGCAGGCTAATTTGAATTACACCCCTGGTATTCGAATCCTGTGCATTGTATCATTATTGTTTATTATTCAGATTAATGAAACATGTGTGATTATTCTACTCCTATCTGACTTCTATTGCATCTGTGTTCTGCTGCTCATTCTTTCTGCAATTCTTTCTTGTGAGGTATTCATCAGCTCTTAGATATGCTATGGGAATTTCACCTGGTATCAGAGCATGTTGAGAGTATAGTCTATCTCCATTCTTGATATTTTTTGCAGGTAATTCGAATTTCCAGCAGTTTCACCTTGTATTTGCTCCAGCAATTGAGATGAGCAATTCGAACACTCCTCTCACTGCTAGAATCCTTACTCCTTTCAATTACTTTGATTGGAAGATTGATATGGAAATGTCCTTCAGAAGCAAATCTCTACACAGGATAACAATGGGAAGAGAAACCGAACCAAATTCAGCTGTGGAGAGAACCAAGCATCATAATCGATTAGACGAAGCCTTCGGTTACATGTGCATTCATATTTCTAGAGATCTACTGTTTCATCTCGAAGGGTTGAAGACTCCAAGAGAGTTATGGTTGAAGTTAGGGGCCCTCTTTGGCAAACAAGATGAGCTAAGAGGCCATGCTCTGGAGAATTTCTTGGTTTCCCTACAACCAAGTAGTTTTGAGACCATTCAAGAATTCTTCTTGAAATTCAAAGCTTTGGTTATGCAATGCAAGCAGTGTGGCATTGAGAAAAAGGAAGAGCAATTGGTGCTCTCCATTCTGAGTAAAATAGGATCTGAATGTTTTGTCTTTGTATCTACCTTCCACTCTGGAGGAATATCAATCCTTGGATGGAAGATGCCCACCTTAGAAGTTTTTACTATAGCCCTCATCCATGAACAAGACAAATTGATCCAAATGGGTGCCATCAGTGCCTCCAAGGATCAAGCTCTTTTAGCTAGAGAGGCAAATAGTGCGAATGAGAAAGGGAGGCATAAAAGCAAGGACAAGAATCCATCTGAACCTAAGACGAATGCCAAGTCAAGTCCATCAAAAGGGGCCTCCTGTTCCAAGAAGCACAAACATAAAAGATATGATGGATCTAAGTGTCCCTACTGCAAGAAAGGGAACCACCCTGAGAGATCTTGCATGCACAAGAAAATAGATCAACTAACCAAGCTTCTTGAATAGAACAAAATTGCTATTCCAAAAGATGCAAAAGTGTCTGATTCTGGAAGTGGATCTGATGGTCATTAGGATTGCCATGCATTGATGGCTGGATTTTCAAAATCAAAGGCCCTCCTCATAGATTCTGGAGCCTCCAACCACATGGTTTCCTCTGAAGAATCATTTTCTTCTTTAGATCTCAAATATGGGCCTATTATTCACATGGGAGACAACTCTCATATCTCTGCTAAAGGGTTGGGTACAGTACATATGGAGCATGGCAAGTTCAAGAATGTTCTATTCGTTCCCTCCTTGACAACAAATTTTTTGTCTAGATATCAAATGACTCACATTGGATCACCAAAGAAGGTGACTTTTAGTCCCGACATAGTTGAGATTACAGAGATATCTACTGGGAAGACTATAGTGAAAGGGTTTGCAAATCATGCCTCTAAGGCATATGAATTCTCACACTTTCTGTCCTTCTCTCTTCCTACTCCTTCAGAATCTGATGAATATCCGAGTGACTCCTCTTCTAATAAAGATGAAGATGAAGATCTTGATGTTGAGATCAAAGTTCAAGAGCATTCAGATTCAGATCCAGAATCAACACATGTTCTCAATCCAGAGCCAAGGCCAATATGGGCTCACATGGTCCTTGCAGCTACTGGGAACACAGTTGAGGATTCATCTGATCACAGAACTACCAGATTTCAGCATCATGCCAACCTTGCATTATGCCATCTACCTCTTCCTGAGAGATGAAGCATGATGGTGGGGTTCACTCTTCCATCCATTGGGAAGACTCATCATGATCCATTCGTTCCAGTAGCAGAAAGGTTTCCTAAAAGAATTGCTTCGTCCAATACATCCTCTACACAGTGGAAGGCACATCAGAAGACCAGATCCAGATCTAGCACCTACATTGGCATCCTATAGAGGATCAACTTGCCAAGTTTTTTGCAAAAGTTTTCACTGAGGAAAGCTTCTTCCTTTTCTGCTTAGTATGATGGTTCTTTGAGTTATTTATTGTTCTTTTGAGGGGGGGTATTTTTCCCATGAGGTTTTCTCCATTTCCTCGGTTTATGGACAGTTCTTATTTTTATCATTTATTTGATTGTAGGAGTGACCATTGGTCCTAGTTACTAGGGCCCGGGATGGATTAAGGGGGGGTGTTGGGATTTTCCTATACTCCATCCTAGTCCTAATAACATTTTCCATTTTTGAATTTTCAGTCATGCATGCATTTTTGCATGCAAGCATGCAATTGCATGCATCTCAGTCATCAGTCCCAGCACCTAGCCCTTAGTTAGCTAGCCCCGGGAGCTTCTTTCATATTAGTTTTATCCCTCCTAGTGCTTAGTGCACCCTCCTTTCACCTACCACTTGTGAAAGGAACCCTCTCTCACCTACCACTCAGTTGCACTTCAGTTAGTTGAGTTATCTTTAGATCTTTCCTTAATTTAAGGCTAGATTGACTCCTTAACTAACTACTCCGATGGACCTCTAGTGAGACTAGACTACCTATTTTGACTCCAGTTAGCTCCTCATGCACCCTCCACTGAGCCTTCTTCACTACATTAGTGCTTCCATGTGCCAGTTACACCTACCACACTTAGTTAGACTCAATTTGACACCTGGTTGACCATTACTTGTGCATTGATGACTCCACTGATGATGATGAGGACTCCTAGTTGTGCTTTGATGACACTCCACTGATATTTTGATCTATCCATGTAGGATAATTCGAATTACACCCCTGGTATTCGAATCATGTGCATTGTATCATTATTGTTTATTATTCATATTAATGAAACATGTGTGATTATTCTGCTCCTATCTGAGTTCTATTGCATCTGTGTTTTGTTGCTCATTCTTTCTGCAATTCTTTCTTGTGAGGTATTCATCGGCTCTTAGATCTGCTATGGGAATTTCACATGGACCTCTAGTTATAGAGGTAGATGCTTTTCATGTTGAATCATTAATGTTGTGTGATGTATTACTGACCATGGTCATTGATTTCTATTAAGTCTCCTTTAGAGATTAGACACCTCTAGAGTGAATTACTTAAGCCTATGATAATTTGGTCCGAGAGTAATATAATATGATCACAGCATTTGAAAAATCGTCTGAGTATAATCTGATATGATAGATAATTAAAGTTAACACATATTGATCATGAAGTAAAGATAAGAAATAAATATAAGTGCATAGAGAAAAAGAGAATTCGAATTGCTCATGAAATGACTAAGTGAACTCGAATTGTCAAGATTCAGTTAAAGCCACAATGTATGCCTTAGTTAATTAAAGAACTCACAGTGTTCACTACAAGTAAATCAATCAACATGATTTCAGTTAAATAGAGTTAACTAAGTGATGACAAAGAAGATCTAGTTAACTAAGTGTTATTGCATAATGACACTTATGTTAAAGAGAGTTAACTAAGTGATAACAAATAAGATCTATTTAACTAAGTGTTATTGCATGATGACATTTATGTTAAACTAAAATACGACACTTGAGTTGAGACACTTGCGTGATGACACTTGAGTCAGCCACCTAACTAAGTTGGAAAGATTTCAGTTAAGGGGCGAGTTCATCCTAAGAATCAGTTCAATGAGTTAATGCACTGCATGAGAAGTGGGGTGCTCTTCTTCATGCAAGATTGATACAGGAGGGCGAGTTCATCACGAAGTTAGAACATAAAAATAGAAGCCGATGCATGTGAAGAATGTTTAACTATGTTATACAGGATTGATGAATTCAATGTGAAGTGAATTCTCTTCTCTCTTGAAGGCAAGCCGCTTCTCTTTATGCAAGATATTATTCTTGCTTGTTATTAATGTTTTGGGCACATGGCAAGTTGATATAGTAGATCTATATTCTCTATTGCTCAGTATTCTCTTTTATCTAGCACCTGGGGTACCGAAATCAATCTGTTATTTTTGTAAAACACATTATTTGCTATCTATCATAATTATTGTCTGAATATTTGTTGGGGTTTTTCATCCTCGTTGTTTTGAGGGTTTTCCCCAGGGTACATATTGTGTTATGGTTGAATGTTTCATGTGATTGAATGGTTCATTGATTTAACTATTCAATATTTCCACACTTAAAGTTTTAAAGTTCAAAGCTCATCATATTTGGTTAAAAATTAACACTTTGCAACCAAACTGCATCTTTGCTTGCATGAGAAGATGCCATGTATTTATCCTCAATAGTTGACAGTGAAAAAACCAACTTCCTCCTACTCATCCAATCGACTGCTCCACCAAATAACTTGAAAACATATCCATTGTTCGAGTAGAGATCTCTATCCCAATCGGAGTTGAAAAAAACATGTATATATATTTTCTTGTCGGTTTCACATTTTCCTTGGTAGCATATTGCATAATCCATTGTTCCACACAAATAATTGAAAACTCTCTTGACTGTGATCCAGTGGTCCTTGTTGATGTATTTGTAACTTCGGAAGATATTCACTTGTAGATTGTATTTGTACTTTATTGTATCCCCAACGGAGATGTATTATTCCTCTGATTGGAAGTGTCGTCAATTGTACTTGCAAGTGTCGCAAGTTATATTGTAAATGTCGTAACTTATACTTGATGGGTTATTAGACCACCTTGACGGGGTCAGCCCTGTATGATTCATGTGGGTTAAAGGGTTATTAGACCACCCTAGTGGGGGTCAGTCCAATCAACATTATGTTAAGTGGTTAAAGTTAAAAGACAAGTGAAGTAGTGTATAAATAGAGAGTGTGTCTCTCTCATTTTACACATTCTCTCATTCACTCACTTCACATTAGTGAGAGAGAGGAGGAGTGTGCACAAGTGGAGGAGGAGTAGCTGCTGCATTCATCTATATCTTGGGGTTTGATCTTTGTGATCTTTGTATTGGTCCTTATTCTATCTCTGAGGAAGTTGCGGGGTTTTTTCACCTTCTTGGTTTTCCCTGGTGAAATGTTTTGTGTCTCTTGTCTCTTGTCTCTTATGCTTGATATGTTGTACATGTTGTTATTTCAGTTAAGATCCTAGATCAAATTGAATTAATGTTGAATAACTAACATGGTATCAGAGCTAGCCTGAAGGAAGGCATTGTATGGCATTTATGACACTTGTTGCACTTGCGACAAATTGGAAGCTAGGGCTTGATATAGCAAAAGCCATTCATCGTGGAACTTTCGCTATAAATCCATTTTGGTGAAGATTCAGGTTCTGGAACTTATATAGGTCGAAGATAACATCCCCATGTACCTTGTGTTTGAAGCACAACATCTAATTCGCTATACTTTCTATTTTATGATCCGTACAATCTAGGGTTTCTGCCTCTTCCAGATCTCAGTCATAAACAGGTGACCTAGGGAAAAAATTCATAACTTGGGATAGGAAGCTCCAATGAAATTCTGTAAAAAGTGGCAGTAAGGGAACATACTTTAGTTTCACAGGTCCACTTTTTAGAGGCCGAAGTGGAACCAGTGACATGTGGCACTCCGTACAAGTTCACTATCATGTTTCATTCCATAAATAGTCACTTTACGACATTTGGCATATATCTCTCTCAGAGAATCCATTTGAGGTAAGACCTATGGGGTTGGAAAGACGACAGGTCATGCTACCACAGGCCGAAGTTTCAGATCTCGTGGATTTGTAATTTCAGAGATGCACCAGAAAAAATAAGGCACATATTTCTGTGAAATAGAATTGGATTCTGAGCATTCTCATTTTTGGCTTATCACTGCTACGGGAAATTAGGGCTTTTGATAGAAGTGGAATTTTGGAGTGGTCTCAGCATAGGATTTCTCTCCTCAGCAAAATCAAAATTTAGAGACCAAGATCAAAGTTTTTGGTTGGGTAGAACCCCGGGATCTATCAAACCCTAGTTCGGGATTTTGATCGGTAAGGTGGAAAATTAGGGTTTCTGCAAAAGTTGAAATTTTTGGAATCTATGACCACGGCTGGATGCTGCTCAGAAAAATTGAATTTTAGAGCACAAGATTGAATTTTTTAGTTGGGCAGAAGCCCAGGCTTTATCAAACCCTAGTTCGGGATCCTGTCTAGAAGATCCGAAAGTTTCAAAGGCAATTTTGAGGGGTCAAATTTTGGAGATTTCAAAATTGAAGTATATCAGCTTGATCAGCTCAGCAAGGCGCATCTTTTCATCCAATTAGAGTTTTGAAATTCAATGTTTGAATTTTTAGGATTTCTCTGACAAACCCTAATCCAACTCCAGATCAAGTCTCAGCAAATCAAAATGGATTGAATTAATCCTAGATGAAAATGAATTGGACACCTGCATAAGTGAAGAAGTTCTAGTTCTAGAGGGAGATGAGGCTAAGGCCTTACACTAGAATGCTACAAGCAATCTCGACAGGTATGACTTGAGGAGATATAGGTATGTTTTGAAATATGTTTCATGATTAAGTTTATGATAGGTTTGTCTTCATATTATTGAGGTTAGTACAATCTTGAGTAATTTTAGACTTGTCTTATCACCCTGGTAAAATCATGAATGCATGTGAATGATAGAATACATTCATTGATTAGGGTTATGACACTTATGACTGTACTAATGCATTGTGGTGTTGTATGAGGATGATGTTGTCCGCTAACATGAAAGGTACATCAAGAAATTTCTAGATCAAGAACATATGACCATGGTGACATGAAGACAAAGACTCATCCACAGTCATGGATCACATAGAATCTCTACTTACGAGGTATGTATGTTTTGGTTCTACAATGGTTAACTTATGAGATATGCAGGTTACTAGCACAAGTCATTGAAAAGAACAAGAAGACATTATGTGGGTATGTTAGACATAACTAGCAAGCATGACAATCCAGGTATGTTTTTCTATATCAAATTAGAATCTTACCCTGTATTAGGATATTATACTTTTGTATGAATGATATGTTGAAATATTGTAACTTCTAAGAATATTATATTTGTACTTTATTATTCCGGAGATGTTTCATTCCTCCAATGGGACTTTGTCATGTATCCGGAGATGTTTATTCCTCCGTGGGAACTTGGGTTATTAGACTTCTCTAGTGGGGGTCGGCCCTATATGTGTTATGTGGATTAAAGGGTTATTTTACCACCCTTGTGGGGTCGATCCTGTCACATTATGTAAAGTGGTTAAGTTGGGGCCGACCTAGCTTGTGTAAAAGACAAGTCGGAGTTGTGTATAAATAGAGGAGGTGTGTTCCTCATTTAACACACACACTCACTTGTGAATAGCGCATAGGTGAGGGACATATTTTATATGGAGGAGAAGGAGCTCATGTATAGGGTTTACATATTTGTATTTGATGGTCATCTATATTGAGGAAGCTTTGCTGGGTTTTCTACCCCATGAGGGTTTCCCAGGATAAATCTGTGTCTCTTGTGTTTATGTTGTGCTTGTTGTTCTTTTAGTGATCCTGTATATGCTATTGTTGTGAAATGAAATGCAATGCTGATATTTTCTGTCTTAGCATTTAAATCTTAACATGGTATCAAAGCTAGCCTGAAGGAAGGCAATGTATGGCACTTACGACACTTGCTTCACTTGCGACAATTTGAAGGTTAGGGTTTTGTATAGAAAAAAACCAGTCATTGTGGAACTTTCGCTATAAATACATTTTGGAGAAGGTTCAGGATCTAAAACCTTTACAGGTAGTATATAACATCCCCATGTACCTTGTGTCCAAAGGACACCCTCAGATTTGTTTTACATTGTGAGTTATGATCAGTACAAGTTAGGGTTTCTGCCTCTTCCAGATCTCAGTCATAATCAGGTGACCTAGGAAAAAAGGTCATAACTTGGAATAGGAAGCTCCAAATGAAATTTCATAAAAAGTGACAAGTAGAGAACGGACTATAGTTTCTCAAATAACGTTTTCAAAGGAAGAAGTTGAACCAGTGACACGTGGCATGCCGTACAAGTTCGCTCTCCTGTTTTATCCCATAAACAGGTCACGTTGCGACACTTGGCATAACTCTCTCTCAGAGAATCCAATTGAGGTCAGAACTATGGGGTTGGAAAGAGGACAGGTCGGGATACCATAGGAAGAAGTTTCAGACCCTGTGGATTCATAGTTTCAGAGTTACACAAGAAACAATCAGGTGCATATTTCTGTCAAAACAGATTTTGATTTTGAGCACCTTCATTCTTGAATCATCACTGCTGTGGGAAATTAGGGTTTCAGAGAAAGTTGGAATTTTTGGAATCGGATTCCACGGATGAATTATCCTCATCAAAAACTAAATTTAGAGACCAAGATCAAAATTTTTGGTTGGTCAGAAGGGTGGGCTTGATCAAACCCTAGTTTGGGATTTTGATCGGAAAGGTGGAAAATTAGGGCTTCTACAAAAGTTGGAATTTTTAAAGTCTGTGACCATGGCTGGAAGCTCCTCAGAAAAATCAAAGTTTAGAGCTTTGGATTGAGCCTTTTGATTGGGCAGAAGGGTGGGTTTCATCAAACCCTAGTTCGGGATCCTATCTAGAAGATCCAGAAGTTTCAAAAGCAATTTTGAGGGGTCAAATTTTGGAGATTTCAAAATTGAAGTATGCTAGCTTGATCAGCTCAGCAAGGCGCATCTTTCCATCCATTCAGAAGTTTGAAATTCAAAGTTTGAATTTTTAGGGTTTCTCTAACAAACCCTAATCCAACTCCAGATCCAATTTCAGCAAATCAAAGTGGATTGGGTTAAAAGCAATCCTGACAGGTATGACTTGAGGAGATACAGGTATGTGTTCATGATTAAGTTTATAATATGCTTGTCTTCATATGATTGAGGTTAGTACAATCTTGATTAATCTTAGAATTGTCTTATCACCCTAGTAAAAGTATGAATGCACGTGAATGATAGAAGACATTCTTTGATCAAGGTTATATGATTGTACTAATGCACCTGTGGTGTTGTATGAGGATGATGTTGTCTGCTAACAAAAGACAGGTACATAAAGAAAGACAAATCAAGTTCTATGACCATGATGACATAAAGACAAAGACTTATCCATAGTCTTTAGAAGCTCTACTTACGAGGTATGTATGACTTTGTTCTACTATGCTTAACTTATGAGATTTGCAAGTTCTGGAACAAGGTCTCTAAATCATTGAAGAGAATAAAGATATTGTTTGGGTATGTTAGACATAACTAAGCATGTATACTAATCCAGGTATGTTTTCCTATGTCAAGTTAGAATCCTACTTTGTGCTAAGATCTTAGTATACCCATGTATTGAATGATCATGAACATACATATTCAAGATTACTTAGAATCATAATGTTGTGATAATATTGAGTTTATACTAATGAATGTATGATTATGTATGAGATCATGATGATGACACTAGTGCACACTTAAGCATGCATAGTGGTCAAGGATGGATAGAAGCTCATGACATGGAAGGGAAGTAGAGACCAAGAAAGAAGCAACCTCACAAGACATAAAAAGATAAGTATTTGAATTACTTAATAGTCTATGATATTGCTTGTAATAGTTGTATGCATTCCTAGAATATATCGTTCTAAGTATTCATATAGCATTGAACAGTATACTACTAATATACATATGATTGGTAAGTTGGACAAACATTCCATTGTTGCTTGTCTAGAATGAAACCTCTTTGCTGACATGTTGAGAGTTGTGCGCGCTCTCGATAGTATGTTCTGGAAGAGATGGAAGGCATCTAGATAACCACTGTATGTATACAGGATATGGAAAAGTGTTGTGCCAAAGTATTGGTCAAGATAGTTGCATAACTATGTAAACCATATTTGTATGCATAATAGGTTATCATGTCAACATGATTTGATGATTATGAAATATTACTAATCATGTAATTAACTTTGATTTGTAGGAAAGATCATGAAGAATGATGAACACCGAACAAGTGATGGATGAATACTTACAAATCAAACATACTATAGAAAGCTCGTGGCTAGAAGATTCTCTTAGAAAGAGAAAGAGGATCATGACGAGATGTTTGCTCCAAGAAAGACCATTCTCTTAATGGTGTAATTGAAGAAGAAGTGTGAATCGAGAAAACTCCCAGGATTCAATTGAAGAAAGCCCTGTATGGGTACCTAGGATCGATAGTCATTTGATGAGCTTAATGATCACCATGGGTGATGCGGATTTCAACCTTTGCTACAAGGTTGAAGATGGTTTCTATATACATATGACATTCTTCTCTTAGATGGATGCAAGAAGGAACTCACCACAAGAGTTTGAAAGATCTTGAGGCCCATATCAGTAGACCCATTTGATGGGAGATGGCACGGATAGATATGCAAAAGATCACTCAATGCAAAGTGTGAATGATGTTCAGTCACAGAGGGAGAATTGACAAGATTGGGATTTACCAGAAGTAAAGTTGATCCTAACCTTTACCTTAAGGTTATGGATGATACTATTATTGTATGTGGATGATCTCTCTCTAACAGGGAATGAGAAACAGATCATGGAAAGCAAGAAGAAGCTAGCTGCAGAGTTCTAGATGAAAGATCTCGGATTGATGAATTACTTCCTAAGTTTGGAAGTATGGCAAGGCTCAGAAGGAATCTTTTGATATGTTGGAATGTAAAGCCATGGCCACTCCCATGGATTCCAACTTGAAGCTGTTAGCGGATGACTCATCAGAGTTAGTGGATGTGACTCTGTACAGACAGATTATTGGGTCATTGATGTATCTAACGAATACCAGGCCAGATATATGCTTTGCGATGAACACCTTGAGTCAGTATCTAGTGGAACCTAGACGAGTTCACTTGATAGCTGCAAATCATGTGATGAGGTACCTGAAGGGTACGATAGATTTTGGTCTATGTTATCATGGGGATCATGACTTCAGGTTGTATGGGTACACAGATGTTGATTGGGCAGGAAGTGTATCAGACAGGAAGAGTACATCGGGTGGATGTTATTGTCTGGGATCTGCCATGATCTCGTGGTTTAGCAGGAAGTAGTATAGTGTGGCTCTCAACACAGCTGAAGTGGAATATATAGCTACTTGCTTTGCTAGTTGTGAAGCAATATGGCTTCGGAAGTTTTTATCAGGATGGTTTGACTTAGAGATGGAACCCACTGTGATCCTGTGTGACAACCAGAGTTGTATCAAGATGGTAGAGAATCCAGTGTTCCATGATAAGTCAAAGCACATAGAGATCCGATATTTTTATATACGGGATATGGTGCAGAAAGGAGCTATCAAGCTCGAGTATGTGAGCATTGACGAACAAGTTGCTGATGTATTGACCAAACCTCTATCTCGAGTAAAGTCTGAGTATTTCCGAGACAAACTTGGTGTAGTTCAGAAGGACCCTCCTCGAAAGGGGGAGTGATATGGTCGTTGATGATGAGATTGCCTGTATCGACGGTAAGGTCGATGATGTGGATACTTGTATCGATGATGAGGATACTGTATCGAAGATATGGATACTTGTATTGATGATGAGGATACTGTATCGATGATATGGATACTTGTATCGATGATGAGGATACTGTATCGTTGATGTGGATACTGTATTAATGAGGATATTGTATTGTTGATGTGGATACTTGTATTGATGATGAGGTTTCCGGTTATGAGGATGAGGTCGATGCATGGTACTTAGAATTTTTCTAAGTGGACAAGGAGGGATTGTATCATCCTTGGACTTTGGTCCCTGAATAGATCCGTAGACAGATGTCTCTGAGAAGTGGTCCTTAATGGATGAGAGGGATTGTATCATCCCCGGACTTCGGTCCCTGAATTGATCCGTAGACTCTTGTCTTCGAGAAAGATGTTGGTGAATGATGTAATGTGTGTTCCTGGATTGCTCAGTAGTGGGTGATCATTCAAAAAACCTATAATGATATAATGTTCGCTCCTGGATTAGCAGGTGGTCATTCACAGGTTGTAAATCCTAGATTTGATCTAGGTCATACCCCAGTTGAAATAGTACTGGCTCTATGGTTGACTGGAATGATGTAATGTTTGCTCCTGGACTGCTCAGTGTAGCAGCAGGTGATCATTCGCAGGTCCTGTAATGATGTAATGTTCACTCCTGGATTGCAGCAGGTGATCATTCACAAGTGATAAAATCCTAGATTTAATCTAGGTCACATCCAGTATGAAAAAGGACTGGCACTATGGTTGGGATTGCATCATCCATGAATGCTTGGTTCAAAATGCACGTGATGGGGATTGCATCATCCCAGAACCACTAGTTCAAAATGTACGTGATGAGGATTGCATCATCTCGGAACCACTAGTTCAAAATGTACATGATGGGGATTGCATCATCTCGGAACCACTAGTTCAAAATGTACGTGATGGGGATTGCATCATCCAGGAACCACTAGTTCAAAATGTATGTGATGGGGATTGCATCATCCCGGAACCACTAGTTCAAAATGTACATGATGGGGATTGCATCATCCCTGGACTTCGGTCCCTGAATTGATCCGTAGATATATGTCTCTGAGAAGTGGTCCCTAGTGGACGAGAGGGGATTGCATCATCCCCGGAATTCAGTCCCTAAATTGATCTGTAGACATATGTCTTCGAAAAAAAAAGGTCCTTAGACTCTGTCTAAGTTGACGAGTGGACTGCATCATCCCTAGACATGTTATGGTGTCTTAAATGGATCATGTGTATTGCAAGGTATGCTACTATGATGATGTTGATTGTGATGGTCTAGATGACGATGTTGATGATCGTGTGATGACGATGCTGATGATCGTGAGATGACTATGCTAATGATCGTATGATGACGATGTTGATGATCGTGTGATGACGATGCTGATGATCGTGTGATGAGGATGCTGATGATCGTGTGATGACGATGCTGATGATCGTGAGATGACGATGTTGATGATCGTATGATGACGATGCTGATATCGTGTGATGATGATGCTGATGATCATGTGACGATGATGTTGTTGATCGTGAGGATCCAGATGATGATATTGCTGTAGCTGTTCAAGTGCTGCAGAAGATGAAGATTCAGTACTGAAGATGTTGATGTTCAAGTAACTGCTTGAGTTACTGATGATGAATAAAGAAAGCTTCCAATGATTTATAGATGTATCATGTATGATGTAGTTGATGACTCCTTGCTCCAGCAGATGTTGTTATAATATCCTTCTCGTTAAGGGGGAGTGTTGAAATATTGTAACTTCTAAGAATATTATATTTGTACTTTATTATTTCGGAGATGTTTCATTTCTCTGATGGGACTTTTTCATGTATCTGGAGATGTTTATTCCTTCGTGGGAACTTGGGTTATTAGACTTCTTTAGTGGGGGTCGACACTGTATGTGTTATGTGGGTTAAAGGGTTATTAGACCACCCTTGTGGGGTCAGCCCTGTCACATTATGTAAAGTGGTTAAGTTGGGGCCGACCTAGCTTGTGTAAAAGACAAGTCGGAGTTGTGTATAAATAGAGGAGGTGTGTTCCTCATTTAACACACACACTCACTTGTGAATAGCGCATAGGTGAGGGAGAGATCTGTTATGGAGGAGAAGGAGCTCATGTCTAGGGTTTACATCTTTGTATTTGCTGGTCATCTATATTGAGGAAGCTTTTCTAGGTTTTCTACCCCATAAGGGTTTCCCAGGATAAATCTGTGTCTCTTGTGTTTATGTTGTGCTTGTTGTTCTTTCAGTGATCCTGTATATGCTATTGTTGTGAAATGAAATGCAATGCTGATATTTTCTGTATTAGCATATTAAATCTTAACATGATAATGATTATTCTTAAAGTTAGAAGTTTAAGTAATCAAGGGTTTATGCGTATTATGTTTCTTACTTTGATTGATGATATGACTAACCAGAAGAGTCCTATGGTCAAATAAGAATATGCATGAGTAAAAGAAGTCTTCCTTGAAACCTTGAATACTAACACTTATTACCTATGTATGAAATGATCATGACCATACATAAGATTATTTAGAATCATAATGTTTTGATAGTATTGAGATTATACTAATGTATGTATGGTTTTTTTTTTTTCCTCGGAAAAAATCGTAATTTTATTATCGAAGATACAAAATTACATTCTGCAGATATATGGAGAGCATAAACTGCTCCATACATTGTCACATATGAGTGGTTACAGAAAAAGAGCTCGGGAACAAACCCTCATTGCCCCGAAAAATGGAAAATAGAAAAAAAACTGTAAACAGAACATTTCCGTCAAGACGGCAAACCCCAAACTCCAGAGAAAGGGTGCCCCACTAACGTCAGCCTCCGATAACCCTAGGCACCAAGTATCCTCAGCAAGGCAGCAGCGCCCCTGCCTCTAAATACGTCAAGGCCGAAAACCTCATCAGAAGAAACAGTAGGTCCATGTCAGTGGACTGAGCAGCAAGACCAATGGATCTCCCAAACCGGTGAACAATCAGCCGGCATCCCCTGATGAAGCAGACAAACCCCCGTAACTAGGTGCAGACTGCCATAGCACGCTGGAGTTCCCAGATACCAAAAATATTCAGACGCCTCCACCATAAACAACCACCAGTCGATCCGCATCTCCCAGGATCCGCCTCCACTAATGGCACCTCTCCATCATACAGCCGCCAGCCTCCCCAACAGCAAAGGCAGTCTTTAAGACAGAGCTCCCTGTAGCGTTAAAGGAGAGGTGGCGACGTGAAAGGGAGCAGCACCAATAATAGACGGCAAATCCTGAAAACCAAGAGCAGAGCCAGCCCTCCACAGAAAATCCATCCCATCCGAAACCCTCTTCGAAGTATGCAGGAGATCTATGTCTGTGGACAAGCAGCAGACTCGATAGACCTCCCAAACCAGCGAAAAATGGCTAGCAAGCAGACCCCAGATGAAGAAAAAACTAGAGCAGACCACCGTTGGAGCCTCCACCGGAAGAAAGGGCACCGCCCTTCAGGAAACCTGCAAGAAAGAAACGCAGCTAAGCATGGAGAAGGAGGGGCGGCTGGGCCAAGCCCTAGCCGCCCAAACTGAAAACTAAAACGCCTCTGAAAACCAACGACTAGCTCTAATGTATGTATGGTTATGTATGAGATCTTGAGGATAACAAAATGGTGACACTAGTGCACACTTAAGCATGCATAGTGGTCCAGGATGGATATAAGTTCAAGGATAGATAATCCAGTAAGCAAAGATCAAGAGGGAGCACACTCCAGTAGTTCCTACAAGGAAGCAAAGATTGAGAGGGAGTCCACCCAACAACCAAACAAAGATAAGTATTTCAATTGTCATTTATTATATATTTGATTACTTAAATTATGTTGTTCAGTCATGTACATACTTATGTTCCTAGATTTAGGATGTATATTATGCATTATAGAAAAGTTTCATTAATGAACAAGATACTACTAATATGCAAGTAATGGGTAAGTGGCCTATGGTACTGTACAACATTCCATTGCTACTTATCTAGAATGAAACCTCTTTGCTGACATGTTGGGAGTTGTGTACACTCTTAACAATGTTCTAGTAGAGACGGAAGGCATCTAGAAAATTACGAGATATGGATAAATGTTGTATTGAAGCATTGGCTAAGATAATTGCATGACTGTATGACATATGTCTTTATGCGTAAGAACTTGTTCTGAAAAAATATGAGAAGTTTCTAATGTGATCCAGTGGTCCTTGTTGATGTATTTGTAACTTCGGAAGATATTCACTTGTAGATTGTATTTGTACTTTATTGTATCCCCAATGGAGATGTATTATTCCTCCGATTGGAAGTGTCATCAGTTGTACTTGCAAGTGTCGCAAGTTATATTGTAAGTGTCATAACTTATACTTGATGGGTTATTAGACCACCTTGATGGGGTCGACCTTATATAAGTCATGTGGGTTAAAGGATTGTTAGACCACCCTAGTGGGTGTCAGCCCAGTCAACATTATGTTAAGTGGTTAAGTTGGGTCCGACCTAGTTAAAGTTAAAAGACAAGTGAAGTAGTGTATAAATAGAGAGTGTGTCTCTCTCATTTTACACATTCTCTCATTCACTCACTTCGCATTAGTGAGAGATAGTAGGAGTGCAAACAAGTAGAGGAGGAGTAGTTGCTGCAGTCATCTATCTCTTGGGGTTTGATCTTTGTGATCTTTGTATTGGTGCTTATTCTATCTTTGAGGAAGTTGCGGGGTTTTTCACCTTCTTGGTTTTCCCCGATGAAATGTTTTGTGTCTCTTGTCTCTTTTCTCTTATGCTTGATATGCTGTACATGTTATTCTTTTAGTTAAGATCCTAGATCAAATTGAATTAAATGTTGAAAAACTAACAGTCCTTTCCAAGTGTTGACATATATTTGCTCAATACTCCCACTACATGGGAAATATCAGGTCAAGTACATACCATTGCATACATTAGACTACCTACAACACTAGCATAGGGAACATGTGTCATGCACTCTATCTCTTCCTATGTCTTAGGACAATGTTCAACATATAGCTTAAATCCTATAGGAATAGGGACCTTGATCGGTTTGCACTCTTGCATGTTGAAGTTTTTCAAAGCTGTCTCAACATATTTACTTTGAATTAACTAGAGCCTTCTATATGCTCGATCTCTCTTTATTTCAATTCCAATAATGAAATGAGTTGCACCGAGATCCTTCATGTCGAACTTTAAGAAGAACTTTAGTTTCACCTCATTGATTAGATTCATGTTATTTTTTATCAACAACATGTCGTTGACATACACAATTGCATATATAAAGTGATCACCGAATTTATTTCCATACACACAATGATCAAACTTACTTCTCAAAAACCCCAACTGCTGGATATACATATCAAAATTTTGGTACCACATCCTGGGTGATTGATTTAAACCATAGAGAGACTTCTTGAGCTTGTAGACTAGCTCCTCCTCTCCTTTCATTGTGAATCCTTCAGGTTGCTTCATATAAACTTTTTATTCAAGATCACCATGAAGAAATAATATCTTTGAATCCATCTGTTCTATATCAAGATCAAATGTTGCAACTGAAGACATTAGTACCCTAATGGAAGTTAACTTTGCAACATGAGAAAAAATCTCACCAAAGTTGAATCCCTCAACTTGGGAATATCCCTTTGCTACCAATTGAGCCTTGTACTTCTTGACTTGTCTAGATGCATTCATATTTTTCTTAAATACCCACTTAATGGCGGCATGTTTCCTTCCATTTGGTAATGTGACCAGATCCCATGTTTTATTCTCCCTCAAGGAATCGATTTCTTCTTCCATGGCCCTTTTCTAGAGCTTACCCTCTGTTGAGTTGATCACTTACTTTACCAACTTGGGATCATCTTCAATGGTAGATAACGCAAAACCAAATTTAAAATCATGTGGATTGTACCTTTCAAGTTGTTGCTTTGCTTGACTGGACCTCCTGATGACCAAAGTCTGTTGTTCCACCTCTTCGTTGGATTTAGTCAACTCATTTGAATCTAGGTTTTGATCGTTCATTTCAAAATCCTTCTTTTCTGGTTCTTTTTCTCTTCTGGCCTCTTCAAACATGGAAGTACCTCTGATTTATCTAAATATTACATCTCTACTATAAACGACCTTCCTTGTGAGCGGATTCCACAGCTTATACCCCTTAACTCCATCCTTATACCCGATAAACATGCATTTCTCAAACTTGTTGTTGATTTTGATTCTTTTCTCCTTTGGGACATGCACAAAGGCATAACACCCAAAGAATTTGAGATGTGCAAGAGAGGGATTCTTACCATCCCATGCATCATATGGAGTCTTGTCGACTAGATTCGTCGATGGTGACTTATTTACCATGTAACATGCAGTGTTGACTACTTATGCCTGTAATTCTTGTGTGGTATTGTTAACAACTAAAATTTGTTCACTTGACTTGTCATCAGCCCTGTCACCCGCATATGCCATCACTCCATCTCATTTACACCCCTTGGAAATTGAGAAAGCATTAAAAATCTCAAAAAATGAAATTCAACCTTAAAAGAGACACTTTAAAAATAGTTCGCTCATATTCCCTAGATAATAGCAACCCAAATCACTCATATTTATTTGATAAGAGCAACCCAAGTCGCACAAAACCTCCAAAACAGTGTGACCCAACCTCCGAGATTGTTTCTTGGTTCTCTCTTCTTCATGTCCAACAAAATGGAAGGAAGATTGACATGAGTCTCTACATGGCCTCAGTCAGGTGACGAATCCTGAACCCAAAAACCTATCCCAGGCTCTCACCATGGCCACTAATATACTTATAAAATGCTCTCAAAAGTCCCTCATTACACACAATTCTCTATCCCTTTGCTCAATTCGTCATTCTTGTTAAAGAAATGTAACTGCGGAAGATATTCTAATTGTATTTGTTTATTGTATTATTATTATTCCTCCTCCGGGAGATGTCATTGATGTAATTGGTCATGTAAGAGTCATTTAAAGAGTCAATGTAAACCCTAGAAGTTGTGTCATCCTAGAAGAATCCAGAAAAATCTATTTTATTATGTAATTGATAGGTCAGCCCAGTAAACTAGGAGAGGTTGGCCCAGTTAGGGTAAAAAGTCGCCCAACTAAACAATATAAATAGAGAGGTTGAGTTTGTCATTTGTACCACTCATGCACTCACTCAATATCACATAGGAGAAAGAGATGAGTTCGTTGGTGAAGGAGAGAAGTTGTTTTCTCTTGGGGCTTTTATATTGTCTTGGTGAATTCTATATTGAGGAAGTTTTGTTGGGGTTTTCTCCCTTGTGGTTTCCCTAAGAGAAATTTTGTGTTCTTTGTGCTTCTATGCTTGTATTTATTTCAATGATCCTATTTTTTAATGTTATTATTCTAAACAAAGTAAAAACTTAACATGGTAACAGAGCAGTCCTGAAAGAGAACATTGTGCAGCTGTTGCCTAGGGTTTCCATTTTCGAAAACTAGTCATCTTGGAATTTTCGCTATAAATAACTTTTGGAAAAGGTTCAGGATTTGAAAATTGGAAAGTCCAAAGATGAAATGTTCATGTACCTTTTTTGCGAGTTTCAACCTCAGATTCGTTGTACTTTAGGAGATATGATCCATGAACATTAGGGTTCCATCCTCCTCCAGAATTCAGTTTTAAAAAGGTGACCTAGGGAGAAATGCTATATCTCGGGCTAGGAATATCCAAATCAAATTTCATAAGATGTTCCAGAAAGTGCGCGGAATTATTTTTCTCTGGACTGGGTTTTAAAACCCAAATATGAAATAGTGTGTTAATGCTGAAATTGTTTTCAGTTTTATGTGTTTCTTTTAGAATTATTTGAACTTTATTTTCCTTTGTTTACCCATGGTTTTGATTATCTTTTCAATTTTTATTATTTTTTATTGTTTTATTTTCTTGTCTAAAATATTTCAGATGGCTTATGCAACATGATATTTCTCTCAAAGTCTTTAATTATACCTATTTAGCTTTATTATAAAGCTTATAACCAATATCTAACCTTTATCCAAAGTTCATTTGTCAAATGGGTCATGTTTAAAGATTCTTGTAGCGCAAAGTTCAAAACAGACCCTTAATGCGCTACAGGAATTTGATATGATGAAAGATCATGGTTATTCATGCTGAATGGTGGCTTGTTATGAGTTACGATGACTTGAGATGCTAAAAAACATGTTGAGGAATGATGATAGTTGCAAGTTCTATTACATTCCATCATTGAGAGAGATCGGGGTTTGAAGTGCCACAAGTCCATTTAGGGATCTCAAAATGCAAAAGATGAAGACATTTGTAACTGAACGCGGTTAGTCCTAGATCTTTGAACATTTGTCACCTCTGTTTTTCCTCAGAAGCTTCATTAACAAACTTGCAGTTATAAGATGGGAAAAAGTGGCGAGATTAACAGGATAGAACCGCTGGACACGAAGTGGGCTACGCAATTTCCAAAATGTGCAGACTTGTTTAAAATAGTTGGATGGTTCAATTTCTTAGAGAAAGTTACTGGGTTTAATGAAGAAGTTTCGATTTACTTTGCAAAGAATTTGACTGATGATGTTATTAAGTTCAAAACCTTAAGATTTCAGCTCACGGAAGTCTTAATTTTTGAAGCTACTGGCATCGCCATGGATGGGGAATTGTGGTTCAAAAAAGTTCCTTTCAAGTTTGACCCAAATCCTTTCTTGCTACCAGGAAATGAAACTCTAAATTGGAGCAATGGAGTTCATATAACAAATTTTCAACTAGAATGGAGGGAGGTGCTCGGCATTATACAAGCCTACATTACATGTGAGGGCAGGTTCTCAATGGTTTTTAAATACCATGTTAGGTTTTTGATGCATCTTAAATTACACTGTAAAATAAATTTGCCCTACTTCTTGTACAAGAGCATCCAAAAATGCCAAATAAGGTGAAAGCGCATCCTGATCATACAAGGCGATCCATATTTCATCATGGACTTATAAAGCTGATCATTCAAACAGTATTACAGAAGGAAAAGAAGACCTTGGTGCATTTTATATTCTAGTCTGGATTTATGGCTGAACAAGATGAGCGTATAAATAAGAATAGGTCTAAAAAGAAAGGTAAAAAGGGTAAGAAGGGAGTTCTGATACAAGAAATTTCTGAAAAGCCTCTGTCACAAGAAAAATTTAAAAGTCTTGAAAAGGAGGAGCAGGTTAATGTAGTTGAAGAAAAACAAGAACACTGTTAAGAAAATCAAGAACTGGAGAAGAAAATTAGTCTTACTGCCGAACAAGTTCAAAGTCCATCAGAACAAGGTATAATTAAGGACCTAGTTTTACAATCTTCTGCAGATAATACAAAAGACAAAAGTTTGCAGGATATAGACTTTCAAGCAGATGCAAACCTCCTCATGTAGTTAAGAGAATCAAGTTGGAAGTTTAGAACAAGATAAGCTACGAAGAATAATATGGAAAAAGGGTCAAGTTCTAATAAGAAGACAGAATAGATAACTTTAATTCAAAGTTCTTCAAGTGATGAAGAGGAGGAAGATAAATCAAATTCTTAGCAGAATCAGATGAGCATACAGCAGGATTGTACAATGGTAGAAGAAGCATATGAAGAAGTTAACAAATTTGAAGAAGAAGAAATTATTCTCAAGATGGAACAAGATGAATTTGAAATTGCAGAAAGAATGACAAAGGATAAATATGAAGAAGATTTAATCTTCAAAAAACTAGATATTCCACCTTTCACATCTCAAGACACTACTTTTCCAGGAGAGGTAAACATATGCTCAGAGGTTGAAAGTCTCAGAAAGGTTCAGGAGCAACATCAAGCAGAAATATTGTTTCTTAATGAGTCAAATGATAGGCTTACAAAGACTAATAAACATTTGAGGGAAGACTTAGGAGAAGCTAATGCTCATTATCAAGAATTGATCATTATGGCCAAAAAAGCTCTACAGAGGAAAAGGGAAGCAAAGGTTCAAGCTGATGTCTTAAACAGGTAGGTGCAGAATGAGAAAGAGAAGAACCAGCTTTTGTTGAAGAAAATCAAAGATTTAGAAGCAGAATAGCCTCAACATAACAAAAGGTCTCATGCACTCGACAAAATTGCCATGTTAGTGGAAGCTACTAGAAAGGCTTCTTAGTGCCTAGTTTATTACTGCATTCTCATTTTTGTATTAAATATGTAATTGTTAATAGTTAAGTTTTTAGAAAAAACTCAAAGTTATCTTAACTACTTTATGTAACTAGTTTTGAGACCTAAACCTAAAGTAGTTACAAACTACTCTTTTCGAAAATGCATAAAAGGGAGTAAAGGAGGAGGTAGTAGGGTTCGATTTTTTGGTTTCAAGAAGCAATATATAGTGATGATATTGAAGCTTACAAGACTCTCATGTAAGTCCTGAAGACTGAGATTAATATATATATGTTATAAGCCATTTTATCTTGTTTGATTGAGTTTTTATTTCTGATCAGTTTGATCATTCAAAATATGATTTCATTTTCTATTTTAATGTTATTAATCCAGTGAATGCTTATGTGTTGTAGATAAAAACCTATTTATATGGTTATGAATGTGATGGTTTATATTTACCTTGTTTAAATTTATGATCTCAGTTCTTAAATGAATTCCATGATTTAGTAACTTGTTTTAGTTTGATTTCCTTTTATTTTCTTGAAATTGAAACCTTCAAACCAACAAATTACAAAAACAAAATCCTATTTCATGCTTGTATTGTTGCGATTGTGTTAGCTTGATCCTTTGTAGTCTAGGATCAATTTCTAGCACAAACATATTTGGCGCCGTTGTTGAGGACGGAAGTGAAGTTTCATCTTCCCTGGGATATTTTTATTGTTCTGGTTTTGAGGTGAACAGGACCAGAGGTTTCTATTTCAAACTATAGTTTCACCAAAGTAGTGTTCCACAGTGGCTTCCAGGAGGTCTGGGACTAGAGGGAAGTCGACTTCACCTTTACACCCAAGGGTGTCAGATCCCATAAATATTTGAAAGAAAGCTAAACAAGAGTTACATAATACTTCTTTTGGAAGATCCCAATCTTCCCCATCTTTACTTTCTCTTGGTCAACCACGGTCTTTATCTTCATTTCTGTATTCTTAACCGAAATTAGAAGAGGTAGATATTCAGACTTTTACCAATCCATTGTCTCCTAAAAATCTCAAAATAGAATTGTTTCCATTATTACAGTTTAAAGCTAATATTCCTACTATTTAGATCAGTTCAGTTAAAACCAATAAACCTTTGTCCTCAACCAATCAGACTACTTAAAAAATGGAAGCTCAGCAATTGGACATGATGGATAGAATGATAGCTGCTAGGTATGCTCCTTTAGTGCTTCCATAGCCTTTAAATGCTCTTCCAGTGGGTGATTACCAAAAATATTTACCTAGGTTTAATGGGCTGGGAGAAACAACTGCAGAGGAACACTGGAATGCATTCCTTAGTTATGCTGGTAACCAAAATATAGAAGCAAAAGATGTCTGGATGTGAATGTTTGTGCAGAGTTTGGATGGTGATGTTAGAAAATGGTTTAGGGAGCTACCAAAAAACTCAATAACCCTTATAGAAGAATTACAAGATGTTTTCATGAGACAATGGGGAGATACTAAGGATCATACATACTATATTACTGAGTTTGAATCCCTGAAGAGAAAAAATGATGAAACAATAGTTGACTTTTCAAAACACTTCAATAAAATGTATGGAAGAATTCCAGTGGAAATTAAGCCTTCAGAAACCTTGGCTAACTGACATACGCAAATGCATTTGATCATGATTTTTCTTTGCACCTGAGAGAAAGGAGACCTATAGCATTACTGAATATGCAAGAAGCTGCCCTAGAGGTTGAATGCAACATTTTGGCTTCTAATAGACTTAAGGATCAGTCAGACCATCAGTTTCATGAACAAAAGGGTAAGAATGTAGTAATGCCTACAACCACTACATCAAAGAAGGAAGAAAGTCAAATAGATGAAGTGAATAAGATAATTAAAACCTTGACTACAAAGTGAGTAGATTGGAATTTGAGAAGAACTCGAATAAACCTTTTCAAGATGGAGAAAGAAATCCCAATCAAAGCCCTAATCAATTCAGAAGACAATTTGTACCAAGATTCATCCCTCAGGAAAGGAGAAACAATGATATTCAGAGGGAGAGAAGAGAAAATGAAGACCAGAGAGTTCCTCCCCCTTTCCAAAATAATTTTATAGAAGAAGTTGAACATGTGGAAGATGTGCAGTATGAGGATGATTCAAATCAAAATTTAAACTATTTTGGGGAGTTATCATCTGAAGGTTTTACAACTGAATGCAGCTATTAGAATTCTGAGTATTATGATTTATATGATTATCAGGAAGGAAGTGATCATCATCCTCAAGTTTAAGCTAGTATATGTCAGACTGATCCAAAAAAGTCTTATAATTTGAGGTTAGACCCTAAACAAGTTGTTCAAATTCCAAAAAAGAAAATAGTTCCACCTGTTAGACAGCTTCCTAATCAAACACAGGGAAAGAAACAAGACCATAGTGATCAGACCAAAGCAACAGAAATTGAAGAAATCAACAAAAATACACAAGTTTTTAACTTTGAGAATGAATTGTGCAAAATCAAGGTTCCAGTGCCATTGGCTGAGTTAATGAAGACTCCTTGTTTTAGAGATTCAGCATGCAAGTTGTTGAATGTTCCAGTTAATTCTTCTCCTTCAGATACAGTAAATTTACAGGAAGAACATCCAACAATAATCCTTGGGTCTGCTTCATCTGAAAATCCTGAAGGTGTTTCAACTTTTCCTCCACCTTTTTATATAACCTTGATTGTCCATGACCAAATGATTCACAATTGCCTTCTAGATTCTGGAGCCTCACATAACTTGATGCCTAAAGAAGTTATGGAAGCCCTTGGTTTGAGTGTCACGAAGCCATACCATGATTTATTTGCATTTGACTCTAGAGCTGTGAAATGTCTAGGAGTGATAAAGGATCTTGTGGTTAATCTTTCTCAATTACCAATGAAGAGTGTTATAATGGATGTAGTAGTTGCTAACATATCCCCTAAGTTTGGCATGCTGCTATCAAGGTCCTGGGAAAAGAAAGTAGGTGGTACATTACAAATGGATTTGGCTTATGCAACAATTCCAATGTTTGGTGGAGAGAATCGAAGATTGTACAGGGAATTACAGTATGCTTTCATAGTCACAGATGATAAGAATCCAACTAATCATCCCCTTTATTCAGTAGATGAAGAATTGGGTTCTTGTATGCTTCATTTTAGTGATGAAAGTATAGCTGGGGTACTGCAGGTAGAAAAGGAAGAATCAGTCAAACCTATAATTGAAATGATGAGTTGTGGCAGATGTATTTCGATGGCTCTTCATGTAAAGAAGGAGCAGGAGATGGCATTGTTTTGATTTCTCCTGGTGGAGAGGTAATTAGTTTGATGTATAATTGGAATTTGTCACTACCAACAACACAACAGAATATGAGGCATTGATACTTGGTTTAAGGGCTGCGAAGGATTTGGGAATTCAACAAATTTCTATTTATGGCGACTCTGAATTAGTTGTCCAACGGGTGAAGGGAAAATATTAGGTAAAGTAGGATTTGTTGAAGGTTTATAGAAATAAGGTTTGGGATATGATTGACAATTTTTTCATAGCATTCAATATTTCTTTTATTCCCAGAGATCAAAATCAGACAGTTGATTCATTAGCTTTTGCAGCCACACATTTCAAGATTCCAAAGCATACTCAGCTGAAATATCCAATTGAAGTTAAATATAGACCCTCAGTGCCAGACAATATAAAACAGTGGAGAGCTTTTGAGGATGATGTGGAGATTAAAAAATTCTTGGAATTAGCTGGAGAGTTTTCCAATTCTCTAATTGATCAGGATCAAGATGAGGAGATAGATGACATTGCTGCATACACTGAAAATACATTTGTTGATCATAGAATTATTGAATTGAAGGGGAATTTCATTCCTAAGGGTTTGGTTCCCCTTGAGAGAATTTTTTCCAAAGATGACACTCTAATGAAACCTTCAATGCAATCTTCAGAAGAGAATATCATGAGTTGTGACATTGGTACATAGGAGCTGCCCAGAATGGTGAAAAATTCTAAGTCTCTTACAATTGAGCAAAGAAACATGTTCATTGCATTGTTGAAGAGGGTTGTTGATATTTTTGCTTGGTGCTATGAAGATTTAAGAACTTATGACACTAGTATTATTCAGCATAAGGTGCCTTTGAAACCAAATGTGAAACCCTTTAGACAAAAATTGAGGAGAATTAACCCAGCTCTGCTTCCAGTTATAGAGAAGGAAGTCAAGAAGTTATTAGATGCAAAGATAATTGTTCCACTTAGATATTCATCATGGCTTGCGAACTTGGTTCCAGTTCGAAAGAAGAACGGGGAGATTAGGTTATGTGTGGACTTTCAGAATCTTAATAGAGCTTCATTGAAGGACAATTATCCATTGCCAAAAATTGAGCAAATTTTGCAAAAAGTGGTGGGAGCTAAGAGAATCTCCATGGTTGATGGATTCTCAGGGTACAATCAAATAGTTGTACACCCAGATGACAGGGATAAAACAGCCTTCACTACTCCATGGGGCACATTCATGTACGATAAGATGCCATTTGGATTGATGAATGTGGGTGTAACATTCCAAAGAGTTATGGATATAGCCTTTGTAGGAGAAAAGGAGAAATTTGTTGTAATCTACTTGGATGATATTACTATCTTCTCTCAGTCTGATGATGAGCACTTGAATCATCTTGAGCAAACATTTATGAAGTGTAGGAAATTTGGGCTGTCGTTGAACCCCAAAAAGTCACATTTTGCTGTACAGGAAGGAAAACTTTTGGGACATCTTGTTTCAGCTGATTGTATTAGAATAGACCCTGAGAGAGTCAAAGCAATTTTTAAGATTACTATCGCAAGAAGTAAAAAAGATGTTCAATCATTTATTGGGAAAATAAATTTTTCTGAGATGGTTCATCCCGAATTTTGCTGAGACAATCAAACACATCACATCTATGTTGAGGAAGGATCAAGAGGTGAAATGGATAGCAGAAGCTAAAGCTTCATTTGAGAAGATTAAACAAGCTCTGACAGAAGCTCCAGTATTGGTAAGTGCATATTTTTCGAAAGATTTTCTCACTTTTTCCTTTGCATCCCAAGACACTATAGCTGTTGTTCTACTTCAGAAGAATGCAGATGGTTTAGAGCAGCCTATAGCCTTTTTCAGTAAGACACTCAGAGACTCATAATTGAAGTACAGTACACTTGAGAAACAAGCATATGCACTTGTAAAAGCTTTAAATTTTTTCAGAATTTATATTTTTCATTCAAAGATAATTTCCTATGTACCTAATGCTGCTATTAAAGAAATTTTAACCCAGCCAAACAGTGAAGGTAAAAGAGGTAGGTGGATTGTAAAAATTATGGAATACGAGGTTGAAATCAGGCCTACAAAGTTAGTGAAGGGATAGGGTTTAGAAAAACTGTTAGCTGATTCAAATTGTGAGGCTTTGGATATTCATTTGGTGGTAAATCAACCAACTCAGGAAGAATTGCAGATAAAGGAAAATGAAGAGCAGATTACATATAAATATGCAGAATCAAAATGGTATGTTGATATTGTCTATTTTTTATTACATTTGAAATTTCCAGATCATTTTGACAAAAATGCATCCAAATCATTAAAGTTGAAGGCCACAAAATATTGCTTGGTAAATCAGCAGTTGTTCTAGAAGGATCCAGGTGGAATTTTACTCAGATGTTTAGAAAAATCACAAGTGAAAGAGGTTATTTCATAAATTCATGAGGGTGCTTGTGGGGGTCACAAGTATTGGAAGTCTACAACATATAAAATTCTTAGGTCTGGGTATTACTGGCCCTCTTTATTTTCAAATGTGTATCAACAGGTGAGAGCATGTGTTCAATGTCAAAAGTTTGTTGGAAGGCAGAAACTCATATCACTACCATTAAATCCTATTGCAGTGAATACCCCTTTTCAACAATGGGGATTAGATTTTATAGGAGAGATCAATCCTGCATCTAGTGGACAGCATCAGTGGATACTTACAGCTACATATTTCTTCACTAAATGGGTGGAGGCAATTCCAACACGTAAAGCTACTAAAGGAGTTATCATGAATTTTATATAGGAAAATATCTTGAGTAGATTTGGTTGTCCACAGAAGTTGTTGACTGATAATGCACCATCTTTCAAGTCAAAAGCTATGGTAAGTTTTTGTGAGCAGAATGGAATTGATCTGAGACATTCTACACCCTATTACCCCTAGGGTAATGGATTAGCAGAGTCATCAAACAAAAACATCATTCAAAGTATCAAAAAATTGTTAAATCAAAATAAAAGATCTTGGCATTCAATGCTAAAGTATGCATTGTGGGCGGATAGAATAACCACTAACAAAGCAATAGGTTTGTCCCCTTTCCAATTGGTGTATGGTATAGATGCAGTTTTTCCTATTCAGTTAGGTATTCCAGTAATTAAATTTTTCCAAGATAGTCAAGAAGAACCTAATGATCTTCAAAGAAGAATTTTCTCTTTGGTTGAATTGTAGCAAGAATGTGAGGCTATAGCAGAAAGAGCTAAGGCATACAGAAGTAAGATAAAAGCAAGGTTTGATAAAAAAGTAAAGGAAGATACTTTTTCTCTTGGTGATATGGTGCTCAGATGGGATGCTAGAAGAGACCAGAAGGGTCAGCATGGTAAGTTTGACAATCTGTGGCTAGGTCCTTTTATGATTTCAAAGATTTTAGAAAATAGCACTTTCATACTATAAACTTTGGAAGGTGAGGAATTGTCTAGTCCAGTTAATGGACAGTTCCTCAAGCATTTTTATAGTTCTTGAAGGTAAATGATATCATACTCATTGTAAATACCGGTGTGAAATAAGACTCCATACCCAATGGAAGATTGCAGAATAAAGCAATAGTTTCAAGTGGAAGAAAGGCACTGGTCTACAAGTTCTTGAAACCTCACAGAGAGGTTTTCATCCCACAGCAGGAGCCAGATGTTAATGCTAAAATTGTTTTCAGTTTTATGTGTTTCTTTTAGAATTATTTGAACTTTATTTTCCTTTGTTTACCCATGGTTTTGATTATCTTTTCAATTTTTATTATTTTTTATTGTTTTATTTTCTTGTCTAAAATCTTTCAGATGGTTTATGCAACATGATATTTCTCTCAAAGTATTTAATTATACCTATTTAGCTTTATTATAAAGCTTATAACCAAGATCTAACCTTTATCCAAAGTTCATTTGTCAAATTGGTCATGTTTAAATATTCTTGCAGCGCAAAGTTCAAAACAGACCCTTAATGCGCTACAGGAATTCGATATGATGAAAGATCGTGGGTTATTCATGCTGAATGGTGGCTCGTTATGAGTTATGATGACTTGAGATGCTAAAACACATGTTGAGGAATGATGATAGTTGCAAGTTCTATTACATTCCATCATTGAGAGAGATTGGAGTTTGAAGTGCCACAAGTCCATTTAGGGATCTCAAAATGCAAAAACTGAAGACATTTGTAGTTGAACGCGGTTAGTCCTAGATCTTTGAACATTTGTCACCTCTGTTTTTCCTCAGAAGCTTCATTAACAAACTTGCAGTTATAACATGGGAAAAAGTGGCGAGATTAATAGGGTAGAACCGATGGACACGAAGTGGGATACGCAATTTCCGAAATGTGCAGACTTGTTTAAAACAGCTGGATGGTTCAATTTCTTAGAGAAAGTTACTGGGTTTAATGAAGCAGTTTTGATTTACTTTGCAAAGAATTTGACTGATGATGTTATTAAGTTCAAAACCTTAAGATTTCAGCTCACGGAAGTCTTAATTTCTGAAGCTACAGCATCGCCATGGATGGGGAATTGTGGTTCAAAAAAGTTCCTTTCAAGTTTGACCAAAATCCTTTCTTGCTACCAGGCAATGAAACCCTAAATTGGAGCAATGGAGTTCATATAACAAAATTTCAACCAGAATGGAGGGAGGTGCTCGGCATTATACAAGCCTACATTACATGTGAGGGCAGGTTCTCAATGGTTTTTAAATACCATGTTAGGTTTTTGATGCATCTTAAGTTACACTGTAAAATAAATTTGCCCTACTTATTGTACAAGAGCATCCAAAAAATGTCAAATAAGGTGAAAGCGCATCCTGAGCATACAAGGTGATCCATATTTCATCATGGACTTATAAAGTTGATCATTCAAACAGTATTATAGAAGGAAAAGAAGACCTGGGAGCACTTTATATTTTGGTTTGGATTTATGGCTGAACAAGATGAGCGTATAAATAAGAATAGGTCTAAAAAGAAGCTACCTAAACCTATGGATTTATGGATTTATGTAACTGTTTTTGAGACCTAAACCTAAAGTAGTTACAAACTACTCTTTTCAAAAATGCATAAAAGGGAGTAAAGGAGGAGGTAGTAGGGTTCGGTTTTTTGGTTTTAAGAAGCAATATACAGTGATGATATTGAAGCTTACAAGACTCTCATGTAAGTCCTGAAGATTGAGATTAATATATATGTGTTATAAGCCATTTTATCTTGTTTGATTGAGTTTTTATTTCTGATTAGTTTGATCATTCAACATATGATTTAATTTTCTGTTTTAATGTTATTAATCCAGTGAATACTTATGTGTTGTAGATAAAAACCTATTTATATGGTTATGAATGTGATGGTTTATATTTACCTTGTTTAAATTTATGATCTCAGTTCTTAAATGAATTCCATGATTTAGTAACTTGTTTTAGTTTGATTTCCTTTTATTTTCTTCAAATTGAAACCTTCAAACCAACAAATTACAAAAACAAAATCCTATTTCATGCTTGTATTGTTGAGATTGTGTTAGCTTGCTCCTTTGTAGTCTAGGATCAATTTATAGCACAAACATAGTGACACATGTAATTCCGTATAATTTAGTTATACCGAAACAGTCCATAAACAAGTCATATTGGGAAACTTATCATAAGTTCCACTTGGTGAATCCAATACTGATCTAACCTGTGGGGTTGGATCTAGGATAGATCAGAATATCACAAAACAAATTTTCATACCTTAAGTAATATAAATTTCTAAGATACATCAGAATTAATACCAGACAAATCTACAATAGAAATTGAAGAAACTAGGGCATCAAATATTTTGCAGTCCTTTCCACAGATTTGGGAAAAGGAGGACTTTGCCTAACTCACCTTGGGGATGTGCATATTTTCCTCCAATTAGTTTCTCAATATATTAAAGTTGAAAAATGAGGGTTTCTCTATCAAACCCTAGGTCAAGCTAAAAGCAGTTCTTGGAGAAGCAGTTTCACAAGTAAGTACTATGTCCATTCTATTTCCATTTGAGGTTCTCATTTTATCAAAATGAAAAACACTACCAAGCTTGATGAGAAGCTTGATGGAGATGATAAATTCAGGGAATGGAAATATAGGTTCATGCTCATTCTTGAAGAATATGACCTAGAAGGCTTCATAGAAGAAGAAGTTAAAGAACCAGAGGGAGATGAGGCCAAAGCAAAATACAAGAAGGATATGATCAAGGCGAAGAGGATCGTTGCTGACTCTATCAAAGATCACTTGAGTCATCAAGTGTATTCAAAGAAGAAACCAAAGGAAATATTTGATGCATTGTATAATCTATTTGAAGGAAAGAACATCAATAGAAAGATGACCTTGAGAAATCAACTCAAGGGTGTGAAGATTCAAAAGTCAGAGACCATGCTGGTATACTTCACTAAAGTATCTCAGATCAAAGAACAATTAGAAGACATTGGATACATGATAGAAGAAGAAGAGGTTGTGATGACCACCTTGAATGGTCTCCTAAGGGATTGGGAACCTTTCGTCCATGGCATATGGTCTAGGAAGAAATTGATCAAGTTCAGAAAAATATGGGAAGAGTGTGTGAAAGAAGAAGAAAGGGTAGTAGTAAGAGAAGAGAAGTTAAATGATAATGAAGATCAAGCTTTGGCATACCATGCCAAAGGAAGGAACACAAGGAAGAATCATGAACATTCTCATGACCACTCTCCTAGAAGATCTCAAATATTTCAAAGGAACAAAAGGATCAAGAACGACTTCAACTCCTTTTAATGTTTTACTTGTCACAAGATGGGACACATTGCAAGAAATTGTCTTATCGTAGCTGAACAATTCAAGAAGTGGAATAAAATATTTCATGCCCATGCAGCTGAAGAAGATGAACATGATGATGAAAGGAAGGCCAAAGAATATTCCTCCAATGATGAGGAATATGTAATTTAATCCAAACTAGGAAGATAGAAGAACCTCTTGTCTATCTCAACATTGGATAAGAAGGGATGCAGTTGTTATTGGAATTGAAGAAGGAGGACTCTACAAATTGAAGGGACATGCAGACTCAGCCCTAATAGCTAGGATCATGAGTCCTTGTGATTTGTGGTATAGAATACTTGTTCAACATTGTCGGTCATAAGAAAGAAAGGAACATATCCTCAGAATCAGATGATGGAGTGGAGCACACTATTAGAGACTTCTGCAAGGAGACTGGGATCAAGGGAGATCCTACCAAACAAACAAAGATAAGTATTTGAATTGTCATTTCCTATATCATCTAGTTGTGTACATACTTATGTTCCTAGATTTAGGATGTGTATTATGCATGTTAGAGAGTTTGAATTGATGAACATAATACTACTAATATGCATGTGATGGGTAAGTTGCCTATGGTGTTGTACAACACTCCATTGTTACTTATCTAGAATGAAACCTCTTTGCTAACATATTGAGAGTAGTGCATGCTCTTAATAATGGTCTAGTAGAGATGGAAGGCATCTAGGAAGTTACCATATGAATACATGATATGGATTAATGTTGTGTTGAAGCATTGGCTAAGATAGTTGCATGACTGTGTGACCTGTGTCTGTATGCATAATAATTTGTCATTATTAATATGTTTTGGAAACTATGAAATGTTTCTAACCATGCAATTAAATTTGACTTGTAGGAAATATCGTGTACAATCACCTACAAATGAAGAATGATGAGACTTGTTCTGTAGAACAAGTGACAATGGTTCAACTATAACATTCAACAAGATTTATGAAATCAAGCATACTGCAGAAAGTACAAAGCAAGGGTTCTCTCAGAAAGAGAGAGATGACTATGACGAGATATTGCTCTAGTGGCTAGACACACTTCCTTGGTGGTGAATATTAAATTGGATAGATGATGTAATCGAAGTAGAAGAAGATATCGAGCAACCTCTGGGACTTGGGACTCTCTAAAGAGAACCGAATATGAGCAGATTGAAGAAGACTTTGTACAAGCTCAGAAGGCACCCATGGGATAGGATGATCACCTAGAGTGATGAGATATCAACCTTTGCTACAAGGTTGAAGACGAGGATCTCATGGATGGGTTCAAGAGAGAACTTGCAACAAAGTTCAAGATCTAGGTATCCAATGACCTAGAGAGATGACATAGATGGATACCCAAAATATTAACAGAAGAGAAGGCTACTAGTCACTCCAATGCAGAATGTCCCGATGCAGAGAGTACAAGATGCAGAGGGAGGATAGTGCTTAGTTAGAGAGGGAGTAGGGAAGCTCAACTTCAGAGGGAGTGACTACAGCATAAATGGAGAAGGTTTTCTGCCTCAATATCTCAGGGATATGCTCAGAGTGATATTGGATGTCTCCCCTCATGAAGAAGAAGCTTGTTGCAGAATTTAAGATGAAAGACTTTGGAATGATGCATTTATTTCTAGGTCTTGAGGTGTGGCAGTTCCCAGATGATATTTTCCTAAATCAAGGAAAATATGTTGTTGAGATCCTAAAATAATTTGGGATGTTGGACTGTAATTCCATGCCTACTCCGATGGTGACAAAATTGAAGCTCTTGAATGACCACTTCATAAAAAACAGTAGATGTTACATTGTATAGATAGATTATTGGCTCATTGATGTATTTGACCAATACTAGACCAGATATATGTTTTGTTGTGAACACCTTGAGCCAGTATTGGTAGAGCCTAGACATGTTCACCTGGTTGCAGCAAAACATGTGATGAGGTACCTAAAGGGTACGTTGGATTATGGACTCAGATATGTATCAGATAGTGAGTTCAAATTGTACGGGTATGCAAATTCAGATTGGGTTGGAAGTGCCGAAGATAGAAAGATCACTTTAGGATGTTGTTTTAGTTTGGGATCATGTATGATCTCATGGATCAGTAGAATCAGCCCTGTTTTTGTCTCAGTATAGCAGAAGCTTAATACATCGCAGCATGTTTAGCTTATAGTGAAGTAGTTTGGCTTCGCAAGATATTGGCAGGATTGTTCGATGCAGAGATAGATGTGATTGATATCCTTTGCGATAATCAAGAGTTGTATCAATATGTCATAGAACCCAATGTTTCATGATAGATCAAAGCATATTGAAATCAAGTATCACTACATCTGGGATATGGTGCAGAAGGGAGCTATAAAGCTCAAGTATGTTCCTACAGAGGAACAAGTTGTTGATGTGTTGAATAAGCCTTAGTCTCATGTAAAGTTTGAATACTTTCGAGACAAGATTGGTGTTGTCTGAAAGGAAATCCTTCAAAATGAGTGATGATGATGATGAGTTCGAAAGGACCTCCTTCGACAGAAGGAGTGATGATGATGATGAGTCCAAAAGGACCTTCCTTCGAAAGAAGGAATGATGATGATGGGTCCAAAAAGATCACCCTCGAAAGACAGAGTAGTTTGCTAGAGCCTTGGTGTGGCAGCTCAGTCTAGGATTGGTACGTCAGCCTAAAAAGGCATGGTTGATCTGAAAGGATTGGTATGTTATCCTAGCTAGATCCTAGGGGGATTGGTATGTATGGATACGCTTGTTTGGTCCGAAAGAATTAGTAATCCAGACAAGGCATGTTTGATCCCCAGGTAGATTGGTATGTCTAACTAGGCTTGTTTGGTCCAAAAGGATTAGTAATTTAGCATCATCTATGAAAGTGCCCACCACATTGCATATTCCAGATGATGATGATGTCGTTCTAGTATTTATATACTGATTATTCCAACATTTATATCCTGATGATGTTCCAGTATTTATATACTGATGGTGATGATGTTCCAGCATTTACATGATGATGATGTTGTTTCAGTATTTATATACTGATGGTTGATGATGTTCCATCATTTACATGTTGATGATGTTGTTCCAGTATTTACTTACTGATGATTGATGTTGTTGTTCCAGTATTTACTTACTGATGATTGATGTTGTTGTTCCAGTATTTACTTACTGATGATTGATGTTGTTGTTCTAGTATTTACTTATCGATGATTGATGTTGTTTCTCCAGTATTTACTTACTGATGATTGATGTTGCTCCAATATTTACTTACTAATGGTTGATGTTGTTGTTGATTTCAGTATCCATGTACTGATGATTGATGATGTTGTTGTTCCAGTATTTACATACTGATGTTGATGTTGATGTTCTAACAGTTCCTTGTTGATGATGATGATGTTGATGTTCCAGCAGTTCCTTGCTGATGATGATGATGTTGATGTTCCACCAGTTCCTTGATTTCGATGATGATGTTGATGTTCCAGCAGTTCCTTGCTGACGGTGATGATGTTGATGTTCTAGCAGTTCCTTGCTGACGATGATGATGTTGATGTTCCGCAGTTCCTTGCTGATGATGATGTTGATGCTCCAGTAGTTCCATGTTGATGAAGACCATGATGATGATGTTGATGATGATGTTATAGCTAATGATGTTGATGATGCCCCAGACATATGATGATGTTCCAAGAACTTCCTATGACATACAGAGTTTCACCAGTCAGTTGTATAGTTGTTGATGTTGATGATGATGTCCGTAGAATACCTTCCTAGTTAAGAGGGAGTGTTAAAGAAATGTAACTGTGGAAGGTATTGTAATTGTATTTGTTTATTGTATTATTATTATTCCTCCTTCGAGAGATGTCATTGATGTAATTGGTCATGTAAGAGTCATTGAAAGAGTTAATGTAAACCCTAGAAGTTGTGTCGACTTAGAAGAATCCAGAAAAAATATAAAAAATAAAATAAAAAATTATTATGTAATTGATAGGTCGGCCCAGTAAACTAGGAGAGGTCGGACCAGTTGGGTTTTCTCCCTTGTGTTTCCCCGAGATAAATTTTGTGTTATTGTTGTTGCTATGCTTGTATTTATTTTAGTCTATTTGTTAATGTTATTATGCTAAACAAAGTAAAAACTTAACAATTATGTCATATTTTCCTTTGAGTTGGAAGCAAACCTCGCTTGACTTCTTTCTCACCTATTAGAGAACCATCTTGTGACATGTGGCCGAAGGATTGCGAGACCGTAAGGAGAACCAATGGACTGTCCCTCGGAAATCTATAGGAACCCCTTTCTCTCTGCTTTTTGAGGTGACTCTTCTTCTTGTAATATCTCATTTCAATACAAAATAAAGACGTTCTTTATTTTTTACATGTTTTCTTTACATGTGTGTTGCTTGATTGAATAGTGCAAAAAGTAGTTTGTTTATTTTTATGCTAGATGTATCTCCCTTGGCTTAATTTCTACTTATGTTTTTTATTCTTTATATTTCCATTTTGAAACTCTATTTAGGCTGCACAACCCCTTAGCATGTTACTTTTGGCACAACCATGTGTGTAAACATACGCTATAGGTACTTGCACCATGGAGCATGCTCCTTGTTTTTTCATTAGCGCTCTATTCGTTCTTTTAGCAACTCCATTATCTTGAGGTGTGTATGGAGTTGTGTTTTGTCAAGCTATACTATGCTATCTATTGAATTGTTTGAATGCCTTACCACATAATTCTCCTTCACTATCAATTCTCAACACCTTTATTTTTTCCGCCAGTCTAATTTTCTACAAGATATTTGAACTCCTAAAACTTCTCAAAGAGCTCAAATTTATTCCTCATCAAATACAACCATGTCATTCTAGAGAAATCATCTATGAAAGCGGTGTAATAATGCTGTCCACCTAGTGATGGGACCAATATTGGTCCAAACACATCACTATGTATTAACTCCAGTATTTCCTTGGCCCCAATAACTCTAGATGAGAAACTTACATGACTCTATTTACCATAAATTAAATGTTCATAGAAGTCTACTTATTCATAACAGTCAGGGTGACCTTCGACCATACCTTTATTTTGCATAGCATGAAGTCCTTTCTGACCAGTGTGTCCCATCCACCGATGCCACAACATGGTCGAGTCAAATAGATAGGAAGATATATCGTTGTATTCAAGAAAGACTGTAGTGGCACATCCATTGTCCCAATATCTTATACAATTTTTCAGTCCAAACTCCTCTCATCAGTATTATTTCTCCTTGCACCATCTCCAACGTATATTTCTCAAATATAGACTACACACCTGCGTTCCCCATATTACTAACATATATCAGGTTTCGAGCCAAACCTATGATATGAAACACTCCTGGAAGAGTTCCTTTCCTTCCATATTTTAATAATAGCCAAACTTTACCTCGTTTGACAATCCTGGTTAGTGAATCATCTCTTAGAACAATGTCACCGCCATTGAACTTCACATGTTCATAGAACCATTCTCTAAATGGTGTCATATGATATGATGCATTGGATTTGATCAACCAAGAGTTATGATCTGACTGTGTACTTGTCAAGGCCAAATACACATCCCCTTTTTCTTCAGTGGAAGGCTTACTTCCAATGGACTTTGCTTTCTCGGATCCTTTGCTCTTCTCAAGTTTCTTCGACTTACAATCTTGCTTATAATGCTCGACTTTTCTATATTACTAACATATTCTCATTGTTGGACTAGGCGATATAGATCTAGTCTTAGATATACACCTTGACTTTGATCTTCTACGAGAGGATTTATATTTTCCTCCATCGACTAGTCAACCTCCCACCATCAAGGTGTCGTGAGTCTAACCTTCCATGTTCTTTCATCTCATCTCCTCTAACAATAGAGATGCAACCACATAATTGATCTTCAATGTGGTATTATTTCTTCTAATAGCCACGACTAGGCTATCCCATGAGCCTGGAAAAGAACACAACATAATGATACATTTCTCCTCATTGATTTTAATATCCACAGACAACAACTGAATAATCACAGTGTTCCCCAACTTTTCCCATAGTTTATTTGTAGTGTCTTCTTATAAGATATTCAACAATAAAAAATGTTCTAAATAAAGTCAGATTGTATTCCTTGCTTTCTTGCCATTTTCTATCAATCTTCCTTTGACATACCTATCAGAGTGATTTGGGGGTCGACAACAGCCCATTGTTCTCAATCCACAAGGAGATCCTCCATTTTAAGCTTCCAAAGCTCAAAATTACGTACACTAAACTTTTCAATTTCTATCCTTGAACCATCGGCCATTCTTAATTATAAATTAGTCATTCTAGAACTCCCATTGAAACTAGGTATTCTCGAGATTCAGGACCAAGCCAAACCCTTAGCAACAAAGGGATCCCCTTGAATCCAAATATAGCTATGATACCAATTGTTGGGTTTTAATACCTATTACAATGAGCATGCATAATGATTCTTATAGTTAAACATATACCATAATTAACAATGGCATAAAACACAACCACGCATAGTACAAAGAAATTACCCTAGAAATCCCACTACTGGGGAAAAGGAACAAACAAAAAAGCTTAACTATGCATATATTAGCAACACTCTTTACTAGTATTTACGATAGTGATTTACTAGATCGCAATACCTCAAGCATGAATTCATTTACAGTCTACTACTCTCTTCGAGTGATATATACTTCTGAGCATACATATCCTTCTTCTTTACATCATATTTATAGATGCAACGCATAGACTAGCTCGTGATACCCGAGTTAGTTACAACTAACTTATCATTAATGGCAATCCATAACTTCCTAACTGAATGCAGTTATTATGTTACAATCGACTTGACTGAGTCAACCATAGTCAATCACCCATTGAGCCTCTTGTAAACCAAGTGTTTGTGGAATCCATACCTGCTTTGTGCTCGTCGAATTCCTCATCGACCAGTCGTGATCGATGACCAGTCGACTATACTAGTCGGCCCATTGACCATAATTCTACAATTAGTCGACTTGTTACCAATTGACTATCGACTTCGACCGTCGATTTACATGAAAATAATATAACACACCCAACACAACACATATTCCCATATGCCAATCTCATTAATAAAACTTTTGTAACATGGGCATATTATAGGTATATTCGTAGCCTCAAGGGTTTGCTCAAGTGGTCATGAGATAGACATGAGATCTCTCCCCAAAATGTAGGAGAGGCCACGAGTTCGACTTTCTTGATCCCAATGAGGTTAGGTGTTATAATTAGGACCAATAGTTTACCTCATTTACCATCCATGGATCATGGGGAAGTACTCAGAGGCTTTATCGCTAGATTATTCCTTTTTGTTTTTATTGGGATAGTCATCTTCAAGAAGAGGAAGGAGTTACACAAAATCCTAATGCTTCAAATGGTACAATAAACAATTCATCTTCTCATGATTGAAATATGATAAGATATCTATAAGTATAGATGAAATTGATGTAATAAGGTATTTTTGCGTGTTTCCTTTCTAGCAAAACTTATTTGCAGGTTTTTAATACAGAGAAGCCATTTCACTAGCCATGTTATTGGAAGAGAAATTTTGGTTTTAATGTTGTGTTTATATGGTTTTTTTTGTCGTATGTTGTTCATTAAAATCACTAAAATAATATCTCTTTACACGTAGATTTCTCTTTGGTAAAGAATAAATCCTTACTCATGTTTTCCTTTCAGTAGTTTGTCTATAGCCCAACAAACATAGAATTTTAACTAGTGTTAATTATAGACTGTTCTTGATGAATGGCTATCTTTTTGTGTACTATCACTAATTCATACAGTAACTTCATTATTGGATACAATATAGAAATTAAATTTGTATTTTGTGTTTACTATCCTTAGTCATTGCTCCTAGCTAGAATAGGTAGGATAGTTTTGCATTTCACATATATATTAATCATGCATACATTTACACTTTGCATTTAAAGTTTAAAAGCATAATTCGAAATCAATAATGATTGTTGGTCTAGAATTCAGATGGATTCCCATGCCAAATAGTGTGAGGCATAATTGGGGTGAATCCTCGTTGTTCAAAAATAAGGAATTTCACCCTGTCAACACTACTGAAACACAACAATATGTCAATGATATCTTGGATGACATTCTCCAAAATACTTATACATTTATCTCTCTTAAAGTTAATCTTCATAATTGGAAAGGTAAGGAGGATTTATATGATTTAAGTGTCCTTCTCAAGGAACCCATCAACACAAAATACAAAACATGAAGACTCGATGATACATTAGTTATTTGATAGAAGAAAGGAAGCAAATGATAAATTAAAATCTAGTGAACGACATGAAGAACTTCAATTATAGGAGGTCTGCAAGGCTTGTGACCTAGCAATACAGGGTATCTGTTTTTAACCATCATCCAAGGTTTATGCTATCTTTCACCATGAGCAACGGGTAAAATTCAAACTCCGTCAATTGTTTGCATGGCACCTTGTGAAATTAATCAAATTCATGACATAGGTGGATTATATTCTATTTCAAATCTCAAAGAACATAATTTTCTCTATGAACTATATCTATTCAATTTCTTCTTGGAATTTGAGTTAATATGGAATCCTAATCCCTATGTTGGGGTTGCTCAATTAATGGCATTGTATTCATTCATTAATAACTAGATTTAATAAAAGAATGAGTGGAATGTCTTTAGTATTGTGAAGAGCACTGATAGTTTATGTATTCAAGGGGAATTCCCTCTTCCTACTACAGTGATCAATGGTCACCATCATTTTTTAAAGGAACCAAAGAGAGAAGCAAATGTGCAACATAACCAAAGGGTTACCATAACCCAATATAAAGAAATAGTGAAATCAAATGATATTGGAGCCCTCTGTAATGCACATGAATGTTGGGGGTATTTGCCACTCTCATTGAAGAAACGAGAGATCACAGGGTACCCTTATTTCAATATTGCATTAGTAAGGGTTGCATTATATTGGGAACCTCTTAGAAGGAGTGGAACTCATTGGATTGGTTTACAATTTCATCACCCCATTTTGTGGTGTTTTGCATCTTATTATAAAATTATTGAAACTTGGAATGATTATGAGGAGGTTGTTCATGTGGAATTCAATTGAAGTGATGTCCGTGCAAGCCTTCCAAAACCAACTGAATATTAAGAGTCTATTGCACAAGGGGCGTGCAACAACATTGGTTTGGGGGAGATTATGAATCCCAATTTTGGGCATGTTTTTTACTCTCTGTTTTCCCTCCTCATTTACTCTTTTTCCTCGGTTACATATTTTTTTTATAATGTTCCCTATTGCATCTTATCGCAATGAATGAGATGAGGCATATTGCAAGAAGGTAATCACGATGAATTTGTAGGAATTTTTCATTGAATTTTGAATCAAAAATAAATTGTGTGTTATCTAAACTTTTCTTATGTTTGAAAGCTAAAGGTTCATTTATCCAAGGGTTTTTATCATATACCTATAAGTTTATAATGGAAGGATATACACAATCACCAACTACACAACAATTTTGGTGAATGAGGAAAATGCTACAAGACCACTTGTTGAGTAACCAGCTACAAGAGATCCCATGAATTCATTGATACAAGATTGTTGGACAAACAACCAATTAAGGAGTTAATAGAGGATGTTGTGAATTTATAGTCAATGCAACATCTTTAGACACTAACAATTAGGTAGGGAAAACCATGAAATAAGTACTTCATTTATCAGTGGTATTGGTTATAGTTGGTAATATGTTAAACCCATGAGGGAATATGCAATTCCCAAGTAGATAATGTCTAAACATTTCTTGGTATGTTATTTAGTTGTTATAATTGTTTTACTCCAAGGAATCTTGGTATATTCTATATAGATGAAGAGGAGGACTCTAGAAGGTGGTGAGATATAGAAAGAGAATAGAGAATATAATTATAGTCCTTGAACTCTTTTGAACAATACAAATTTATAGTTGCACATATGACTTCGTGAGTGTGTTGAAGTATCAATGTTGTTTATTCCAGTGCTTTGTTCCCAAGGAGGAAAGGCCCACTCCCATAAAAACATGTGTTGTGTTTGTTAGAGTAGTTTCTTTAACTTTTGTTTTCTATTTTGATATCTTGTTGAAACCTATACCATACAATTTGTTTGTCAAGTCGTGCTAGATTAGTTGATTGGATTATTCATGATCATGTAGCTTAATTAATTTAATCTTGTAGCCTAGCTTTTGAATGTGAATTCAGTAACACTTGAGAATCAAATTTCACTAATATAATTACAAATGTTTTCTATAATATTGTTCTTATATAATCACATCTCTATTATGAAAATATGTGTTCACAATGAAGGAATGTTCATATATGTTATGAGGATAGGATTATAGCTTCAATTAAGTCATGGTTTGAAATATAAAAGAATAGAGTTCTTTCTAGAAGCTGAATAGTAGATTAGTAATAAGAGATGACTTTTGATACCTACACATACAATGCATGGTATCTTGCAAGCATTAGGCCCTTGTCCGACATAACAAATGCACAAGTAATCTTAATATTCTTGCTTTATTGGTAGGATATTTTTTTGACCTATCACATCTCTTTGCTCAAGTAAAGCTGCTAGAGCCAATTTTCTCTGTCATATCCTTTGATCATAACTACAAGGAGATTAATATGCATGTTAATGGTATATCCAAAATATATTTGGAGCTACCTAATGGTTCCTTGAATGTTTCTAAAGAAGACGCTAGTGTTTATCTCCTAGCATTCATGATATCCCTTTATGATTAATGCATATATGATGTTGTCTGGCTTTCTTTCTAACTCTATATGAGTTTGTCGACAAAATATTTTTTTAGTTGTGTCTTATATGTTTATATATTTTTTTATGTTGTATGGATCTTTGGTTGGTTTCTTTGATGATGTATATGCACAACCTAATGTCCATGGACTGCAAAAAATTTGGGTGATAGGATCTAGTTTGTTTTTGTTTTTTATATGAACATGTTTAATCAAAGTGGACTTATAGAGTGCCTGTATTCACATATGACATGTAACCTATTTTTTACTTGAAATAAAAGTCACGGTTTCTTTGTAAGAAAAATGCACACACACATAGCTCCACCTAAATCATAGAGGTTTTAAATATTGAAGGTTTAGAGACATTGAGACAAACCTATTGATGTTTAATAGATTCAAGGTTAAGGTGGAACTTATAGACTGTAACCAACTAGACCAAGGCAGGGAAGACAACATGTGACCCATATTTATTACACAAGTTTAACTTACCATATTGTTGTAGCGCTAATGATGTCCATCTAAATTCAAGAGAGAAAATTGAAAATCAAACTCATTATTGTCTCTAACTTTAGATTTCTAAAGTTGTCAATATAAATTTGTTGTTTTTACTTTAAAAATATATATTTTTCTTTTACATTTTCATGATGTGGTTTTGTACTAAGAGAAGTTGATGTGATTTTACAACCTAGGGTGGAACTGGAAGACTTTTTTATTTTTCCATAGTAAAATTGTATTATTTTCCATTACTTAAAATATAAAAGATGCATGTATGAGTGTCTTCACAAAAAAAGACCCAAAATACTTTGTTATGGGATAAATCATAACAAACATAACAACTAGAATTTTGGGTCTTCACATAACAAACATAACAAATTTCCCATAAGTATGATGGAGTTTTAAATATGATGACCTATAGAGTTCCAGACAGATCCAGGATTGCATCTATAGGTCATCAAACTCCATCATACTTATTTGATAACAAATTTCTGGATGCAATCCTGGATCTGTCTTCCATAAGTATGATAACAAACATCAAATTAAGTATGATGGATTTTTTTATGATTTATCCCATAACAACTTGGTTGCATCTAGAAATTTGATGACCTATAGAGATCCAGGATACCTTCCACATACTTGTTTTAAATATGGCCAATGTCTTAGTTATGTTTCCTCAACACATGATAGCATGAGAAACATTGAAAGGAATATTTCAAATATCATATATGTGAAATTGTCCCATGAAGATCCAAATCTATATGCATAATTGGTCCACCCAACCAAGAAATAAACATTTTTGAGTCCACATAAAACTGTAACTCTCTTATCCCCATTTTGAATGCCAAAGGCATTAGTAGATAAATTGTCCCAAGTCTTGTAATGTCTTTTGAACTACCACCCGATCCACACTCTAAGGTGAGCCACACATACTAAGAGATGTGAAAAACACCACTTGCACCACTCATTCTAAGATTTTTTTTTAAGCTCCATCAGAGAATCCAATAGGTTTTGAATTGTCTATGACCAATCTATTATACATGTCTGTTTATTTTCTTCATTACTTGGCCATATGCTTTGTAGGAACATTGAATTTTGTAGTACACCATCATCAGAGAAAAAAATTTGACCTAGAAAAGGATTTGCATTCCTAAACATAAACCCAAAAGATGAATACTAACAAGGAGTGATGAGCCTTCTTAAGGGAGTTGGCATGGCTCCTCTACCAAATATTCAACCCTCCAATCATGGTTGGATGAATATAAGTATAGTTGGAATGGTTCCTCTATTGAATATTCAACCCTCCAGTCATGGTTGGATGAAGAGAGTACATCTTGATCCAACCATGATTGGAGGTTTTAATATATCCAATAGAGGAACCATGCCAACTCCCTATTTCCCTTACCATTCCTTTGGTTGCACTCCATACTTCTTTAGTAAAATGACAAGATACAAATATGTGGTGGATGATTTACTTAATTTCTTGAGATAATACATGTAATCCCAATCCTTTCTACAAAACGTTTTTGAAAACTGTCATATGTAAAGAACATTTTTTTAGAATTAGCCACATCAATGTTCTTGATTTAAGAGGCACTTTAAGCTTCCATAATATACACGATTTCCACTTTACATTTTCTCCTCCATGTTGATCTATGGACAACTTATATCCTATGTTAACTCGATATGTGCCCCCTATTTTGGTAGGCACCCAAACTAAAGAATCTCGATGCTCCTTCAGTACGATCATAGCCTCATTTAAGGAGGGTGTATACCTCCTACACTTTTCATTGCATTCACATTCAAGACCAATTTGTTATGTTGTCTTACACCCCAAGACCCAAATATCTTCTACTCTTAGATAAATAATATATCCCCCACATTCAAGTGGTTAATTAGTGCCTGATATACCTGTGTGCATTCTAACCCCCTTCCCATAGGCCAATGCTCATCTTGACATGTTGACCATCTCCAATAAACCATGCAAGGTGCTCTCCAATGATAAGGAAGCACCAATTGAAGCATCCAAACTATGGAACCTCCACTAGCATATTTGTTGGGAATTATGTTCCATTCCTCTACAATGAGAGGGTCTACGTACTTTTACCTCGTTAGTGATTTCTAGAAGCCTTGCGTGGTTATCACCATCACATTTCCTTTGATTGCAAAATCCTTTGAGAAATGCATTATATATTTTAAGTCCTGGCCTTTAGTACTCTTTGTCTTATCTAACCTTTGTAATTTCATCGATGATCATTGCACAAGAGAGATTTGGGTCTCGGGTATTATATGAAGTGCCTTTACATCAAGAGGAGTGATCTTCATCCACAATATATTGATATGAACTCAATGATATATTAACAAATCCCTTTTCACTTTTGAATTTAGGAAACAAAAGAATCCATTGACAACATATGGTCACTTGCTTAAAGAGTACATCCAAGTCGTCGTCCTCTACCAAACACTAAAATCTATTAACAAGCATTACTATATATACAACAGATAACCTAAGGTCCTTCTCACAAGGATAGCTCATTATGATAGTTTGTGTTAGCGGAGGTCATTTGAGTATTTATTGTGAACCACTGCCCAAGTTTTATGTTATCTTTCTCCGTGAGCAACAAACAAAATTCAAACTCCATCGATTGGTCACATGACGACCTTGTGAAATTAACCAAATTCATGACTTGAGTGTAATCTATTGATCTACTTCAACTCCCAAAGAACATAATTTTCCCTGTGATTTATATTTAGTAAACTTCTTAATGGAATATAAGTTAAGATGGAATCCTAATCCCTATGTTGGGGATGTTTGGTTAATGTCATTGTCTTCATTCATTAGTAACTAGGTGCAATGGAGGAATGAGTGGGATCCTTTTAGTGTTATGAAGAGCACTGCTAATTTAAATATTCAAGGATAATTCCCTATTCCTACTATGATGATCAATGATCACCATTATTTTTTAAAGGACCTAAAGAGAGAAGCCAAGATGCAACATAACCAAAGGGTTTCCATAAGACAATATGAATAAATAGTGAAATCATAAGCTATTGAAAACCTCCTTGATGCACATGAACGCTGGGGGTATTTTCCACTCTCATTGAAGAAAAGAGAGCCCATGGGATACCCTAATTTAAATATTTCATTAGCAAGGGACACATTATACTCATAATGTCTTAGAAGAAGTGGAACTTGTTGGATAGGTTTATGATTTCATTACCCATTTTTCTGGTGTTTTACATCTTATGACAAAGTTGTTGAAACTTGGAATGATTATGATGAGGTAGTTATTTGGGAAACTATGAAAGAATACTAGAGTACTATTATCCAATAGAGTTTGGCCATGTGTAATTCTATTGGAGTGATGTTCATGCAAGCCTTCCAGTACTAGCAAAATAATAGGTGTCAATTGCACAAGGGGCGTGCAATAGCATTGGTTTGGGGGAGATTATGAGTCCCAATTTTGGGCACGTTGTCTACTCTCTTTTTTCCTTCCTCGTGTATTTGTTTCGCTTAGTTACATAGCATTTTTCCATAATGTCCCCCATTACATCCTATCGCAATGAATGAGATGAGGGCTATTGCAAGAATGTATAATCAAGATGCAGTTTTAGGAAGTTTTCATTGAATTTTGAATCTAAAAGAAATTATGTGTTATCTAAACTCCTCTTATGTTTGAAATATAATGGTGTGTTGATCCAAGGATACCTATAAATTTATTATGGAAGGAATTGCGGGATCACTAGCTACACATCCACTTGGGTGAATGACAAAAACTCTATAGGATCATTAGCCGGGTAATCAACTACAAGAGATTCCATGAATTCATTGCTACAAGATTGCCACACTAGTAGCTAGTTGAGTTAACAGAGGATGTTGTGAATTCATAGTTAGTGCAACATCTTCATACAATAACAGTTAGGCAGAACAAACCATGAATTAATACTTCCTTTATTCTTGGTATTGATTATAACTAGTAACATGTTAAACCTATGAAGGAATATGTGATTCCAAAAAAGAGAATGTATTTAAACAATATTTATATGTTGATTAGTTTTTATAATTGTTTTTATCCAAGGAATCTTAGTATGTGTATATAGATGAGGAGGAGGACTTTAGAGCGTGCCGATGTATAGCAAGAGATTAGAGAATTGATATAACAATCCTTGAAATATTTTTGAACAATATAAAATTATATTTGCACATATGATTTTGTGAGTATGTTGTAGTTTATTCCAGTGCTTTGTTCCCAAAGAGGCAAGGTCCACTCCCACAAGAACAGGTGTTGTGTTTTTTCAAAGTAGTTTCTTTAACTTCTATTTTCTATTTTGATATCTAGTTGAAACGTGCACCTTACAATTTTATTTGTCAAGTTGTGGTATATTATCCAATTCGATTATTCATGATCCCGTAGCTTAAACAATTTATTGTTGTAGCTTAATATTTTGTGGCTTTGCTTTTGAATGTGAATTCATCAACACTTGTGAATCATATTTTGCTAATCTAATTACACATTTTTTATATAAGAGTGTTATTTTATAATCACATATCAATTGTGAAAATATGTGTTCTCAACAGAGGAATGTTGATATATTTTATGAAGATAGGATTTGTAGCTTCAATTAAGTCGTTGTTTGAAATCTAAAAGGATAGAGTTCTTTCTAGCAGCATAATAGCCAACTAGTAACAAGAGATAGCTTTTGAGATATGCACCTATAGTGCATGGTATCTTGTAAGCATTAGACCCCTGGTTAACATAACAAATGCACAAGTAATATGGATATTCTTGTTGTTTTGGTAGGGTATTTATTTGACCTATCACTTTTCTTTGATCAAGTAAAGCTACTAGAGCCAATTTTCTCTATCATATCCTTTGCTCATATCTACAAGGAGCTTAATATGTAAGTTGATTGTCTACCCAAAAGAGCTTTGGAGTTGCTTGATGGTTCCTAGACAATTCATGAAGAAGATGCTAATGTTTCTCTCCTAAAATTCATGAGATCCTTTTATGATTAATGTCTATAATGATGTTGTCTGTCTTTCTTTCTAACTCTACATGAGTTTGTTGAAAAACATATTTTTGGGTTGTGGATTATATGTTTATATCTTTGTTAATGTTCTATGGATTTTTTGTTTGTTTCTTTCATGATGTATATCCACAACTTAATGTCCATGGACTATAAATGTTTTGGGTGATAGGCTTGTGTATATATTTTTTTACATGAACATGTTTAATCAAAATCGACTTACAGAGCGCTTATATTCACATATAATGTGTAACCTATTTTTTGCTTGAAACGAAAGTTATGATTTCTTTGTAAGAACACACACACACACACACACACACACACACACAGTTCCACCTAAATCCCAATTTTTTTTAAGTATTGATAGGTTTAGAGACATTGAGACAAACCTTAGACAGTTCCACCTAAATCCCAAATTTTTTAGTACTGATAGGTTTAGAGACATTGAGGCAAACCTCTTGATGTTTAAAATATTCAACGTTAAGACTATTGGAATATTCACCAATACTAAGAGGGGGGTGAATCAGTATTGGCCACTTTTTACCATTTAAAACTTTAATATCAGATGTAAACATTAACCATTAATAACAATAACATTCATCATCACATAAACCATACACGGTACAAAAGATATTTTACATGGAAACCCAAATGGGAGAAAACCACATAATGCTTTTCTTATATAATATAAAGATTGCATTCAATTGATTTACCAGATCCAATGAAAAGGAGGATATAACCCCCTAGTTTATCAACTCCAACTGAAAGGAGGATACAACCCCCTAGTTTTTCCATGTCCAACCTGTAGTGAGGAATCCAATCCTTAATGAGCTCAAACTCACTAGATTCACCAACATCAATTAGAAGGAGGCTACAACCCCTTGTCCTTGCCCCATCCTGCCACCTTTATATGAATAAGATAATTAACCTGTCACTATCATTGTATCTATCAACCTATACTTGTGTCACTGTCTCTGTCAACCTGTACCTGTATCAATGTCTTTGTCAACCTATATCACTGTATTTGTCAACTAGTACCTGTATCACTATCTCTATCAACATGTACCTATATCAATGTCTTTGTCAACATGTATCATTGTCTCTATAAACATGTATCATGCCTCAAATCTATCTTTCCAAGAATGCCCAAAAACAATCATTCATAGATTTCATTTGCATCTTCAAATTTTTACATTGTAGACATTTCCAAACCCTAGTATATTCCAAGATAATTACCATAATATATGCCAAGATTGTCACCATAATCACCATAACATATATATGCAATATCACCAAACAAAATGCTCTAACACATGCATAAGGTCCATGCCATTTTCAAGACAACAAGATGGACCCTAGTCCATGAGAGGCATGTATCATCACAAGATAAGCCCTAAGCAAGAACCATACCTTTTCCAAGATGAAGAAATAAGAAATAAACCCTTCACCAAAAGAAACCCTAGATCATATCATCACATATCCCTTCCAATAATATTTCCAACTAGCCAAGAATTTCGTAATTATGATATTGTATGAGAAAGTCATGCCAATTTTACCAATCTTCACCAAAGAACAAAAATTATCCCAAAAATTTCCACACTATCTCCTCCACAAAAGTTCACACTTTTTTCTCTAAGAGTTGTGAAATTTAGAAGAGATACTTCAATATACTGAATGATAATGAAATGAGAAGTTTCATCTCCTATTCATACCCTCCAAGATGCCTTTAGTTTGCTTTAGGGCTGATGTTTCACTTAGCCTTAAATTTAGGGTCTCCATATTTAAGGGGTATTTGAATGGGTCAATACCCCACTTCAAGGATTCATCATGGAACTTTAACTTGCCTTCATGATCACTTCATATCTTCATCAAAGGGGATTTGGGGCTTCTACTCATCATGCTTAGCTAACACATCATTATTCCTTTCGAGGTTTCTTTCCTCTTCATGTGGACCCATCATCAATACTTTGGGGGATTCTTCATACTTCACACCAATATTGCTTTGGACCAAATTTAGGGGCTCTTTAGGTCCTTCTTCATCATGGGTCATGTAACCCTAACATCATGGTCTTGTGGATCCAACACCATTATTCTAGGGGTTTCTTCACCTTTCTCACCAACATTGCTTAGGGGGAACCTTATGGAATTCTTTAGGGATTTTCCCCATATGTGTACAACCCAAAGTGTCTTCCCATGAGGGTGATACTTAAATATATGCCATAAGGGGATTGGTTTGGAGTTATATACACTAGGAATTTGACATCAATGACAACCTTATTCAACAATCTCCCCCTTTTTCATTGATGTCAACCATCATACTCCCCCTATGACCATGATCCTCTTGATATTTCTTTCCCCCTTTGACATCAATGGAAAAGGGTAACTCCCCCTATCATTATCCCTTCTCTTTGGGGTTGCTCCCCTTGAACTCATGCTTCTTTGATGGTGCTCCATAGTATTTCACCTTTCTTTTCTATGTTCTTATTCTTGTCTTCCTTGTAATTTTCCTTAGAGATTTTATGTGTGGTTTTAATACTCTTTCTCTCTACTTGATCTAGGATGTATATGTTATTAGGTCTTCTTGTAGCTATCAAAACAAATCTTCCTGAATATTTTTCTTTTATTTTACATCTTTGGGAATAAAATGTGAGATTATATCCCTAATCACACATTTTGTCGACACTAAGGAGATTATGCTTCAAATATTCAACCAGTAAAACATTTGTTGCTTTTATATTTTCACTTCCAAGCCTCACTACACCTCTCCCAAGTATCTTGATAGAGGAGTCATTTATGAAAGCAATATTGCCACTATTTCCTTTCTTTAAGCTAATGAATTTATTCTGATCCCCAGTCATGTTTTTTGAGCACCCACTGCCTATGTACCATACATTTTATTTATTCTCAATAAGCAAAGCTATTCCACAATCTTCCTTGCTTGAATTCTTTTTCTTTTCCCATATTGTAGTCAGTTCCTCGTTCCTTATGATGGGAGCATCTTCTTTCACATTTCTGTAAACACGTGCCTTGTGACCTATATTATTGTATTTGCAGTGTACAATGTTTTGATACATCAGTGGATCAAATGGACTGATGTTAACAATCCCATGAGCATTTCCATATCTACCTTTTACATAGTTGTCTTTTGGATATCCATAATCATTTATGTTCTTGCATAGACATTACAATGAATTGCTTTATGTTCGAAGTTTTGACAAGCATAACAATGACCAAGAAAAATATTTTCATAACTGTTAGGAAATGACCTTCTTAGTGTCTCGATTCTCTTGAAATTAGACCTTTTATTCTAGCCAGAAGTGTCATGCTCTATTGTTCGTCAACTCCTATTGGTTCACTATTTTTTTTTCTTAGGCGATTGGCACCATTTCCTTCATCTTCACTTTATGTCTTTGTGTTTGTATAACCAAGTCTTATTTTATCAGCAGGTGATCCTTTTTTGCTGAGAATTTCATCCAATTTTTCAGTACTCCTTTCAAATCATATGCTTTCATTCATCTTTGTGACTGTCAACGTCATCTCCTTTCTTACGTGATCCAATTCAGCTTTCAGTTCATCACAATATTCTATATTTCTTTTCAGCTTGTGGTTCATGAGTTCTCTACTCTTCTTGGCTTCATCTAACTGCTCCTTCATACTATCAATTTTTTGTTCTCTTTCTTCAAGCTCATGATCCTTTTCTTCATATTTTTCCAATTTGATTTTCAACTCTTTATTTTTGTTCTTGAGCATCATTATTTCTTCCTCAGCATGCTTCAATCTTTCTTCAAGATTCACCTCATCTTCAATTTCTGTATCATCTTCAATTCCCCCAAAATACTGAAGTTTTTCATTAATGCATTCGGAATCACTTCCATCTATTTTCGAAATGTTATGGTCACCATTCTGGGTTTCCTGAGTTATGAAGAGAACTTCCCTTACATCGGTTTCTTCTTTGTCACTCTCATCTGAGGAACTATCACCCTCTTTGGTGTAAAGAATTTTTTTCTTGTAGAAACTTTTATTTTCTTCAAAAGGACATTTCTTAGCATTATGTCCTACTCTACCTCAATTGAAACATTTAAATGATAACTCACCTTTGTATTTCTCGGTTCCTCTCTTGAGATTTTTGAAAAAAATATCTCTTCTTAATCGAATTCATCATCTGATATTTCTTCTACTATGTGTCTTTGGTTCCTTGTCTTCTTTGAGACTTTAAAAGCTTCCTCTCTTCTTGTTGATTGTTCATCCCCTGCATCTATTCGCATATCATATGATGTGAGGGTCCCAAATAGTCCATCCATTATTAATTTTTTCAAATCCTTGTATCTTCTATAGTAGAGATCTTGGGATCATATCTCAAGGGAAGTGATCTCAACACTTTCCGTACTATCATGGATTCATTGACTTCTTCTCCTAAGCCTCTGATGGAGTTGAAAACTTCATATACTATGAATAAATAATTTTCAATATTTTCACTTTCTTTCATCTTCAGATTCTCAAACAATGTTCTATTTCATCCAAGCTTGACTTTCTCATCTCCTTCACAAAGATTCTGAAGTTTGTCCCATATTTCTTTAGCTGAGATGCAATGCATGACCTTGGCATGAACAATTTTTGATACTCCATTCATGAGATGGTGCGAAGATTTATAATTACAGATACATAATTTCTTCTCCTCAAGATCTGTTGGAAGAGTTTCTGGATTTTTGTAGCCATTAACAATAGAGAGCCAGACATACACCCCTAAAACCAACAAGAAGTCTAATACTCCATAATACATAATTATTCCCATCCAATATTGGAATACCACTTGAAGAGTATCCTTCTTGTCAATCCATATTTGTTCACGATCTTCCTTCCAATGGTTAAATTGTTCTGAAGGAAACTTGGCTCTAATACCAATTGTTGGAATATTCACCAATACTGAGAGGGGAGTGAATCATGGCCACTTTTTACCATTTCAAACTTTGATATGAGATGTAAACAGTAACCATTAACAATAACATTCATCATCACATAAAACATACATAGTACATAAGATATTTTACGTGGAAACCCAAATGGGAAAAAAACCACAAAATGCTTTTCTTATATAATATAAAGATTACATTCAATTTATTTTCTAGCTCCAACTGGAAGGAGGCTACAACCCCCTGGTTTTACCACAGGCCCCAACTTGTAGTGAGGAATCCAATCCTCTGTGAGCTCCAACTCATTAGATTTACCAGCATCAACTGGAAGGAGGCTACAACCCCCTGTCATTGCCCCATCCTACCACCTTGATATGAATAAGAGAATTAACCTATCACTTTCATTGTCATTATATCTGTCAACTTGTACTTGTATCACTATCTCTATCAATCTGCACCTGTATCACTGTCTTTGTCAACCTGTACCTGTATCAATGTATTTGTCAACCTATATCATTGTCTATGTCAACCTATACTTGTATCAATGTCTTGGTCAACATGTATCATGCCTCAAAACTATCTTTCCAAGAATGCCCAAAAACAATCATCCATAGATTTCATTTTCATCTTCAAACTTTTACATCATATACATTTCCAAACTCTAGGATATTCCAAGATAATCACCATGATCTATGCCAATATCATCACCATAATCACCATAACATATTTTTAATGCCTAAAAATCGCTCACATGCGACATTTCGACGATTCATATAGTAAGGTGTCATCAACATAAAGAATGCATCTCACCATGGGCATCCTCAATAGATCCAAAACACAGCATGAGTCGATAAGTGCAAAGGAACATTAAAAAAAAAGGGTAGCGCAGGTAATACACAGTTGACCTGTGAGAGTTGTTATCTGAACAACTCTCACGCTACAGCTGCGCGACTTTTCCTTCAATAGTTGCGCTATTATCAAAATGGCAGGACCACTCACTCCTAGAGGCACATTGAAGACTCAGTCCTCCCCAAATATTTTAATTCGGCTCCTCACGCACATGGTGGCATTAATCAACCCCCCTTGTGTACCTTGGAACTAGTTCATGAAGGAGGAGAGTTCACATTTGGATCTAGTTGTTTGTTGGCCACCTCTTGGCCTATAAAAGGAAGCCATTGGCATGCATTTTGTAGGGAGAAATCAAAGCAAGGTTATTTTGTTGTATTTGAGTTGGACCTTCCTCATAGCCCACCATTTCCTACCATTGTGAGCATTCCCAAGCTCCCTTGCCACCTTCCTTCAAGGGGAAAGTGTTTCCCTCCATTGTTCTACCATCCACTTAGCATTTAGTTTGGACAAGAAAGGCCTCCCTAAGGGAGATGGTTGGCTTCCCTTGAATCCCACACCTCATAGGTGTTGTACAGATATTCCATTTGGAAATACAAGAGTGGTTTAGCATACCTATGATTGTTGTTGGAGTTTGCATTCTCCTCCCATCTTTTTCATTTTATTTTGTTTATTATCATATTTCTTTGTTTGAATGTGAATCACGCTAACAATCTCTTGCAGGATCACTTGGAGGAATACCAACCACACACAAAAGAGGCTCCAAGGACTGAGGCCTTTCTACAACCTACAATGCTTAGCCCCTTACCAAGTGGAAGAGTGCACTTATGCAATTTTTTCCACAACACTTCTAATGGAGACCATACTTATTTTTGTTAATTTCTATTTAAACTAGGTTTTTTTATGCTAAGTATCTAATTATGGGTATTTATTATTTGCAGGAGAGCAGGTATTCCACCTCTTGATTCCAAAAATTGGCCCCATTACGGCCATAATTTATTTTTTTACACATTTGTGTGGTTCTTGGCATCTTTTCCACACTGACAGCGTGGAAACAACTCGGACAATTGTGCGCACAACGTAGGTTACCAGTGTTATATCCATGCTACACTGCTCATCGCATCAACGCGAAAGGTTAGTGTATTACACGTGCTACCAGTGTGTCTGTTTTGTATTAAATCATGCGTTTTGCGTGGAAAAAGTGTGTTTTAGCCGTGCTTGTCATTTATTTTCTTTTTATCTGCATAGCTTAGTTTGGCAATCCAAATACTGCTCACTAGTGAACTTAAATTAAGGATAATTCACATAATTACTTAATTTTTAGTAATTAGTTCACCTAGCCAAGATTAGGAAGTAAAGAGTTCATCTCTCTTGAAACATACCTAGCTAACCAACTTTGAGGCTTTCAATGGGCCCCATTGTATTCAAGACCATTTCGTATTTATGCACCAATCGACATGTTTTTAGTAGTATTGCTCGTGTAGAAAACACTTTTTTCACACAAGCAAGGACCTAAAGACACTTGTCGCCCAAAGTATACTCTTTATCTCGCACTTCATGTGAGTTTGGTGAATCAGAAAAGGGTGAGAAGTGTGAAATACCTCCATTGCACACTTAATTAACATCTTTTGATTTGCAAAGTATCATTAGCTTATTGAAGAGTTAAAAAGTATGTATTACTTGATATGATCTTCTAGTTAATTTGCCGATATCAATTTGCTTTCATCACATGTGTTTGCACCACTAGCACACACGAAGAGACCTAAAGACTCTTTTGACCCAAGTATGCTCTTCACCTCGCACTTCATGTGAGCTTGGCGAATCAGAAAGGTATGGATTGTGAAATACCTCTCTTACACTCCATAAGTGAACATTCAAACCCCTTAAAATCAACAATGTAATTGTATTAACCAACTAAAATCCTCCACAAGAGGTGACAAAACAATATTTTAGTTAGGTAGGATTGATTGGGATAGGCATCCATTAATTCCCACCAATCTAGTTTCATTAGTGATATTTTGAAACATAGCATTGTTGTCTTATAGGGTACTTACAAAATCCTTCTATAAGCAAGTGTTAAAAGAGAACTCGGACTAGAAGTGCGATGTGACCAAGGAGGTGGAAGGCGAGGTATAGCTACCCTTCTCTCCAATACGAGCCACTCAGCTTGTTGTAGGGAGACGACACTATACCGTGCAGATCGAACCACTGATCTACACTTGACGCAAGGTAACTTAGTGGCCCAACTTAGGATACCACCAAGGAGCAATTGTGAGTGCAATTGACTCTTGAATTTAGATATTGCCATTGGTAGGTGTTTCCAAGTCTTATTGATTGGAACATTGGCCCCATTGCTGATAGAACTAGCTCTTTGTTACCTCCACTAGTCGATTTGTGAGTGGATACCATTATCACCATCAATTGTGCTCTTGGGAGGCCCAGTTACATTTGAGAAGAAGGAAGTTAGGTCTTCTATGGAATTTACATTTATTTTCCTTTTTTAACTACAAGTTCATTAAACTTGTAATAAAAAGAACCTACATGTGGGAACTCATGCACTAAATCCGACATTGCACATATCACTCACTTATCACACCATTTTTGCATCTATTGTGGTTAGAATATTTTTGCATTTATTCAATTGTGTTTAAATTCCACTATCGCTCTCATTTGACACAAAGCCTTCACCATTGATGAACAAAACAACATCTTGAGACAGTCTCATAGATTGCAATGCTTTTCCCCTCTCTCGAGGGGTGTTTTTACATCGTCTTCTTGTGGTTCACAAGGAAGGTACCCTAGTTGGGGCCATTCCTAAGCTACATTGATAGGATCATCTGGTCGAGACCAACCCTTTCTAGGTGCATTTTCTCCCCTCGAAGAAACTATTAATTACACTTATTTCCCCATCGAAAGCAATACCCCGTTGGCTTCTCTCCTTAAAGATCCATGGGTTCCCTTAGTCTCCCACCACTTGGGTATCCCCCTCGTGGAAATCACATCCCACATAGAATGGAAATACTGATAGTCACTACCTTACCATTAATGGATAGTTTAAATCTACCCGATTTGGCCAAAATGATCAATGATCTCATAGATCCTGATCCCACGTGGCCAGCTATGCCAGATAAAATTCCCTCTGATATCTCAAAATTCGAAGGAAAGTAGGGGGACTATCCCACCAACCATGTCATGTCTTTTCACTCATGGTATTCATCTAACAACATAGTGGATGATCCTGTACAGCTTTACCTCTTTCAGTGTACTCTCACAGGCACGACAGCCAAATGGTATGTCAATCTAGCAAGTGCAACCCATGCCACATTCGCAACATTGGCTACTGTGTTTCTTACTTACTTCCAGCTCCCGATCCGACATGCTCTAGGCCTCGAAATTCTTACAGAGTTTCGGCAAAACACATTCACCCACATCATGGACCACATCCATGAGTGGTGTAGATGCCGCACTTTATGTATGATTGAAATAAAACCCCCCTTTCTGTTGGATTGGTTTATCAAATCTCTCCAATCAACCATAGCTAAAGATGTCACCACCTCCATGTCGCAAAGTGAGGAAGAGGCTATCCTAAAATCACAACATTTTGATCTCATATACGCACAATCCAGCTACCTTTTGTGATATTTTACAGGATAGATCACACAGCTAGAGTAAATATCACTAATATCACTCAATAATTGCATAGAAGAAGAAAGAAGAAGAATTGAATCAGTAATCACTCATTAACACAAGAAATGACAAAAACCGTTGTAATCATACATCAGCTGTAAGCTGGCACTGTGAATGTAGAATCATAATTGAATACAATCAAATGAATTCGAATACTACTAAGGTCATTCGAATTCTCCTCAATTTGTGGCTTGGATGACATTGGAGACATCATCCAATCAATGGTAGTAGTCACAAATAGTCAAATGAGTCTAACTAAATCTAACTGGTGCATGTGGCACAAATCTAGGGAAGGAGACTCCAATGTGGGTGCATGAGGAGTTGTCAGTAGTCTCTAGAGCTGAACTAGTCTCTCTAGGTGTCTATCTAAGTGCTTCAGTCATTTAATTAAGCAATCAATCCTCAAATCAAGAAACTAATCCACTAATCATGGAACTGACTGATGTAACTCCTAAATAGGTGGAAGAGGGCACAGTTGTACTCCAGTGATGGAAACAAGGGCGCATATGTGGCTAAGAGGGTTAGAACTAAGCAGAAACAGGCTCCTAGGGCTGAAAAAGTGGGGACTAGGTGCTGGAAAACTACCATATTGACGACTGGATGCATGCAAAGCATGCAAATATAAAAAATGATCGTGAGAATACTCCAACACCCCCCGCAAGCCAAACTATGAGGAAGTAACTGAAAACTAGTAGGGCTCTGGTAACTGATACCAAAGGTCACCCCTACAACAATCTAAATAAATAAAGTGAGGAAAGAGAGAAAACCCAGTGGGAAGAAATCCCCCCCTCAAGATAAATTGTGGTAGGATAATCAATCATGTACATCACTCACCCCAAAAGGCAAGTGGACTTCTCCACCGAAGAAATATCTATCGGCAAGAAATGGATCAGTAATGTGAGAAGGATGAAACCTTCCATTCTGATAATCAATTCTAGTTCTCCTTTGATCATGTGGATCTCCCACAAGATCTCCGACAGATCTAAGAGTAGTGGCTGCCCATCTAGGAAGAGAAGGATCTGTAAGCTGTAGATCTAGATCTTGGTATTCCATTTGCTCATCTTCACTAATAGGTGCTAGATCTTCAGGTTCTTGTGGATCTGGATCTCACTTTCTCTCTTCATCATCTTCACTTTCATACCCTGAATTTGAACTCTCAGGTGATGAAGATTCTCTCTCTTGCTCATCAAGTAGTGGTGGTGTGGTAGGAAAGCTCTCTTGCTCAACAGGATGAGCATCATGAAGTGGCCATTCCTCAAATTGTACACTCCTATCAACGAATGTTGTCATAGTAGAAGGATCAAGAATATTGTAGGATTTTGCACTCAATGCATAACCCACCATATTACACTCTCTGCTTTGTGGATCTAGGGCTCTCCTTTTCTCTGTTGGAATCCTTGCCCATGATTTGGATCCAAACACTCTGATATGAGACACATCAGGTTTGTATCCAATCCATGCTTCGAAAGGAGTCATATCTTTGAGTCCTTTGTGAGGGACTATGTTTTGATGGTAGGCAACATAGTTGATGGCTTTTGCCCAAAGACTAGGGTGCAACCCTTTCAACTTTAGCATGCAGGTTGCCATCTCTTTTAATGTTCTGCTCTTTCTCTCTGCAACACCATTCTGTTGTGGTGTGTAGGGAACAGTATGTTGCATCTCAATTCCTTCTTTAGCAAAAAAGGTTTGAAATTCACCTTTGATGTAGTCTCCTCCATTATCAGTGCGAATGGCCTTGATCTTTCTATCTGAAAAATTTTCTGCAGAAGACTTGAAAAACTTAAAGTATCCAAACACTTCTGATTTTAATATGAGAAAGTATACCCATGTAAATCTTGAATAATCATCAATAAAAGTAAGAATATACCTTTCCTTGTTCAAGGATAGATCTGGAAATGGCCCTACAACATCACTATGAATCGTATCTAGAGGTTGAGAGGCTCTCCTTGCCTTCCCTTTCTCAAACTTCTTTTCTGGATGCTTTCCCATCAAAAACCCATTCCAGTTTCCCTTGGAAAACTTGACTTTGGGTAGTCCTTCAACCATCTCTTGAGTATGCATATCTTGCAGGTACTTGCAGTTGAGATGCCCAAATATTTCATGCCATAACCTACTCTCCTCATTTGCATGAGTGTGAAAAGCAGACTGTTTTGAGAGAGGTAGAAAGTGGGAGAACTCATAGAGTTTTGGCTTGTGGTTTTCAACACTTTTTGCAATGGTAGATCCTGATACCATGTCTTGGATTTTGACCTCATTTGGAGAGAAGATCACCCTCTTGGGATCTCTAGTGCGGGTCATCTAGTAGATTGAAAGTAGATTAGCAGTGAGTGTAGGGACATAGAGCACATCTGAGAAGTACCCATTATCAAGTTTGACCCTTCCAATCCCCTAAGAGGAGACCTCAGAATCATTCCCCAACATGATGGAAGTTCCAATAGTAGATTCGAAACCAATAAAGAGATCTTTGGAGGAATACATGTGTCTTGATGCTCTTGAATCTATGGTGAAGGAGGATTGTGTTGATGCACCTGCCATGAGAGCATGGCATCTCTCTTTGTCTTATGATCTGGATGGTTCACCTTCTTTCTTCTTAGCACATGCAGGTACTGGAAGATTATTCTTTTCAAGAAGTGAATCCATGAGATCTATGGTCTTCTTCATACATGAACTCTTAGGATGAAATCCTCTATTGCAATAGGTACATTTGGATTTCCCCTTATGAGTTTGCTTGTCTTTCTTGGAATTCGAAACTCCTTCTGACTAGTTTGGAGCCTCCTTCTGCTTCTGCTCATTCAACTTACTGTCAGAAACTTTTTGCTTGCCCTTTCCATTCACTCTCTTCATTTCAGTGGCAGCAAGTGCTGAATCCAACTTGGGTTTTATCATTCCCATATGAACTATCTTCTCCTCCTCAAGTGTGAGAGACTGTATGAAGTCTTCAAGTGTGGGAAACTTCCATTTTGGGATGGAAAGCTTCGCTAAATGGAAGGTAGAGACAAATACTGAGTAGTCTGGGCCTAGTTTTGATAGTATGGCAAGGATGAGTTGCTTCTCTTCTTTCTCAATCCCATATCTCTTCAATTGTGAAATCAGATTTTTGAACTTGTTTAGAAACTCAGTGATGGACTCGAAACTGTAAGGGCTCAAGGAGATGAGCTCATTTTCCAATTTGTGACCTTTAAAGTCATATTTCTGTCCAATAAGAGATTCGAGCTTGTCCCAAACTTCTTTTGGATTTGTTAGATCTATGAAATGAAAATGGAGGTCTTTGAAAATGTTGAGGAGTGGTAGTCCTACTGCTTCATCAAGTTTATCCAAGTACTTAGATTTCTCAATTGCACCAGTGGGTTCGACTGCAGTGCCATTCAATACTCTAGAAAGGATTTTGGACTTCATGAAGATGTCCATATTGGCTTTCCATTTGAAATAATTGAATGAATTCAGTTTTAGATCCATTGGTAGTTGTTGAAGTCGAAGTGAAGATGAATTCGAACGATGGAGATAACCTGCAAAACAAAAGAAATTGTTGATGGAGATTTGTTGCAAATTCGAATGAACACTGCCTTAGGACAATGAGCACATATGACTGGATCGTTCACACTTAGATAGACCTCACTGGATTGCTTGAGTGAATTCAAGACAATTACACCAGGAATTGCTGTGGAAATCCAGAGGCTTCTGGTGCTCAATGAAAGATAGCTGCTCAATGAATTGTTGCAACTGCTACTGCTGCAATTCGAATAGCTGGCTCCAGCTCTGATACCATGTGATATTTTATAGTATAGATCACACAAATAGAGTAAATCTCACTAATCTCACTCAAGGATTGCAGAGACGAAGAAAGAAAAAGAATTGAATCAGTAATCACTCATTAACACAAGAAATGGCAAAAATTGTTGTAATCATACATCAGCTATAAGCTGGCACTGTGAAATTAGAATCATAACTGAATACAATCAAATGAATTCGAATAATACTAAGGTCATTCGAATTCTCCTCAATGTATGGCTTGGATGACATTGGAGACATCATCCAATCAGTGGTAGTAGTCACAAATAATCAAATATCATTCAAATGAGTCTAACTGGTGCATGTGGCACAAATCTAGGGAAGGAGACTCCAGTGTGGGCACATGAGGAGCTGTCAATAGTCAGTAGAGTTGAACTAGTCTTTGTAGGTGTCTATCTAAGTGCTTTAGTCAATCAACTAAGCAATCGGTCCTCAAATCAAGAAATTGATCCACTAATCATGGAACTAACTAATGTAACTCCTAAATATGTGGAAGAGGGCACAGTTGTACTCCAGTGATGGAAACAAGGGCACATATGTGGATAGGAGGGCTAGAACTGAGCAGAAAAAGGTTCCTGGGGATGAAAAACTGGGGACTAGGTGTTGGGAGACTACCATATTGATGACTGGATGCATGCAGAATGCATGCAAATATAAAAAATTATGGTGAGAATATTCCAACACCTTTACACTATCCTCCTTGATGCCCCTCGGCATCGATCGTTGGATCCTATACCTTTGGCCTCGTCACATTCGGCGGATGGGCTTATTGGATCCATTTCCCATTTAGGAAAGGGTCCTCCTACCACGTCGGCTCCATTCAACAAGGTCTCGTACTACCCATCAATGCCACTTGTGTTGGTACCCCCTACACTGGTACCAACACCATTAGTTGGTAAATATCAATATGGACCGAATAATCCTACTTACCCTAACATGATCCAAGCAATGATGGTTCCTACACCGCTAATGGTGCAAGTCATTCATACATCCACCTCTTACAGAATGTAAACTGAATTTATCCCACCCCCAGGGTATAACCCATATTTTCCTTTCCCACACCCAACTGGTCAGCAACCTAACCCTCACATGGGGGTCAACCTATTTCAACCTTCTTATGTCCAACAAGCTCAACAATTTGAGCAATTGAATGCCGCAAACCCTCGGAATCCACAGACTCAAGGGAAGAATAAAGGGAAGAACAAACCAAATCAACAACCGGGGCAAGGGGGCAATGCCCCTCCCTAGCAAAACCAGAATATGGGTGACCAAAATAGAGGGACTAACAACCCCCCAAACAAGGGAAGAATCCCCCCTGAGAATCAATTATTGCTGCTCCATTTGTGGAGATTATGGTCACTACATGCATCATTGTCCTCTTATCCCTAATTTCCAACAGTTTGTGGAATCGAAGATGGTGATAAACCCTCCTCAAGCAACGAATCCTCCCCAACCACAAACCACCGTGTTACAACAACCCTTTGCAAATCAAGGGGTAGTCATGCAACATAAAGACCCTCGCCCACTTGGCAATGGCTCTTTCCAAAATATCTATACATTGGATGTAAACCTTCAGACACGAGCCAGAGGTTATGATGGTCCTTCCACCCCCTAAGTGGAAGATGTTCCTATCCCCTCTGAGGGCCCTTTACAGATACCACACTCGAATACAAAATAAATCCCATGGATTCTAAAAGTTCCACTTCGGCGTACCCCTAATAACCCTCACATGAAAGCCACCCATAATTACAATATTGTGGATGACTTGGCTTAATCCCCTGCAACTATGTCCACATTAGAAGTGTTATAGTCTTTCCCAACACAGACAAAGGCATTACTCAATGGAATTGGTGCCGTCAACCCTTCCTACTAGAACCTTATGACCTTTGATCTTGACAAAGGTGATTCGTGACTACCATCATCAGTTGCACTTCAAGTTCCAGTTACGATAAAAAACGTCATGATCCATCATTGTATCATCGATGAAGGCGCATCCACTTGCATCATGTCTGCAAAAGTATGGAAATGATTAGGATCTCCTAAGTTGGTCCCCTCATCTATCACTCTGCGTGTGTATGATGGGAGACCATCCCAACCAAGATGATTGTACCAAAATGTCCCCATAGAGCTGGGGGAAAGATGGTTATGATCGATATCGAAGTAGTCCATGTTGAACTCGACTACAACATCCTCTTGGGGCATAGTTACATGTAAGCCATGAAGGAGGTATCCTCCTCGGTCTTATGTATCATGATGTTTCCCTTAAATGGGAAGGTAGTTAATCTCGACCAACTTAACTATTATGACCCTAATACTACAAGCAACCCTGACAATGTCCTACCAGCTGTTGTCACGTCCCCATCTTGACCCCATTGCATTAAAATGTAAATGATGTAATATTGCTCTAAAATCGTGGTGAGGAGCTCAAGGCCAATGCCCCGCCATCGATTTATTGATGCATATGGTTTACGTGCTAGCTAGGCACATTGGAATTGTAAATATGCATTTTAATCAAATACCCACAACTAGCTATGCAATGCAACAAGAGATAGGGGCATGATTTTACAAGGAATTGGGAGGGAAATATTCAAACCCTTGGAGCCAATCAGGTCAAGCCAAGTGTTAATGAGAGTACCCATCAAACCCTCAACTACCCATGTTGACTTTTGTACCCAATCATTGATTTCTCCCAAGAGTTGGGTGAAGTAGTTAATGCCTTGGGGATTGGGGAGGTATGGCTGTCCAAATTCGAGTATGGGAAAGCCACCCTCATGGAAAATCGTTTATCTCCTTCTTGGGCAAGAAAACACCCACGAATTGCCTTCCCAAGCCATTATTCAGGATCATACTTCACTCTCTCGCGTTTTGGAAGCTTGCTGAGCATTTCTCTCATGAAGTATACTGTAAATTCACTGGTTTTCATGATGAGAGTCTTGTTTTCATGATGGCTGGACTGTGGGGAAGGAAGAGAATCTATTGGGAAGCTCAATAGATAAGTTGATAGCTTGATGTTTCCATTATTGTTGTAAAAACCTTTTTCAATTTGTAGATTTGGTTTTCATTTATGGAAAAATTGTTTTTGTGAACCCAGCAGTTATCTCCTACCTCAGAAATCTTTTTTGAATGTTTCCATCAACTGTGTGACTGGGTATATGTCAATTTTGGGTGCCAACCTGTCACAGTTTTGCCCAAAATTCATTTTGGTTCCTTGCTGCCAGATAATGACTGTGTGAAGGCCGTTTTTGGCCCTTGAATGCCCATAATCGTTTTTTCTGGGAATGACTTGCTCTCCCAGGGTTGTTCCCCATCTTCCATTTTCGTTTTGGGTTTTTCCACGTTTTTCTGAAACTAATGAAAACCCCATTTGGGCATCCCACTGTAAAAATATTTTTTTCTTCATGCCCAGAAGTTGTGATTTTGTTGTTATGTGTATCCATGCCCGGTTTATGAGTTTTCTATGTGTAGGGGATTGTTGGGGTTGAAATGGGTTTCCATTGTTTTGGCTTGAGCTTGAGTGGAAGAATCCACAAATGAAGAGGGTTCAGATTTAGCCTGATAAACCCAGCTGTGGACTAGCTTGGCTTAAATGCAAATGATTATTTGGCTATGTATGAGCTTGAAATCCCCTTTTCCTTGTAGATATCATGCCCAGCTCGGGGGTGGTCTCTGAATGCTGAAATAATACAGGCTAGGCAGAGACCTACGGTTGGGAGGAACATTGCAACGACATAGCTAGTTGTTTGGGACAATTGCACAACATGTTCTTTGTCTCTGTATTTTACTTCTGCAATGTTTAATTTGATGATTATATTGATATGTTGTATGCATATAAAATGTGTGTGGATGATTTGTTTATTTCCGTTGTGCATATTCAATTGAGTTGCATCTGCACACAATGGTTTCTAATTGTATGAATCTAATGAATGGGCTGAGTTTTTATGAAAAACCTCATATATTGGCATCATGTTCCCTCCCTTGCCTTGGATGGATGGGTGGTTACGTTATAGTTGTATTAAGGGATGATCAACAGTATGTTGAAATTTCACCTGGTATGTACAAGGACTACAATTTGTTAGGAGTATACTTGAGATCACCACCAAAGATCCCTACATCAACTGATGGCCTAATGTGCACAATTTTCACCACTGAAAATGGAGCCGCCTCCACCTCAACATCATCATCAGTAGCACCACTTAACAAACGTTGAGTCCATCAGTACCACAAAATTTTCAAATCCCATTGTTGTATCCTCCCATGAGTGTACAAGGAACACCAGTTACGGCTCGGTTAACTCTACATGGGATAATTTTAGGAATCCTGGTATGGTACCTCACACTACCATACACAAAGATGGATTCCAAACCTGTTTCCCATTACAAGTTTGTCTTTGTTTTGGCTGCTACGCCTATAAATCCTATAACACATTCAGTTACGACAACCCCACCTATGACATCCATAACTAAACCAAAATCGCCTTCTCTAAGACCACCAATGGGGGTGCCAAACAACCGAATTTGAAAGGTCCCCTATTACCTAACCCCACCATCCAATTAAATAGAAACAAGTAATCCTAATGCGGGTGGCATCAACCAACAGGATTTAAAAGCACCAGTTATGATCAATACTCCCATTCAAAGGGTTACACCATCATGTTCTCTTTGCAGGAAGCAATATCACGCAACCAACTTATGTCCTACTCTACTGAAACTAAGGAATTTGCTCAACACCCCCATTAGCATAATTAATGATCCACCAACGGTAAGAGGGGGCACACCTCCCTCACCCACATCCAAGTCCAAAACATTGTGTACAAATCACGCATGTTACATATGCACTCGGTATGGGCACTATACGCACCATTTACCCGAACTCCCTCGATATCGAGAGGCATTGGAAACCATTCGTCTCACTCAAGTAACAATTGAAGAACCCCCTTTCTTAAGCCAAGAATCAACATCTATTAATGTGGTCACCACATCAGCGACATCGTTAGTAGCCCCTCCCACAGAGGTTGCACCAGCTGCAGAAACTATGATAGAGCCTATACCTTCGCAAGAACCATATCACGATGTCACCACCACATGATGAATGCTCTTCCTGTGGGAATTCCAAACATATGATCCCTCCTAGCGCCATCACATGCATCATGGATCAAATCAATAGTCAGGAATACCAAGAATGCTTCCATCCACGCGTACCAAGACCTTGTCGATCTTGTGGAGAGACCACCCACTTCTCCTTTCAATGCCCCATTTTGTGCACTAAACGACTAGTTCGTCTCGAACTAACGAGAATGCAAGATCAATTACAACCCCTCTGTATAACCCCACAAAGGTCACCAATGGAGGAAGTAACATCGACCTTACCAGATACCATCGATGTTGAATCTCCTTTAGCCAGTATCCTCACTTGTAGTGATCCCTTGTCTTCCGACGAAGACACCGACCACATTTGAAGAATTCTCCAAAAATCAACAAATCAATAAGGGGTTTTATCCCTGCAACACAAATAAGACATACAACACCAATCGTTGAAATTCTTATTTGTGTCAAAAAAATTTATTTCATTTCACATTATCTTGAATTAGAAAGTAAAACTACTCTCTTCTTAAAATGCAGATGACCTCCCAGTCGAACATCTACATAGGATATGCGGACGGTGCCAGCCGATGGTCCAAATATCTATCATCTATTGCCTGGGTTATATATTTACCCTCCCATACACTCCACCACACTGGCGAGGTTTGCTTGGGGGCACTTAAAAACAACCAAGCAGAGTACGATGTTGTAATAGGTCTATTAAGTGATGCACTGCACCTGGGCATTCACCATCTACAAGTACACCTCAACTCACAACTTGTCATATCGCAGTTGAATAATGTATTCCGTGTACATAACTCACTCCTCTTTCGAAAGTTTCTATGCATGCGCCTTCTCATTAGACAGTTTGAAACATAACTTTCACACATATACCAAGAAACTCCAATGCATTCGTTGACTCTGTTGCCAATGAGGTATTGAATTGGCACCTAGTACATAACCCGAATGCATAACCTTACATATCAAACATCCATAAATACGTTTATGTGTTTCACCTACGACTACACATACATGTATATTAGCATCATAATTCCTAAAGATGATAATACATACCCAAAACAAATATGTTAGTATCAACTACTACATAGGCATCCCATCAACACATACCAAACATAAAGAAAAATACTCATACATCACATACATCAAGAGATGCATACATTATGTGCGACAAAAATGGTATATATACATATATCTCCCATAAAAAATGTGTGTCATGTACAAAAATGGCCCTCCTAGGGCATATACATAGTATCCTTATGCGAGATACATAAAAAATAACCCACCTCCCATAGGCTCATCAAAAAATGTATACATACAAAACAAGGGCTCATAGCCCTATACAAAAGAAACAAGTTGCCCCGCCATCTGTTGGATCCTTGGGTCCCAAAATAGCCAAAGGTCACACAGACTGCCTCATGCTAGCTCTGGTCTCTGTCGAGGCCTCTATCATGGAGGAGGGTCCCCTCATCCCTACACATCTTGTTGCATGTGGCATGCTACCATGACCCGCCACCACGTGGAACACTACCGCAACCCGCCGCATGATCTTCTTCCAAGCTGGACCACACTCATCAACCCCAGCCAACAACCCACCGAACCCCAGCCAACAACTCACCGAACCATCGCTCCAAGTCTACTATCACAACAGCTATCCAGTCCCCAACAGCTGCCCCCCTATCATAGTTCCTCAGCACCAGCTCCTCTTGCTCCAGCAGCACCACCATCGGCCTCACCTGCTTCTCCAATGGCATGCCCAACCCCAACGACTGGATGATCTCTCATCGGTCCTTACCTTTGAGGTGGTCTCACAGGACCTACATCTGCATCACAGAGGAGGAAGCCATCATTAATACCTGATAAACATGTATATCATAAATGTACAGAAATAAAAGTATGTACACATATATATGCAAAAAGTACAAACCGTAAAACATACCTAAAGCGTCAAAACCTCTAGTAGGAACAGGTAGCTCCAGGTCTCCCTAGTAGTCCATGTCTCCCCAGGGACATCTCTCCATACGGCCTATGCGACCCTCCAAAACATCAAGCACCTGAGGCATATAATAGGCCCCCAAGGCCCCGCCACTATCACGAGGCATAATACGTCCCCAAAACTCCATCCGAGGCTCCTATGGTCCCCTCGGCAGAACTACTATCTGCGGCCTCAGCGATGAGTATAGCTCAAAGAAATACGAGCATAACACACTGCCATAACAAAAGGTGCTCCGAGCCCCACGTCGATGCAGATTCGATATCTACAGCATCATAGACTGTAGCAATAACAGGCCCCACGCCACAGGCTAACCTTCCATAACTCCCTCCACCAACTGGAGTTGTCCCCCTGTAATCCTATTGGGGGACGTCGCCCCTAGTACACAAAGAATGGATATCGCAACACCCTGCACTGGTAGAGCCCTCATATGGATCACAAGAACTCCACCAGAGTTCACAGAACTCTGGTCACCGTCACAATATCGATCCACTAGTGTGTGGATCGTCTCCCCCTCCATCTGTGGAGGGAATGGCTCCCTCACCCCTTGCTGAGTCAATCCTGTCAAGAAGTAGATATCATGAGTCGTGATGCTTAGGTCCTCATCTCCTACCTAGAAAACCCCTCGGTTCGGGACCCACATGAATAGTATTCTCCATAGAAGATAATCTGACGACCACATCAAAGGGCACTTGAAGAACTTCAAGAGCCCAGAGTCGCCTAACACCTTTGTCGTCATCTGATCGGCCAGCACCTGATATCAGAGGGTATCGTACTCCCTCTCTCTCCACTCAATCTCTCTCAAGCGATCCATAACTGGAAATCAACAAACTGCACAAGGAAATGACCACCCATTATACTTGCAAAAAATCATCAGCGCGGCCTTCCCTAAAAAGGTTCGCGCATGGCGCAACTATCTCCTAGATAACCATGCGTAGCTCGACAGAAACACCATTTGGCTGTGCAGAACCAGTGCATGGGATTTATATTACTTGGTTGCATTGGTAGCGTGATTGACTCACTGTTCAGCCATGCTAAACCAACGCAAGGTCAAGCAGTTATCATTCTGTACATAACGCGGAACAATACATTTCATTCGTGTTATTGAGCGCACTAGAACTTGTGTGGTTTCTAAAAAATATCATGCTATAATAACGCGATATTCTCCAAAAATCTCATGCTATTGCACGGGATTTTGCCAATATCCCGTACGGCAACCCCAAAAACCAATAAAAAGCCCCCTGGTCACCCAAGAGACCCCTAATCCTAAACCTACCAGGAAAAAATTAAAAAGTACAAGGGTGAGCCATGCCTGAATATCACAGCATCGAACAGTGCACTGGATCTCCAATAATCACTCAAAAGGCACTCTAAGAGGTCAGTGGCACAAAGTACAAATGATTTTGAAAAGTGGGCCCCACCCCTATTTTATACTCATTTGATCCAAACTTCAAATTGATGCCACAAACAAACCATAACTGCGTTTTCAAAACCATTTGTACCAACACGACCAGCGCTTCGAACTCTTCAACATGGAGCCAACAAATCTAGATTCCCACTAATGTCACTGGGACACTATTTTTCTAGCCAGTACCCTACAGGTACGAGATGTTTTGGTTTTATGATGTATGCATTGTCAATACCTTGGTCACGTTCTATACTACACTTGGGTATGTGTGTCGTGTTTGTAGGATCCTGACTAGGACAATTTAAGAGACTATTGCTTTTCCACTATAAGAACAAGACTCCATCCTACCACAACAGGGGTCACACACCTTACCACAAGTATCATTCTACAACCAGCATATAGACACTATTTACCCTCCATTTATAATGAATTTCCCAATATTCCCACTAATAACCATAGGGCCCTCGCGCATGGCCTTGATGTGCCATCAACATCATGACCATGAAAATCATGTTCCCCCATGGGTGTGCGCACCATTTCCATCCCCGTCATCAATTGACACCCATGATGTTGACCCCCCACAAGTCCAAGGAATCTGACCCAACGTGAAAAGACCCTCCCTTAGAGTATCATTTTGCAATTGGGAATTTACTCCACCAAGTAGACACTCATCATATTCTTTGGCACATGTTAATAGAATGATTCACAAATTCCCCCTCATACCTCCATGAGCACTTTACCTTTCACAATATCCCTTGTATCATCACCCCCGCAAAGACAGCTATGGGTCCCCCACCCTCAGAAGCAACCAATTATGTTTATTCTTCCCGTGGGAATACACTGCATGCCATAGTTTCATGGGGCACCCGCCTTTGTGTCTACAAGTTAGACCTCACTTCATCATTGGAAAGTGTCCCACGATCAACTCAAAACCGTGGGGACTCCACCCATCATCAAATCGGTCCCCCGACACACCCAAAACTATGGGGACCCCCACCGACATTCTTTATGAACAAACAGTTCGCTCATCACCTCACATTGAAGGAACACATATTATTTTGGCAGCAACCCAAGGTCTCCTTTGATCCATGTATTTGAGTCTCCATATGCTCAACAGTATTTGTTTTGTTGGTTACCATTACCCTTCATTTTGTGTCTCCCTCAAAGTCCTTTCATTTGCAGTTTTTCTCTGTCCATTTCAATCTGTGTCGTTCCGAAAGAAAAGTTGTCATCCCCACTCACCATGTTTACAATCGATCAAAAGAATTTATGAGCCTCATGCTTACCAACCAGTCTTGTGTCAGGTCTTCCATCCACCAGTCAGTTAAAATATGATCTCAGATCTCAAGATAAGACTCTAGTTTTATCATGTACTTCAACTCTTGTCGACGTCAAAACACTATATTTCTGAGAGTTGCAGTTGTTGCAGTTGTGCCTTGGGATCCCTTCCAATCACTGTAAGGGATCACCTTGAACTTAGTAGGGAGAGTAATTAGTGCTCCCTAAATAAGTGGTTTCCCCTATGCTCAATGTGAACACATCATCGCATCAGGGGGAAACATACTTTTGAAGGTAGCAGTGTTCACTTTTGAGAATCGTAGTAACATTCTATTCGGTATAGTGAATCTCTCAAGCATATTTACATACTGGTTTAGTCCCCCACCCCAATGTGCTTATCATGGCTACCAGCAGTTCCACTTGTTCAAACATCCCGCAGTAGTTCTTGGGTCATTTACTCAAACATGGATTGAAGCCACCTTCATCCATATCCTAGCAGTATAGTAGAGTCAACACCTTGGTCCTCTCTCATTGTAATCAATTTGACATCATTTCACGAGCATGGGTATGCCCACCTCGTTTGTATAAAAACTATTCTTTCCTAACAGCTCCAACGGTCGTCACCGATAATCCTCCCCCATGGGAGAACCTTATTTGTTCACATATGCTTCGTCCTAGAGAACAAGAGAGAAACAACACAAAACATGATGCATTATCGGCTCTGCAGTACCCTCTGTTAACGCCTAAAAATCGCTCACATGTGACATTTCGACGATTCATCTAGTAAGGTGTGATCAACATAAAGAATGCATCTCACCACAGACATCCTCAACAGATCCAAAACACAGCATGAGTCCATAAGTTCCAAGGAACAGTTAAAACAAAGGGTAGCGTAGGTAATACACAGTTGACCCGCGCTATAGCGCAGGTTATCTTAACAACGCACGTGCTACACCCGCGCGGATTTTCCTTCGATAGATGCGCTACTGTCAAAAGAATGGGACCACTCACTCCTAGCGGTGCATTGAAGACTCAGTCATCCCCAAACATATAAATTAGGCTCCTCACACACTTGGTGGCATTAATCATCCCCCCTTGTGTAACTTGGAACTAGTTCATGAAGGAGGAGAGTCCACATTTGAATCTAGTTGTTTGTTGGCCACCTCTTGGCCTATAAAAGGAAGCCATTGACATACATTTTGTAGGGAGAAATCAGAGTAAGGTTATGCTACAGGATTTGAGTTAGAGCTTCCTTATAGCCTACCATTCCCTACCATTGTGAGCATTCCCAAGCTCCCTTGCCACCTTCCTTTAAGGGGCATGTGTTTCCCTCCATTGTTCTACCATCTACTTAGCATTTAGTTTGGACAAGAAAGGCCTCCCTAAGGGAGATTGTTGGCTTCCCTTGAATCCCACACCTCCTAGGTGTTGTACAACTATTCCATTGGGAAATACAAGAGTGGTTTAGCATACCTATGATTGTTATTGGATTTTGTATTCTACCCCCATCTATTTCATTTTGTTTTTTTTATTATCAAATTTATTTGTTTGAACGTGAATCACACTAACAATCTCTTGCAAGATCACTTGGAGGAATACCAACCACACACAAAAGGGGCTCCAAGGACTGAGGCCTTGTTGCGACCTACAAGGCTTAGCCCCTTACCAAGTGGAAGAGTGCACTTGTGCAATTTTTTCCACAACACATATTATGCAATATCACCAAACAAAAGGCTCTAACACATACACAATATCCATACCATTTTCAAGGCAACAAGATGGACCTTAGTCCATGAGAGGTATGTATCATCACAAAAGAAGCCCATAAGCAAGAACCATACCTTTTCCAATATGAAGAAATAAGAAATCAACCTTTCACCAAAATAAACCCTATATTATTTCATCACATGGACTTTCCAATAAGGTTTCCAACAAGCCAAGAAGTTCCTAATTTTGATATTGTATGAGAAAGTTATGCCAATTTTACCAATCTTCACCAAAGAACAAAAATGATCCCAAAACTTTCCACACTAGCTCCTCCACAAAAGTTTGCACTTTTTTCTCCAAGAGTAGCGCAATTTAGAATAGAGACTTCAAGAGATTGAATGATAATGAAATGAGAAGTTTCATCTCCTATTCCTACCCTCCAAGATGCCTTTAGTTTGCTTTAGGGCCGGTATTTCACTTATCCTTAAATTTAGGATCTCCATATTTTAAGGATACTTGAATGGGTCAATACCCCACTTCAAGGATTCATCGTGGAACTTCAACTTACCTTCATGATCACTTGATATCTTCATCAAAGGAGCTTTGGGTCTTATCCTCATCATACTTAGTGGACACATCATTATTCCTTTCGAGGTTTATTTCCTCTTCATGTGGACCCATCATCAATACTTTGGGGGATTCTTCATAATTCACACAAATATTGCTTTGTACCAAATCTAGGGGCTCTTTAGGGCCTTCTTCATCATGGTTCATGTGACCCCAACATCATGGTCATGTGGACCCAACACTGTTATTCTAGGGGTTGCACCAAACCCCGTTATTCTAGGGGTTGCTTCACCTTTCTGGCCAACATTGCTTAGGGGAAACCTTAGGGACTTATTTAGGGGTTTTCCCCATATGTGTGTGAAATTCTAAGTCACAGCATATCTAAGAGCCGAGGATACCCCACAAAGAAAGAATGAGCAGAAAAGTTGAATAAGAGTGAAAACTGCAGTAAAAAAGAGTAGAAGAATAATTATGCAGCATAACTCTGATAGGAGCAAAATAATGTTACATGATCCAATAATCAGTATAATGAACAATGATGTTACAATGGAGAGAATTCAAATCACATAGGAGAATTCGAACCTCATTTGGTCTAACATAGGGATTATCACCACTAGAGTACTCCGGAAGACCCAAACTCAACTGAACTGAACCTAAACTCAGCTAATTGAAGTCACAATCGGTTAACTGACTAAGGAGGGAACAATAGTGAGTTTGTCATGCATGTCAATAAAAAATGGGCGCATGAGACCATAATCAATGGCATCCAGAGCTCTAACCCCCCACAATAGTCATCTAACTCATATGGATTGCACTGGAACACTCAGTAGATTCCTATAAAATAGGGAACTGACTAAAGTGGTCCTAAAATGATGCATGCAGGGATCAAAAGGTGGTATATGGATCCTGGATGACATCTGCACACCACCAGGGAGAAAATGACATCATCAACAACTAGGTAAAATAAATAATGCTAGGTAGGACAAGGATGGAGTATTGAAATATCTTAACAATGTCTACAACCCAAAGTGTCCTTTTGTGAGGGCCATGCTTAAAGCTACACCATAAGGGAGCGCTTTGGATTTATATACACTAGGACTTTAACATCAATGACAACCTTATTGAACAAGGATGGACCTTATAGACTATAGCCAACTAGACCATGGCATGGAAGACTTAACATGTGATCCATATTTCTTACACAAGTTTAGCCTAATATATTGTTACAAGGTTAGTGATGTCCATCTAAAGTCAGGAGAGAAAATTGAAAATCAAACACATTATTGTATTTAACTTTAGAAATCTAAGGTTGTCAATATAAATTTGTTGTTTTTACTTTAAAAATTGTTTTTTTTTTTTTACATTTTCATGATGTGTTGTCTTTTATTAATTGTTTTGACTTAAAACAAGCATTTTATCTTTATCATTTTCATAACATTGTTTTGTACTAAAAGAATTTGATTTTCTTTTACAACCTTGGGTGGAATTCATAATTTTTCCCTTTTTCTTTTTTTTTCCATAGTAAAATCATATTATTTTCCATTACTTAAAATAGAAAAGATGCATGTTTGAGTGTTCACCACAAGAAAAGGCCTAAAGCACTTTATGGAAAAAACATAATGACTAACATTCAACATAAAACTCTAATGTATTAAACAATTTCATTAAAACCGAGTGACAAAACTTGTCTAGCTCACAGTAGAAGTTGTCTAAGAGTTAAAAACCATTAGTTGAAATAAACATTTCAAGAAGGGATTAATAAAAAAACTTCTCAAGAAGGAGAAGCTCCTCGTCCTCATTCATAAATTTGATGGCCTATAGAGATCCAATATACCTTCTACATAAAAAATTTAAAGATGGCCAACACCTTAGCTATGTTCCCTCAACACATGATAACATGAGAAACAATGAAAGGAAGATTTCAAGTCTCATGTATGTGAAATTGTTGAGATATTGTAACTTCAAAGAATATTATATTTGTACTTTATTATTTTGGAGATGTTTCATTCCTCCTTGAAGATCTTATTGTATATCCGGAGATGTTTATTCCTCCGTCAGATTGTGGTAACTTGGGTTATTAGACTTCCTTAGTGGGGGTCGGCCCTGTATGTGTTATGTGGGTCAAAGGGTTATTAGACCACCCTAGAGGGGTCGGCCCAGTCAGTTGTAGTGGGGTATTTAACCCAATGGTTAAATACGAGCCTACATGATTTGTGTAAAAGACAAGTCGTAGTAATGTATAAATAGAGGAGGTGTATTCCTCATTTTACACACACACTCACTCACTTGAGGGAAGCGCACTTGTGGAGGAGAGGTCTACTATGGTGGAGGAGGAGATCATGTCTTTGGTTTGCATCTTTGGTCATCTATATTGAGGAAGATTTGCTGGGATTTCTACCCCATGAGGGTTTCCCAGGATAAATCTATGTCTCTTGTGTTTATGCTGTGCTTGTTGTTTCTTCAGTGATCCTGTATATGCTATTATTGTGAAATGGAATGCAATGTTGCTATTTTCTATCTTAGCATATTAAATCTTAACATGGTATCAGAGCTAACCTGAAGGAAGGCAAGGTATGGCACTTACGACACTTGCTTCACTTGCGACAATTTGAAGGTTTGGGTTTTACATAGCAAAAACCAGTCATTGTGGAACTTTCACTATAAATACATTTTGGCGAAGGTTCAGGATATGAAACCTTTACAGGTCGTAGATGACATCCCCAGGTACCTTGTGTCCAAAGGGAACCCTCAGATTTGTTGTACTTTGTGAGTTATGATCAGTACAAGTTAGGGTTTCTACCTCTTCCAGATCTCAATCAAAATCAGGTGACCTAGGAAAAAAGGTCATAACTTGGGCTAGGAAGCTCCAAATGAAATTTTGTAAAAAGTGATAGGTAGTAAACAGAATGTAATATCTATGTAAACAGGATATGGATATGTAGTACACAGGATATGGAAAAGTGTTGTGCCAAAGTATTGGTCAAGATAGTTGCATAACTATGTAAATGATATCTGTATGCATAATAGGTTATCATGTCAATATGATTTGATAATTATGAAGTATTACTAATCATGTACTTAATTTTGATTTGTAGGAAAGATCATGATGAATGATGAACACTGAACAAGTGATGGATGTTCAACAAAAAGATCTACAAATCAAACACACTATAGAAGGCTTGTGGCTAGAAGATTCTCTTAGAAAGAGGAAGAGAATCATGATGAGATGTTTGCTCCAAGTGGCTAGATAATACCATTCTCTTAATGGTGTGAATTAGGTTCTGTATGGGTACCCAGGATCGATAATCAATTGATGAGCTTAATGATCACCATGGGTGATGTGGGTCTCAACCTTTGCTACAAGGTTGAATATGGTTTCTATACACAGATGACATGGATGCAAGAAGGAACTCACCACAAAGTTCAAATGATATTGAGGCTCATATCAGTAGACCCATCTAACGAGAGATGGCACAGATAGATATGCAGAATATCATTCAATGCAGAGTGTGAATGATGTTCAGTCACAAAGGGAGAATTGACAGTTTCTTGATAAGCTTGGGCTTTACCAAAAGTAAAGTTGTTCCTAACCTTCACCTTAAGGTTATGGATCATACTATTATTGTAAGTAGATGATATCTTTCTAAACAGGGAATGAGAAACAGATCATGAAAAGAAAGAAGAAGATGGCTGCAGAAATGAAAATGAAAGATCTCAGATTGATGCATCACTTCCTAGGTTTGGAAGTATGGCAAGGCTCAGAAGGAATCTTTCTCAACCAGGGAAAGTATGTTGAGAAATATTAAAAGGAATTGATGTGTTGGAATGGCCACTCTCATGGATTCCAACTTGAAGTTGTTTGCAGATGACTCATCAGAGTTAGTGGATATAACTCTGTGCAGACAAATTATTGAGTCATTGATGTGTCTAATGAATACTAGGTCAGATATATGCTTTGCAGTGAACACCTTGAGTCGATATCTAGTGGAAACTAGATGTGTTCACATGTTAGTTGCAAAGCATGTGATGCGGTACCTAAAGGATACAATAGACTTTGATCTATGTTATCTTAGAGATCATGACTTCAGATGGCTACACAGATGTTGATTGGGCAGGAAGTGTATCAAACAGGAAGAGCACATCGAGAGGATGTTATTGTCTAGGATCAGCCATGATCTTGTGGTTTAGCAGGAAACAGTCCAGTATGGTTCTCAGCACAAGCGGAATATATGGCTGCTTGCTCTGCTAGTTGTGAAGAAGTATGGCTTCAGGATTGTTTGACTTAGAGATAGACCCAACTATGATCCTATGTGACAAACAGAGTTGTATCAAGATGACAGAGAATCCAGTGTTCCATGATAAGTCAAATCACATAGAGATCTGACATCTCTATATACAAGATATGGTGTAGAAAGGAACTATAAAGTTTGAATTTGTAACAGGTTACCGATGTACTAACCAAACCTCTACCTCAAGTGAACAAGTTGCCGATGTACTAACCAAACCTCTACCTCAAGTAAAAGTTTGAGTATTTTCCGAGACAAGCTTGGTAGGACCCTCCTAGAGAGGAGGAGTGATGTGGTCACTTATGACGAGATTGTCTACATCGACAGTGAGTTCGATGATGTGGATACCTATATTGGTGATGCCGACAGAGAGGTTGGTGGATGGTCCTTAGACAGGGTCTAAGTTGATGAGGGGATTGCATCATCCTTGAACACATGTTCTAAAAGGATCTGTAGACATATGTCTCCGAGAAAGAAGAGGGATTGCATCATCCTTGAACACATGTTCTAAGAGGATCCATAGACAGATGTCTCCGAGAATGTGGTCCCTAGTGGACGAGAGAATTGTATCATCCTTGGACTCCAGTCCTAAAGTGATCCGTAGACAGATGTCTTCAAGAATGCGGTTCCTAGCGAATGATGAGGATTGTATCATCCTTGGACTTCAGTCCTAAAGCGATCCATAGACAGATGTCTTCGAGAATGTGGTTCCTAGCAAAGTATGAGGATTGTATCATCCTTGGACTTCAATCCTAAAGTGATTCGTAGACAGATGTCTTCGAGAATGTGGTTCCTAGCGAACGATGAGGATTGTATCATCCTTGGACTTTAGTCCTAAAGTGATCCATAGACAGATGTCTTCAAGAATGTGGTTCCTAGCGAATGATGAGGATTGTATCATCCTTGGACTTCAGTCCTAAAGTGATCCGTAGACAGATGTCTTCGAGAATATGGTCCTTAGCGGACGTATATAGGACTGCATTGTCCCTGAGCGTTTGGTTCAAAATGTACATGATAGGATTGCATCATCCTTGGACTTATGTTGTAAAGTGATAAGGACTAATCATCTTGGTAATTGATTGGGATTGCATCATCCCTAGACATGGTGAGGTGTCTTAAAGTGATAAGGACTAATCATCCTAGTAATTGATTGGGATTGCATTGTCCCTAGACATGGTGAGGTGTCTTAAAGTGATAAGGACTAATCATCCTGGTAATTGATTGGGATTGCATCGTCCCTAGACATGGTGAGGTGTCTTAAAGTGATAAGGACTAATTATCCTGGTAATTGATTGGGATTGCATCGTCCCTAGACATGGTGAGGTGTCTTAAAGTGATAAGGACTAATCATCCTGGTAATTGATTGGGATTGCATCGTCCCTAGACATGGTGAGGTGTCTTAAAGTGATAAGGACTAATCATCCTGTAAATAGATTGGGATTGCATCATCCCTAGACATGGTGAGATGTCTTAAATTGAGAGGGATTGATCATCCCATAAGTGGATCAGGATTGTATCATCCTTGGACCTATGTCCTAAAGTGAGAGGGATTGACCATCCCGTAATTGGATCATGTGTGTTGCAGGATGATGATGCTGCTGATCGTGATGGTCTAGATGACGATGCTGCTGATAGTGATGGTCTAGATGATGATGCTGCTGATTGTGATGGTCTAGATGACGATGCTGCTGATCGTGACGGTCTAGATGATGATGTTGCTGATCGTGATGGTCTAGATGACGATGCTGCTGATCGTGATGGTCTAGATGACGATGCTGCTTATCGTGATGGTCTAGATGACGATGCTGCTAGATGACGATGTTGCTGATCGTGATGGTCTAGATGACGATGCTGATGATCGTGTGATGACGATGCTGATGATCATGTGATGACGATGCTGATGATCGTGTGATGACAATGCTGATGATCGTGAGGATCCAGATGTTGATGTTGGTGTAGCTATTTGAGTGCTGCAGAAGATAAAGACTCAGTACTAAAGATGTTGATGTTCTAGTATTGAAGATGTTCCAGTAACTGCTTGAGTCACTGATGATGTTGAGAAAGCTTCCAATAATTTATAGATGTATCATGTATGATGTTGATGACTCCTTGCTCGTGCAGATGCTGTTATAATATCCTTCTCGTTAAGGGGGAGTGTTGAGATATTGTAACGTCAAAGAATATTATATTTGTACTTTATTATTCTGGAGATGTTTCATTCCTCCTTGAAGATCTTATTGTATATCCGGAGATGTTTATTCCTCCGTCAGATTGTGGTAACTTGGATTATTAGACTTCCCTAGTGGGGGTCGGCCCTGTATGTGTTATGTGGGTCAAAGGGTTATTAGACCACCCTAGAGGGGTCGGCCCAGTTAGTTGTAGTGGGGTGTTTAACCCAATGGTTAAATACGAGCCTACATGATTTGTGTAAAAGACAAGTCGGAGTAGTGTATAAATAGAGGAGGTGTATTCCTCATTTTACACACACACTCACTCACTTGAGGGAAGCGCACTTGTGGAGGAGAGGTCTGCTATGGTGGAAGAGGAGATCATGTCTTTGGTTTGCATCTTTGGTCATCTATATTGAGGAAGCTTTGCTGGGTTTTCTACCCATGAGGGTTTCCCAGGATAAATCTGTGTCTCTTGTGTTTATGCTGTGCTTGTTGTTTCTTCAGTGATCCTGTATATTCTATTATTGTGAAATGGAATGCAATGCTGCTATTTTCTGTCTTAGCATATTAAATCTTAACAGAAATTTCCCCATGAAGATCCAAATCTATATGCATAATTGGTCCATACAACTAATAAATAATCAATTTTGAATCCCCATAAACATGTAACTCTCTTATCCCCATTTCCAATGCCAAAGTCATTAGTAGATAAATTGTCTCGAGTTCTACAACATCATTTGAACTCTTGCCTAATCCATACTTGAAGGTGAGACACACATATTAAGAGATGTGTAAAATACCACCCGCACCACTTATTTTAGGATCATTTTGTGAAGCTCCATCAAAGAAGCCAAATTTTTTTTACTTGTCTATGACCAAATCTCTTATCTGCGTCTATTTATTTTTATTCATTGCCTTTCCATATGCTTTGTGGAAAGCCTTCTTGAGGGAGTTGGCATGATTTCTATATAAAATATTCAACCCTCCAATCATTGTTGGATGAAGAGGAGTATAGTTGGCATGGATCCTCTATTGAAGATTCAGCCCTCCAATCAGGGTTGGATGAAGAGGAAAGTTCATCCCTCCAATCATGGTTGGAATAAGAGGAAAGTTTCCTCTTCATCCAACCATGATTGGAGGGCCAAATCTTTGATAGAGGAACCATACCAACTCCCTCTTACCCGTATCATTTGTTTAATACTCCAATACCAAATGGATGACAAAGGGAAGAGGGCTTGTTTGATGGAGGAACCATGCCAACTCCCTCTATTACATACTATATTTAAATCATAAATAAACAATATATAATAAATTCGAAGATGATTTTAAAAATACAATGAGGACTTATTTAAATATTCCTTTCACGGCTATTGTAAAAAGGTCGCAACCTTTAACTTAACATTTGTTTATTATTTAATTTTATTAATTATTACATATATATATTGGTTTATTAATTTATTTATGTACGTAACATTACCTCTCCCTTAAAATTTGCTTTGTCCTAAAAGAAATGATAATGAGGGATGTAGTTGACAAAACTATTTTGATTCCCAAGATGCATCTTCTTCAGGAATATTTTGGGCCATTTAATGAGATACTCTTTGATCACTCAAGAGTGCAATCTCTTTTCCCTGGTATCAATAATAGCTTTTGGTTCCAAGACAATACATCCTTCATCGTCCAACATAGGGAGTATTGTTTGTGCCTTCTGATGTTGTCCTAAAATCTTTTTAAGGAATGATATAGAAAGACGTCATGGATATGACTTGTGGATGGTAATTCCAATCCATAAGCCACATGACAAATCTTTTTGTTGATCTGGAACAATCCATAAAACCTTGAACCTAGTTTATTCCTTCCTCCTTGTTTAAATGATAACTACTTATAGGGTTGTAGTCTTACAAATACCCAGTCTCCAATTTCAAACTCTCTTTTTGTTTGATGTTGATCAACTTGTTGTTTCATTCGATTCCTGGTGACATTTAGATTCTCCTTGAGTATTTGGACAACCTTTTGATTCTCTTCTAAATGATCATTTACTGATGCAACCTTCACTTGGTTTGTAACTAGATCCTTCCATTTCAAGGGTTCATATCCGTAGAGATCTTGGAATGGTGTCATTTTGGTGGATGTATGATAAGTACAATTATACCACCATTCAGTGAGATGTAACCATTCGAACCATTTATTTTTCTTGTCGGTTACAAAAAAACGCAGGTAAGTTTCTAAACATTTATTGACGATTTATGTTTGATCGTCTATTTGGGGATGGTAAGCTGAGCTCATGTTAACTGATGTCCCAATTTGTTTGCATAATTCTCTCAAAAAATTCCCTTTAAACTTGGTGTCTCTATCACTAACTATAATCTTGGGAAATGCATGTAACTTGTAGAAATCTTTGCAGAAGGATTTAATTGTTTCTTTGGTGGAGTCAGTTTTTCTTACCCCAATAAAATGTGAATATTTGGTCATCATGTCTACTACTACCAATATTTTGTCTTTCCCATCTAACATGGGTAATCCTTCGATGGAATCCATTGAAATTTCTCCCCATTTCTGATTTGGGTTATGTAACAGATGGAGTAGCCCAAGGCTTAGCATATTTTCATTTTTATTTCTTTGACAAGTGTCACATTCTACGACATATTTTTGAATGACTGCATTCATTCCTTTCCAGAAAAATGATTGTGTTGCATTATAATAGGTTTTGAAAAATCCTACATGTCATGCAGTTGGGCAGTCATGCGATTCTTTAAGTACTTTGATTTTAAAACTTGAGTTGGGGCTTAAGTAAATTTGTCCCTTGTACCATAAGAGGTCATTTTTCCATTCAAATTTTGGGCACTAATTTTTATCGTTAATTATGGAGCAAACCTTTGGGTTTTGGGCATATTCAATTCGAATTTCAATCAACCATTCAGGAACTACCATTGATATGGCACAAACTTGTACTTCTTCATATTTTCTTGACAGAGCATTAGCTACTACGTTGTCTTTCCCCTTTTTATGTAAGATTTCCATATCAAATGTGGCGATTTTCTTTATCCACTTCTGTTGTTTGGTTGTTAACATCTTTTGTTGTAACAAGTGTTGCAAACTGTTATGGTCTGTACATATCATAAATTTGCTTCCCAAAAGGTATTGTCGCCACTTTGTTAGCGTGTGCATGATGGAAAGCATCTCCTTGTTGTAAGTAGACTGTAAACATCCCCTTTTGTTTAACTTCTTTCTTTCAAAAGCAATTGGGTGACCTTCTTGCATTAAGACGGCCCCTATCCTGAAACCTGAGGCATCACATTCGATTATAAATGGTTTTGAAAAATTGGTTGTTGCCAAAACATGAGTTTTAGACATAATTTGTTTCAATGCCTCAAAACATCTTCTTGCTTCATCACTCCATTGAAAAGAATTAGTTTTAAGGAGGTTGGTTAGCGGAGCAGTTAAATGAGCATAGTTTTTTACGAATCTTCGATAGTAACCAATCAATCCTAAAAATCCTCTTATCTTGGAGATATTATTTGGGTGGGGCCATTTGTTGACAGCTTTGATTTTCTTGGGATCCACCTTGACTCCTTTCTTTGAGATAATATGACCAAGATACCCAACTTCTTGCTTTCCAAATGTACATTTCGACCTCTTTGCCTATAATTGTTTTTTTCTAGGAGAGATAGTACCCATTCCAGATGCTTCAAATGTCCCTTCCATGTCTTGTTGTATATAAGGATGTCATCAAAGAAACTAACACAAATTTCCTGAAGTATGGCTAAAATAGTTCGTTCATACCTGCATGGAATGTGACGAGGGAATTTGTTAATTCAAAAGGCATTACCTTGAATTCATAATGCCCTTCATGAGTTTGGAAAGTAGTATTTGTGACATCTTATAATCTGACCCTAATTTGATAGTAACCTAATCTTAAATCAAGTTTTGAAAAAAGATTATGCGTCATGAAGTTCATGCAACATGTCGTTGATGAATGGGATTGGAAACTTGTTCTTGATTGTTATTTTGTTAACCCTTTGTAGTCTATGCATAATCTAAATGATACATCCTTCTTTCGTATTAACACAATTGGAGCTACATATGGGCTTCTGCTCTTTTTGAGAACACCATAGTTCAATAGGTCTTGAACTAACCTTTCTATTTTTGTTTTATGGTGGTGTGGATATCTATAGGGTTTAATTTTGATAGTGTAATACCCCTAGTTTTGAATTGGAATGTATTATCCAAACTTATGTAAATGATGTCAATATGCTAGTATGGATTCCTAGTGTGAAGCTCAAGGTCAAGGCCCAACTAGTGAATCACTAGGCATGTATGATGTATATATTTTTATTTTGGACCATATGATTGGCTTATTATGCCTAATTTGAAATGTATGTAAATATTATGCTGAAAATTAATAAAATGGTCCAACAATGGAAAGAGCACCAAAGGGGCTATGATTCTGCCAGAGGGGAAGAGGAAGGGGGCCTATGGGAAACCAAATCCTATGTTGCCATGTGTCAACCTTAGAACTCACCCCAAAAATCTGCCATGTGCCTTAAATAAGCCAATGATCTCTTTTTTTTACCATTTTCCAATCATTGATTGCACATGTGAGGTTGGTGGGAAAAGTCACTTCATGTAGTTATTGAAGCATGGGGGTTGTGACAGTTATGTCAGTTGTCAACAGTCCTATTTATTCTATGGTCAGAAGCCATGTCAGTTGTCTTTTCACCCTTACCTCTTATCCTTAGAGTCAACACTCTTTTGATCATTATTCCATTCTCATTCTCTTTCATGCAAGTTGCTACACTACGTAGAGTTATTCCATTGATGTTCATGTCCATTTTTTACCATACTGTGTGTTAAACCCAGAATTTCGAATTAGAAGACAGAGCTGCATTTTTGGAAGGGAATATAGTTGGTTATAGGTGAGCAGAGAGGTTGGGGAAGCTAGGAACCTTACCCATGGATTTATGTTGCTCGTAGGTGCTTGAGAAGTCACCAAGGCTATAGGTGGTTCTATAGCATCCATATTGGGTTGGACTTCTTCTATGCACACATTGGAAGCACCCAGCAAGATGGATCACCCAAGAGAACCGTGGATTGGTGAAGGGGATGCCTGAGCCAGAAGGGTGTTATGTGGGGTAGGTATTGTGGAAGCCAAGGCTGTGAGGGCTGAGTGAGATCCCTGTAGAGCTCTATATGAGCATTTGGCTAAGCACATAGAGCAGAATGGGTTGTGGGATGAGAGATAGAAGCCTGTAGGTGTTTTCCTTCGCCCTGGTGGCCTCATAGCCCAGCTTGGGGGTGGCCTCCCAGCAGAAAAAGTATATGCTAGACGGAGTGCCTATGGTTGGGTGGAAAGCGCTCTTACACAGCCAGTTGCTTGGATCTGCGTTTCTTAAAGATAATTACTCTCATGTATTTGAATCTGAACTATTTTATTTGATGCCTATAATGTTTATGCTTGTATTTGCATATTAGATGTGTGTGGTTAGACTTTAATTCCCATGTGCATGTTTAATTACACTTGTGCACACATTACATTGGTTGAAAATTTGTATTACGCATTTGGAACGAATTTTTAGAGCCCAAGTTTTTGCCAACGTCCCCTCCCGATGGTCAGATTGGGTGAGGGGGATGTTACAGATAGGGTAAGACCCTGGTTTAACCTCAATTATGTGTTAGATACTTCTTTATGGCAGTAACTGCATGGGTAGGTCTTGAATATTTTTTCATGTTCCTAGAGTAACTCTTGGATTTCTTCTTCTTTGGAACCATCTTGTTCTGAATCTTGACCTTCCATCTGATGAAATTGGATCACGAAAGCTTATGCTCCTTTCCTGATAAGTTTTTCCATCTGCTAAGATGAAACCAATTGCATTTCAGGTGGTTGGAACTCATATAGCTTATACTTTTGTCCTTGCCACTTGAACTTGATGAAATGTTTTTGATGGTTGGTTGAGTAGGTTCCCAATGTTTGTAGCCATTGTACTACTAAAACAATGTCTACTCCCCCCCAGCGGTACAATGTAGAGTTCTGATTCTAACTTAAAGTCTTGTATTTGAAGTTTCGCCTTATGGCACTTCCCTACCTTTTCAATCTTCTTGACATCTGCGACCATCACCTTCATGTTTGGAACTGGATGCACAAATAGCTTAAGTTTCCTTGTGACTCTTATGTCGAGGAAGTTGTGGGTGCTTCCAGTGTCTATTAGTATTGTGACATTCTCATTTTTTACATGTCCTTTTAACTTAAGTGTCCGTGGTTGGCTAATGTTAATCATGGTTGCGGGAGATATTTTGGGCGTTCTCCTCTTCATTGTTTGATTCTTCTTCCTCTGATTCATTATTCTCCTCTGCTTCACATGTGTATATTTTTTTTGAATTGTTCTCTGAGCGACACTTTTTGTTTGGGTTCCCACATGTCTTTGCATCATCTGCATTTTCCTTCTTTCATCCATTGAGCTTCCTGATTTTTTTTTGTTGTCTTGTATGTGTGGCGGAAGGTATTTGTTTTTATCCGTGTCTGTTGTCAGTGGTGTGTTTATTCTTGAGTATGTCTTTCCATCTCTTGATTGGAAACTTTCAAGTTTTGCTTTTGCTACTTTCGCCTTACGCCTTGCTACTTCTACATCTGGTATGTCATGCATCTTCAATTCTTTTTGTATATAGGGTTTAAGGCATCCTAAATCAGTTTTGAGTCGATGTTGTTTAGACAATCCAAAAAATTGAGTGACAAGGGATTCAAATTGATGAGTGTATTCCTCTACGCTTCATCTTTGTTGTAAACTGGTAAGCTTTGAAAAGAACTTGTCCTCAGTGATTCCTTGAAACCTTTAAAAAAAATTGTTTTTGAACAAGTTCTAGGTATAGGAGAAATTTTCTCCTTTCCACCACATGTACCAATTGTAGGCGTACCCTTCTAGATGCATCGATGCATATTTCAATTTCTCCTCATCTGTCATAATGTTGTATATAGTGAAGTATTCTTCCGCTTTGTTTAGCCAAGCGACACATTGGTCTTCGCTCCCGTTGTATTTTATCAACTCCATTTTTGCTCTGGGTGGGAAGATCATAAAAGATTGGTATTGGGTGTCTTTTGATCCACAGGGGGGTGGTGACTCGGAGTTGCGGGATGAGGTGACCGACATGTCCGAACTTACTGGACTTGTTTGTGGTGCTTATTGGACTTTAAGTTTTGCAATATCTCCTTAATTTGATTATGGCTTTCTGTCAAGGTGCCCAGTTTGTCGTCCACTTGTTTTTGTTTCTTGTTCACGATGTCCAATTTGTCGTCTAACTTTCTCTATATCACTGAAATAAATTCATATTTGATCTCCTTCTTAAGTGTCACATGGTTATTTTTCATTTCTGTTATTAAAATTTCTTGGTTCTTGGTGATGAGGCCATTGACGTCCTTCTCTAATTTCTCGAACTGGTTTTTTAATTCCATCGTCATGCTTTTGGTATGTAGGGGTGAGTATTTGGATTCGATTTTGGATTATAGGATGGTGATAATGGTACTTAGGGTTTAAGCTAACTAATAATAATAATAATAATTATTATTATTATTAAAAAAAGACCAATATTGTAATAATAATATTATTATATAATATTAACTTTAAAAAAATTGGGCTATGGTTTACATGGAGTGATAAAGGAGGAGGTGGAGTGGAAATGGCGTGATTTTGATGGAGTGGCGTGAATTTGAAGGAGGATGTGGATGGGCGTGAGTGAGGATACCGTGGACAGGAGATGTTGAGGAGGGAGGATGGAGGAGGGGGCAACGAATGAGAGAGAGGAGGGAAGACGAGAGCAGTCGATGATGTGAAGGACACACAGGTGGAGGAGAGTGAAGAGAGATGGGCAGAGAGAGGGAATGCGAAGGGAAGAGGGAGGAGCGATGTGTAAAAGAGGATTGGGATGTGTGGGCTGAGAGGAGTCAAAATCGAGTTATGATCCCAACTATTACACACTAGATATAAATTATAAATAAACAATATATAATAAATTCGAAGATGATTTTGAAAATACAATGAGGACTTATTTAAATAATGCTTTCATGACTCTTGTAAAAAGGTCGCAACCTTTAACTTAACATTTGTTTATTATTTAACTTTATTAATTATTATATGTATATGTATATGTATATATATTGGTTTATTAATTTATTTTTGTATGTAATGCCCTCTTTCCCTTGTCATCTCTTTGGATGCACTCCATACTTCTTTAGTAAAATAAAATGACAATATAAAAAGATGTGGTGGACTATTTCCTTGATTTCTCGACATAATACACATATGGGAGTTGTCTAAGCCTTCGACGATTTCTCCCGGAGAGCGAAATTGTCCGGCCATCTCTCCGTCAACCACTTCAAACTCCGACATTTGCTTTCCCAACTCGTCATCGGCCTCGTCCTGTCATCGGCCCTGCATGCAACATTCATCCCTTAATTGCGACTTGTACTGGATGGGAGACTTAAATGTGACTTGTAGTGGATGGGCGACTAATGTAGGTGTACCTGGCCGGGATTTATTTAAAATTTGAATTTAAAGAATGCAGAGCCCGCGTAGATGGTTGGGTTTTATTTCAAATTTGAATCAATACAAGGCAGATCTCGCGTGAGGATGAATGAAGTTAAAGTGCTCTTTGCAGCCACTTATAGCAATTCACACACTTTGCTTTATATTATATTTATGTTGAATGGCAGTATTGCGGTTGAATCTTCTCTGTCCAAGTCTTTATACTATCATTTAGACAACTCCTTTCCCTAATTTCCTCTGTCTCATTATATCTTGCATTCTCTGGTTCACGCGAGGGACATTTTGAAGTTTGAAGTGGAGTTGGTGGGCGTTGATGGGATAAATCCAAATCCAGGGATGGCTTTCAGCATTTTCACAATAACATTGTTCTTCTCCTGCGATGTGTTGTTTGTTACAAGGTGGTGAGCAGTGAGAACTATGTTGATTGTGTGGGTTTGTTTTTAAGGGCGGTGATTTTCGGTAAGAAGTTTTAGTCTGGTTTGTGGCAGGAAGGCACGAAAATCTGTCCTCGGTTTGGATTCTCCATTACAGTGGTGTCAGTAGGCTCGGATTGTGTGAGGTCGTTGCATAAAATTTTTTATAGGTATTTACTGGGACATATTATCGCCGGAGAAGCTCGCTCAGATTAAAATTCTGAGAGAACTGAAAAAACACATTGAACAAGAAACTGGTCAAACACTTCCTTGTGGGTCTTCTGAAAAGCTACCACCCACTGCTGAATGGAGACCTGGGAGGCAACGTGGACAGTCTACTAAATAACTGCAATAAGTTCTAGCGATCAATCTTTGTTCGATCTTGTATTGCTTGAAATTGAAGGATAAAATAATTTTTGTAACTTGACACATCTCTTATTAAGTTTATGTTGTGCAGTGTGATGCTAGATACTCTCTAACCATGGGATTTGGTAAAATGTTCAAAAAAGATATCGCAGCTTATATCAGAAAACCCCTAGCCAAGGTTGATAGTTGTTGAAATAGATATTATATTTGCTCACTTGCAGGTCTGAAATGATTGTGAGTTTTAGGACTAGCTTATATCAATATGAGCAAACCCCTGGCCAAGGTTGACAGTTGTTGAAATAGATATTATATTTGCTCACTTGCAGATCTGAAATGATTGTGAGTTTTAGGACCATATTGATGTTTGTGGTCTAGTTCTCAAGGAGAATATTTATACCTGGAAATGCAATGAACTCCAGTAAAAAAAAGATAAGGTTGATGTGCATGTACAACCGTATCAGAGAACAATTTATTGCACTTTGATTTGGCAGCTCTGTTGTATCTGAGCAAACTATACATTACTGTATTCAATGTGTTAGTAATCTCATAATGAATAGAACAATGCCCACAAAGCAAAAAAAAAATTGAAGGAAAAGTGTTGTAAAGATAACTAAAATGTAGTAGATTTTATTCACTAAAGACGACTTCATTGTGTTGTGTTGGTGGTGGATGCTTAGTCAATGATTTCTACTCCAGAATTTTTTTACTTTATTTCTTACATTGTAGTAATTACATGTCATTGTTTACATGCTACTTGCACCAAATTTTGGGAAGGATATATAATGTCAATGAGATAGGGATTTCCTCCAAATAAAGTTTTATTTTTAAGGTTAATTAACTTCTATTAATAATAAATTTTAAGTTTTTATTTTTATTTTAGGGAAGGATATATAATACCAAGAGATATGGATTTCCCAATTGATATTCTATTTTAGGGAAGGATATATAATATGAAGAGATACAGATTTCCCAATTGATATAGTTTAATCTTAATTAACTTTTATTGATTAATAAATATTAAGTTTAAATAAATCTATTTTCTTTATTTGGATTAAAGGAGGATTGTTGTTTATTAATATAAGGTATATTATGTGGATTGAATAATATAGTGTATATTGTTGAGTATACTGAAACCCTATTTGGTAATAAGGTATTAGTGAGATTGAAATCTACTTGGTAATAATGTGGTTAAGATAATTACTATTACATGATTTTTAGGTATCCTAATACATGTTAATTATTGTTACACCAAAATGTCGTCACCCTTGTGCAAGTGTCACAAGTGTCGCAAGTGTTGCAAGTGTCATTGTCATGACCTAGTGTCGTCATCATGACCGTTACAAGTACCGTCATTGTGACCAAGTGTTGTCAATCATGACCATTGTGATAATGTCGTCATCTTGACCATTGTGTATACACCCCTGAAGATACCTGGACTAAGTAATCATCTGGGAGGATTCGCACTCAATTCTGCAGTCTTTTGAGAGGTCGTCGCAGGTTGCACACTAGCAACATGCGACGTCGAAGGTTGCTCCATAGAAAGGTGTGACGAGGTCTGTTAATGGGAAAAAATAGCCATTTCGAGATCTTTCTCGAAGCTTTCCCATTTGGGGGCTTATCCCTGATCTCTTGGAGAGCTGGTACTCGACCCCTAACTCATTGGGAGGATCCCCTATCTCTCTCCTACCATCTCTCTACCTATCCCATCCATAACCTCATCCACTTAGTCCTATATAAGTGAGGCTCACTCCCATACCAAAGGGAGGAAGACTATGGTATCTACATGCTGGTGAAATCTCTCTTGGACACCTTCACTCACCTCTTGGAGAATTCCTGCTTCCTTGGAAGGGCTTAGCAATTGGTTTGTGTGGAGAAGGGATGCTACGTTAAGTCATTGGTTGTAGTTCTATATCTCTATCATGTACTCCTCTATTTGCGGTACTACAAATGCTTTCCACCAATATCGTTCTTAATGTGTAATGATGTTGTGTTGTTTACCTGCTTAACTGTTTACATAGATCTCTTATTGTATAGATGCTCTTTACTCATTTCACTTTTCTGTGTCTTAACAGGTCTTGCAGCTTAGATCTGACGACCTTGGGACGTGGAGCAACATTCAAGAGAAAGGATAGCGAAATCAAAGAGGTAAGACATCTAGTACTTGATCCTTAAGTAGATCTAGGAAACGTGTTTGTAGTTTGTTCTATTTGTTCTAGACTCGCATTGAGCTAGGGAGATCCGGCTCGCCTCCGGTCGAGTGGATTGTCTGGTAACAAATCTAGCGACCATACTGGGGAGTATTCTTGTTTAGTGATCGTTAATCTGAGTCATTTTTAGTTGATTACTTGTCACAAGCCTTGTTATCATTTTTTGTCATTCTCCTTCTTAGGATTGATTCCATTGTCAGATCTTCACGTTGAAGATCCCGATCTTCTTCCTTTGAGTTTATACAACTCAGTTTCAAACCTGTTGGTGATTCATTATTGAGAGATCTGATCCATTTTTTAATATGGAACTCGCCTGTCGCACCTGGGCAGTGAAAACAGAGCAACACTGTGTTTTTCTGGGTCTTTGTTCTTTGACTGTTGCTTGCTCGTCGCGTCCTGTGTATTAGTAGACTGCAACATCGTCGCATCTCTCGTGCAGGTAAACTGCGACGTCACACTGTCTTCAAAGCCAGAGTGCGCCGATCTGTCGAGACTTAGCTTACAGGCATCCAGCCTCTTGTTTGACAGTCTAAGCCTTGTTTTGATGTATAAACTCCCTCTATGCTGCAACATTCAGCCATGAATCCCATTTTGATTTGTGTGTTTTGTTTGGCTTGTTTGTATTGGTTTTTGGGTTTTTGAGATTTGGATTCATGTTTGGCCCTTTGAGTCAAAACTAGTGTTTTGCTTGCATTTTTAAGCGAAATGGGTTCTATTTTTGAAAAAAAATTCCTCCTCATGGCTGGGGGGGGCCATGAATTGTGCATCCTTCAGTCGTTTTGACCCATCTCAAGGTTTTGAGATCATTTTTGGTTTGGCGTGATTTGCTTGTTTTAAAGACTTGAAAAGTGTGGGATATCCATGTCTTTTTGAACCTCTCTTTCTTGGGTCATGCATCTTGTTTCTCTTACATGCTAAGTTATTTAATCATTTTTGGGAAAGACTGATTCTTTGTCTCCACTTTAGTTCAAAGAAAAGCTTGGTTTTGTCAGTCTTTTGCTATATTCATGAAATTGGAAAACATAAGTATTTTTCTTGCTTTAATTTGATCATTTGAAATTCTTGGTCTCACACTCATAAGAAGAAGAAAGGCTTGTTTCAGATTTGTGTGCATTTGAATTAAATAAGATTGTTAAGTGCTTATCTTTGTCTTGCATTTGATTGGAAACTTTTGTGGAATCCTTCTTTCCATAGCTTAGATGTGTCTTTTTCAAGTGTAAAAAGATAGGAAATGAGTTATAATTATTGCATTTGGTAGATTTTGAGCCTCTCTTGAGTGCCTTTGAGCTGTTTGGGTGCTTGCAATTTTTCTTTGAGAATTTCTGAAAGATTAGAGTGTTGTAGATATCTTCTCACTTTCTGTATATAGATATGAAAAGCATTTAGTTATCAAATTCCATTTTTGATACATGCATTTGAAAATTGAAAGTGCTTCATTATTTTCGTCTTATACATTGTTAAGATTGGTTGCATTTTTCATTTTCTTTGCACTTTTTAGCTGATTATTGTAGAAAGTTAGAGTTATTGCACTCTAGGAAGGAATTCTTCTTTTCGCTACTACTTAAGTACTTTTGGTTTGAAAGAAAGAAAAATCTCTCCTTACCTTAAGTAGTTTTCATTGAAAAGGAAAGGAAAATGTACATTATCATGTAGTTGAGGATTGCATTATGTTTACATTTATGTACTCACCTCATGCATCCACCTAACCGTACAAGATAAAATTAACTCTAGCTTAGGTTAAAATCATTTAGTAACTGTGTGTAAGTTAGAGACGTGTTCTGGCATCGTTAAGCGTGGCAGCTGTCGTTATTTGCCAACACTGTAGTCCAGGGGTATTGTAGTCTTCCACGTACATCGGTATATCGAGCTCCTTCACGTACCTACCAAGTACCATAATCCGTCCTTGGCGTATATCGAAGGGTGTATCACGTACTCGATACGTATATCGGAAGGTCTCGTGCCAACAGCTGTGCATTAGACAGCACCACTATGGATTTGAGCTCCCACGTACCTTGCATATATTGGGAGACACCATTAGGATTCCTAAAACCAACCGAGTTAACCATTTGGCCGTCTTGGCAAAGCAATACACCGAGAATAGCACTCGGGGAGATTAGCACGCACATACTGTCTAGGTAATCGGGTATGCAAGCAAGGGTATGGTCCCAATCCTCCTTGTCGCGTCATATTGTTGGACCCTGCAGTATATCGCGGTTTGCAATGCCTTGATAATCCCGTGAGGTTCCAGACTTTGAATCCACTCCTATTCACACAGTTTGCTTATTGCTTTTAGACTTGAGTAGTGTTTGATTTGTGTGGTACTTTAGAGACTCTTAGGAATTTTAGATATGGAAGATTCTTCCAGGACTACCAACCAAGAGGCCCCTTTCCAGGGTATGCCATTTTTTATTCCCCCTTGTGGAACTGTTGGTCCTCCCTTTATGGCTACGTTGAGTCTTTCTGGATTGACGATAGGATTACCGGTATGGTTATTTTTCAATCCAGTTACACCAAGTGCACCAATCGTGTCGGACCTAGGTCCTTCACCACATGAGCATCAATCTCATGATGACCCTTCTCCTTCTCTGTAAAAAGTTGAATCGGCTTCCGTCTCTTCCTCTTCTCCTACTGAAAACTCTGATGTTAATAAGAATGTGGGTGAGAAGAAGAAGAAGAAAGGGAAGATTAAGAAGAAGAAAGATAAGAAATAAACCATGCGTCAACCATCTGCCTCTGATGGAACTCATTCTATGAGAACACCTCGTAAGCCAAAGTTCCCTTGCAAACTTTGCAAGGGTGATCACCTTCTCAATAATTGTCCCAGTCTTTCCCTTGTGTCAGAAGTGTGGTCTAAAAACACCAAACCGCTTGTATCGTCAACCTCTAACCATCATGTTGATGATACTCCCTCGACCAGTGACCCATTGGTGACGGGTCGAAAGGGTAGAGCTATAGACCCTTGCTGGATATGCAAGGGCTTGCATCGTACTTACCTTTGTCCAAGCATGGATGAAGCTTCACGGTGGTTGGAAGATATTACCAACTCTCAACAGGTGCTTCCAATAAATGATAGGAAGTTGTCCCTCGACCCCCCGCTGGTTGACCAAGTGATCAATTCAGTTTCATCTGCAATTGATCCCACTCTTCCTTCAGAGAGTGAAGTGATCGAGTCGATCTCATCTCCACTCAATCCCACTCTTTCATTGGAGAAAGTCCAGACTGAAGTAGTCACCATGACACAATCTTCGTCTCATTCTTATCTTCCAAGTGAGAGTGAATTGGAAACCACTGATGTTTTCCTAGTCAGTTTAGAATTTCCTAGGCAAGGGGAAACCCTGTCCATTCCTACAGGACCCCCCCCAAGTACTGAGGTCATCTCCTTTGATTGGAATGATCTAACAGATTCTCGTCTTCCTTCGAGTGTTCCTTTTCAAATATCTGTAGGAGTTTCCGATAAGGAAATCTTTCGTACGATAGTTGATGAGGGAGCTTCTGTTAGTATTTTATCCTCAACTACTTGGCAAGCTATAGGTTCGCCTCAGATTGTGCCAGTCACTGACCATATTTTGGATTTTAATAGAAGGCCTACCAGACCTTTAGGGATTCTCCCGCAGTTACCTGTCATGTTGAGAGGTAAAACTGTTTATGTTGATGTCATGGTTGTCCAAGGTCCTTTAGATTTCAATATACTCCTTGGACGTGATTATGTCTATGCTATGAAAGTTGTAGTGTCCACACTCTTTCGAGTGATGTATTTTCCCTATGATGGGAGGATTGTGACCGTTGATCAGCTTTCCTTCGTGACACCCACTCATCATATGACTCCTAGTCATCAGAATTCCCTGAATGTTCTGCATGTTTTAGTGGTTTCTTCCCCCTGAGGATGGGGGGTACGAGCATAGTTTATGTTTTGTTTCAAGCTCGTTAAAAAATGAAACCAACCTTCAAGCAAATTTTCTCTTTGATTTCAAGCTTGCATAAAAATGAAACCATTTCACATGAGCATAGTTCCCGTTCTATGTCAAGCTCGTTAAAAAATGAAATAGGTTCCTACGAGCACGGTTTATGTTATGTTTCAAGCTCATTAAAAAATGAAACCAACCACCCTAGCATAGTTTCCCTTTGGTTTCAAGCTTGCATAAAAATGAAACCAATCCACTGGAGCATAGTTTTATTCTATCTCAAGCTCGTTAAAAAATGAAATAGACCCCTCTAAGCATAGTTTACCTTTGGTGTCAAGCTTGCACAAAAATGAAACCAATCCACTCGAGCATAGTTTTATTCCATTTCAAGCTTGTTAAAAAATAAGATGGGCCCCCTCAAGCATAGTTATTGTCTATTTCAAGCTTGTGTAAAAATGAAATAGATCTCCCTCCCATCGGTTCGAGTCTCTCGCTAGAGTTAGAACTCGAACCTTCATTTCATTTGATTCTCGTTTTCCCCCCCTTGGTGAACATTTTTATATTAGTAGCCAGGTTGGTAGTTGGGTTAGCAAGCATCATTTTTAGACAAAATGAAGCTTGGGGGGCATGCCACATTGTCGTACCATCAGCAATCATGTTGAGGGAACACTACCATGTTAAGCCGCTAGCAATCATGCTAGGGGCATTTTCCTACCTCTAGGCATCATGTTGGGAAGGAACCCATCAATGGGCCTTAACCTATGAGCATAGTTCCCTTTCTGTGTCAAGCTCTTTAAAAAATGAAACAAGTCGTTCGAGCAGAGTTTTATTCCTATGTCAAGCTCGTTAAAAAATGAAACATATCCTTTCCCTTTGAGTCGAGTCTCCTCGTAGACTTAGTACCTGAACCTTCTTTTCACCTGCCTATGCCTTAGGCGGATGAAATGAAGCTTGGGGGCATGTCTTCAACCTCTAAAAGTTACGTTGAAGTCAACTCAATCGCCTCTCCACACCACGTTGGAGCTAAGTCACTTACTTCTAGCAATCATGCTAGGGGCACACACCAACCTCTAGATGCCATGTTGGGAAAAATTCCACCATTGGGAACATTTTCAAGCATACTTTCCTTTTTCAGGTTTCAAGCCCATTAAACCATGAAAATTATCCCGAGCATAGTTCATTTTCTATTACAAGCTCGTTAAAAAATGAAGCAAACATCATGAGCATTCTTCCAACCTATCTTCGAGCTTGTTAAAAACAGTAAGATAGCATTTGAGCTTACTTTTCACCTTTTTCGTGCTCTGGTTGAAACATGAAAAGTGGTTTGAGCTTAGTTTTTACTTTTTCGTGCTCTGGTTCAAACATGAAAAAGATTCCGAGTGCTTTTGATACCATTCTCGTGCTCGTTAAAAATTTGAGTTAAAAAGGTGTGTCTAACGAATATAGGTTTATCACTTTATCCAGCCTCGCTAGACTATTTATGGAAAAGGAACTGTGCCGAGTTTACTTTTTCCTTTGTCGTACTCGGTCATCAACCATGACAAAGTTGTTCATGGAGTCCTTTTAAGCTCTTTTCAGACTCCCTAAATAGGAAAAGATTGCTAAGCGAACTTGATACTTTCACGCTGGTGATAGTCTACCCCTTTTTTGGACCAAGAAGTACTATTTACGAAAAAGGAATACTCCAACCAACCATGGCTAGAAGAGTTATCTCTCACGTTGTTTTACCCTTTTCCGGGCGAAGAGACTAACTTTACGAAAAAGGACCTTTTAGAGTCTCCTTTTGTTCTTTTCAGACTCTCTAAACATGAAATGACGCCGAGTTTTCCTTCTTTGGACTCGTTAAATTTTAAACATTGAAGGGCCCATTATGGGATGAACCCCTCCTTTCCTAGGTTCATAAAACGTTTGGGATTGGACTCATCTATGAGATGAGCTATATCGAGCATCTGGTTACCCTCATCAAGCTCGTTAAAAAACACATGAGGAACTCATCATTCTTGATGGGGAAAAAGGAAAGTGTTTGTGTTACATACTTTAGTGGCAGTATATAGTCGTTCTTGAACATGGAACTCATTTTCATTTGCATACCTATACTTGGGTCATCTGTTTGTCTATGAGTTCCCGCTTACTTTCTGAGTCCTATTACTCCTCTGAGTCATTCGGAGAAAGCTTCCACTATCAGTTGCATTAGAAGTTTGCGTCATTCTCATGTCAATACTGCCAAGTCATGCCATGCCCATGTTCAAGAACACATTCACTCATCATTTTTAGTCAGTACACACGTCGTCATGCCGTTGTTACTTTGAGTCAGTCTCACATGTTATTGTACCATCCGATCCACTCTACACATTTTTTGTCGTGTTTCGTGTCGATTGATGAGGGATTCATCATGGCCCTCCTTCGACGAATTCATCCTTGTCGACTTCAACTCATCATCCAAGGATTGAATCTAGAAACCAACCAAGTACCTTGGCCCTGCATGCCCCAATGGCAGTTTACCTCGCTTTCATCATGATTTCACATCATTGACTCTTGATTGAAATATTTCATCTTGCGTTCGACGTCAACTCATTTATTCACACTCGATGATATGTACTGTGATACATTGGGAATCATTGACATTAATGGTGATCTCCCTCGCACTTGTTAACAGTTTACATCAATGACCGGTAATCAAGTGGTTTCTACCATGTTCGACGTCAAGACATTTGTAATCACATGGATAGATTTGTATCATTGCGGGTTCAGCTTGAAGACCCTAGGGAGTCATGTTTTTACCCAGGTTGCGATGGAGTTTGTATTGAGTCATATTACACGGATCCACTTTTGTATTGGTCGTGGCTGTGTTATCATCTCATCATGGATCTACGCTTGTGTCTAGTAGCCATGATTGTGTTCAGTCGGTCATTACTCCCATGGATCTGCAATGTATTGGTCGGTAGCCATGTTGAACTACATATGAGATTGTCAGTTCAGAGTCAGTTGTACTGTAGCAGCATCCTTCATCCGACAAGTCTTTTGCCATTCTCTTTTCTGTCAAAGCATTTCACCTGTACATCCTTAACAACTTCATGCTTTGGGGGGCATTCTGTTACACCAAAATGTCGTCACCCTTATGCAAGTGTCGCAAGTGTTGCAAGTGTCATTGTCATGACCTAGTGTCATCATCATGACCGTTGCAAGTACCGTCATTATGACCAAGTGTTGTCATCATGACCGTTTTGATAATGTCGTCATCTTGACCATTGTGTATACACCCCTGAAGATACCTGGACTAAGTAATCATCTAGGAGGATTCGCACTCAATTCTACAGTCTTTTGAGAGGTCTTCGCAGGTTGCACACTAGCAACATGCGACGTCGAAGGTTGCTCCATAGAAAGGTGCGACGAGGTCTGCTAATGGGCAAAAATAGCCATTTTGAGATCTTTCTCGAAGCTTTCCCATTTGGGGGCTTATCCCCGATCTCTTGGAGAGCTGGTACTCGACCCCTAACTCATTGGGAGGATCCCCTATCTCTCTCCTACCATCTCTCTACCTATCCTATCCATAACCTCATCCACTTAGTCCTATATAAGTGAGGCTCACTCCCATACCAAAGGGAGGAAGACTATGGTATCTACATGCTGGTGAAATCTCTCTTGGACACCTTCACTCACCTCTTGGAGAATTCCTGCTTCCTTGGAAGGGCTTGGCAATTGGCTTGTGTGGAGAAGGGCTGCTACGTTAAGTCATTGGTTGTAGTTCTATATCTCTATCATGTACTCCTCTATTTGCAGTAATACAAATGCTTTCCACCAATATCGTTCTTAATGTGTAATGATGTTGTGTTGTTTACCTGCTTAACTATTTACATAGATCTCTTATTGTATAGATGCTCTTTACTCGTTTCTCTTTTATGTGTCTTAACAGGTCTTGCAGCTTAGATCTGACGACCTCGGGACGTGGAGCAACATTCAGGAGAAAGGATAGCGAAATCAAAGAGGTAAGACATCTAGTACTTGATCCTTAAGTAGATCTAGGAAACGTGTTTGTAGTCTGTTCTATTTGTTCTAGACTCGCATTGAGCTAGGGAGATTCGGCTCGCCTCCGGTCGAGTGGATTGTCCGTTAACAATTATTAAAAAGATTAAATCTTAAATTCACATAATTTTTAGTTCAGGTGTGTGTGGTATTTAGAGTCTAAATTTATAACCAAATATTTAGAAATAAGGTGTTACTTTAAATTTTAACGTTAATTTAAGTAATATTACATTCAAATATAATTATAAAAGGAGAAGTTTACTTGTCAATTTTCATACAAAATGTATCCTTATAGAAAAGTATCAATATATAGTCTCCTCTTTATAGGTCTCCTAAAAAGGATAAGGTCATCCTTTCCCCTTTGCATTCTAGCTAGGGTGATCCGGGTGGCAGAGGAGAAAGAGATAAATGCCTCCCTCCAAGAGGGTAATTTTTGTGTGAACTTCAATGTTATACTTAAATTAGAAGTAATATTTTGATTAAGGATAGCTAGGATGATGTTTTAGCAATTTTAGCAAAATTATCATAATTAAAAACAAAATCTTTAAACATCTCACCCAACATGGACCATGTTGAGCAATATTAAGATGGCATAGCATGGAAAATCTTCATATGAATGATGAGTATTTTTGCGCATACATAAATGGGAAGTGATGGAAAGGGTGGGGGAAGGAAAAGATTGAGAGGTGGTAAAGTTTGTGATGGTAGTTTGTTGTTTTGCTGAAAAGATCTCTTTGAACTTGCTCCAAATTGATTTTTATATTTTATGTTTTTAAATTTTTAATATTAAACTTTTCAAAGTTAGTCTTTAAAATTCAAAATTCAAAATAATAAAAAATCAAGAATTGAAAATGTTAAAATATTAACTAATTTTTTTGTTTTCTTGAGCTCTTTAGTATGTTTTCAAAAACAATTTGTTTTCTAGTAATTTGAAATTTTCAAAAAAAAATGATAACTGATTTTTTGTTAGTTTCATCCATTTTAAAAATAGTAGCATCTATTTAAAAATTTAAGAAATTTAGAAACTTTTACATATGCTAATTTATTAAAAAAAAAACATAAGGAAGTGTAAAATCCCCCCTATTTGAAAAAATAACTATAATAGGTGACTTTTGTGGGTTTTGGGGACAAAATTGAGATCTTTGTGGTTTTTTTCCAAAATCATGTTATGCAAGCAACACCGAATATAGATAAAGGGATGAACAAAAGTTGTTACATGTTCAAGTTAAATAAATTGACGACTTATGTTAGATAAAAGCAAACCTATTATATCCCACATGAAATATTCTCTGGGAGAGTTTGAAAGGTTAAATTCAATAAATAAACATGGTAAAATCTTATTGGAAATGATTAGTAACTAATTTAATGCACCATCATCTCTTTCTCCTTGAAATTACTACCAACATTTCCAATATATTCTTGAAATAGGTGCTTACAAGGTTGCCTCCTCATGACCTAGGTGCTTACAAGGTTCTCCTCATGAAGGGCCATGGTTGCTTCTTTTAGCTTTCGGTTTCCTCCTCATGAGGGGTCACGGTTTCTTCCTCAAGCCTCCCAAGGAAGGTGAGATTTTCTGATTTTTGGAAATCAATTATATGACTATATTATTGATGCTATTACAAGGTCTTGCCATATAGATTCTCTACACTAGACATTTTGTAGTAAAAAGTTGTAATATTAAATACAATATGATGTATGAAAAATAAAGTAAAATATTCCAACTTGACATTTGAAGTTACATACATTGATAGAAATATGATTCACATAAATACAAGTTGTTCATGAAGACAAACACTAATTTATCCATTTTACAATCATAGTTTTCATCCAAAAATGTTAGTGAGATGAGTTTAATGTAGTGACCGATTACATAGGATCACTATTGCTAGTAATGGCCACTTAATAGATAAATGTGTGGCTAATGAGTGGACCAACAAGGCATGATCCATTATAGTCCCTCAATCAAAGAAACCGAAGTCGTGCTATTGAGCTAAAACTTAGTGCATATAAAACCCAACTATTTATTATATTAGATTTTACCATCACAACAAAACTGGACCTAAAAATGTGAACTAGACCTACCAAGAAAGAACTTAATATGTGCATCCTTGATACTAAACAAGCATAAGAACAATTGACATCAACTTCAATATACATCTAATGACATTACCTTAAAGATTGTGTGGTTGTTGTGACTCTTCTTGCATTAGAGTTTCAAATGGTTTATGTCAAGTAAAGTGGTCGCTTAAGATCAATGCATTCAACTGAGAACTTGAATTAATTTACATCTTAACCCTCTATTCTTCGTATGGATTTTGCATATTCGTGTTTGTAGTCCATCATTAAGAAAATGAATAATGTGTTATTGGTCATATTCTAATATGAAAGTTTTTGTATGGATCTTGCATATTCTTGTTTGTAGTCCATCATAAAAGATATGAATAAGAAAATAAAGTGTTATAGTAAGTATATTTCCACCAATCCGTCATATTCTAATATGAAAGTTCATTTGATGTTCTCTTATAGCATCTTGATAAATATTTTTATGAATCAAAATCAACAACATTTTGAAAGAATAAAACCAACATCCAAATAATAATAATTTTATTTTAAACTATAAATTTGACTTAGATTGAAAATACACTCATGCAATTGAATACATATGTTACCATATTTTTCTACCAAGCAGCTCTTTGTGATTTTAGGTTTGTAATTAAAATGTTGTAAAAATTAAAAAAATTAATGTTAAATTTCTAAAAGAATAGGGTTCTCAAAAACTTGATACATTTACAAGTTCACCTCTCTATACCTCTCTATACTTATGGAAGACCATATTGGATTTTAAATTTAATTTTGAGTATAAGGCCATGTGCAAGTTAATATTTCATTTATAAAAATGTATAGGGATTAATAAAGCTACACCCCATTGATAATTTAATGAAGTTAGAATTCAATTTCCTCAAAATTAATATTTCATTTAATCTATAATTGCATTTTAGCTACCTATTATTAGTATATAAAGTGATTTATCATAGTGTGCAGTTGTAAAATTTACATTTCTCTTGACCTAAGGTAGATCTTGTAAAACATACACTAAATATAGGGTATGGTTCTCCCCATCAAGTTACAGATCATGGACATATGTGGAATGGAAATATTATAGAGAAATTATGCATTATAGTTTTAATTTAGAAAACTTTTGACATCTAAGAAATGTTTCCATGTCTGCCACCATTAACATACATACCTTGAGATTGGTTTCTCTCCCCTATGGATTATGAATAGATAGTGCCCTGACACTAGCTACAATCATCACACCCTCCAATGAGAGATTCTTGAGCTCGTTATAGCATAGGATCACCAACACTCCAAGAAGACTCCTAAACCACTCACCCAACAAGTTTTTGAAGGGAACTCTAAGAGGTTTTTCCAAGGATCGACCATCCTTGATTAGGGATTCAACCTCTTTGACTGCTTACCCTGAATGAACCAACTTCCTTAGATGTAGACATTGTAGAGGTAGTTGTGCTCATACCATTGGAGGTATTTAGTGAAGGTATATAATAGGGACAATATCTGTAACCACTCGAAATTTCATAAAAAAAATTTAAAATTTTTTATAACAGCATTTATTATGACAAATTATAATTGCGGAAATATTAATTGCGATTACGACAGTATTAGTTGTACAATTGTTAATACTAAGCATGCTTTATTTTCTGTTTTAACAGCAATAAGATAATGAAAATTCTTAACACATAATTAGTAACATGATTATGACGACAATGAAATAAAGGAAAAATGATACGACACTTTCTCTTTTACAAAAATACTGACAGTTTGACTTTGCTGCATAAGGGTGTCCTACGAGGTACCCTGGATCTTACTTAGCTACAATGCTAAAGAAAATTGAATGCTCTACTGTGCAGATGACAGGTAAGAAGTTTTCATGGCTGCAAAGTCTTAAAAGTACGAGTGTAAATCAATTCAACGTCAAATTTTAAGTAAAAAGTTAGAATTTTTGTTGCGACTCCACAAGTACGCAGGTATGAATTCCAAAGTTAGAATTATTGTCTTTCATATGTACGTCTTATGATTTCATAATGTTACAAGCGGAGTCATCTAAGTACGTCATCCTATTGATGGTTTTGTTACCATGATTCTAGTCGTGGTTATAACTGGCTTCTCGTTGTCTTTAACTTTCCATTGCCGAAGTAACAATGTATAGCAGAAATCATCGAAAAAATGTTTGAAATAAGAGAATACACTCTGACATTCAGTTAGCTAAATAGATAAACAAAATGAGTTCATTGAAAGGTCTACCAAATAGACTATCTATAACTGTGACAAAAGAAATTATAATCGTACAATCAAATTGACAAGATAATATTAAAGTCTTCTCAAATAAGGTTTATGCTAACGTAATTCTATGAGCTAGTTGTGATAACTCATAAGCTTGTTAGGCTTATGAAGAGTATCAACAAAAGTATGGATTTCATGTGGATGAGAACTATGCCACTTATGGCTATAGTCATCCTATCATCCATTACAAGAATCATAAATTAAATATTTAATTACTATATAGCTTACCTTTGGGAAATATAACTTGGAATTATTTCTTCTAAGTGATTCTAATAAAACTTAGACTTTGAAATTATAAGGATCTATGTATCATCGTGGTTGAAACAATATCATAACATATAGTATGAAATATAAATTAGAACCCATACGAAGCTTGGGATTCGACTTACCAATATCTATAATGTTATAAAGTTATAAGTTGATGTTTTGAAAACTCATCGTTGGAATACGAATGCTGACAGACATTTATTGTGATGGACAGGTTGGTGATTTCACCATTGATACAAAATCGTCATTGTTGGTTGTAATTTGGGCCTGCATTAATGGCTTGAGTCAACACTTAGGCTAACAAGGATTGCCATCGATCCACGTATTATGAGTTTTGACGTAGTTGTCCTGCAATTGCCACTGTGTAACAATTTACGTGTTCGGACTCGTCTCCGAGCTAGTTGTTTGATCAACTCTCTAATTTCCACAGTGGAAAATGTCGAGCCTGTATAGTACAATGGGTATTTAATACCAGTGTTTCATGTCCCAATGCTAAATGCTGGCAACATGGTGATCGTTGATGGTGTTAAATTTGAACTGTTAGATTGTAACCCTAGCAGCTGTCGTCGAATTGGTTTAAGAAATTGAGAAGTGGTTTATTATTGCTATTGTGTCGGTCTGTGGCCGACGGGCTGCCAAAATTTTCTAGGGTTAGTGAATGTTTGCAGGAGGTCTCGACCTCGAGTCCCATAGGTAGTTTTCCTTGAGTTGCAGGCTTAAAACTAAGGTAATGGTGATGTAGTATGACATTGGTACTTTGTTTTGAGCTATTTTAATGCATTGAAGTGTTCAAGCTCTTCGTTGAGTTTGTAGAAACAATACTCAGTTGTTAAGAAATGGAAGTTCCCTCGTCTTGTCTCTGCTGTAGAGTCCTCGTCGTCTTTCTGGCGTTTGCAAAAATATGGGTCTCCGTTTAGGAAGGTAAGTCTTCTTGAAATTAAAGTGCTTCCCTTAATGTATCTTGCGTTTCTTTGCAGTTGAGATATGAATATATCGTTATCACATTCTAAGTTTTGCTCTTTCTATCCGTTGCAGGTTTTGAAGGTGTGAATCGAGCAATGGTTTTAAAGAGTTGACAAGCTTTCAAACGGGTAAGCTCCGGGTCTTTCCAAAAACCCTCGTAGGTGCCTCAATGGTCTGTAATGACGTGATTGGTTCCAACAACGAGAAAAAGGTCTTTCCAAGGCGTCGTTTGTCATTGATCCTTCAAGAAGATTTTTAAGTTGTTGTTAAAAACTTCTATGTTGAAGGACATTTTTCTTTATCCTCTATGTTTGTTTGGATGCTTGAAAATTGTTTAAAAGGTTTGTAAAACTCTGGTTTAAGAACTCAGTGGAGAAAGGAATGAACCCTGTTCGAAATCGTTTTGATTGTTTATAAAGTTTTGATACTGGGAATGTTAATCCCTTGTCTTTGGGTTTGGAAAATGTAATAGTGTAAACGTTCAATCATTCCACCTGTTGATGCATTAATATAGGAATGTAAAGGATTCGAGGCTCGTCTAACCTATGAATTTAAACCCTATTTCTTGAATGTTATACTGTCGTTTTTAAAATAGTGCTAAGTGGTTTAGTTTCTGGATAATTAGTTATAACTGTTGCAATGTTTCGTTGAATCAAAATGAGAACTATTGTAACCAGGCAACGATAGCATAGGTTTTGTATTTGTTATGAATAGAAAAGTAATGGCTAGGCATCAATTCGACGATTCTCGTTGATTGCAAACAAAAGGTCAAACTGTAAACTAAGAGTATAATAATATAGGTCGAAATCTATGTTAGCGATTTTAATGTTGTGATTGTTTTATCTAGGGTTTAAATACTCTGTCACAAATGGTAACTATATAATGTAGGATGTTTCGAATGGTGGTGAATTCGATTGTAATGAAAACAATAAGTCAAACCCTAAATCGTGTTCTAAATGTTTGTAAAAAGATCTTTTGAGGAACTTTGGTTTGATCCGAAACTTGTGTATAATGAGTTTGTTATGAAATTTAGTTTAGGATTCGATACTTACAGTTCGAATATTTATTGAATACAATAACTGTTAGCAATAGATTAGTTATACTATTTCCATACTTGTTGAAACTGGATAAATTTATAAAAATGATAGAATAAGAAATGAAACAGTGTGTGTGTGTGTATAATGTGAAAAGTGTGTGATGATTGTTATGTACAGTCTTGTTAAGATGATCACATTCTTTATTTTGTAGCTATGTTATTACAATGCAACCATAATATGGTATATAGATATATGATTTCTATCTTTTTCTTTATGCATAAGAATGAAAGGAAATATGTGATGCAACTATACAGAAAATATGCATTGTTTGTTTTGTTCATAAAACTCTAAAACTTTTATAATGTATACATGAATATTATAAAGAACTCTCTACTATTATTTAACTACAATCCAGAAAACTAAATAACATATATATATACAGAGAAAGAATAATATTTATATTCTATTAAACACTACAATAATTTAGGATCTTCTAGATTTTATAAAATAAATTCTATTACTATTTAGTATAGGACGGAATGATGAAAACAAAATCAATGACTGTACAATTTATTGAATCAATGGAATTTGCCTATCTTCTAATCTATTTTAATTTGTGTATCTATACTAGAGTACGATGGTTCAAAACAACATGTGGAAAAATATAGATATTGGTTTATCAATTCAAAATCATCATTAAACTTAAACATTCAGACTTTAAACAAATATAGGATTGAGTTCTTTTTCGAAGCAGAAAACAAAAATGCTAATTAAACAAAACATAATTATTTAACTGAGAATAAGTAGAAAATATGTAGAACCTGAGAAAATCTATAGGGCAACAAACAGCCCAAGAAGACTGTTCCACCCAACCAATTCCTGAAAACAGTCAAGTACTGTCTTAGGACCCACGAGCCTGTTCACTGAACCACCAGGAAGAAGAAACTCAGGAAATAGGACTTCTTCTTCCTGTAGCAAATAACTTCAGAATTTTCAATAGTTAGTAGTCCAATAGATCTGCACCAGCATCTCTGGTTCTTCTCAGCAATAATGTAGACCTAAGATTTCAGTCACCACTAGCCTCCCTATTCGAATCTCTCTTGTGATCACCTCATTCACATGAGGAAAATATTCTGTAGAAATATTCATTAAGAGCTGCCTGCTCAATTCGAATTTGCCTTTATAGGCTTCCTAGGCCTTTTTAGATGTTACTGGGTCATTAAATGAGTTGCCTGCTCACTCCCTCCACCTTGGGGATAATGCCCTATTTTTAGGGGTAGTTGTCCCATAACCAACATCTAGTGGTGTGATGCAACTACTGCCATTTGTCCCATACTTTCCAACAGCTTCCATTCCTCCTAGTGGGTCAGTGAACACTCATTCAACAGTCCTCTTGGGTGTTTGTCTCCTAATTAATTTATTTAAATAATAATATTCAGTAATTACATTCATCCATGATCAAAACTTATCATAATTACAAAACTTTGTAATTAAATTTAACATAAAGTATTTTGTAAATAAAATAATAATTTTCAGAAATTTGGGTAGGTGACATACACCCCCCCTTAAGTCTCAACATCGTCCTTGATGTTGGTTAATCACTCCTTGAGTGTTCCTGAAACAGAGTTGGGTATGCTACCCGCATACTACTCTCCAACTCCCAGGTTGCCTCTTCTGGGCTAAGGTGCTTCCATTGCACCTTCACTTGCCCAATGCTGTGATTTCGGAGAATAGTTTCCCTCCTTCCGAGGATACAATCTGGTTCCACTGAAAAATCTCCGTCTTGTCCCACCTATACATCATTCCAGTTTACAACATGAGTAGTATCATGCACATATTTCTTTAAAAACGATATATGAAAAACATTATGTATTTTCAGGTTAGGTGGAAAATCCAGTTGGTATGCCACTGCTCCAACCTTAGACAATATTTCAAAAGGACCGCAATACCTGGGTGCCAACTTGGCACAGCTCCCCAATTTCAGTGAACTCTTTTTCGGTCTTACCTTGAGGAATACATGTTCACCAACCTAGAACTCTTTATGAGTTCTTTTTTGATCTGCTTGACTTTTTTTCCTATCTTGGGAAGCTTTTAAATGTCCTTGCACCTGTTTCATAATTAGTTCTAACTCCTGCAATAATTCAGGTCCTAAAACAACTCTATTTACCGGATCATTCCACGAAACAGGTGTATTACATTTCCTACGATAAAGAATTTCAAAAGGACTAAGTCTGGCTGATGCATGATAGTGATTATTATAAGCAAATTCTGCTAAGTGCAAGTAGTCTTCCCACTTACCAGGTTGATCCTTAACATACATTCTTAATAAATCCTCTAAAACTTGGTTTACTCTTTCTATCTGACCATCCGTCTGTGGATGAAATGCTGTACTGAAATTTAAAGTTGTGTTCAACCCTTTAAACAGTGACCTCTAGAATTTACCTATAAACTTTGAGTCACGATCTAAAATTATTACTTTCGGTATTCCATGTAGTCTAAAAATTTGTTTCATAAAGATCTCTGCAATATCTGGAGCTTTATGTGTGGATGGGGCCTCGAAAGGGAACCCTGGACCTGCGGGAAGTGGAGGAGTCATTCTTGACAAGTCTGGGAAAATCATCCTCACTTTCGCCTGGGGGTTGGGCCAAAATACTAACAACATCGTTGAAATTCTTGCCATTTGGCAAGGTCTGATTCAAGCCAGAAGTCTCTGCATTAATAATTTGGCAATCATTGGTGACTCCCAAATCATCATGCAGGCTCTAAATCTGAAGAAAGAACTAAAAGGGATGGGCTTGGCCCACTATCACCAGAAAGTAATGTCTCAGCTGAAAGCATTCGCAGAAGTAAAGTGTTACCACGTCCTTCGTAATCTCAATCAAATTGCAGATCATGAAGCCAATAAAGGAGTCTCTTTAAGCAAGGGAACTATAACAGTAAATGGAAGCGAAAATTATGTGCCCATCCCCTAGGGAAAGCAAAGAAATGGTTGTTAAGATTGCCCATGAAAGAAATAACTGTAATTCAGATTAGTGAAAGATTCCTATTTGGACCAGCGTGCAGGATGAGGCCTTCGAGGAGCAGATTGTTCAGAGGTAAGACAAAAGTCTGTCACATGATCAATGTCCTCTTTCTTCCTGGCCTGCAAACAAACAAAATGATCTCCAATCGATGAATCATACCCAGCTAAGAGGATTGATGAATTCGAGTAGAATCATCCAGTTGTATTGTAGAAACCAAGAATTGGGTCTGTAACAGTCAGAATTTTTGATGATACCCAAGACTCTGCAGAAACTTAGAAACGTGTCTTTATCAGTCAGAATTCTCCAATTTTATTGCACTCACCTCTGTCGATCGTTGAAGAAAACGTTGGAAGCTTTCAAAACTCGAGTAAGGGAGTGAGCAGCAACAGATTGTGCCTATTTTTGGCAGCTAGTCCGTTCTTAATTATAAATTCATTGAAGTCAAGTCAGAAGTGTTAAAGCAGATAATATTGTAATCAATTGGATCTAGTCGATGGGAGTGTATGATCCAGAAGATTGAAGTGATAATGGAGGAAATTCTTATATGATAAATTGACCAGATTGAAGGATCTGGCAAAATTCACAGATGGAATTGGAATCTGGCTGAGCTGGAAACCATGGTGGATGAAATGATCAAGGAACATGAAAGATCCCAAAATCTGAGAGCAACAATTACTTGTCTATGCCTTTATGAAGTTCAAGGTCTGTTCAGAAAACTTCCAATTTTTGTAAAAGGGTTAGTGAGCATAGCCATGCCCGTATCTCTGGATTCGATGCATTTTTTATAATAGAATCTCTGTATGTAAGATTGTGGCAGTTGTTTAGCTAGAAGAGCAATAAAAAAGGCCTATAACCGTTTTAGTATAAAAAAAAATATCTGGAGCTTTATGAGTAGTCTTTACAGGTATGAAATGTGTTGCCTTGCTGAGTTTGTCCACTACCACCATGATTGAATCATGTTGTTTCTGATTTTTAGGTAATCCAGTAATAAAATCGATGTTGATCACTTCCCATTCCAACTTGGTATCGGTAACGGTTGCAACAATCCAGCAGGATGCTGGTGTTCAACCTTCACTTTTTGACAATCCAAACATTTAGCTATGTACTCTGCTACTTCATCTTTCATTATGGGCCAATAATATTCTTTTCTCAGCATAGTAATAGTCTTTTGATAACCTGGATGACCATAATAGTGACTTTTATGCATCTAATTTAATATCAAAAATTTTATTTCTGGTATATCTGGTACATACAATCTGTTTTTAAACAGTAATAAACCATTTTCCTTCATGCTGAAATCTGCCATACAATTTTCAGAATTGTTGTTTGTTGTCTTTTCCTTCATTTTTTTATATTCTTCATCTAATTTCACTCTTTTCCATAATCTAATTTTCCAAATCAGTTGAATAAGTACTGATTGTTGAAATAAAATTTAGTTTTGCCTTGCAACTCAAGGCATCTGCAACCTTGTTTTCCTTCCCTTTAATATGCTAAATTTTGAAATCATACTCACTTAACAACGTCAGCCATCTAGCTTGTCTAGCATTCAGGTTTGTCTGATCTAATAAATATTTCAGACCCATGTTATCTGTCAATAATGTAAATTTCCTGCCAATAAGGTGGTGACACCACATTTTTAAGGCATGAATAACTGCCACTAACTCTAAATCATAGGTAGAGTAGTTCTTTTCATGTACTTTCAGCTTTCTAGATTCATATGCCACCGCATGTCCTTCTTGTGTCAAGACTCCATCGAGTCCATCATTGCATGCGTCTGTACAAACTACAAAATCCTTGTTGGGATCAACTATCCTCAAGATAGGTGCTGTCATCAATAGTTCCTTTAATTTCTTAAAGCTGTCAGCACACTTCTGATCCCAAACAAATTTCTTCCCTTTCTTCTGCAAGGAAGTTATGGGGTTGGCAATTTTTGAAAAATTCTCTATAAACTTTCTGTAATACCCCGTAATGCCCATAAATGATCTTACATCCGATACATCTTTAGGAACCGACCAATCGTTAATGGCCCTTATCTTTTCGGGGTCAACCGAGATTCCTTCTACTAAAATTATGTGTCCTAGATACTGAATTTTGTCTTTGTGGAAATCACACTTACTAAATTTGGCGTATAGTTGATGATCTCTTAATACTTGTAAGATAATCCGTAAATGTTCATCATGCTCTTCTTTGCTTTTTGAGTACACTAAAATGTCGTCTGTAAACACAACAACAAACTTGTCTAAGTATTTATGCAAAATATTATTCATCAAACACATAAATACAGCCGAAGCATTAGTCAAGCCAAACGGCATGACTACGAACTTGTAATGTCCATACCGAGTTCGGAAAGCTGTCTTGAAAATATCTTCGTCCTTAACCCTTACTTGATGATATCCTGATCTTAGATCAATCTTCGAAAATACTGTTGCTCCATGCAGCTGATCGAATAGATCATCTATGCGGGGGAATGGATACCTATTCTTGATCGTCATCTTCTTAAGCTAGCGATAATCTATGCACAGTCTTAAGGTTCCGTCTTTCTTCTTAACAAAGATGACAGGTGCTCCCCAAGGAGACACACTGGGTCTAATATACTTCTTGTCAATAAGGTCCTTCAACTGGGATTTTAATTCGTTTAACTCCAGTATGTTCATTCTGTATGGAGCTTTAGAGTTTGGTACTGCTCCTGGTATCAACTCTATGGTAAAATCTAAATCTCTTTTGGGAGGTAATCCTGGAATCTCCTCCGGAAATACATCTTTAAAATCCCTTAGGACAGGTATGTCTTCTAATTTCAGTTTGTCCTCTTTATCCATAAACTCATCATTTACCACGTTTACTGCAAACATTTGGCATCCTTTCCTAACAGCCCTCTTAACTTGCATGGCTAAAATCTGTCTAAGGGTTACCTTCCTTGGGATGCCTTTTATTTCTGCAGTTTTCCCTTCGTCAATTAAGCATGTAAAACTTTTTCCATAACAGTCCAGGATGACATGATGGGCTTCTAACCAGTCCATCCCAACTATAATATCATAAGAACCTAAAGGTAGAATATTCAACTTGATTTGTGTTTGTAAATTATTCATGAAACACACAGTTTTCTATAAAATCTGATACTTTCTTCTTTGTTCCAGTTGCTAGTCTAACTAGCCATGATTCACTAAAATTTTTAGTTTTCAGTTTAAGACTTTCCACAATATCTGGTGATATATAACTTAAACTAGCACCTAGGTCAATTAAAACAGTAACAGGATGGTCATGTATCATACCTTCAATCTCTACCATGGAGATTTGATGATCTGCTTGCCTGTTGTCAAGTGCTGCATTAATTCTTGGCATCTCCCTTTCTACGTCTCCAACAGTGGGTTCAGTCTGTATAGAGTTGATGTTGTTTGCCTTCCGCTTCCTTAAGGGACATTCTGATGCTTAATGGGGGCCTTGACATTCAAAACATTTAATATGTGTCTTTGGCTCACTGGTCTTGGCAGTATTAGGTGCATTTCTGGGTGCTGTAGAATTCTGCTGTGAATTATTTCTGGAATTGTTCCCTTGATAATTCCGGTTCTGAGAATTTTTCCTTTGAAATCCAGAATTTCTACTGAATCTGAAATTTTTCTTTTTCTGCTCAAAATTGTTGGGCTTATGATTTTTCCAGTTTGACATTCCCTCTCTTTTCTGATTTATGTCATAACAAAAAACTGCCTTTCTCATTGCCTCTTCTAAGGTCTTAGGACTATCGTACTCGATTTGTCCTTAATACTGAAAGGAAAACAGCTTAAGTACCTTTGAATTTTTTGTTTCTCTTATATGAGGTATGGTACATATCTCAGTAAGTTCAGAAACTTACTGTTCATTTCCTGCATATTTATACCTCCTAACTTCAAATTGTAGAACTCTTTAGATTTTTCTTCATAGTACTGTTCCAATAGATACTTCTTCTTAAAATATCGTTTAAAAGCACTCCAGCTTACATCTTTATCTTTGATGCCCTTTACCCTTTTGATGTCCTGCCACCAGATATCTGCTTTTCCAGTCAAGTTATATATAGCCATTTTTTCCATTAAGAACTTTGAATAGTTGTAGATTTGGAAGTATTTCTTCATACTGGACAGCCAAGCTTCAGCTGTCTCGCCTTTCTCAGTTTCTCCATTGAAAGTTGGAGGTCTTATCTTCTTAAACTCTCCCGAAATATGCTCATATTCCTTATGATTTTTCCTTCTTGGTTTGGAATCTCCTTCACTGCGGTCACTGGTACAGTTACGCTTCCTTTTGTGTACTTCAATAGCATCTCCTGATGAGGTTGAGCTATCTTTTACTTCACTGGTTTTTATGTTCTGATTTTTATCAGTCTGAGGCATATCCTCCAATTTGGAAATATCTTCATTGTTTCTCTCTTGTTCCTCTGTTTGGCTGTGTTCAAACAACACCTGATTTAGTTGTTCTTGTGCTTGCAGAATCCTCTCATTATCTTGTTTCACAGATCTGATTTCTACTTTTAATTCATGGAAAGCACGTAATAGTTCTGACGAACCGTTATTTAATTCCCCGTGACCTTCCTCTACATAGTGTTGTCCCAAACTGTGACTGTTTGGCTGAAATCTGTCGCTTAAATGTCCAGCTGAGTTCTCCATACCTGTAATTGAAAATAATTTCTGGATAACATAATAGTTAAATTTTCAAGTTAGTACAATTTTCTGTTGTATAAAAATTTTCTGCTGCGTGTTTTGGACCTCATTCAGGCCTAGAGTTTGAATATGTGCTCTGATACCACATCTAACAACTCGAAATTTCATAAAAAATTTAAAATTTTTGATAACAACATTTATTATGACAAATTATAATTGTGAAAATATTAATTGTGATTACGACAGTATTAGTTGTACAATTGTTAATACTAAGCATGCTTTATTTTCTATTTTAACAGCAATAAGATAATGACAGTTGTTAACACATAACTAGTAACATGATTATGATGACAATGAAATAAACAGGTTGGGAAAAATGATATGACACTTTCTCTTTTACAAAAATACTGACAGTTTGACTTTGCTGCATAAGGGTGTCCTACGAAGTACCCTGGAGCTTACTTAGCTGCAATGCTAAAGCAAATTGAATGCTCTACTATGCAGATGACAGGTAAGAATTTTTCATGGCTGCAAAGTCTTAAAAGTACGAGTGTAAATCAATTCAACGTCAAATTTTAAGTAAAAAGTTAGAATTTTTGTTGCGACTCCACAAGTACGCAGATATGAATTCCAAAGTTAGAATTATTGTCTTTCATATGTACGTCTTATGATTTCATAATGTTACAAGCGGAGTCATCTAAGTACGTCATCCTATTGATGGTTTTGTTACCATGATTCTAGTCGTGGTTATAACTGGCTTCTCGTTGTCTTTAACTTTCCATTGCCGAAGTAACAATGTATAGCAGAAATCATCGAAAAAATGTTTGAAATGAGAGAATACACTCTGACATTCAGTTAGCTAAATAGATAAACAAAATGAGTTCATTGAAAGGTCTACCAAATAGACTATCTATAAATGTGACAAAAGAACTTATAATCGTACAATCAAATTGCCAAGATAATATTAAAGTCTTCTCAAATAAGGTTTATGCTAACGTAATTCTATGAGCTAGTTGTGATAACTTATAAGCTTGTTAGGCTTATGAAGAGTATCAACAAAAGTATGGATTTCATGTGAATGAGAACTATGCCGCTTATGGCTATAGTCATCCTATCATCCATTACAAGAATCATAAATTAAATATTTAATTACTATAAAGCTTACCTTTGGGAAATGTAACTTGGAATTATTTGTTCTAAGTGATTCTAATAAAACTTAGACTTTGAAATTATAAGGATCTATGTATCATTGTGGTTTAAACAATGTCATAACATATAGTATGAAATATAAATTAGAACCCATAGGAAGCTTGGGATTCAACTTACCAATATCTATAATGTTATAAAGTTATAAGTTGATGTTTTGAAAACTCATCATTGGAATACGAATGCTGACAGACATTTATTGTGATGGACAAGTTGGTGATTTCACCATTGATATGAAATCGTCGTTGTTGGTTGTAATTTAGGTCTGGATTAATGGCTTGAGTCGACACTCAGGCTGACAGGGATTGCCATCGATCCACGTATTAAGAGTTTTGACGTAGTTGTCCTGCAATTGCCACTGTGTAACAGTTTACGTGTTCGGACTCGTCTCCGAGCTAGTTGTTTGATCAACTCTCTAATTTCCACGGTGGAAAATGTCAAGCCTGCACAGTACAGTGGGTATTTAATGCCAGTGTTTCATGTCCCAATGCTAAATGCTGGCAACATGGTGATCGTTGATGGTGTTAAATTTGAACCGTTAGATTGTAACCCTAGCAGCTATCGTCGAGTTGGTTTAAGAAATTGAGAAGTGGTTTATTATTGCTATTGTTTCAGTCTGTGGCCGACAGGTTGCCAAAATTTTCTAGGGTTAGTGAATGTTTGCAGGAGGTCTCGACCTCGAGTCCCATAGGTAGTTTTCCTTGAGTTGCAGGCTTAAAACTAAGGTAATGGCGATGTAGTATGACATTGGTACTTTGTTTTGAGTTGTTTTAACGCATTGAAGTGTTCAAGCTCTTTGCTAAGTTTGTAGAAACAATACTCAGTTGTTAAGAAATGGAAGTTCCCTCGTCTTGTCTCTGCTGTAGAGTCCTCGTCGTCTTTTTGGCGTTTGCAAAAATCTGGGTCTCCGTTTAGGAAGGTAAGTCTTCTTGAAATTAAAGTGTTTCCCTTAATGTATCTTTCGTTTCTTTGTAGTTGAGATATCAATATATCGTTATCACATTCTAAGTTTTGCTCTTTCTGTCCGTTGCAGGTTTTGAAGGTGTGAATCGAGTGATGGTTTTAAAGAGTTGGCAAGCTTTCAAACGGGTAAGCTCTGGGTCTTTCCACAAACCCTCGTAGGTGCCTCAATGGTCTGTAATGACATGATTGGTTCCAACAACGAGAAAAAGGTCTTTCCAAGGCGTCGTTTGTCGTTGATCCTTCAAGAAGATTTTTAAGTTGTTGTTAAAAAATTCTATGTCGAAGGACATTTTTCTCTATCCTCTATGTTTGTTTGGATGTTTGAAAATTGTTTAAAAGGTTTGTAAAACTCTGGTTTAAGAACTCAGTGGAGAAAGGAATGAACCCTGTTCGAAATCGTTTTGATTGTTTATAAAGTTTTGATACTGGGAATGTTAATCCCTCATCTTTGGGTTTGGAAAATGTAATAGTGGAAACATTAGATCATTCCACCTATTGATGCATTAATATGGGAATGTAAAGGAGCCGAGGCTCGTCTAACCTATGAATTTAAACCCTGTTTCTTGAATGTTATACTGTCGTTTTTAAAATAGTGCTAAGTGGTTTAGTTTCTAGATAATAAGTTATAACTGTTGCAATGTTTCGTTGAATCAAAATGAGAACTGTTGTAACCAGGCAACGATAGCATAGGTTTTGTATTTGTTATGAGTAGAAAAGTAATGGCTAGGCATCAATTTGACGATTCTCGTTGATTGCAAACAAAAGGTCAAACTGTAAACTAAGAGTATAATAATATAGGTCGAAATCTGTGTTAGCGACTTTAATGTTGTGGATTTATGTTGTGATTGTTTTAGCTAGGGTTTAAATACTCTGTCACAAATGGTAACTATATAATGTAGGATGTTTCTAATGGTGGTGAATTCAACTGTAACGAAAACACTAAGTCAAACCCTAAATCGTGTTCTAAATGTTTGTAAAAAGATCTTTTGAGGAACTTTGGTTTGATCCGAAACTTGTGTATAATGAGTTTGTTATGAAATTTAGTTTAGGATTCGATACTTTTTTTTTTCCAGAAAAAAAAATCATATTCATTCTTCATAAAGATATCTGAATACATTCCTCAGGTGATGTTTAAACAAGCACTATGCAAAATCACTTGACTACTAACCGCTGCTCCCAGCCATTCAAAAAACTTTACAAAATGGTTATTAGGTTACCTATATCATTCTACAAATAGCCACATATTATAACTTTACAGGAATTAAAAGGCTTAGGCTTAAAATCTTAACCAAGAAAGTATTTAGAACAAAAAGGAAGTCAGCCTGCTATTCTTTTCCTCCCTAGTGTCCTAATAGATTGAAATTAATTTGCACGTGTCCGCTTCTTCAAGAAGACCTCCTTTAGATAGTCCGTCTACCTTGTCGTTCTGTTCTCTGAAAATGTGTACAAAGTCCACCTTCTGAAATTTTTGTACCATGAGATCTACTCTATTCCCAGGTTTTGCAAAGCATGATTTTGAAAGCTGATTTCCTTGTTCATTCTTTTGATCCACAGTTCGGAGTCTCCGTATACTCTGAGTTCAGTCACTGCAAGACCTTCCGCCAACAGCAGAAGTACTAATAACGCAAGGCCTTCTGCCTTGTTGTTTGTGCCTTCTCCTCCATTGGCATGGAAAGTCACCTCCTTGCCTTGGTGTGCTATGTGTCCTCCCAAACCGCATACATTATTCGCGCATGCTCCATCAAAATAACCTACTGAATCTCCCACTTCATGGTTCTGTACCTTCATTATTATGACCTTTTCATTTCGCTCCTTGCCTTTGAAAAACTTATACATGGCAAGAACTTGTGCTGTAACTACGAAACTCGGGATCAACTTATCCTCGAAATAGCATTATTTCTTGCCACCCAAACCTGCCAGATCACTAAAAAGAGTATGCTTCTACTATTTTTTAGCACCTCGTCCTCAAACCAAACCTTTACCAATCTTTCAATACTTTCTCTTTCCTTGATCTTCCCCAGCTGAAGCTTGTCTGCAACCTCTGTCCAAATCTGTCTAGTATATGAGCACTTGAGGAATAAATGCTGTGCATCTTCGTCCTCCTTCATAGAGAGGCTGCATCGGCCTGGGCCAGCCAGATTGCGTCTTTTTAGTTTGTCCCAGGTTAACACTTTATCCTGAATAACAAGCCAAACCATGATCTTGCATTTATGCGGAGCAAGAGATTTCCATAACCAAACTCCCCACCACGGTTTATCCACGATACCATTGTTGGTAATAGCCTCGTACGCTGCTTTAACAGTAAAATTGCCCCTTTCCTCTTTTCCTTGCCAGCGCAGTACATCATTGTCCTCCCCCAACCGAATGAATCCTCTCCTTAATTCATCAGTCCAAGTAGTCCATATCTCCCCCCATACATCCGGAATCATCATCCTCTCTGCTGAAAGCCATTGCTATCTGAGTCCTTGTCTGTGCATAGCAACGTCGGCTAGTACCCTGTAGCCTTTCATCTGCAGCCATGTTATCAGTTCCTGAGGGAAGTCGAGGCTTTTTTTTACTCCTCTGTAGAAATCACTCCCAATTCTGGCCTGTTTCTCATCTCCCACCTCCTAGACGAATCTTTCCTCCACAAATGGCAAAGCTATTATAATAGATTTCCAGAAGAGTGATCCACCCTTACTGGTCTTCTCCATTAGTCTTAACCAATTAATGATAGATTCGTTTCCCAAGTATTTATATCTGAGAACTGATTGCCAAATACCTTGTTTAGATATGAAATGCCAAGTCGTTTTAGACACCAAAGCCTTCCCGAAGTAGAACAGGTTCTTGAAACCCCATCCTCCTGCCTCCTTTGGTTTTGAGACCGTTTCCCATGAAGCCCAATGAATACTTATATCCTCCTTCCCCTTCCAGAGAAAATTGAAGAATAGCTTACGAAGATTATGTAGCGTACCCTGTGGAAGCTTTGCATTTATCATCCAAAACACAGGTAGCGCGCTAAGTACACTTTCAATAAAAACCAATTTCCCTCCCCTAGAAAGGTACCTGTTGCACCAGAAATTAATTCGCTTTTCCACTTTCGTTACCAACCATTGCCAATCTTTAAGACCATAACCGTTAGGTTTAAGGTGAAAACCCAAGTACTTGAATCCCTCGCAGAGCGAAGCAATTTTCATAGGCATCATCACTGTAAAGTTGGTCATGTCTTCCGGTTCCAACTCATTTATGTAGCAGGCAGATTTATCCATGTTGGCCTCCATACCCGTAGCTTTACTGAACAGCCAGAATAAGTTTTTTACCACTCGGGCTTCACCTACTGAATTCCCCAAGAACATTAGAGCATCATTGACAAAGAAAATATGGGTGATTCGAGTGGTTCCAAAACAGAGTCCCTCTAACTCATTATTTTCCACTGCTTCAGTTATCATTCTACTAAGACCATCCATAACTAGAAGAAACAAGTAAGGTGATAACGGGCATCCCTGCCGAAGTCCCCGAGCCGGCTTGAAAAATCTCGAAGTCGATCCATTTATAAGGATTGCAAAACTAGCAGTAGTTAAGCATGACCAAATCCAGTTAACCATAGGAGTCCCAAAACCTGTTTGGATTAAAACTAATCTGAGGTAATGCCAGCAGGTGCGGTCGTAAGCTTTAGACAGATCCACTTTAAGGACCTTTGCCGGAATCTTTCCCGTCTTAATTGAGTGAATACATTCCTAGGCACAGCCAATGGCCTCATGAATACTCCTCCCTTGTAAAAAACCATATTGTTCTTTAGAAATGTGTCTGGCAAGATTAGGTTTGATTCTTTCTGCAATCAACTTCGTTATAACTTTATAGAAAGCATTACACAAAGATATGGGACGAAAATCCCCAAACGAAGAAGGCTCCTCCACCTTAGGAATCAGTACCAAGAAGGTCGAGTTTAAACTTGCTTTTAGAACCCCTGACTCCTATTCTTTTCCACCACCCGCAGCATATCATTTTTTACCAGGTCAAAGAAGAACAGGTAAAACTCAGCTGTCCACCCGTCCGGACCAGGGCTTCTTTCTTTTTTCTGTTTGGAAAAAGCAGCTTTGAGTTCGTCCATTGTCACCGGAGCATTTAAAATAATAAGGTCGTCCTCATCTACCCACTGATCAAACTTCATCACCGTTTCCACCATTTCCAGGAAATTATTACCCCCCGGAGCTTGGTATAAAGAGGAGAAGTAATCTACCCCCCCGAAGCCAGTTGGTCAAACCCCTCCATTTGCTCCCCATTGCCATTATGCAGAGTCCTGATAGTGTTCACCCATTTTCTATGATTAACCATCTTATGAAAGAAGGCCGTATTTTCGTCGCCTAATGATAACCAGACTGCACGACTCTTTAACCTAAGTTCCGCTTCCCGCTCCATTAGTATAGCATTCCACTTGGTCTCAAGTTTAGCCAGCTCACCGAGGGATTCCGCTCTCAATCCTTCTGCCTGATTAGCATGTAAAACCTTAATACCTTCCTCCATCTTCTTTAAACGTTCCTCCATCGATAGTTTTAACTTTCAGGCCCAAATAACCGTATTGGCCTTGAGTTTCTGTAAATTCCTGACAAACTGTGCTTCACAAGTTTCCTGGGACTGTTCATCGAAAGATCGCCATTGAGTATTAACCATATTTATAAAGTCTGAATTTAAAAGCCAGTGCGAGTTAAACTTGAAGGGAGTTCCTGGTTTTTCCCCACCTTTTTCCAGCTTGCAAATGATCGGAAGATGGTCAAAAATGCCTCCACTAATCCTCCAGGTTCTCAAAACATCGATCTTACCTATCAGCAAACCAGAACATAGGAATCGGTCGAGTCTTTTAGAGATAGCAGCCATGCCAGCTCTGCAATTGAACCAAGTAGGAGCTTTCTCCCTCGGTTCAAGATCAAACACATCACTCTCAACCAGTAGGTTCCAGAAAATAGCCTGTGCAGGGTCCGTTTTGGCGCCCGCCCCCCACACTTCCCGGCTATGCATCGTAAAATTCAGGTCACCTACGATCAGATAGGGGAGATCCGTAAGAAAAGAGTTCTTAAAGAATGCTTTCCAGAAGGGTAGCTTCCCATTGTATGGCCCATACACATTAAACAGATTAAAATCCAACCCCAAAGCCTGACTTCGGAAAGACGTTGCCAGGCTAGACTGAATGCCAAAACTATTAACAAGGGTAACCGACCCCCTCCATCCTGTGATCAATCCTCCCAACATGCCCACCCCGTCTGCCCACACAAACTCCCATCCCGGACACATCTTAAACAGTTTCTCCACTAGTCTAATACCAGAGCACATTGTCTCCTGCAGAACTAAAACATCAGGTCTGTTCAATTCCATAACCCTTCCCAATGCTAGCAATTTTGGGTTGCTAGCTAACCCTCTACAGTTGTAAGAGATTACTTTCATGGGGGTAATTTAACCAAAGGCTTATCTCTAAGAGCCTTACTCGCCGTGGCCGGAAACAAACAACCTCCAAAAGCAGTCTGTAAGCTTTTCCTAGTGACGTCTTCCTTCCCTACTACCAGGTTAGGGTTGAAAGACACAAAACTCTTCTTCCGCAGTGACCTAAGTCCATAATTGTGTACAGATTCACTAGAAAGCTTATTTAGGTCCCGAACCCCTTCGGCTCTAGGCCCTACACTCCCGTTTCTGAGCAACTGTTTACATCTCCTTAAATTTAAACCAGGACCGACGAAACCAAAAGCAGCCAGTGGACTAACCAGGAATTGTTGTTGTTCAATCTCTAAATCCTTTAAAGAATTTAACGACATTAGGGTTTCAGACTTGCCTCTAATTCGCATGGGGTCGTCAGCCTTATCCTGGATTGCCGAGCCCTGAGGTTCGTGGTTCGTTTCCTTGTTGCCATTTTCTGAGCTGAGACTAGTATCAGCATTCACCAAAAACCTGGAATTAGGCTTTTGCGACAATTGTTCTCTTGCCCCTTCGTCAAACTGATGCATGCAATTAGTACCATCCTCTTCGACCGTTATCGGTAATCGACCAGATCCAGATGAAGAGTTTAAAAAAGGCTGAGTCACCTAAGTCGCAACCTTCGGGAAGGTCTTGGCAGTCGTATCCACTATCCCACTCTCGCCTAAACCTTCTTTCTTTGTCCACACCCTCTTTGAGAAAGACAGTTTACAGTCGGATAAAACATGTCCATAATTGTGGCATCGTCCACAACGGAATGGAAGATTAATAAAGTCCAAGATTTGAAAGAAACTGTAATTCCCAACCAAGATTTCAATCTGTGCCGGTAGCCCTAGAGAAAGGTCCACCATGACTAGGATTCTAGCGACCGTCCTCCGGGCCAGTAACTTGTACGAGCCATCAACCAACAACGTCTTACAGTTCGAATATTTATTGAATACAATAACTGGTAGCAATAGATTAGTTGTACTATTTCCATACTTGTTGAAATTGGATAAATTTATAAAAATGATAGAATAAGAAATGAAACAGTGTATGTGTATGTATAATGTGAAAAGTGTGTGATGATTGTTATGTATAGTCTTGTTAAGATGATCACAATCTTTATTTTGTAGCTGTGTTATTACAATGCAACCATAATATGGTATATAGATATATGATTTCTATCTTTTTCTTTGTATATAAGAATGAAAGGAAATATGTGATGCAACTATACAGAAAATATGCATTGTTTGTTTTGTTCATAAAAACTCTGAAACTTTTATAATGTATACATGAATATTATAAAGAACTCTCTACTATTATTTAACTATAATGCAGAAAACTAAATAACATATATATATACAGAGAAAGAATAATATTTATATTCTATGAACCACTACAATAATTTAGGATCTTCTAGATTTTATAAAATAAATTCTATTACTGTTTAGTATAGGATGGAATGATGAAAACAAAATCAATCATTGTACAATTTATCGAATCAATGGCATTTGCCTATCTTCTAATCTATTTTAATTTGCGTATCTATACTAGAGTACGATGGTTCAAAACAACATGTGGAAAAATATAGATATTGGTTTATCAATTCAAAATCATCATTAAACTTAAACATTCAAACTTTAAACAAATCTAGGATTGAATTCTTTTTCGAAGCAGAAAACAAAAATGCTAATTAAACAGAACAAAATTATTTAACTGAGAATAAGTAGAAAATCTGTAGAACCTGAGAAAATCTGTAGGGAAACAAACAACCCAAGAAGACTGTTCCACCCAACCAATTCCTGAAAACAGTCAAGTACTGTCTTAGGACCCCCGAGGCTGTTCACTGAACCACCAGGAGGAAGAAACTTAGGAAATAGGACTTCTTCTTGTTGTAGCAAATAACTTCAGAATTTTCAATAGTTAGCAATCCAATAGATCTGCACCAGCATCTCTGGTTCTTCTCAGCAATAATGTAGACTTAAGATTTCAGTCACCACTAGCCTCCCTATTCGAATCTCTCTTGTGATCACCTAATTCACATGGGGAAAATATTCTGCAGAAATATTCATTAAGAGTTGCCTGCTCAATTCGAATTTGCCTTTATAGGCTGCTTAGGCCTTTTTAGATGTTACTCGGTCATTAAATGAGTTTCTTGCTCACTCCCTCCACCTGGGGGATAATGCCCTATTTTTAGGGGTACTTGTCCCATAACCAACATCTAGTGGTGTGATGCAACTGCTACCATCTGTCCCATACTTTCCAACAGCTTCCATTCCTCCTAGTGGGTCAATGAACACTCATTCAACAATCCTCTTGGGTGTTTGTCTCCTAATTAATTTATTTAAATAATAATATTCAGTAATTACAATCATCCATGATCAAAACTGATCATAATTACAAAACTTTGTAATTAAATTTAACATAAAGTATTTTGCAAATAAAATAATAATTTTCAGAAATTTGGGTAGGTGACAATATCCAATCTATGAAATTAATCCCTATTGGGAAGCCAACATGAAACATAATAAATATATGAGGCTTGAATAATCCTACTCACAATTGTAATTTTTCTAGTAAATGGGAGGTCTTTGTTCTTTCCGAAGAGGAGATAATGCTGCAAATTCTCCAAACACCAATTCCAAATAGTTTTTGGTGATGTAATCCAAACAAAGTGATTGGTAGGATCACATCCATGCCCAATATCAAAATTTTGCAAGTCAGGGGAGACAACAAGAAACAAATCGCCTGCCTCCCCACCCCCTCCCTCTACACGATACATGGTCCAAAATGGATTGCACCAACAATACATCATATGGTTATAGAGATCAAATCTTGCAAACTTGAATCCCTACAAAAGGACCAAATTCAATCTAGTCCTATGTAACACACCATGAACAAACTACTTACAACTTGGGATTGCCATCCTTCATACAATCTGAGATAGAAGGGAGAGCTTGAATCAAGGTAGATATGGTTTCCCATGGCACTACACAAAATTCTCAATGTTATATTTCCTAAATAAGAGCTCCCCCTATTAGGAGAAAGTATCATGGCTTCCTTAAAGGACTTCACTTGAGGAGTGGGACTCATTATTGCACTAGTCTTGTCCAAAAAAATAGGAGACAAGGATTGTTTGGTATACACTACTATATATATCATATACTGGTGTATATACATTAGTTTATATACCATTATACACACTAGTGTATACCGGTATATACACTGGACCTCGGACGTAGTATATACACTACTATTTGCACTATACCTAGATCAATACATACACTACGGATACCAATGTCTAAATAATTGACATGGAGAATGGGCCATAATTCCAAAGAAAATACAAGGGAACCTCCATGTTATTGCAGGGAGGTTTATCAAACACCATAAACCATCGATCCATCAAGTGGTCTCTCCATGATTGGAATGTGCACCAACCCATGCAAAGACGCTTCTTTGTAGGATTAGGTTATTGGTTGGTTCTAGGGTTAATGAACAACTAGAAAATGAATTCTTTGGTTATATTTATTTTTTAACGTCTTCCTTACTAATTCCAATTTAGTAAAATTCCCTCATCCTTTCCCTATAGTCGGATATATTAGATAATTGGCCACGAGCATGGCTAATGGAAGTAACAACAATGTTAAGGGAAGTGGCTAATGACAAGAGGGATGGTTCTCTTGTGTTTCTAGGTTCCCCAATTAATTTTCTCAACTTATATAAATATAGATTTATTTCAATGTTTGGGTATTGTGGGGGATTAGGGTTTTGGTTTACATTTGGATCAAGGTTTTTCATTCTATTTGTTGAATAATAATTGCAATTAAACAATAAAAACATTTAAAAATATATATATATAATGAAAAATATATAAAACTAATGAGAAAAAATGGGCCAATAGATGATGGTGGTAGGGGATGGTGGAAAAATTCTCCAACTTAGAGTGCGCTTGCATTCACTCCTAATAGGGGGGTTCGTCGTCAATTTTGGGGAGGTCAATTCAACAAATTTGAATCCAATAACCCCTCTTTTTGTATTTTAATGGACATGAATGCATGTGCATGCATGCTTAGGAACACATGCACATTCAAAAGTGCATGCTCACTAGGAACACATGTGTGTTCCTGCACTGACTTGTTTTTATCTCTAAATCGTAGCATGGCCACGCAGAGGTTTTGAAGGGGGCCATACTTGTTTAAACAAGAACACGTGCATTTTCCTCATAGTCCACACCTATTTCTATTTTTCCAACGTGAGCATGTTCCTATTGCAATGAGAAGGGGAAGCAACTTCTTACGAGCTCCCCCCCCAATATTGGTATATACACTAGTGTATATACCATTGTACACACTAGTGTATATACAAGTCTACGTCTAGTGCATATACCTAGTAGTGTATATATACTAGTCTATATTTGTGCATATAGACTAGTATATACACTAGTGTCTAGCAGTATATAAATAGTGGATATATTAGGTAGTGTATATACTAGGTAGTGTATATACTAGGTATAGTGTATATACTATTATAGTACACTAGTGCGTATAATGCTATATAAACTAGTGTATATACACCAATATATGATATATATAGTAGTGTATACCAAACAATCCTCATCTCCTATTTTCTTGGACAATCCTAGCGCAATAATGAGTCCCACTCCTCAGGTGAAGTCCTTTAGGGAATCCACATTACTTTATCATAATAGGGGGGGCTCTTATTTTGGAAATCTAACATTGAGAATTTGGTATAGTGCCATGAGAAACCATATCATCCTTGATTCAAGCTCTTCCTTCTAACTTGAATTGCTCGAAGGATGACAATCCCAAGTTCTAAGTAGTTTGTACATGTTGTGTTACAGGGGACTAGATTGGATTTGGTCCTTTTGCAGGAAATCAAGTTTGCAAGATATGAACTTTGTAACCATATATCTATTGTTGGAACAATCCCTTGTAGAACATAGATCATGTAGAGGGATGTGGTGGGGAGGCAGTAGGGGTTGTTTCTTGCTATCTCCCCTTACTTGCAACATTTTTCTATTGGGCATGGATGTGATCCTACCAATCACTTTGTTTGGATTACTTCACCAACAACTATTTGGAATTGGTGTTTGGAGTGTTTGTAGCATTAACTCCTCTTTGGAAAGAACAAAAGACCTCCCATTTACTAGAAAACTTACTATAGTGAGTAGGATTCAAGTCAAGGCTCATATTTTTATTATGTTTCTTGTTGGCTTCCTAGTAGGGCTCAATTTCATAGATTGGAGACTATCCCTATTAGAGACCTTCACTAAATACCTCCCATGGTACATTGAGGACAACTACCTCCACAATGCCTACATCTAAGGAATTTTGTTCATAAATGGATTCAGGGTAAGTAGTCAAATAGGTTGAGTCCTTGATCAAGGATGGTGGATCCTTGGCGAAACCTCTTAGAGTGCCTATGAAAAACTTGTTGGCTAAGTGGTTTAGGAGTCTTCTTGGAGCGTTGGTGGTCCTATCTTGTAGCCAACTCAAGAATATCTTGTCGGAGGGTGTGATGATCGTAGCCAATGTTAAAGCACCATCTATTCATCTTCCATAGGGGAGAGTGACTAAACTCAAGGTATGGATGTTGATGGTGGTTGGCATGTGTATTCCAACAAATGGAAGGAATCCTTGTATCCCATTTGCTAAGATAAGTCTGGTGAACTAGTGAGTCTCACTCTTCAGTGAAGTCCTTTAAGGAAGCCATGGCATTTTCTCCTAATAAGGGGTCTCTTCTTCATAAAATGTAGCATTGATCAATTTGCATCGTACGTTGGGAAACCATATCTTCCTTGAATTATGCTCTCGCTTCTATCTTGGAATGCAAGAAGGATGACAATGCCAATATGTAATTAGTTTGTTCATGGTGTGTTACAAAGGACTATGTTGGATTTGGTCCTTTAGCAAGAAGTCAAGTTTGCAAGATTTGATCTTCATAACCATATGATCTATTGTTGGAATGGTCCCTTCTAGATCATAGATTTTTTATAGGGAAGGGGGGTAGGGTGTTCCTTGCTATCTCCCCTTGCAAAATTTTGTTATTGGGCATGGATGTGATCCTACCAATCATTGTGTTTGGATTACCCTTTTGGTCTAGGATCGATTGTTAGTTTCTATTTACTCTATGTATCCAATCTTAATTTAGAGTGGAGTTGTCTTTGCAATTGGGTGGCTTCCTCCTTGCTAATTATAAACTAGAATATTGGTTGGGACTTAAAAATGGTTGAATGGGATGGTAATCAAGCTAGTGGTGTTGCTTCAATGGTTAGTGGTGTGGAAACGCAAGCCTAAATAAGGTGTAAAGTAGTGATACATCTTTAGACAAAGGAAATACAACTTTCAATTGAGATTAGATCATGTGTATGGCCCTCATGATGACATTTTATTTTTCCCATATGCACATGGTAGATGTTTTGATTGAAGTTACAAGGTTAAATCATTTACAAATTTAGAGTATTATTTTATTATGTCATGCAATGGACTCAATTAATATTTAATTCTCCCTCCCTAAAGAGACTAGAATTAATGTTTAATTGTTATTCTATGCTATTATATCATTTCATAGAGAGACTAGTTATTTTGATACTTATAGATATTTTAACATAAGCTAACTCTTTTTTTTAAACTATTTATCACTTAGTTGTTAAAGGATTATCACAACTATTTATCACTTAGTTGTTAAAGGATTATCACTCATCTTAAATATGTTGCATTTTGAAAAGCTCGTAAACAATATATATGTGCTTTACTCATTTATTGTTTTAAAATACTTAATAAGAGTGTGATATTATAAAAAGTTAAAAGTAAAGAAACTAATAATGTGAGTAAAGAAACTATTACTTTTGAGCATCGATTACTTTGGTTCGTTATTTGGACCACATAGGGTAATTAGAAAGCATAGCTCCAGACTAAAACAAAAAGAAACGAAATTGTAAAATGACAACAACTTGAACTTTAATATAATAAAGGTTTTCTAGAGTGAATGTCGTTAGGTTAATGAAGAGTATGTATGCGCGTTACAAGTGACGAGATTAAATAGAGATATAACATGAAAATTTCCAAATATAGGCACGCATTTGGATGATTGGATCCAAGCAAATAAATTGTTTGTAATTTACAGCTCCAATTGCTTTTGATTTCTATTTTCCACATTTCACTTGTGTGTTAAATGCCCTTGGACTGCAACACGCATACCTCGTTTCCCCAAATCCTGTAACCAATACCAAATTTGAGCTATGTCTGCGACAATATTTTTCATATCTTTACTGCATACAGTATTCTTCATCATACCAAACAATATATGAAACAAAAAAATGGATGACTTTCCTGTTCTAAATTAATATTTTTTGGCTTACTTGGGGTTTCACCTTTTTCAATTCCAGAGAATAAAATTATAAGAATTGGGATGAATATCCTTGTAGCGAGTCTGAATCCTACGTTTAAGTGGCTATTTCAGACTAGCATTATGTTCCTTGGCCAATTTGTTATTTATATCCAGACATTCTCATTGGATGTACGATACCCAAGAAAGATGGAGTGCATACCCAAACTATATACATGCTCCCTATTTTGTTAGCCATCCAAACTAAAGGATCTTGATGTTCCTTCACTACAATCATAGCCTCATTTAAGGAGGACGTATACCTCCTCCAATTTTCACTCCATTCACCTTCAAGACCAAGTTGTTATGTTCTCTTCCAACTCGATACCTAAAGATATTATGCTCTTAGATAAATAATACATATCCCCCACATGCAAGTGGTTAAATAGTGTCTAAGAACCCTGTGTGCATTCTAACCCGCTTGCCTTGGGCCAATGTTTATCTTGACCTGTTGACCATTGCCCATCAACCATGCAAGGTGGTCTCCAATGATATGGAAGCACCAATGGAAGTATCCAAACCATGGAAACTCCACTAGCATATTTGTTGGGTATTATGATCCATTCCTCTACACTTAGATGGTTTAGGTACTTTTCTCTCGTTAATGATTGCCATGTCTTATGTGGTTATTGCCATCCAGATTCCTTTCATTGCAAAAGCGTTGAGAAATGCATTATACCTTTCAAACCCCAACCTCTCGCACTCTTTGTCTTATCTAACCTCAGTAATTTCGCCGATGGTCATATGAACATGACTAATTTGGCTCTCCGTTGTTGTATGGAGCACCTTTTATGTGACCTCCCTCAACACTATATCGATATGACCCTAATTTTCTTTTCAAGAAGAAAAAACTGTACTTTTGTTATTTATATAAATAAAAAAGTACTTCTCCATACAAAAACAAGAGTATCCAACAAGAATACAAGAATTTCATTATTGTACTGCAACTCAAAATCATCACTGAGCTTTCAAGGATAGCAATAGTTGTTCAATCTTGCCAATCACAGGAAAATACAGATACTAGTTGATCCAACAACCTCCAACAAAACAAAAAGTATGACAGGAAACATCATAAAAAACATACTATTTAGAGAGAATGTGATGAAACCATGGTTTGCTAGATCACCATCAATCCACTCCTCCCATAAGAGAAGACCTTCCTCCTCATTGAGAGCCTCCTTTGATAATGCATCATCCACATCATTAAGTTCGTTGTATATGTGATCAATATTCCAGTAAGAAAAGGAATCCAATTGGGCTTCAATCCTCTGGCACCAATGATATAAAGAGAGCACGTTCAACTTGTAGAATTTCTTCGCCCAATTTACAACCATCAGTGAGTCGCCCAATATTTTTATGCAATCAATACAAAAAGTACATGCCACTTTTGTTAGACAACACAAAGGAAGCAACTCAACTTCAAAATTTGTACCCAAACCACAATTCATTTTCATCTTAAAAGAATGGTCCATGTTGATGATCAAATGAACTCCAACAACACACCTACCATTTAAAGCTGCACCATCAAAGAAACCACACACCCAAATTGAATCATTAATCACCATACTCTGATGTGGTCTTCTACAAGAAATATTCCGAGAATTATAAGTGTTAAACATACTAAGAGCTTTATTAACAATCTTATAAGGAAATAGAGGTGTCCCCTCAAATATAACCTCGTTTCGCGCCTTCCAAATCATCCAAGAAATAAATGCAGGAAGCGTCCTGAACAATTTCTGATTTTTAACCCAAACTTGAAAAAATGTCTCAAAATTCCCAGATCCCCAATTATTGGTGATCTTTAAAGAATAACAGACTTGACTCCATACTTGTTTAGTGACATGATAGGAAACAAGGATGTGTTCCACAAACTCCCCATCTGACTTGCATAAAGAGCATATATTGGGGCCAATCTAGCCTCTACACAATAGATTATTCTGGATCATTATACAGTCCTCAAAAGCCAACCATATAAAGCACTTGATCTTCTGTGGAATATGGCATTTCCACAGTTTCAAACACCACCACTTTGAGACACTTGTAGCCTGGCATTGGACAATAGCATCATATGCAGATTTAGCAAAAAATTGCCTAGATTCCAAATTGAATGACCAAACCAGCTTATCCTCCATAATTGTAAGTCAGATACCAACATTGTTTAGGAAAGAGACGTAATGAGTCCATTCCATTGCCCAAATACTTCCAAGACCAAGATCCTGAGATGTCATCCAGTATGAGCAAGAATTTGGTAACCAATTGGGACGCTTAATATAGGCTAAAGTCACAAAACCGAATTCTGCAAGATATTCTTTGATATAAGGAGACAAGATGTAGTCCACCTGATCGCCAATAAAAGGATCAATCCCAATCAGACAATTTCTACCATTCCCAATCTTCCAAGTTAAATGCAAGTTGATCCAAGGATATATTTTTAGAAAACCCCGCTAGAAAGAAGAAGGGTTCCTTACTTGCTTATTGGGGTTCCGAATCCATTACAAGAGGTTCGTCTTAATATATTTACCATGAAGGACATCAGACCAAAGCCCAAAACCAAAAATTCCACACCACATGCTCTTCATACTCAACGCAAAATTGAACCAAAATATATTTTTAATGTTCCATCCACCCATATGTTTTGGCATAGATAGTCGTTCCCATTTAACAAGATGTACCCTGCCACCATTAGTTGTTCCTGACCATAGAAAATTAAACATTAATCTTATGATCATCTTCAATATAGTTTGAGGAATCTATGCCATAGAGAACCAACAAACCAACATTCCAATAAGCACAACTTTTAAAAGAATAAACCTGCCCAAGGAAAAGATATTTATAACTCCAATATCCAATTATTTTTTCATACTGTTTCACCAGCCAAACCCAATCGCTGACCTTATAGCCATTTGGTTTGATATAGTAGCCAAGATACTTGAAGACCAGACATTGGCAAAATGATCGATATGACCTTAATGATGTATCTATAGAGCCCTTTTCACTTTCAAATTTAAGAAAAAACAACGAATCCATTGACAACATGTGACCGCTCGCTTAAAGAGTACATCCATGCCGTTGCCCTCTGCCAAACCCTAAAATCCATTGACAAGCGTTACTATATATACAACAGATAACCTAAGGTTTTAGGATATCTCATTATAGATTCTGTGTTAGCGGCGGGCATGGAGAGGGGTGTTTACTACGCTGTTGTAAGACGGGTTTTCTATGTATAATTGGGTGTTTGATGGAAATTTACAGTCTGTAATAGCCTGTAGTTTTGGTTGCGATGATGATTGGTGATCCCAGCTCACTTCGAGGCTTTTTTAGCCCGGGAAATTAATGTTCACCCTACCTCTGAGCACATTTTACACTGTAGTCTTTGTTTGTTTGTATTGGCTTTTGGCTATACAGAATTAAGTTCACATCCTTCTTCCTCTATTATTTTGTTTGGCGGGCAGAGATTTTCTGGTGGGTTTTTATTTTCTTGAAGTTTATCTTATTTTCTATGCCCTTTTTGTCGCTCAAAGTACAATTTCTTAGATATAGTACCCCATTTTTCTGGATTTCTGAGGATGTTTTTATATTACCATGCTAATACTGATCTGCTGATGAGTTTTGTAACTGAAGAAATCCAGAAATTTGGTAATGTTTAGGCTTGGTGGAAATGGCATGTAATAGCCAATGAGAGTATGCCTTGTCAGAAGGCTTCATGGTTGTTCTAAAATGATACGAGGGAGATCGCCGGTAAGGATATTGACATTTGTTTTGGCCTTTATTTTCTCCTAGTTTTACTCGGCTGTTATTCTCTTGGGGTTTTATTCGCTTCTTCTGTTTTCATTGGTGTCTTCAAAGTCTGAGTATTTCAGAGTGCTTTTGATAGGGCTTTTTGTAGATCTCTGAAGGGAGCTTGGTAACTAATATGTTTATGTTTTTCGATTTGCTGATTAAATCAAATACATTCAGCAAATTACTTGAAGGAATACTCTTAATAGCTTAATAGGCTTCAAGGGAAAACTTGGTAAATGCCTCTGCTAGTTTTTCTTGTTTTGTCATTTTTTTTCCTCTTTACTTTAGCTATTCTCACTATTCTTGTAGTGAAGGGGTAATTTTTTAGTTACAAATATGTGAGGATTCTGGTAAAAATTTGAGAATCTGGTAGCGATTTATTTTTGTTTCTTCTGTCACTATCTTTCCTAACATTTCTGTGTCGGTTTCGTGTTCATTCTTTACAATATGTGCCTATTTATTTTTGGATGTTTTCTCGTTTTTGTTTTCTAACCATCTTGAACTAAAAAGATCATTCGTAAATGTTACAGATCTGTTAGGATCTGATAAAAAATTAAGAATCCTAGATACAATTTAAATTTCAGGTATGAAGCTCTACAGATCCTTAATGGATCTGATAAATTAATAAGATTCCTAAGAAAATTTAGGTATGAGGCTCTACAGATCATTAATGGAACTCATAAAAAATTAAGAATACTAAGAATCCAATATAGATCTCAGGATTGAGAGACTCCTCTCTTGGGAAAACAGGAAGTAACATTGGCATGGGGCTTGATGTAGTGATGAATAATCTCAAGTAGATAAGTAAGCTCTTTATCTTAGACTACTCACTCTTTGAGATCATAATATCAAAACAATCGCTGTCATAGATGGTATTGCAATTGTTATTGATCAAGTTAGAAGGGTTTGAGATTTGAGAGGATCAGTACTATCTAAAATGATTAACAAAATTCATGGTCTCCATGTTCTATGAAACATGTAAAGCATTGGTGAGTACAATGGTAAACAAAGTGACATTGCTAAGCAAAGATTTAATGATGAAAATGGGGGAGACCTTGTCGTAATGGTTGCATTCAAGCCTGTAGAGTGGAAATTTTATAAGGATTTGGGGTGTTCTTGTGGGTGATTAATTGGGTTGTTACAGGATAGATTGGACCATCCTCTATTTTGAGCAAGCTTGTATTTTCTTTCCACACCATGACATTTTCTGTGTGTTTGAAGTCTCTTTCCAGTGTGTATACCCTTGGCTCCTTTCAGGCAATGATTGTGTTTGCTGCTAAATCCGCTCCATGGAATAACTTTGATGTCTTTTCAACTGTGATTGGTGCGTTTGTCTTGGTTATGGTTGTGCTCTAAAATGCAGGAGGTTGTGTGAGCAATATGAGCTAATGGATTTGTGAAAGGTTCTGGTAGTATGGCTGGCTAATTTGACGATTTACAAAAGGTTGTTTCACAATTAAAAGAGTAAATGAATACGCAGACAAATTAAATTGCAGAGTGCTGCTGAATTTGATTCTCCATCTCCTTCATATAATTTTTGATTTTTGACCTTGTCTGGGAGACTTTCAAACCCCTGCGCCGAGCCATTGCATCCACAATCTTCTCTGACAGAAGAAAAGAGCAATTTCTTTTCTAATCTCAAAGACTCAGCCTTACAAGAATCATGAAGAGCAGGTAGAGCAATAACCGAATCTTCTTGAGCCGAAGCCTGGCAATCATCCTTCGCTGAGAGCATCTTCAAGGTGTCCACACTTGTAATTCCCCCAAGATTTGTCAACGGCTTCCTACAACTCAAACACTGAGTCAAGAAAGGGGCTGGAACGAAAGAATGCACAGAGTTGCCCATCTCTGCAATTGAAACCTCTCCTCTGTTCTCACGCGAATGCTTCCAAACCAGACGCGCAATACAGAAGCTACTGCACCCACTTCCTGCATTTAAACCGCTTTTACCTCGACAATCCACCGCATTGAAATGCTGCATGAAGGCCATGTGCCTCAATCGTGCGAGCTGCCCCCATTCGAATGAAATGACGCTATGGAGGATCGAGGTTATGAAGGTGACCTTGGCTTTGGCCATAGTCTTGATGCATATAGAATTCATAGTCGAGGGATTAAATATGAGCACTCCAATCTAAAGGAGGTAAGCCTCCTCTTACCTCTAGAAAACACTAAATGTCTCCCCATCATAAGCAAGACGAACACAGTTAAGGAACCCAATTCTTCCCATAGGCCTTTTGATCGCAAACTAACACTCCACAATTGAGTCCAACATCTATGTTTGTCATTGTGTCTGCTTGCTGGTTATTAGATCTCAGCACATGTGGTTATTAGATCTCAGCACATGAATGAAGTTGATAGCTTTATTATTGACAACGCATTTTAGGAGATGATGCATCTTGGTGGCTGGATTCTTGTGATTCTTCGTCAGATTTCTTGCTTCCCTTACAACCATCATCGAGTCTTGCTTCCCTTACAACCATTACAACCATTGTCGAGTTGCTGAAAACCACCAGGTTCTCAATGCCTTCATTTCTTTCTAGCTCCAATCCTTTGATTAAAGTTAGTGATTCTGCACTGTTATTTGTCCTCCTGCCAATTCCCCAGGCGTACTCTTTCAGCTTGTTTCCCTCATAGTCTCAGCTTGTTTCCCTCATAGTCTCACCTGCCAGCTTCGCAAATTTAAAATAATATTAGTAAGAAGAAATAATGAGATAAAAAAATAGTTAAAAAAATAACAAATGACCATATTGCTACTTTGTTATTTTTTTTTGACTCAAAGTAACAAAAAGTGACAAATGACCATTTCCATATTTCTACTTTGTAAGACCTCAAAGTAACAAAAAGTGACAAATGACCATTTCCATATTTTTACTTTGTAAGACCTCCAGCCATGAAATTAAAGAGAAATACTAACAAATGACCATATTACTACTTTGTAGTCACTAGGTTTTTATGTGTTGTCAATATAGTTATAAAAGTGTGAAGAGCAAATGGATATATCTCTGTTATGTAATATAATACTTAGCTTTTCTGATGGCTCTTAGTTTCAGGTTGGTCAATTTGCAAATTTCATTGATTCAATTAAGAAGGTGCAATTTGAAGATGATGGATCAATAAGTTGGGTGAGAAGACGGTGAGAGTAGAAAAAGTAGTAATGGGATAATAGGAAGAAAAAATTATTTTCATTTTGTAGAATGAAAATTAGATGAGAGAGACTAATTAACTAAATTAATTGTGAAGAGTATCAAATAGTTAAAAACCTTAGTGCTTGGTTACCTTACAACATTACCCTTGCATTGAGAAGTGAAAAATGAGTATCATAAACCAAATCACCTTGTTTGCAAAGGGTTGATCTTCCTTGATGCAACCTACATTGATCTTAATAAGAATGTAAACTATTAAAATGGTTTCCAATTGAAGTAAACATGCCTCGTGTTAAAGTTTGAGATCATGCAATGGTAAGCAATTATTGGGATTTTGTCTTTTGTCATCTATGTACTTGTCCTAGATTTTCTTGGTGTTGATTTGATTGGATATTCTTCCTCATGGACCTAACCAAGTTGACTAGATTGATTCATAGACCATGTCAAGATTGACCATTTTATTGATGAAACAAGATTTATGGTGGGATATATCTTGTTGACAAACATTGTTGCTAATGCCATATAGTTATGAATTCATTAATTTTATTGAATAAGTAATCGGTGTAGCAAAATCCTTGGCTGTTAGTTGCTTTGTCATGCACAATTGTATACAAGATGGACTAACATTTGAAATCCTCTAAGGGGTAGAGGAACAACCCTGAGTGGTAGAGGATCCAATTCAATGATCCTAACAAATGTAACACACATGGCTTAGTGAGTTGTTAGAGGATGTAGAATGTTGCTATATAGAAAATAATATAACTAAACTTAGAAGAGACAAGTGGACTCAGAGTATACTTACTAATGTCGCAACGACCACCTAAGTTAACACCCAAAACAATAATCATCATGACGATGCCATAGGCACTCCTTGATGATTTCTTAACACAAACATGAAATGCTTGTTATTCCAACATAGGGAATTTCAGATTGAAACTGTTATTATTCCCTTTGAATGTCTTATGACTTAAAAACAAAGGAATTGAGCTCTTTGAATTATGAATTGGAGCTTTCTATTGTGTCAGATAAATATCAAGAGTTGTGTATGATGTCAAAACATAGATCTTGAGAATCTAGGGAATGCACTACCTTTGCATTCTTGAATATTTCAAGTAATTATACTCAATTGAAAATATTTTGTTTTGTGTGTAATACATGTCGTCACTCACTATCATGTCAACATTATAGCAGAGACATAAGTTGGCTAAACTTGTCTTTTCAAGGAAAACCTTGAAATCTTGTTTGGTTCCATCTCCGAGTTTGGTTTTGTTGGAATAGGTTGAGTTGTAAATAATACATTTTTAAACTCCAAACCCATAATCCCATGGAAATGGTATTTTTTTAAGTGAACACCCATAAATGTGAGTTTTTTAATCAAACACATGTTGGTCATGCTAATATAGCTAGATATATGCTTGTTACATTTTTCTTTTTAACCAAGAAACTGCACTATTCTTTTTTGTGTAATAGATGTCGTGTATCAAACATTATAGCGAGATATATGTCCACTAGGTTTGATTTTTAGTGGAAAATGCTAAAGTCTTACAATTCTTGTTTGATTTCATCCAAGTTTGTATTTGAGATGCAAACAATAATCACATCAACATTATATCAAGATATATATCGATTATGTTTGTTTTTCACCAAAAACTTTTTATTTTTTATTTTTATGCCACCATTATAAAGATATTTATAGGATGTGTTTTTGGCATTCTCATCTCTTTATGTAGGAACCCATATTATATGTTGTGTTATTTTAGTGCTAGGATCTAACACATTCTTTTATTTTTGGGAATTGCGTTCTTACAACTTAGAGGATTACATAGGCACTATTAAAGATTTCTTGAAAAATAAGAAAGAGGAAGAAGAGAGGATGCCAATTGCATTACATTGTTAAAATGCTTTCAATTCATGTCACAATAATCATATCAACATTATAACAAGATATATATTGACATGTTTGCTTTTCACGAAAAACTTGCAATTTTCTATTTATATGCTACCATTATAAAGATATTTATAGGACACATTTTTGGCATTCTCGTCATTATCTAGGAACCCACATTATATGTTCTGCTATTTCAGTTCTAGGATCTAACATGTTCTTTTATTTTTGGGAATTGTGTTCTTACCATTTAAAGGATTACACAGGCACTATTAAAGATTTCTTGAAAATAAGAAGTGTCTCAATTCAAAGAGGAGGAAGAGAGGATGCCAATTGCATAACATTACACAATAAGCTTGTTTAGATGCTCGTTGCACAACGAACCTATGACATTTTGCTTGAATGAGGAGGGATGCATCCCTATTGAGGAGAGATATCCTAAACCAAAGAAAACAACTTAATGACTTCATGAGGATGACTCCCTTGCCGCCTAGTGTTGGGTGGAAAGGAATGAGGTGGATGTTTCTACTAAATTGGGAAGTATTCACGCTAGGGATAGTGATGGTATGGCAAGTGGAGTAGGTTGTTTGACATGGGCACAACAATGTATTTGCTATGGATTCAATTTTGGATAGTGATGGTATGGCAAGTGGAGTAGGTTGTTTGACATGGGCACAACAATGTATTTGCTATGGATTCAATTTTATCCACAAACAAATGCGAATTCAATTTTATCCACAAACAGATGCGATGCTATTTTTTCTATGGTAAGAATTTATGGGATTCTTGCTTATAGCAACCTTATTTATAGTTGGTGTCATTGCTATGTTATGTGAATTTATGAAATGCTAAATTCAAGTGGCTTTATTTAACAGGTCGATGTTATTTTCTATAATATGAATTAATGAAATGTTTGATTTTAATGGTCTCATTACCATGCCACTAATTTGAATTCATGAAATACTTGTGTCTAGGGGCCTTATTTAACAAGTCGATGTTGTTCTAAAATATGTATTCACAAAATGAAATGTATTTTTTTGGTAGCTTTATTGACTATGCATGTGTTATTTATTTGTAATATTGTATTCATGAAATTTTGTGCATGTCACAATCCTTGTACACCATTCTTGCTTTTGACATAGATCAAAATGGCATGCCTATTAGTTGGGTCATATCAAAGGATGTAGTGTGGGAAACAATGATGGCGTGGTTGCAAGCATTTGACTAGCATGTGCTGTCATCCTTGTCGATGTATATGTAACTTCGGAATGTATTTCATATATATTTATTGTACCCTTATAAGAGATGTGTTATTCCTCTATAAGGAAGTGTCGTCACGTGTATTGACAAGTGTTGCAAGTGTGTGTACTTGGCGACGGGTTATTAGACCACCATGTGTGGGGTTGGCCCTGAAATATATATTATATTATGGATGTACCTAGCTAGACAAGTCGGCCCCATAAGGTCACTGGGCAAATAGGTTAATATAAATAGAGATCGGGAGATTTCTATTTTGATCATTCGGAAAGTCACACTTCTCTCACTCAGAAAGTGGTGCCCTAGTGAGGAGGAGGATCATCTGCTACTAGGAGACTATCTCAAGTGTATTTTGGTTATACTTTGGTTGAGCCATTGCTCTCTCTATCTCTGAGGAAGTTGTGGGGTTTTTCACCTTAGGGTTTTCCCCATGAAAATTCTGTGTCTCTTGTCTCTCATGCTTTTGATTCTTGTGATGCTTGTCATGCTTATTGTGATTGTTATGCATTGATATACTGTATATGTTATTCTCTCAGTAAAAATCCTAGAGTATTGTGAATTAATGCTCAAAATTTAACATGGTATCAGAGCTAACCTGAGAAAAAGACATTTTGCAGTGACAGAAACTTGAGTTTCTTGTTTATTGGGTTTCTCTTCACAGTTTTTGGAAAAACAGTATAGTAGATTGACTCTACACTCATCAAGGAGAATCTATCTGTCCAATCATAATTCAATTTTGAGCATTTTCAGATTTGGCCCTAAAAATGGGTTTCCACAAAAATAGGAATTTTTGAAATATGAAGACATTACTGGAAGCTCCTTGCAAAAATCAAAGTTTAAAGCTTTGGATCGAGATTTTTGGCTGGGTAGATCTTTGGGAAACTCAAACCCTAATTCAGGGCTCTCCCCAGTGAACCCGGGAGGACAAAAAGGCAAATCTGAAGGGTAAAGCTTTGCTGATCTCAAATTCTGAATACACCAGTCTGATCAGCTCATCAAGGCGCATCTTTCTATCCTTTTCAGAAAGTTGAAATTCACATTTTGAATTTTTAGGGTTTTTTCGACAAACCCTAATCTGGGACCAGATCCAGTTTTCAGCATTTCAAGTGGTAAGACCTAAATCTTTTCTATTTCCACTTGAAGTACTCTTTAAGATGTCTCACCACACCAAGCTTGAGGATCAGCTTGAAGGAGCTGATAACTTCCGAGCTTGGAAGTATAGGATTGGGTTAATCCTGGAAGAGAATGAGTTGGACTCAAGTCAAAACCCGAAAATTTCCGAAAAATTTAAAATTTTTAAAATAGCAATAAATGTTGTATATAAGCAGTCTTTTAACTGTCTGTTTAACTTACTTGGTTGTAAGTGTGTATGAAAGATCTTTGTTGTACTTAAATGTTATTATGGTTATCTCTTTTCTGTTAATAATTTTTTTTTTTATTGTGTCGTAACCTCCAGGGGAACTTGCCATAGCAGGTTGGGCTTACTTACCTTACGAGCTAATGCATCGAACTGTTTTTCTCTTTACAGATCTACAGGTAAGGTGCGGTCGTGACAATTATAGTTGAAAAATGTTATAATCCAATTAGCTGTACAAAAGGTCATTCAAATAAAAGGTCTTGGCTCACTCGGTTCTCAAGTGTTTGAAGGTAGCATTCTGCATACGAACTTCTCTATTCTTTCTATTGTTGAATTTGAAACTTCTAGTGATGATGATAGCTGTACTGTAGATGCGCCTCATATTTAGCATAATAAAATGAATCTCTTACCTGTTGTCAGCATTAAATAGATAATCTATCATTTACAAGTCTCCTTCTAATCATGTCAGGCTTGTATAAGTTGAACAAATTATTTTTATATCAATGATTCTAAATTTTATAAGTTTATCCTGAGTGATTTGTTTAAATGTCTATAAGAAATCTGAAGTAGTTGAATGCTTGTTGTGATAATTTGGAATTGTCGTAACAGGTTTTTTTATCAACCCAAAAGGCGTTTGTATTGCACCCCTAACTTTATTGATATATCTCCTTTAGGTGTAGACTACTTCCAAGATTGGGTTTTTTCGAAAGATGTTTATAATTCAAATTATGAGCAAACTATTCAATTGTATCTAGTAATATCACCGAGCAATAATCCATATTACTCTTACTATGATTTGTTTGGCATCAAGGTGATGTTCTCATGGAAATGTTAAATGTTAAAAACAATTGTTTGAATTATGGGTCGTGGACAAAGTGTTGTTACTCACTATACAACGTTTGATTTCAATATTCAAATCATGGATTCAATCATATGGTAAGGCGACCCTATGGAATATCCATATTACCCTTTTTAATTGGCATAATGATGGTATTGTCGTCGTAAACAAACTATGTAAGAGTGACCCATTGCATGAGAATTATTAAAAGGATACGTGGCTAAATCACACCCGCGTATTCATAACATAAAGGTTGACTAACCCTACTCCTTCTCATTTCTTCCCTCGCCTTCGGGCTCGGCCGCTCTGTGGGTTTTTCCCTGTCCAAATTTTTGCTGAACCATGGTGGTATCTACTCCCCACACTGAGATAGCTCGCTGTGCTTGTCCATTGATACGGTTTAGGAGTCGTGTTTGTGCTTTTTAACAGTTATAGTCTTCTTTGTGAGAATCTTAGGGTTTTATCCTTTCGGTTACAAATTTCATACCAGTCACGGTTTCCATTGTTGCATCCCTTCACTTATTTCTGAAACCACCCTCCTTGTGGAATGTATCCTAGAATTCGCCAACTCCTTCGCTGGTGGCCGAGGTTAGGGTTCCTACTTAATCGCTCGTGGCTTCAAGACCAATAGCTGTGGTTGTCTTCTTCATTCAAATTGCTGGTGAGCTATTACAGTTGGCTTTGTAGTGTTATTTCGAGAATAAAATTGAAGGATTGTTGTTTCATTTTGTTGAGAAAAAAGACGATAACTGATTTGCTGTTCTCTGTCCTAAGCAGGTGTTGAACACTTCATAAGGTGTACAGGATGCAGCTCTCGGCATCTGGCTCCTCCGGGTAAGCCTGGTCCTTACCATGGCATTTTCTCCTTGGGGTTTTGTTTAGGCGAAAAAGGGTTTGGTCTTCGAAGGACATGAATCTACGGCTATTGTGGTTCTGTTGAGTCTTTTAATATCTTGACCTTGCAAAAATCTTGACAGGTTTTATCCCTGTCATAGGATAGAGGCATTGTGGCTTCGGCCGACTATAAAATAATGGTCTCCCTTAGGGTATTGCAGGGTTCTTACCAACGAGTTATTATATGTTTAAAGCATAGAGAACAAGGCTAGAAGCCTGTTCTGAATATGGGGTTACGACCCCGTAGTTTTACCTTCATTACTGTACTCACAAAGGATTTTATGGTGTACCACCCAGGTTTTTATTTAAATTTAACTCAATATAAAGTTGCTCGTTGAATTGGTTTGTTTAAGGGTATTTGTTACTTCGTTGTTCTGTACTATGTTTTGTTTTTAAAACCACTTCTACAGGAGTTGTGCACTCAGTTGTTAGTAAAACAATGTATCAGCTAAATGGTTTATTCCTACGTCTTTCCTGTGTAATTTAAGGTTTAGAATTGTCTTGGTACAGTCATTCTGTATGACGAGCTATTGTATGCTGTGTGCTTTGACTTTCTATAACAAGTTTTCGTTAATTGACGAGGCTACGACCATCGATAATTTTGTTGTAAGGATTTTAATGTTGCAAAAATGTCTGCGTTCCCTGTTGGTATTCGATACTGTGTATAGTAATAGGAAATGGTTACGTTTCCAGAACTCATATTTAAGTGAAAAGGTGACATGGCCGTGAGTGAAAACCTGATCTTACTTCTCAGCGTTTTTACTTTTATGTGTTTAAGTGGTAATGATAGGGATTTGTTGTTAAATAGCTCTGTCAAGTTGGGGTTTTTCCCCAGGTTTGGATAATATAATTTGTGAATTTAAACTCTTGCTTCTTTGGTGGTTTTAATACACACCAGGGTAGGTTCTGCGTTTTACAATCTATAATGTAGTGAAAGGAGCTACGTCTGGGGTCGAGTCATTGTAATACTAATCAAAATCTAAACACTGGTAATAAATTTCTTATTGTTAATAAATAGAGTAGTAGGGTTTGATTCCGAAATAACAACAACGGTCTGGTTCAAATGATAACTCTGTGGATACAAATTTTGAACGAGATGTTTAATCTATTATTGAGATAGGTTTCTATCGATACTGTGTGTATGCATGAAGAAAATGAGCTCGATAATGAGCAAAGAAATACTGTGATAATGAAAGATTTTGACTACAAAGGAAATAAAATTACTATTTTGTTTAAACTCGGACTCAAGCTAGTTATTGTTTTTGTCTTTAATTCCTTCTGTTCGAAAGTTAATAGCTGGTTAAACTTTGCTGTTAGTTTCTTGTTGTAAACATTGGAAAGATAGATTTTAATAGAACTTCCTCACCTTGATTTTCTTGTTTAAATGATCAATTGTTTTGTTCTGACTAAGATTTTGTTGGAAGAAGAAAAATAGTTAAAAAGTTGAAAGATATGGCTATACTGTTATTCGATTCTATAATGAGTCAATAAAAGTTCAGCCAGTCTTCTTGTATGTTCTGTCAGTAAATAAATAACCTTGCTATCGTAATTTGGTTCACCCATTCTTGGGACAGCTAAAGACTTGTATGTTTGTTTAGCTAGGGTTCGTACCTGCTAAACTGTATGAAAAAATAAATTACTGTGATTATAAGGTTACCTATAATACTATTCCTATAGTTGTTTTAATGAGTTTATTTCCCAGGAATATTTACTGTATAATTAGCCTAAACCTATCTATTTAACTTTTGTAATAAACAAGTGTAAAATCCCAATAACATCCTATAACTTATAATAATAACCAAGCATATTATGAATGAAACAAATACTTGAACTGTAGGATAATAGTGATACTAGGGAATTTCTAAGACATAATAATACTGCAGATTCTATCTACTAACAATTCAGAGATGCTAACTTTACTGAATTAAATCCTGTTCAGACATAGAGGAGATAGTCATATTCTACATTTATATTTACTCAATAAACAACAGGAATAAGTGGCAGAACCTGTGTCAATTGTAGACAACAACAGCAATGGGAGACTGTTCCTCCCTACCAACTCCTGGAGAGTGCCCAGACAACACTTCTCAGGACCCCCGAGCTTGCTCTGGTCTCCCTGGCTAGAACTAGGTGCAGCAAAACAATTCACTCAGCCAAACAGCTAAACTGGAACCAAGTTACTGCAGCTTCCTATCTCAAAACACTTCCTTCCTGTTTTTCCCTCTTCCTCAATGGGACTCCTGAATAACATTCACCTGAATGTATTCTCCCTCCAGAACTATGTTGAACCCCCAGCTCAGTTCATTGAGTACTATTTAAAAGATTGCCTAGGTCTTAGTTGGGTTAACTGTCATTAATGAGCCACCTGCTCAGATTCCACTTTCTTGGGGAATCATGACCCCAAAATATAGGGAAGTTGCCACCTGCAACTTAGGAAGTGTTTGAGGATGCTGCCACTTGTCTTTTGCCTTTCCACCTAGTTCCCTCCACCAATTAGACCAGTAACCTCTTTTAACAGCTCTCCCATGCTGTTGTCTCCATAATTTATTTATTAATAATAAAATATTCAGAATTACATTCCAATTCTGGTGACTCTGCTGAGTCATCAATTCCTACTTAGCATTAAATTTAACATAATGTCTCAGGAATATAATAAAATAATTACATTATTTTTGCAAAATTGGGGTATGTGACATACACACCCCCTTAAAATGTAACATCGTCCTCGATGTTACTTATTCCTCATCCACAACCACCTGCTGGAATAGATTTGGGTATGCTTCCCGCATCTTACTTTCCAGTTCCCAAGTAGCTTCTTCAGGACTAAGGTGCTTCCATTGCACCTTCAACTGTCCAATTGTGCGGTTCCGCAGAGTAATTTCCCTCCTCCCGAGGATACAATCCGGTTCCACCAGAACTTCCCCTTCTGGTTCTACCTGTACAATGTTCCAATCAATAACATGAGCAGTATCATGAACATACTTTTTCAGAACAGAAATATGAAAAACATTGTGTACCTTTAAATTAGGTGGTAATGCTAGTTGATAAGCAACTTGACCAATCCTAGATAAAATTTCAAACGGACCACAGTAACGTGGCGCTAATTTTGCACAACTCCCCAGTCTTAGGGAGCTCTTCTTTGGTCTTACCTTGATGAACACATGTTCACCTACCTGGAACTCTTTAGGAGTTCTTTTCAAATCTGCTCGACTCTTTTGCCGATCCTGGGCAATCTTCAAATTTACCTGCACTTGTTTCACAATCTGTTCCATCTCCTTTAATAAATCAGGTCCTAACACTAATCTATCTACTGGATTACTCCAAGAGATAGGAGTGTTACATTTACGTCCATACAGAATTTCAAAAGGACTAAACTTAGCTGACGATTGATAACTGTTATTGTATGCAAATTCTGCTAAATGTAAATAATCTTCCCACTTACCCGGTTGATCCTTAACATACATTCTTAGCAGATCTTCCAATACCTGATTAACTCTTTCAGTTTGTCCGTCCGTTTGAGGATGGAAGGATGTGCTGAAATTCAGAGTTGTGTTTAATCCTTTAAACAAGGATTTCCAAAAATTCCCTGTGAATTTAGGATCCCTGTCTGAAATAATAACTTTTGGGACACCATGTAACCGAAAAATCTGTTTCAAAAATATATCAGCTATGTTTACAGCCTTGTAAGTGGTTTTAACAGGAATAAAGTGTGCTGATTTATTTAATTTATCTACCACTACCATAATTGAATCATTCTGATGCTGATTTTTGGGTAATTCCGTAATAAAATCTAAACTAATTATCTCCCACTTCCAGTTAGGAATAGGTAAAGGTTGCAGCAACTCAGCTGGATGTTGGTGTTTTGTTTTCACTTGTTGGCAGTCCAAACATCTAGCTATATACTCAGCTGTTTCAGATTTCATATTAGGCCAAAAATATTCTTTTCTCAACATGGTGACAGTCTTCTGGTAGCCTGGATGCCCTGAGTAAGGGGTTTCATGAACTTCGTCCAGAATTAACAGTTTAACTTTAGGTACATTTGGAACATACAACCTGTCTTTAAACAATAAAAATCCGTCTTCATTTAGACTATAACCCTTTATCAAACTTTCTATAGGTGCTTCTTTAGCTGTAACTTGTAAGTGCTGATAATTTTCATCTGATTTTACCCCTTCAGCCAACTGTTTATTCAAATCCGAGGTATAAGTGTTGCTAGCTGATACAAAATTCAGCCTTGCATTTCTGCTCAAAGCATCAACCACCTTATTTTCCTTTCCTTTTATGTGCTGAATTTCGAAATCGTATTCACTTAAGAAGGCTAACCATCTTGCTTGCCTTGCATTTAAATTAGGCTGATCCAAAAGGTATTTCAGACCCTTATTATCAGTCAGTAGAGTAAATTTTCTGCCTATTAAGTGGTGTCGCCACATCTTTAAAGCATGGATAACAGCAACCAGTTCCAAATCATAAGTGGCATAATTCCTTTCGTGAATTTTCAGCTTCCTAGATTCGTAGGCAATGACATGTCCATTCTGAGTCAACACTCCGCCTAGACCGTCATTACAAGCATCGGTGCAAACCACGAAATCTTTATTAGGGTCCGTTATTCTGAGAATAGGCGCAGTTGTCAATAAAGTCTTAAGTTTCTTAAAGCTTTCTTCACACTTCACGTTCCAATCAAACTTTTTGCCTTTCTTTTGCAAGGAAGTGATTGGGTTGGCTATTTTTGAAAAGCCTTCAATGAATCTCCGGTAATAACTAGTAATTCCCATGAAGGATCTAACATCTATTACGTCTTTTGGTATTGGCCACTCTTCAATTGCCCGGATCTTTTCAGGATCAACTGAAATCCCTTCCTTGGTGACTACATGTCCTAAGTACTGGATTTCGTCTTTGAAGAAGTCACACTTACTGAACTTCGCAAATAGCTGCTGCTCTCTTAGTTCTTGTAAGACTATCCGTAAGTGTTCTTCATGCTCCTCTTCATTCTTAGAATAAATTAAAATGTCATTGATGAATACGACAACAAATTTATCTAAGTATTTGTGCATTATGTTGTTCATTAAGCACATAAAGACAGCTAGGGCGTTAGTAAGCCCAAATGGCATTACGACAAATTCGTAATGTCCATACCTTGTTCTGAAAGCTGTTTTGAAAATATCTTCTTCTTTAATCCTCACCTGATGATATCCTGATCTCAGGTCTATCTTAGAGAACACCGTAGCTCTACGTAGCTGATCAAACAGATCATCTATACGAGGTAACGAATATCTGTTTTTAATTGTCATCTTGTTCAGTTGACGGTAATCTATGCAAAGTCGCATAGTTCCGTCCTTCTTTTTAACAAAAATTACTGGGGCTCCCCAAGGGGATACACTGGGTCGAATATAATTCTTGTCTATTAACTCCTTTAACTGAGTTTTTAATTCATTAAGCTCCAAAATATTCATACGATATAGAGCCTTTGAACTGGGTACAGCACCTGGTACCAGCTCAATGGTAAAATCCAGTTCTCTCTTGGGAGGTAATTCTGGGATTTCCTCAGGAAAAACATCAATAAATTCTTTTACTACAGGGATATCCTCTACTGTTATCTTGCTGCTTACAGACTTATCTGTCTCATCTGTAATAGTTACAGCATAGGCTTTGCACCCTTTTCGGACTGCCCTTTTAAGTTGTAAAGCAGAAATCTTCCTGACTACTGTTTTCCTAGGAATACCCCTAACAGTTACAGGCTGTCCATTACTGTTTACACACCTAAAAGTTTTGTCAAAACAGTTTAAAACTACCTTATGCTGTTCTAACCAGTCCATACCAATAAGCATGTCATACGAGCCAAGTGGCAGAATATTTAACTGAACAGTAGTTCGAAAATCATTCATATCTAAAGTACATTCTTTAACATAACAATTCACCTTCCTTTTTGCCCCAGTGGCTAATTGTACTGACCAAGAATTATCAAATCTTGCAACAGTCAGATTACATTTTTCTACTATATGTGGTGAAATATAACTAAGGCTAGCACCTGGATCTATTAAAATAGTTACAGGGGTTTTGTTAATCATACCTCCTACTTCCACCATGGAAGTTTGATAGTCAGCTTGGCGGTTTTCCAACGCTGCATTGATTCGGGGCATAGTCCCTGCAAAGTCTCCAACAGTCATTTCATCCTGAATAGTATGAATATTGCTGATTTGTTTCTTTCGATTTGGGCAAACTGAAGCATAGTGTGGGCCATTGCATTCCCAGCACTTAACAGGTTCCTTTCGTTCAAAGTTCTTAGTGTAGTTTCCATGATTGTTAGGAGCCTCCTTGCTGCCTTTGAAATTGTTGGAATGATTAGCAGCTCCATTTTTGTTTCCCTGGAAGCTTTTACCATTAAAATGGTTTCCGTTCTTGTTAATCTTGAAATTTTTCTGAGGTACAAACTCCTTTTTCCTGTACTCAAGCTGATGGCTATTCTTTTTAGCCTTCCAGTTAGCTATCCCTTCTTTCTTTTTATTTTGTTCAAAACAGAAATTGGCCTTTCGCATAGCCTTCTCCAGGGTTTTGGGATTATCATATTCAATCCTGTCCTTGATGTGATATGGTAGGCAGCTAAGAAACCGCTGTATTTTAGGTTTCTCTTCGACAAAATACGGCACATATCTTAACAGACTTAAGAAATTACTGTTCAAGTCCTTCATAGTCATAGATCCCAGCTTCAATTCATAAAATTTCTTGGCCCTCTCCTCGTAGTACTGTTCGGACATAAATTTCTTTTTGAAGTACCTTTTAAAGGTACTCCAATTGACTTCTTTTTCTTTAATCCCTTTGACTCTTTTCAGGTCTTGCCACCATATATCTACCTTTCCAGAAAGGTTATATATGGCCATTCTTGCCTTTAGCTGATTTGAGTAATTGTAGATCTGAAAATATTTTGTCATCCCGGATAACCAGGATTTTGCCTCTTCTCCTGTCTCAAATTCTCCATTGAAAGTTGGGGGTTTTATTTTCTTAAACTCCCCGGAAATCTCTTCATAAGGTCTGTACTTTTTCCTTCTGTTATGCAGCTCAGCTTCACTGCTGTCACTAGTAGTGCGATAACTGTGTTGTTCCCTTCTTTCTTCAAATGATGAACTGCTGTCAGATTTAGCTGGTTTCATCCTTTTAGACCCTCTTTGATGGCTAGCTTCTTTTGAGTCAGCTCTTTTACTCCTTCCTTCTGTCTGAAAATTTTCTATCAATAACTGATTTAGCTGCTCTTGAGTTTTCAAAATTCTTTCATTATCTTTCTTGACTGTTTCTATTTCCGTCTTTAAACCTTTTATGGTCTGCATCAGTTCCGTGGAGTGAGCAATTACCTCCTCTGTCACAGGTTCTCTCGACATCTGTCTTGTCGCAGTGTTTGGAGATTCCAGCTCAGCATATTCTCCCAGTTTTTCCATACCTATCTGTTAAATCCAGAAAAAGGAAATTTTTCTGCTCTGTGTCATGAAACAGAAATATAAGTTAGTACATTGTATATTTAAATTTTTCTTTCATGGTCACTGTTTGTGCGGAAACTAGTGGAGTCACATCCAGGCCTAGTGTATGAACCTCGCTCTGATACCACAAGTCAAAACCTGAAAATTTCTGAAAAATTTAAAATTTTTAAGATAGCAATAAATGTTGTATATAAGCAGTCTTTTAACTGTCTATTTAACTTACTTGGTTGTAAGTGTGTATGAAAGATCTTTGTTGTACTTAAATGTTATTATGGTTATCTCTTTTCTGTTAATAATTTTTTTTTTATTGTGTCGTAAGCTCCAGGGGAACTTGCCATAGCAGGTTGGGCTTCCTTAGCTTACGAGCTAATGCATCGAACTGTTTTTCTCTTTACAGATCTACAGGTAAGGTGCGGTCACGACAATTATATTTGAAAAAGTTATAATCCAATTAGCTGTACAAAAGGTCATTCAAATAAAAGGTCTTGGCTCACTCGGTTCTCAAGTGTTTGAAGGTAGCATTCTGCATACGAACTTCTCTATTCTTTCTATTGTTGAATTTGAAACTTCTAGTGATGATGATAGCTGTACTGTAGATGCGCCTCATATTTAGCATAATAAAATGAATCTCTTACCTGTTGTCAGCATTAAATAGATAATCTATCATTTACAAGTCTCCTTCTAATCATGTCAGGCTTGTATAAGTTGAACAAATTATTTTTATATCAATGATTCTAAATTTTATAAGTTTATCCTGAGTGATTTGTTTAAATGTCTATAAGAAATCTGAAGTAGTTGAATGCTTGTTGTGATAATTTGGAATTGTCGTAACAGGTTTTTTTATCAACCCAAAAGGCGTTTGTATTGCACCCCTAACTTTATTGATATATCTCCTTTAGGTGTAGACTACTTCCAAGATTGGGTCTTTTCGAAAGATGTTTATAATTCAAATTATGAGCAAACTATTCAATTGTATCTAGCAATATCACCGAGCAATAATCCATATTACTCTTACTATGATTTGTTTGGCATCAAGGTGATGTTCTCATGGAAATGTTAAATGTTAAAAACAATTGTTTGAATTATGGGTCGTGGACAAAGTGTTGTTACTCACTATACAACGTTTGATTTCAATATTCAAATCATGGATTCAATCATATGGTAAGGCGACCCTATGGAATATCCATATTACCCTTTTTAATTGGCACAATGATGGTATTGTCGTCGTAAACAAACTATGTAAAGAGTGACCCATTGCATGAGAATTATTAAAAGGATACGTGGCTAAATCACACCCGCGTATTCATAACATTAAGGTTGACTAACCCTACTCCTTCTCATTTCTTCCCTCGCCTTCGGGCTCAGCCGCTCTGTGGGTTTTTCCCTGTCCAAATTTTTGCTGAACCATGGTGGTATCTACTCCCCACACTGAGATAGCTCGCTGTGCTTGTCCATTGATACAGTTTAGGAGTCGTGTTTGTGCTTTTTAACAATTATAGTCTTCTTTGTGAGAATCTTAGGGTTTTATCCTTTCGGTTACAAATTTCATACCAGTCACGGTTTCCATTGTTGCATCCCTTCACTTATTTCTGAAACCACCCTCCTCATGGAATGTATCCTAGAATTCGCCAACTCCTTTGCTGGTGGCCGAGGTTAGGGTTCCTACTTAATCGCTCGTGGATTCAAGACCAATAGCTGTGGTTGTCTTCTTCATTCAAATTGATGGTGAGCTATTACAGTTGGCTTTGTAGTGTTATTTCGAGAATAAAATTGAAGGATTGTTGTTTCGTTTTGTTGAGAAAAAAGACTGTAACTGATTTTCTGTTCTCTGTCCTAAGCAGGTGTTGAACACTTCATAAGGTGTACAGGATGCAGCTCTCGGCATCTGGCTCCTCCGGGTAAGCCTGGTCCTTACCATGGCATTTTCTCCTTGGGGTTTTGTTTAGGCGAAAAAGGGTTTGGTCTTCGAAGGACATGAATCTACGGCTATTGTGGTTCTGTTGAGTCTTTTAATATCTTGACCTTGAAAAAATCTTGACAGGTTTTATCCCTGTCATAGGATAGAGGCATTGTGGCTTCGGCCGACTATAAAATAATGGTCTCCCTTAGGGTATTGCAGGGTTCTTACCAACGAGTTATTATATGTTTAAAGCATAGAGAACAAGGCTAGAAGCCTGTTCTGAATATGGGGTTACGACCCCGTAGTTTTACCTTCATTACTGTACTCACAAAGGATTTTAGGGTGTACCACCCAGGTTTTTATTTAAATTTAACTCAATATAAAGTTGCTCGTTGAATTGGTTTGTTTAAGGGTATTTGTTACTTCGTTGTTCTGTACTATGTTTTGTTTTTAAAACCACTTCTACAGGAGTTGTGCACTCAGTTGTTAGTAAAACAATGTATCAGCTAAATGGTTTATTCCTACGTCTTTCCTGTGTAATTTAAGGTTTAGAATTGTCTTGGTACAGTCATTCTGTATGACGAGCTATTGTATGCTGTGTGCTTTGACTTTCTATAACAAGTTTTCGTTAATTGACGAGGCTACGGCCATCGATAATTTTGTTGTAAGGATTTTAATGTTGCAAAAATGTCTGCGTTCCCTGTTGGTATTCGATACTGTGTATAGTAATAGGAAATGGTTACGTTTCCAGAACTCATATTTAAGTGAAAAGGTGACACGACCGTGAGTGAAAACCTGATCTTACTTCTCAGCGTTTTTACTTTTATGTGTTTAAGTGGTAATGATAGGGATTTGTTGTTAAATAGCTCTGTCAAGTTGGGGTTTTTCCCTAGGTTTGGATAATATAATTTGGGAATTTAAACTCTTGCTTCTTTGGTGGTTTTAATACACACCAGGGTAGGTTCTGCGTTTTACAATCTATAATGTAGTGAAAGGAGCTACGTCTGGGGTCGAGTCATTGTAATACTAATCAAAATCTAAACACTGGTAATAAATTTCTTATTGTTAATAAATAGAGTAGTAGGGTTTGATTCCGAAATAACAACAACGGTCTGGTTCAAATGATAACTCTGTGGATACAAATTTTGAACGAGATGTTTAATCTATTATTGAGATAGGTTTCTATCGATACTGTGTGTATGCATGAAGAAAATGAGCTCAATAATGAGCAAAGAAATACTGTGATAATGAAAGATTTTGACTACAAAGGAAATAAAATTACTATTTTGTTTAAACTCGGACTCAAGCTAGTTATTGTTTTTGTCTTTAATTCCTTCTGTTCGAAAGTTAATAGCTGGTCAAACTTTGCTGTTAGTTTCTTGTTGTAAACACTGGAAAGATAGATTTTAATAGAACTTCTTCACCTCGATTTTCTTGTTTAAATGATCAATTGTTTTGTTCTGACTAAGATTTTGTTGGAAGAAGAAAAATAGTTAAAAAGTTGAAAGATATGGCTATACTGTTATTCGATTCTATAATTAGTCAATAAAAGTTTAGCCAGTCTTCTTGTATGTTCTGTCAGTAAATAAATAACCTTGCTATCGTAATTTGGTTCACCCATTCTTGGGACAGCTAAAGACTTGTATGCTTGTTTAGCTAGGGTTCGTACCTGCTAAACTGTATGAAAAAATAAATTACTGTGATTATAAGGTTCCTATAATACTGTTCCTATAGTTGTTTTAATGAGTTTATTTCCCAGGAATATTTACTGTATAATTAGCCTAAACCTATCTATTTAACTTTTGTAATAAACAAGTGTAAAATCCCAATAACATCCTATAACTTATAATAATAACCAAGCATATTATGAATGAAACAAATACTTGAACTGTAGGATAATAGTGATACTAGGGAATTTCTAAGACATAATAAGACTGCAGATTCTATCTACTAACAATTCAGAGATGCTAACTTTACTGAATTAAATCCTATTCAGACATAGAGGAGATAGTCATATTCTACATTTATATTTACTCAATAAACAATAGGAATAAGTGGCAGAACCTGTGTCAATTGTAGACAACAACAGCAATGGGAGACTGTTCCTCCCTACCAACTCCTGGAGAGTGCCCAGACAACACTTCTCAGGACCCCCGAGCTTGCTCTGGTCTCCCTGGCTGGAACTAGGTGCAGCAAAACAATTCACTCAGCCAAATAGCTAAACTGGAACCAAGTTACTGCAGCTTCCTATCTCAAAACACTTCCTTCCTGTTTTTCCCTCTTCCTCAATGGGACTCCTGAATAACATTCACCTGAATGTATTCTCCCTCCAGAACTATGTTGAACCCCCAGCTCAGTTCATTGAGTACTATTTAAAAGATTGCCTAGGTCTTAGTTGGGTTAACTGTCATTAATGAGCCACCTGCTCAGATTCCACTTTCTTGGGGAATCATGACCCCAAAATATAGGGAATTTGCCACCTGCAACTTAGGAAGTGTTTGAGGATGCTGCCACTTGTCTTTTGCCTTTCCAGCTAGTTCCCTCCACCAGTTAGACCAGTAACCTCTTTTAACAGCTCTCCCATGCTGTTGTCTCCATAATTTATTTCTTAATAATAAAATATTCAGAATTACATTCCAATTCTGGTGACTCTGTTGAGTCATCAATTCCTACTTAGCATTAAATTTAACATAATGTCTCAGGAATATAATAAAATAATTACATTATTTTTGCAAAATTGGGGTATGTGACAACTCATATGTAAAAGAATACATCCCTATCCCAGAGGATGAAGAGGCTAAGGTATTGCATAAGAAGAACTTGGTCAAGGCAAAGAGAATCATTGCTGATTCATCAAAGACCATCTCATACCCCATGTGTCTTCTCTAAAGACACCCAAGGAGATGTTTGACTCCTTGACCAAGCTATTTGAAGGGAGGAACATAAATCGGAAGATGACCCTACGGAACCAATTGAAAGGAGTAAAGTTTCAGAATGGAGAAACCATTCAATCTTATTTTTCAAGGGTCTCCCAGATCAAGGAACAACTAGAAGCAGTGGATGAAATGGTGGAGAATGGTGAAGTGGTGATGACCACTCTAAATGGCTTACCCAGGTCATGGGATTCCTTTATTCAAGGAATTTGTGCAAGGAAGAAGTTGATCTCCTTCAACAGATTGCGGGAAGAATGCTCTCAAGAAGAAGCTAGGCTTGTGGCCCGAGACGAAAAGATGGGAAATGAAGATCAAGCTCTCATAGCACATGCCAGGAAAGTCAAGTCCAAGAAGGAATCATCTCATAACAAGAGATTCTCACACCACCATTATCATAAAGATAAGAAAGATCTCAGATGCTTCAATTGCAATGAGAAGGGACACTTTGCTTCAGATTGTCCCAAGAAGAAAAAAGACAACAACAACTTCAACAAGAAGAAGAAGAATAACAAAAGAAGATATCATGCTCATGTTGTCGAAGATGATGAACCCCCAAAGAAGAAGGCTAGGGCAGAAAGTGATAATGATGATGACTCATCAAGTGAAGAAGAGTATGTTCTAATTTCCGCTCTCACAGGTACTATCTCCCATGGTTGTAATGATTGGTTGATTGACAGTGGGGCTTCCAAACACATGACTGGGTTTAAAGAATCTTTTGTAAATTTGTCTGAACATGAATCACCCCATAAAGTGAAACTTGGGGATGATTATCAATACCCAATCAAAGGAAGTGGTGAAGCCTCCTACAACCTAGATTCTGGAAAATCTTTGAAGATGAAAGAAGTCCTTTATGTACCTGGGCTCAAGAAGAACTTACTCTTCATCTCTGCATTGGATGAAAAAGGTATGAGGGTTGCATTTGTGGATGGCCAAGTCCTAATGTGGCCAAAGGGAAAAACCATAGATGATGCAGTAGTGATTGGAGAGCAAGAGGGAGGTTTGTATAAATTGAAGGGACAACCTGAACATGCCATGGTACATGAATCCATGGAGCCAAGTGAACTTTGGCATAGAAGACTTGCTCATGTGCACTATAGGGCACTTCCAATTGCAAGCAAGGCTATAGAGGGTCTTCTTGAGATCAAGACCAAACATGAAGGTGTTTGCAAAGGATGTGCAAAAGGTAAGAACATTAAGAAAGCTTTCCCAAGCAGTGAAAGCAAGACAAAAGACATCCTGGAAATCATCCACTCAGATGTATGTGGTCTTATGTCATCCAGTTCTCTGAGTGGGTATGTTTCCTATGTCTAATTTATTGATGAATTCTCCAGGAAGACTTGGGTATACTTCTTGAAGAACAAAGATGATATGTTTGATAAGTTCAAGGAATTCAAAACCTTGATGGAGAATCAAACTGACAAGAAGATCAAAACATTCAGATCCGACAATGGTTGAGAATTCACCTCAGGTGACTTCAAGAAGCTTTGCAGTGATTCAGGGATTAAGAGGGAGTTGACTGCTCCATATAATCCTCAACATAATGGAGTTGCAAAAAGGAAGAACGGAACAATCATGGAAGCAGCAAGGGCAATGCTGCATGACCAGGATCTACCTATGCATCTATGGGCAGAAGCAGCTAGAACAACTGTATATGTGCAGAACAGAACACCCCACAAGATATTGGACAACAAAACAACAGAAGAGGTCTTTTCTGGTAAGAAACCTGAAGTCAGCCATCTCAGAATATTCGGTTGTCCGGTATACACACATGTCCCAAAGGAAAAGAGGACCAAACTAGATCCTTCAGGAAAGAAGGGTATCTTTGTGGGTTACAGTGAAAGCTCGAAGGCTTACATAATATACTTTCCAGGGTTCAAGAAGATTGATGTCAACAGGGATGTAACATTTGATGAAAATTCAGCATTCATCAAATCAAGGAAGGCACCTATCGAAGTTTATGAAGAACCTAAGGAAACTAGATTTCAAGACACTACCATGACTAAAGCAATTCCAGAAGTTGTTCGTGAGTTTGAAGATCCGTAAGAACCTATAGATCCACCCCGTGAGGATAACTCTCACAAGAGGAAACCTGCATGGGCTAGAGAGCTCATTCAAAATGCAGAAAGATTTGGCATTCCAGAAGAAGAACACAAAGCAAAGAAGAGAACCAGATCACATACCAGCTATGTTGCTTTACTCTGTGACATTATGAACAAAGAACCTTCCAGTTATGAAGAAGTAGCGGAAAATAAAGAATGGAAGGATGCCATGGTTGAGGAATACCAATCAATAATGAAGAATGATGTTTGGGATGTTGTCCCAAGACCTAAAGAGAAGTCTGTTGTGACTTCCAAATGGATTTACAAAATCAAGCATGCTGCAGATGGCAGTGTAGAAAAATACAAAGCAAGATTCGTAGCTCGTGGCTTCTCTCAGAAAGAGGGAATAGATTATGAAGAAACTTTTGCACCTGTAGCTAGGTATACTTCCATCAGAACAGTACTTGCCCTGGCTGCAACAATGAAATGGAAAATACACCAGATGGATGTCAAGACTGCTTTCTTGAATGGTGTAGTTGAAGAGGAAGTATATGTGGAGCATCCACTCGGTTTCGAAATACATGACAGGGAGTCATATGTGTGCAGATTGAAGAAAGCCTTGTATGGCTTGAAGCAAGCTCCCAGAACTTGGTATGGTAGGATGGACAGTTTCCTATCTAGTTTGGGCTTTACCAAGAGTAAAGCAGATTCCAACCTTTACTACAAGGTTGAGGAAGGGAATCCTGTGATTCTACTCCTATATGTGGATGACTTATTTGTAACAGGAGATGACAGATTGATTGCAGATACTAAGAGGAAGCTTGCTTCCGAGTTCGATATGAAAGATTTGGGAATGATGCATTATTTCCTAGGTATGGAGGTGTGGCAGAGTGCAGGTGGGATCTTCCTTGGTCAAGGGAAGTACACAGTAGATATCCTGAAGAGATTCGGGATGATGGATTGCAAAGCCATGGCCACACCTATGGCATCGAGTCTGAAGCTTCTATGTGATGCTTCATCTGAGCCGGTTGATGTCTCTATGTATCGTCAGATGATTGGGTCCTTGATGTACCTGACAAACACGAGACTAGATATTTGCTTTGCGGTGAACACATTGAACCAGTTCCTAACAGATCCGAGGAGTGTTCACCTGGTTGCTGTAAAGCATGTTCTGAGGTACCTAAAGGGTATAGTGGATTATGGGCTCAAGTATGAAGCGAATCAAAAGTTTAACCTGCAGGGTTATGTTGATTCAGATTAGGCTGGCAGTGCTGCAGATAGGAAGAGCACATCTGGGTGCTGTTTCAGTATGGGATCAGGTGTGATCTCTTGGTTTAGCAGGAAGCAGTCCTGTGTAGCACTGAGTACAACTGAGGCAGAGTATGTTGCAGCCTGTTCAACTAGTTGTGAGGTAGTATGGCTACGGAAGCTACTGTCTGAGTTATTTGATCTCCCGTTGGATGCTACTGGTATCTTTTGTGATAACCAAAGTTGTGTGAAGCTGTCCGAGAACCCAGTGTTTCATGACAGGTCGAAACACATAGAGATCAAATATCACTATATCAGGGATATGGTGCAAAGAGGAGCTGTGAAGCTCCTGTACGTTGCGACGGATGAGCAGATTGCAGATGTGCTGACGAAGCCACTAGCCAGGGTTAAGTTCGAGTACTTCAGGGAGAGGCTTGGCGTTCTTCAGATTGATGACACTTTGAGGAAGAAGTGATGGACACATTTGCTAAATCCATTCCAAGCATGTTGGAAGGAGGATCCTTCAATGGCTGTGGATGTAAGCACTGGATGATGAGCATCGGGATGATGTTCTAGTTTCTGCTTTGTATGATCAGTTAGATCATTTATATATGTATGTATGCATCATGTTGGATGTTGGATATGATCAGTTGGATCATTTATATGTATATGTATGTACGCATCATGTTGGATGCTGGATATGATCAGTTGGATCATTTATATGTATGTACGCATCATGTTGGATGCTGGATATGATCGGTTGGATCATGTGTATGTATTTTGTATATGCATCATGTTGGATGCTTGGACCATGTATCTGTATATGTATCAGGTGGATACATTGTATGATCAGTTAGATCATGTATGTTGATATGTATCATGTATTTGTATTAGGTGGATACACTGTATGATCAGGTGGATCATGTATGATGATATGTATCAGGTAGATACTTGGTATGCATCAGGTAGATGCATTGTATGATCAGGATGATCATGGATGACGAGCTTCAAGATGTTGCTTCAGATGACATGCAGCAGGATGTTGCAGTGATGATGATCAGGATGATCATGTGTACATCAGGATGATGTATGGTGAGTATCAGGTTGATACTTTGTGGCCGTGGAACAGGTTGTGCAGATAAGCATGTAATTTGTGCCCTGGGAGATTTGCAGATAGTCTTTCGAGGTTTTTCCTATGGCATGTAATTTGTACCCCGGGATATCTAGAAAATGCTCTTTCGAGGTTTTGCTTGGGAGGACATATAATTTGTGCCCTAGGAGATCTGTAGATAGTCTTTCAAGGTTTTGCGTATGGCATGTAATTTGTGCCCTGGGATATCTGGCAGATGCTCTTTTGAGGTTTTGTCCTATGGCATGTAATTTGTGCCCTGGGAGATCCGATAGGTTGAGCCGTGTGCTCGTAATCAGTCCTAGGATGCTCTTTCGAGGTTTTGCCATGACCACATGTAATTTGTGCCCTGGGAGATCCGATAGGTTGAGCCTTGTGCTCGTAATCAGTCCTGGGATGCTCTTTCGAGGTTTTGTGGTGACCACATGTAATTTGTGCCCTAGGAGATCCGATAGGTTGAGCCTTGTGCTTGTAATCAGTAATCAGATTCTCTTTCAAGGTTTTGTGGTGGGGTCACATGTAATAAGTCCTGGAGATCTGGACAGGATGAAAAAGGCCTTAGATGCTCTTTAGGGTTCTTGCTAGTCAAGAGACTCTTTTAAGGTTTTGTGATGCACGTAATAAGTCCTGAGATTTCCACAGTATGGCCAGTGATGACGAAGACCTGCAGGTGGTGGGCCTACATCCAGTATGAAAAAGGACTGGCTCTGTAGAACTTCCTATGACAAGTAGAGTCAGAGATTGGTTGAGATAGCAGCAGCAGTGACGATGATGATGATGATGCATCGATGACGATGATCCCAAGAAGAAGACTTGTCTAGCAGATCTGTGTCGAGAAATACCTTCCTAGTTAAGAGGAAGTGTTGATGTATATGTAACTTCGGAATGTATTTCATCTATGTATTTCATATATATTTATTGTACCCTTATAAGAGATGTGTTATTCCTCTAAAGGAAGTGTCGTCACGTGTATTGACAAGTGTCGCAAGTGTGTGTACTTGGCGACAGGTTATTAGACCACCATGTGTGGGGTCGGCCCTGAAATATATATTATATTATGGATGTACCTAGCTAGACAAGTCGGCCCCATAAGGTCACTGGGAAAACAGGTTAGTATAAATAGAGATAGGGAGATCTCTATTTTGATCATTCGAAAAGTCACACTTCTCTCACTCAGAAAGTGGCGCCCTAGTGAGGAGGAGGATCATTTGCTACTAGGAGACTATCTCAAGTGTATTTTGGTTGTACTTTGGTTGAGCCATTGCTCTCTCTATCTTTGAGGAAGTTGTGGGGTTTTTCACCTTAGGGTTTTCCCCACGAAAACTCTGTGTCTCTTGTCTCTCATGCTTTTGATTCTTGTGATGCTTGTCATGCTTATTGTGATTGTTATGCATTGATATACTGTATATGTTATTCTCCCAGTAAAGATCCTAGAGTATTGTGAATTAATGCTCAAAATTTAACAATCCTGTCCCACGTGGAAACCTTCATCCCTTCTTATTGATGATTCCCTCGCAGAGATATCAGAGATAAGGTGATCTCGAACAAATTGGTTTCATCAACTATTTCAAATACCAGTGGTGGACACTAAGTGATGTCCATTTGTTTGTTTGTGATTGTTGGTGATTTCGCTAATGACATTATGTATGGTGATATGTTATGCAAAACATTGAAAGTATGTGGGCCAAAGCATGTAGGGATGTTCAACATTCAAACTAGGAGGAACAATGCTTCCATTCAATCAACTATAATAACATCAAACAACAATTCCTTGAAGATGCAAGTGTTTAATGGTAGTTCCATGTATTTATGTATGAGTGATTGATGCAAAAGTCAAATAACAAAAATTCCATGTTAAATTTTGACATTATATAAATCATAAAAAGTATTTTGAATTCGATATTGACATTATGTCAATGCTGCAACATGTCTACCCACATAATGGACTGGCTTATTGGGAAACGTTTAGTACAAGTACACTCCTACTATTGGTTTGTTTTGTTCATGAAATAAAATGGATTTGCTCATAATTTTGTGGCATACCACATACATAACACTTCGTGGAAGAGTACACTTGACAACTTCAACATCAACATCCTTTATGACCTTGCCAACCTTGGCATTATAAGCATCAAGTCACAATTTGAATAGTTAGATTTGCTCTACACTATGTGCAACCTTGGATCAAAGATGACCTTTCATGATTCCTTGCAAAGAAGGGAAATCCATACAAACATGTTGCAAATGAATATATGTACATTAAGGGATCGTCCCCTTCCATTCCACATGTTGTGCGACTCTTAGTTCTTACAATAGGCCCAATGTTATTCCTAGACTTTGCAAAATAACCAACATTATTACCACACTTTGCATTGTCACCAACATTATTACTTGATTGCAACACTTTTGAAGGAAAGTGCAACACCACATCAATTAGCAAAGGGGATGAATAGGAAAACCATAATCTCATAGATGAATGCATTAAGTAATGGATGATTGAGGAGTTCAACAAGTCTAATGATCATTGTGTTTTTACGAAATAAAAAAACATGTTTAATATGGAAACGATGAGGTGTGCAACAACAATGCCACATCGATTAGCAAAGGGGATGATGAGGAAAAGAATAATCTCTTAGATGAATGTATTAGGCAATGGATGATTGAGGAGTTCAACAAGTCTATAGATCATTGTGTTTTTATGAAATACAAACTATTTTTAATATGGAAACAATGAGGTGTGCAACAATAATGAAGCATGGAGGAGAATTCGAATGGTTGATTGCAATCTTTAATGATTATGAAAAGAGATAATGTCCATAATGGGTATTCCCACAATCACCTAAGGAGCTTTATCAAAATACATTTCAAAAGGTTTGCCAAAAAGAAAGCACATGCATGTCTTTGATTTCCTTAACCTCCTATACCTACTACTGCTAAGCACATGAGACGTGGTATCTAGCGTAATCAATCCAATAGAACATTGCTTCTTGGAACAATTCATAGGAGACCTCTTGGAGGCCACATTGGTTCTCCTAGAGTCACTAACTAATGCCAACAATCATTTCCATTGCATTTTATATGGTTTGTTATAGCTTGATCTATAGGCAAGATGATACACCCTTCAAACATACAATGTATAGACAAAACTATCCCCCTTATTGCTCCACATGTATGACAAACTATATTTATCCTCAAATATTTTTGATATCTAGTTTTATACAAAAAATGGAATCAAGAAGTTTTTGATAGATTATTCCACTGTTTACAGTGAGATAAAGATGACATGACGATATTACTGCCACTCTAAAAATAATTGTTAAAAAATAGATGAGATTCATTATCATGTTTAATAATAACATTTATACTCAACAAGATTGGATGAATAATGAATAGGAAAGGATATCGAAAGAACTAAACTATTTAATTATAAGAAATTGGACAATAATTATTTTCATCTAAAAAAACTTCTATATTGTGGTGCACATATGGTACTTAGAACTGTAAGCTTTATACCAAAATATAGATAGAAGAATGGAATTATAATTATAGACCAAACTATCTTATAATAATAAGAACTTAGAGGAGGATTTTGCTACAAAATGATCAAATCAATTTGGTAATAGAACAATAAATCTCGCCTACTTGTCATGTTGTGAATTAGTAAAAAAACTCATTGGCTTATCAAGAAAATAAAAGAAACATTTTGTGGCTTGGTAAAGAAACCCGCTAGTCTATTTCTTTTAACATGAGTATTGTCAATAATAGCTACATGTAATAATACTATCATCACTATATGTTGATAACGTTGGCATTGATAATTTATTTAAAAAACATGAAGCATACTAGTGACATCATTCTTCCTAACCAAACACATTATGGTATGTCTTAAACATAAGTAGATTATTTAGTCAAGACAAAAGCCATCACACTAAGCTAACATAACAACAAAATAAATACCAACAATACTATTTATGTAGCTCTTCAAGCATTAACATCGAATGACATTACAACAAAATCAAAATGTAGTATAGAAACAAAATAAAATAAAATCCATCGTTACTATTTTTTAGCACTTAAAGCACTAACTATAATGAATGACATGATTGTAAGATACAACAATGAAGCATAACATGGTATAATAGTAACTCATGTAAAATGGTATATTGTAATATTAAAATTTTGTATTAAATGTCAAAGTTGTGTGACAAAGTATCATAATGTTTTAGAGGAGCCCCATTACAAGAAATCTCCTCACCCAATCAATACATGAAATAATAATAATAACAAGTTAGCTACAATTTTTAACCTTGTTTGGACTTGTTATGCTTCTTCAAGTGACATGGATACATGCAAGACAATTTTTCAAATAAAACTAAGGTGCATAGTCGCTTACTTGTGGTAATTGTGCACATTGCCATAATTTTGTACCGCTAAGCTTGTTTTTCGCAATTCACCCTTTTATTTGGGGTATGACATGGGTTCTAGGACTTCTTTTGTTTACGAAGTGGCAGGTTGTACTTAGAATGTGCAACACTTTATTCCATTCTCCATTCTCCAACCTTACTCGGGCACCATCATCACCAACAACTAGCTAATAGATTATTCCATTGTTTACAGTGAGATAAAGATGACATGACGATATTACTGCCACTCTAAAATTAATTGTTAAAAAATAGATGAGATTCATTATGATGTTTAATAATAACATTTATACTCAAAAAGATTGGATGAATAATGAATAGGAAAGGATATCGAAAGAACTAAACTATTTAATTATAAGAAATTGGAAAATAATTGTTTTCATCTAAAAAAACTTCTATATTGTGGTGCACGTATGATACTTAGAACTATAAGCTAAAGCATACACCAAAATATAGATAGAAGAATGAAATTATAATTATAGACCAAACTATCTTATAATAATAATAACTTAGAGGAGGATTTTGCAACAAAATGATCAAATCAATTTGGTAATAACACAATAAATATCACCTACTTGTCATGTTGTGAATTAGTAAAAAAATTCATTGGCTTATCAAGAAAATAAAAGAAACATTTTGTGGCTTGGTAAAGAAACCCGCTAGTCTATTTCTTTTAACATGAGTATTTTCAATAATAGCTACATGTAATAATACTATCATCACTATATGTTGATAACGTTGGCATTGATAATTTATTTAAAAAACACTTTCTGGTATGTATTAAACAATAAATAGATGATCTAGTTAAGACAAAAGCCATCACACTAAGCTAACATAACAACAAAATAAATACCAACATTACTATTTATGTAGCTCTTCAAGCATTAACATCGAATGACATTACAACAAAAACAAAATGTAGCATAGAAACAAAATAAAATAAAATCCATCGTTACTATTTTTTAGCACTTAAAGCACTAACTGTAATGAATGACATGATTGTAATATCGACACTGATACAACAATGAAGCATAACATGATATAATAGTAACTCATGTAAATGGTATATTGTAATATTAAAATTTTGTATTAAATGTCAAAGTTGTGTGACAAAGTATCATAATGTTTTAGAGGAGCCCATTACAAGAAATCTCCTCACCCAATCAATACATGAAATAATAATAAGAAGTTAGCTACAGTTTTTAACCTTGTTTGGACTTGTTATGCTTCTTCAAGTGACATGGATACGTGCAAGACAATTTTTCAAATAAAACTAAGGTGCATAGTCGCTTACTTGTGGTAATTGTGCACATTGCCATAATTTTGTACCGCTAAGCTTGCTTTTCGCAATTCACCCTTTTATTTGGGGTATGACATGGGTTCTAGGCCTTCTTTTGTTTACGAAGTGGTAGGTTGTACTTAGAATGTGCAACACTTTATTCCATTCTCCATTCTCCAACCCTACTCGGGCACCATCATCACCAACAACTAGCTCATTAATGGTTCCCTGTCCAACATATAGGTTGTTCGGATAATAATATCTTATAAAATAGGAAAAACAACCAACTAACACTAACTTGGAACATCAAATTCAAATTATCCTCACCATATCCATATTATTGTTGGTAATCAACATTAGATTGATTGAATATTTTCTGTAGAAGGCACATAACCCAATGTGTTAGATTCATGCTAAGGACGAAAAAACATACAAATTATAATGTTGATGAGACACAACATGGTCGACTATAAATTAATCAAACTGAAATAACACCAATATTACTTGCAAAAAATCATAACACAAACAACTTACTACCATGTGTTTTTCCCTCCAATTCCTTTTTACCATACAATTTTGCAGCAAATCATCCTACAAAGGATAAATAACACATAAGTTATAATGCTAGCACAAATTCAATAGAAATGTAAACATCAAATTAACATTTTGAATTAACATAAACAAGGAATGAAATGCCTGTGCAAACTCATCAATGATGGATCCACTATGATATTATCATGTATATCACCATCTTCATCTTCGTAATCAATAACATGAAGAAGACTCTTTATAATAACACTTTTGGTAGGATGATCCTCTTTGACAATGTCTTTAGCAATGTGAGAGGAAGACCGAAGCCTTGCTAAAATCCCACTCGGGGTAATAGAGCTAACCTCCACAATCACAATAATGAATTTGATAGCCTAAATAGAAATTGAAACAAACGATGACCCATAATATAAATACAAAAAATCTATCTAAAATTTGCACAAAATGGTCAAACTTTGTATTCTTCAACATCATCAACATAGTCATCATGATCAATTGAACAAAACCTAATGTGATGGGGTATCCCTTGCAAACATGTTTTCATGATGTCAAGTTAAAATGTGATAATGCCAACTGCAAGGTAGGGATAATGCTAGCTATTAATTGAGTGTAATGTCAATTGTTAGGTAGTTGTAACACCGGTGTAGCACCACCATAACAAAATTTAAGCAGAAACATTGATTACCTACAAGAGCTTAAATAGTTTCCTCCACATCCATTGAAGTACAAACATTCTTTCATTTTTTCAAAACCTACATACCACATAACACTAGTGTTTAGTCCAAAAGATGATTGAAGCACACAAATATTGAGGCATATATTTCTCCATAACATCAAATCGCATGTATTACATGGAGTAGATACACAGAAAACATAAGTAAGTTTTCCATTAAAGAAAAATTTAGTGAACATATATCTCACCATAGTGTCGGCATGCCCAACATGACCAAAATGACATGAATTACTTTAAAAACACACACATTGGATTTTCACTTAAAAGCAATCACTAATTGCACGAGATTATGGGTTTTGAGCCAACACAAAATATTGTTTGCATTTCAAAAACTATTAAGATAAACCAAACTTGGGTGCAACCAAAAAAGATTTGAAATATTTAAGGGTTTTCCTTTAAAATAGAATATAGTTGACATATATCTTGATATAACACCAACATGAGCATGATGACATGCATTACACAAAAAACAAAACAAAAATACAAGTTTTCAAGTAAAAACAAATTGAGCAGACATATATCTCTCTATAATGCCAATATGACCACCATGACATGTGTTATGTTAAAAAATTCAAAATTCTAGGTTTCCATTAAAAAAAACACCATTTTCATGGGATAATGTTTTTGAGTTAAAAGACATTTTATTTGCATCCAATAATATTCCAACGGTGAGGGTCGAATACCTTACTAGTTTCTACTCGTCGATTTTTGAATGTCAAGAAGGTGTAGAGAGGTTCATATAGTGTAATGTACATAGGGAGGATAATATGGGGTACCTAGGGAGGTACCCAAGGGGATAATGTATGTAATATGAGCATAATCATGGAATGGGCCCACTTGGTAGTTGGTGGGTAATAAATAAGACCACTAGGTAGTTAGAGGAAATAATATAATAATCAGGGGTAGTTGGTATAGACCCCCTCGAAATACTCATGAGAAAGTATAAATATACATGAGTATCATTGTATTGGATATGTTGGATGTATTGTTTTGTAGCCTACATGGCTTGTGGAGTGATCCCTTCCTTAAGGGGTAATTGATGGTGATGGTGTTATCCTACATTAAGGGTTCTTTCCATATTCTTGTATTCATTCTTATGTGGATGTATTTGTGGTTATTTATGAAGTTGAAAGGTTTTATATCATTTGTGATTCAATTTTTGGGTTAAGGATCAATATGGGATATGTGTCACCTTGTGGATGCCCATTGTACTATTTCGTAAGAAAGGAAATCATAGAGGACATGTATCGATTTCCATACATTTAATAAGATTACCATGAAGAACAAACATACACTTCTAAGAATTGATGAATTATTGGATCAACTACAAGGGGCCAACTATTTTATAAAACTAGACCTCAAGTCTCACTAGATAAGATTAGGGAAGCTATAATTAGCCAAATGTTTCATTAACTGGGCTATCGCATAAAGAAGGGATGTGATCCTGTAATATAATGTCCAAATGGACATAAATAATATTTAATAAGAATGAATAATACAATGATGATTGAAATATAGTCAAGAAGACTCCTTGATAGTGCGTAAGAAACTCTTTGTACTTCCATTTTCATTTTTTTTTTAATTTACACCAACAAATTATTGTTTCAAATTTTTAGATGTAATATTTTTTGTTTTTCAAAAAAATGTTTTCAAAATCTTGCAACTTTTCCTTTGATATAGTTTGTTCTATTATGATTTTAGATTGTATTAAACGAACTTATTAGATACACCTTTTATATTTTTAATGAAGAGATTCCAATGACATTGAATTTTATTGTTAGTTCAAATACTATTATATTTTTTTAACATAAACATATAAGATGATTATATTAAAATGGATGAGGATGTCTTCATCAACCCAAAATGTTCAACCGCACATTTCAAATACAAAATTCCCTATTCAAGAACCATAGACTTCAAAATACCTCAACCATATACATAGAGATAAGAAATTGTAAATACCATAAAGTCTGACTCCTATAACTTCTTACAAAATGACCTAAAATCAAAACATAGTGACAATACATAAGCTAACAAAGACAAAGAAGACCAAGAAAGGTCTTAAATAGGTTGATTATCCTCCTCATCCTACAACATTGGAGCATTAGAGCCTTCAAACTTTGCTAAGGCATTCTATTGCACCGTTTCCATTTCCAGAGGGTTGGAATTGGGGAAATACCCTTCATTGGAGTGACGATCAAATGCAAGATCCTGGATTAGGGATTGATGCAAATCTTTGTCTAGGGAAAGCTGTGCCAATTTCCCTTCTTGCATTTCCACCCTATTCTCCAAACGACCATGGAATTGCTCCCCCAGCTCCACTTGGCAGCTAAGTCTCTCCAACATGTGCTCAATTCTATCCAATTGCCCCTCGAATCAGTGCAGTATCTTCCTCATATCGACAATTTCCCCCATTGCATAGAATATCTCCGACACATTTCCCTGGGTGCCCTCCATTCCTGCCTTTGCACAAGGAAGAGACGATAGTGCCCAAATATATACCCCTCACAATGGTTGTGTGCATGCTAGAGTCCATTCACCCAACTTCCACCATAGAAAACTTGCAACTTGTTCCCTTGACAACCAAGACTCTACCAAATTGAAGCGAATACCAAGCCACATAAGAAATGCAATGCGTTACCTGAAACACCAAGCCTCTACCACCTTGAAGCAAATACCAAACCACAAGATAAATGCAGCAACCAAATTGAGACCAAATGATGAGGCCTCTAATAAGCCAAGATAAAAACTAGACACCCACATCCATTCCATATTTATCCCAACCGCTCCACAAGATTCAACCACATAATCCATAATTACCTTCGAGTAAGCCATAACATACATGCTACAAGGAGCCAAGGGCATGCATAGATAAGATGCAATGTGTGTGCGAAATACATGGTGACATATTTGAGATCGGTCGAGAGATGTCATGGCCATGTGCCTCTAAACGTTCATGCATAAACCCCCAATTTTCCAATTATTTGGAATTGCAAAATAAAACATTTTACACCCCTCATTAATGTTTCTTAAGGAGTGATTACAAAAACATAAATTTGGCATATTTAGACTATGGGATCCACTTTCTCAGTGGAGGCTCATTATTCATCACCATTACACCTTTGTCCAGTTGAGTAGATTCATTAGCTAGTTTATCAACAAGGCTATTATTATGCCTTTGGATATGCCAAAAGGAATACTCTTAAATGTGATGAAGCTTCTGCTTAATTCTATTGAGAATACGATTTTGAATCTCATGAGACTAGAGCAAATGATTACAAAACTGTTTTCTAACAAGAAGGGAATCCCCATCAACTGAGATATTTCCAAGGACGAAGTTAGCTCCAATACAAAATATAGGGCATAGATCTCGGGATAATTGTTGGTAGAATGTCCTAGACCCCAAGAGAACCTATCCAATTATTTTCTGCTAGGATCAAAGAGGACCCCTCTTGCACTTTCCACCCCTATTATATTATATTAATTTTGAAATAATATAAAATATTTCTTCATATTTACGATGAAGTTACCCAATGTTTTTACGCACTTTGATCCTAGAAATTTTTGCTAACAAGATATGGTTCTTTCCAAGGAAACTTATAGTGTTTAATGAGGCCTTTTAAACATGTGACCTCCCTGCAACTGGTCGATTGATGGCTTGTGCATTCCACATTTTCTCTTAAAAATGGAATCACTATTTTATTACATTGATTATTGTGGCAATTCTCCCTAAAGTATCTTTTGAATTGTTTTATTTGCTTGATCACCCATGAATGCAATAATGTTAATGTTTGTGATTAATTCATGAATATCATCTGTCGTATCATTTTCTAGTGACATGCCATGTTCACTAGGCAACAACAACAATAATTGCAATTTTTGTTTTTTGTTTTTTGTTTTTTGTTTTTTGTTCTTATACATTGCTTTATGGGCTAGTGTGTGAAATAGGTTATAAGCATGTTGAGGGGAAGGAAAATGTGTGTTGGCATGTAACACAATGTGCAGAAGGGTAGTGAAATGTGGATTAAGAATGGATGGAGTGGAACGTGAAAGGAAGTGGGTGGCCTCTTGAATAATCTTTATTTCCTTAGGAGAGATTTTTTGGTTCCTAACTTGTAGTTGAAAACTATTTTGATACCATTGTGATGAATTAAATTGTTTCTTAATTGGCCACCACATAAATAAGGGATAGGATTCCATAATATAATGTCTAAAGAGACATATATAATATTTTATAAGAATAAATAATCATGATGATTAAATGGTAGTCAAGAAGACTCTTTACATAATGTCCAAGAAACACATCTTGATAAGGTACACAATCATGTGTCAACGTAATTATTACAATTAATAATGTAATTTATGTTCACTACAATACACCTACAAGAATGCTTTAAAATCCAAGAAAGGGTCCTTTATATGGTTTCATGGTTTGTAATGCCACTTGAGTTGTTCAATGTTCGAACCACTTTCATGAGGTTAATGAATAAGGTCCTCAGACCATTCATTGATTGTTTTTCCATTGTTTATTTAGATGAAATCCTAGTGTTAAATGAGATCTAGGATGAACAGCTTCAATGTATAGAGCAAGTATTAGAGACTTTGATGCAAAATCAACTAAATTTGAACATGAAAAAGTGTGAAGGGATTGAGGGGATTGTGAACGCAAAATCAACTAGGTTTTGTAGTTGAAGGGATTGAGACGAGGGTAGACCCAACTAAAGTATAGACTATTGTGAACTAACCTAGACCAAACAATCTCACCAAAGTTTGCAATTTTGATAAAGATTCCTAATATTTAAGCACTTATTATCTATCACAACACTTTTATATGCCTTAAACAAATGAGGAATGTAATTTCAATACAGGAAATTAAGCATAAGAGAGAGCCTATATTGTGTTGAAGTAAGGTGTTTACTCAACCCATGTGTTAGGTTTTGCTTACATGATCAAAGCATTCGATACTAAAGAAAATGTGTATAGATATGCCCATGGTATAGTTTTGATGCAATAAGGAAAAATCAATGCATGCTTTTCTACAACACTCTCCATAGTAGTCTTGATATACTTGACTTATGAGTATAAGTTGCATTATTTACACTGGAGAATGATAGATTGGAGACATTGTTTCATGTGCAAGGAAACAATTGTGCATATTGATCATAAATATCTTTCATTTTTTGTAGACTTAGTTGAGCTTGTAACAATTCTGAAATTTCAAATGAATGTCCTACATGTTCTAGTTTGACTTAATCATCAAGTATAAGAAAGCAACAACAAACAAGTTGGTCAACATGTTTTCAGTAGGATTAATGGATTAGGAGTGATCCTTCAAAAACAACCCTTTCCTCTTGATGGAATAAAATAACAATATGAAATAAATGGTCAGTATAAGCGATGATATGCACTCTTGAGTTGAGGTTAGTTAAACCATTAATATCACTTGAAGGACACAATTTTATGGTTGCATGACAATTTGTGTATCCCAACAATATATGGGAGCACAAACTTCTAAGGTGTCGAGACATTTTGGAATTGGTAAGACTGTGGTGAACCTGAATATTATTTATAATACCAAATTTGCAACCAATGTAGCTTGCTTTATATGAGGTTGTGTAACAAGCTTCACCAACAAACCCATAAGTTAGAAATTGGGTTTATACACCCATTTACCAATGCTAAGTCAACTATGGGAAAGAGTGTCGATAGAATTTCTTGGTGGTTTTCCCAAAACTAAACATGGATATAATTACTTCTTGGTGATAATATTTGGCAATTTTGGTACCATGTACTTGTTGGTGATATACAATTGGTTCAACAAGATGGTGATTTTGATACCATGTAAGAACATTGTATTAAGACAAAAAGCAACGACCCCATTTTTCAAGCTTGTGTGGGTAAATTTTGATTACACCAATCATATGTAATAGAGATACATGGTTTTGAGCCATTTTTGGACATCATTATGGGAGAAGATAGACACTAACATAAGAAGGAGCATTACGTTTTCACCAATGAATAAACAAAATTTGTAAATTAGAATCTAGGGTATCATCAAAGACACCAGAAGACATAGGCTAAAATCCTCCCATATACCCAACATGATTATAATTAGGTGATTCGTGGCTTGAAGAATCAATTTCCATTTGAGGTATGTCTAGGGTTCCTTCCTCGATTGCCTTCGATTTATCATTCTCTAAAACCATTGGAAATAATACAAGGTTGTTAATTTCATTGCCAATATCCAATAGATCGAGTCGATCTATATATGATTTTCGACATTACATGACAATGGGAGAAGCATATTTAATCTTAATCTACCCATCCATAAGGGTATGTTTTTATATTATTAACGCAAACAAGTTGAAACTCTGAGTCAACAATGCTTTATGAGGGACAACATAAACATTGTTGCCATTTGTAACTAACTTGGCGATGGACCAATAAGCATAGTTACCAAAAGGCAGTGTCTTGCAGAAGAAGTTTCACGAAATCCAAATCCTGGTTAAATAATTTTTTATTGGGTTGAAAGGGTAGGTGTCATGCAAGGCAAGGTGTTTTACAAAGAACAAGCATAGGAGAGGTTTTGAAACCTCCTAGAAGAGTCCCTAAGATTTTATTAGCATATTGTTAGCTTTTGTATCCCTCTAATCATTAAGTCCTTGACCATCTTATTTGTACCTTAGGATATAATCCATATCCTAGGTATCATATACATGGTTATATTTTGTATAATGATTCTAATTTTCTTGGTTAAGTATCATTGCCACTTATATGATTGTTACGTGGGATTGTATTACATATTGTACATTATTATATTAATACATTCTTCTTACCTCTTTTGCCATTTCTTATGTCTTAGTAGAATATCTTCTTGTTGTTTATATTTTTTCAATTAGTATCAAAGACCTATGTAATATTTCTGTGCACGAACATTGAAGAGAGATTAAAGATAACACTATTATTTGCTTATGATGATTCACAAAAATATCATAGCACTTATGGTCTTAACGGGACCTAGTAGCCACAAGTGATTATGAGATCCAAATGCCAAATGCCAACTTGGTTGGATGAGGAAGGAACAACAATGGTGATGCAATTGTGATGGTTTAGCTCGAATTAGCATTGGCTTGAATATGCAACAATTGATGGAGATCTCATCCCATTTTATAGTTTTTGATAGCAACAAGGATATGAAATATATCTATAGAAGAAACCAAGGGTAGAGCGCATGTCGGATAATATTAAGAGTGTTGAAGATGGACATGGCATAGCTGTATGCTCATGAGGATGCATTGGCATGTAGTTGGGGAGGTGCTTCATTTAAATTGTGATATTGTTCAAATAGTAATGATTATTCCAAACATGGCAACAATTGCACATTGACACATTTTGCATCTTGGGTTTGAAGTTGTTTTTGAAAACGACAATTAGATTATATTGATCCTATAGAAAAAATAGATGCATGAGTAGACATATGGAATTTTTAGACATCATCTCAGTTGTCACGTCCCCTCCCATCAATCCGACTTAAGGGAGGGAACATGAACTGAAACCCGGGCTTCAAAACTAGCCCCGTCATCTTTTTCAAATTCATAACAAGTAAAATACATGTGTGCAGATGCATAATACAAATAAACAGTAGAAGTAAACTTTGCTACACACATCTAGCATGCAAGTTTCCAACATGATTATAAACGTCATCAATTAAAGACATTGCATAATTAATACAAGAGAATACTTATCTTGATATGAAGTTGTCCCGAGCAACTAGCTATGCAACTGCAATGTTCCACCCAACCATAGGAAAATGTGCCCATCAATTTCTCAACATAGATACCACCCCCGATATGGGAATGATTTCCACAAGGAAAAGGGAACAACAATTAACACATAACCAAGTATACACCACATCTCAACCAATCCAATCTACAACTAGGCTTATCAGGCCGTTAAGGAACTAGAAAGGAAGGAATCACTAAGCTAGCGAGCTCAACCACAGAGCTATCGATACCTCTACAAGATTCAACTAGCTTGTCACCCATAATACCTACACACCCAACACAAGGAAGTATTCCCTTCACTACTCCACAGTCCCTTAGGACATACCTTCCCTTCTAGTGCTCTTCAGGGTGTGCATAGAAAAGCAGCCAAAGCCCTATCATCTTCAGTGAGGTTACACCTTTCACTAGGTTTATCAAGCCAATTCCAAATCCTTGTCTACTTCCTGGTTGCTTACACACAATTTCAAGCCAAAACAAGGGGATACACATAACCCAAACCATAGATATATCTCAAACACACAACAATGCACAATTGTTGGGCATAGAAAAACGAAATTGAGAGGGAAAATCAACCACTAAGGAACAAAATGATTTTTCCAACATGAATACAAACATTTAGATGGCAAAAACGACCTCTTTGAACCCCCAACTCGAATTCCCTTTCCTCTTGTTGGTTGTGGAGCCATATCTTCTAGTCTCATAGATGATATTGTATCAGCCATGTTTGTACCCCAGTTCTATATGATATGTAGGTGGACTGTACACTCACCCCAGTGGGGGACCATCCCCCCTGGCTGGGGGGTCCAGGGGCAACGCCCCCGAAGAAAATTTTTGGGGCTGTTTTTTTCCGCCAGCTGTTTTGCGGGCCCATGGTTTTGGGTATCCCGTGGTATTTTTCCCATTGTATTTCCCTTATAAATAAAGACATTGTAATACGGCTAGGGTGGTTGATGTATTAGGTTTTGTAAAGATCTTTGAGATCAGGAGAGAGACTGTGAAACAGAGAAGAGGAAGTGCAGCGGTTGTGCTGTAGGTTGTATCCCTTCGACTTTCTGGACGGTAATAATAATAAGGACTGGCAAATTCAGTGTGGACGTAGCCCAAGTTGGGTGAACCACGATATATCTGTGTCTCTCTTGTAATGTGTATGTGTGATTATATTTGCATTTCTGTTTATTGTTATTGCTCTGCGATCCTGTTTTTCTAACACCTCCTAGTTGTTCTGCAACCCAAAAACGCCCTTCTTCCAGCTATAAATGAAGGAAAACACGATCAGTTCAGGGAGGAAAACACCCATCAAGCAATAGGGACGTGAGAGAGAAAAACTCATTGATGAATAATGGGTTGAGAAGCAATTTGTGGGTCTTTTCTTGCCTAGGAAGAAAAACACATTTTTTCCCAAAATGATGGCTTTCCCATACATGAAATTTGGAGAACCATACTCTCCATTTTCCAAAACAATAACTACTTCAACCACCCCTTGGAAGAATTAAATGATTGGGTGCATAAGTCAACATGGGTAGTTAAAGGTTCATGGGTTCTCTCATTGACACTTGGCTTGACACTATTGGCTTCAAGGGTTTGAATATTTCTCTCCTATTCCTTGTAAAAATCATGCCCCCATACTCTTGTTGCCTTGCATAGCTAGTTGTGGGTATTTTTTTATTAAAATACATATTTACATCATATTCACATTTTCCACAGTGCCATGCTAGCACGCGATCCACATGCATCAATTTTTAATTGTCGATACATAAACAATAAATCGACGGCGGGGCCTTGGCCTTGAGCTCCTCACCGTGATTTTATAACTATATTACATCATTTACACGTTAAATGCAACAAGGTCAAAATCGGGGTGTTACATCAGTGGTATTTTGAAATATTTGCTTCATTTGTTCAGTGATATCTCTAGTTTCTTGATTGATTTAATCATATATAATTCCCAATCATTTTAAGGAGAAGCGATTCAACTTGGAACTGTAGACTTTTGGTGAATTTATAGGGTGTTTAATCATTTAAAATATGCTTATGGAGTAAGTACTATTAATCCCACAAATACTAAAATGAAGTAAATCTAGGATCTTGCTTCGAAGCTTTAAAACAATATATTGAAAATTTAAAAACTCCCAAAGTTCAAGTGGCAAATGCAAATTAATAGGCAATGATGGAAATGAAGGGTTGGAAAGATGTATCATGTATGGGAAACATAAATTAATAAGAGAATTTTTTTGTTTTGTTTTTTATTCTCTCCAAATTTATCCTACATGTTAAACTGATGAGATGAGAATTTGAGCCTATAACTTGATGATATGAGAATTTGAGTCTTGTCCATTTTGAAACATTTATAAAATGAAGGTTTCATATTCAAACATAGTTCAAAACTTTGAAAATAGAGGATTAATCAAAATATTTGCTTTGAAACATTTGTAAAATGGAGGTTTCAAGTTCAAAACTTGCTCAAAATTCTTCACAAGTTTTTTCAAGTGAAAAACTAGCTCGAAGGTATCAAGTTAAAAAGTTGCCCTTTTTAAAAGACTTGCTCAAAATTCTTCACAAGTTGTTTTTGTAAAATACCAACTTGAAATAGAACAAGGGGGTTTCATTTTTCCAATGTTTTAAGGTTGCATTGGAGGAAAAAAACTCAATATTGTCTAAATATGTTTGATACTTAGAGAGCCAAAAAAATCTCAAAATTTATTGTAACAAATATCTACTCAAAGGTCAAGTGCCAAGGCTAAGGAGAATTCCTTTGACTTGAGTTCTTTTTTGATGTTTGGCCGACAATTTTTCAATAATTTCTAATGCTTTCTCTATGCATTAGCAACACTTGTGGTGATTATTTGGTGATGATTGCTTGGTTATTTGGAGACTTGTTAATGTGCGTCATGTGCAACACTTCCCTTACCATTTTCGTGACATTTTTTATCTTGGTGATTTCTGCATTGCGCATCTTGGAGATTCTTGCACTTTCATTTAGTATTGTTACATTAGAATGGATGGAACATTAGTGTTGTTTGAAGTCCCACAAAATTCCACAAACACTGCTTCGGGGACCACAATTGACATGCCAAAAATCAATAAGTAATGTGGCCATTTGTATGCAAGTAATGCAAAAAAAATTGACCTCCTTAAAACCAAAGCAAGTTACCTAATGAGTTAAGGACATTATTTAGGAATTAGGGGGTGGTTAAGGATTCTGACCCCATCCTAGTTTACAATAATATTTGTTTAAACCAAATCTTCCTCAAAATGGATTTTAGGAGATATAGCAAGGTTGACACACAAAAATGCTTTTTTCTTTTTTCTTTTTAAATGTGAAACTTGACAAATGAAAATATTAATGGATATTTATAGGAAGACAAATTGATGAAAGGGACAAAGTTCTACAAATGATATTTTCAAAGATTTATTTGATCTTGGGAAGAAATCAAGTTCAATAGGAATCATTTTGGCTTAGGATTTGAAAATAATAACTTTGACTTATTTCATATTCCTAATTACTCAACGCCAATTAAGTTTGTGAGTGTCAGTCTCCTTGCCAATGATTTGTATAAGTTGTTTGTTGCTTCAACACATTAAAGAGGCCCAATAGAGCTCATATTTTAATTTGATGGTTGAGTCTTCAAAATTTTCTCAAAGACAATATGGTTACCCTTTTCCATTTCCAAAGAGGGTATATTGATGATACTGATACACAGGTCCCAGGAGTCATCACCTCTCATATAACAAGGAAGTATATGGAGCTTATCTAACATCAAGTTTCAAAGTTGTATTAGCATTTTGAGAATTGAAATTAATTCAACATGATGGATGAAGGATTCAATCCTTATGAAACAACTTACTCACATGGAGTTTTTTGATTGGTCACTTTGACCTTCAAATTATATTCACCAAGACAATTCAACACTTGCATTCCAATAATATGTTGATGGATGGTTTGTCCTTTTAAGATTTGAGGATTCAATCACTTATTGCATACATGTGACTTGTATGGTTCAATATTTTTTATCAACATATAGGTTTCAATATTTGAGGAAGTACATATACTTCACCTTGCTTGCTTCTCAACAATTTTCTGGCAAGGTTATGATTCACTCCTTTCTAAATCATTCATAGATGTTTTATGCACATGTTTTTAGGATATATGATTGGCATGTTGATCGGAACTTTTTTTCTTTCAATTGGATTAGTGACAAAAAATTTATGTGTAATTTTTTAGAAGCAATTTCTTAGACATCTACTCAAATAGTCTTTAGCCTTCATAGGGATGGTCTTCAGGCATAACAAAGGATAATAGATTCTTCTACACTTTTGCATGGTAGATTGGATTTCTAGAATTTTTCATGATTTCAAATGTGTATGACCTACATCCAATTCAATTACCATCAAGTTTTATCTTCTTGTTTTTTTATTCACGTCAATGAAAACATACAAGTTTTCTAGCTCTTAGTTTTGGTAGTTTTTTGATATGATGTTCATCAAGACTCATGGGGTTTCAAACCATGAGTATCATGTTGAAGACTTCGAGATACCATTTTTGACACTGGTTATTGTTGCTTGGATAGTGTAGTTTTAGGGACTTATGATTGAAGGGGCTATTATTATTATTTGACTCTCACTAATCATTAAGTCCTTATTATTTATATCATATGATATAATTCTTATCCTTGGTATCATATACATGGTTATGTTTTGTATTTATATGATCCTAATATTCATGGTTAGGTATCAATGGTCATTACATAGTGGTTACTAATATTGTAATATATAATTTACATTGTTGGACAAAAGGAGTTGAATGATTAATTTTGGGCTTAACCATGTAATCATTATAAAACGATAGACCACCTTTCAAAAAGCATTGAAAACAAAGAATGTTCATAGGAAACAAGTACGTTTGAATGGTTAAGTACTTGTTGACAGAATTTAGAATCCAAGTTATTGGAAATATCTTTCCATCAATTTCATGCATATTTCTACATACATATTTGATAGGATAAATTTTATCGACATATGGATATGAGTCTTTTCAACTAGTTTGTTCATGAATTGATGATTTATGGCATGAAAGATGCCTAATAGAGGTTGTCTTTTGTGTTGAATATCGAGTTCAAACTTTGCTCAAAGATATTATGGTTACCCTTTTTGATGTTCAAAGGGGGTACAATAATGATAGTGATACATAGATCCTACGAGTTCTCACCACTCATCAAGGACCACTCATCTAACAAGGATGTAGATGGAGCTTTTCAAACTTTAAGTTTCAAAGTTGTATTAGTATTTTAAGGATTGGAAGTAATTCAAGATGATGAAGGATGTAGATGAGCTTTTCAAACTTTAAGTTTCAAAGTTGTATTAGTATTTTAAAGATTGAAATTAAAAGTTGTATTAGTATTTTAAAGATTGAAATTAAAAGTTGTATTAGTATTTTAAAGATTGAAATTGATTCAAGATAATGGATACAATATTTACAATATTTTAGACACACCTCATGCACATGGAGTTTTTTTATTTCAATTTGACCTTCATATTATCTTTTCCAAGACAATTCAACACTTGCATTCTAAGAATATGTTGATGGATGGTTTGTCATTTTGGGATTTGAGATTAAGTCACTTATTCCATATTTGTGACTTGTATATTTTTTTATCAATAGATAGGTTTCCAGATTTGTGGAATTACCAATACTTCACCTTGTTTACTTCTCAACATTTTTCTAGCAAGATTATGATTTGACTTTTTGTTAATCATTCATCTATTTTTTATACACAAAGTTTTAAGATACATGATTGGAATGTTGGTCGACACTTTTTCCTTTGAGTTGAATTATTGACGCTTTTTATGTGTCATTTTTTAAAAGAAACCTTGCAAATATATACTTAGATAGTCTTTAGCCTTTATAGGGATTGTCTTTGGACATAATATAGGACAACTTATTCTTCTACACTTTTTCTTGTTAAATTAGATTGTTAGAAATTTTCATGATTTGGGATGTGATGGAATTACAACCAATTCACTCCTTATCTCTTTTGTTGATTTTCAGTTCACATCAACAAAAACATATAATTTTTCTAGTTCATTGTTGCACAATGACATTTCTAGACTTGGTAATCAACATCTAATTTTTATGTTTTTTCAGGTGGATAATTGTGAAGACCCTGCAACAACGAATTAATAAGAATATGCGAAATAGTAGAAATGACAGAACTCAGAATCACTTTTATATTGATCGCAGGCCACTTCGAGGGGGCAACCTCCTTTGAGCAAGCTCAATACAAATAACTTCACGGTGCCTTCATAGGCCTAAACACACACTTATATACTAAGTCTAGGCGCCAATACTATGGGTCAAAACCATGGGCCAATACAAACTATGGATCAACAATACTATGGGCAACTTACAAAGCATATGCGCCAAACAAAAATAACACAACTATGGATCAACAAATACTACGGGACAACTTACAAAGCATATGTGTCCAACAAAAATATACTAACAAAGTAAATAGAAGGGTTGACATGGGTTCCTAACATCCCCTCTCCCTTAGAAAAAGCTTTGTCCTCAAAGCTTTAGATGTGGAAATTGATGCAGAATTGGACGGAGTGGTTCCCCTGTAGCATCTTCGGGTTGCATTCCAGGCCACTGATGCCTTTTGAGGTTCAGGAGGATTGCTTGGAATGATGAAGAAGAACCATATCAGCTGCGTGAAAAGTGCGCTCTGAACGGTATTGAGCGGCTTGTTGTTTCAGTCGAATTCTTGCCATGTGAAGATTGTCCTGCAGAATGAGAAGAATCTGATCGCGGTTTCAAAGAACTGAGTCAATTTCCTGAACTGGGGAGCTACTGAGGGTGTATGGAAGAAGAACTGGTGGTGCCTATCCATAGACTGCTTCATATGGTGTCCTTGTAGACATGGTATTGTACCACTAGAGCGCTTCTAGGAAATCCATAGAAATAGTTGTCCAAATCTGTGTAGGGATGGGAAAGGGTTCGAGCAGTCCCGAAAGGAGTGTCGTTTCACCCTTGTTGACCTGGAAAGTATCATAGTCAATCACCATCTGTTGAATTGGCAGTTTCAGTCCCTGCCAAAAGAAGTTACATTGTTCCCAGTCATACTTTTGGAGGAACCCAGAGTGCCCTGCCGATGAAGAAGCATGGAGTTCATAGAAGAGATAGCCCTATTGAACATATTGCAACCAGTTTGGAACAAGCAGAGAAATAGCTGTAAGAGAAATTGGGTCATCAAATGTGCGAGAAGGAGCATCTGCCACCATATTGTCCTTACCCTTCTTGTAAGTGATCACATAGTCATAACCCATGAGGTAGATAACCCATTTCAGGTGTGCTGGGGAGGAGACCCATTGTTCCAGGAAAATTTTCAGACTCTGGAAATCAGTCTTGATGCAGAAATAATTCCCTAATAGGGATGGCTGCCACGTCAGTACTGCATGCAAAATAGCCATCATTTCCTGCTGAGATGTAGACACGGCTAAATGCTTACCGGAAGGGCCTCTTGAAGGCGGAAATCCCACTGGTGCAGCAAAGACACTTGCATATCTATCCAAGGAAGTAGTGGAGACCATTGATGGGTGCATCTGAATGGAATGGAGCTGAGCGATGATACCATGTGAATTCTTCTTAACGATATTTTCTAGGCGATGTGAACTGATGATGCAGAGAGACCCTGGTTGTAAGCCTGTAAATTTGTGTTGTGTCCCATTGACTGAAAACTACATCCAAAGTTCAGCAAAATCCCATAAGATGGGGCCAAGTGTGCATAACCATTGAACGCCCAAAACCACATCACATCCACCTAAGGACAAGGAAAACATGTCAGAGCGCAGGTTATAATCTTCCAGAGAGATATGCACATTGTGACACTTTCCCTTGCAAGGTAAGGTGCCTCCATTAGCAACCATGACTTCAAAGTTGGAGCAAGGATGGACAAAACAATCAACCTGTTTGCTGATCCGAGGGTCAATGAAGTTATGAGTGCTACCAGAATCAATGAGTATTGTAAGAGGAAGCTTCTTGAAATAACCCCTAACCCGCATTGTTTAGGCGGTGGTGACGCTGGATAAAGCATGGAGAGATATCTCTGTTGTTCATCCTGAGATGGGGGGTCAATAGGAGGCTCCTGAATGTCGACCTGAGCATCCATTGGATCTGGAGCTTCTTCACCAATTTTAGAGGCAGGCAGAGAACCCATATCCAAGAGATAGAGCTTTTGTTGAACACATCTATGTCCCCGAGTGAATTTCTCATCACAATTATAACAAAGCCCTTTTTCTCTATGTGCCTGCATCTATGTTTCAGACAAATGCTTGATAGGAGTTGGTCGAGTTGCTTACGGAATGGGAGGTCGTTGAGAACCCATATTTTGAAAGGGAACAAAAGTGGGTTTGGAGCGTTGTTGGGCTACAATCTTGTCTTTTTCCAACTTATCTAACCCTAGGACTTCCATCATTGTGTTGGAAGAGAACATTTTAACCTCTAACCGGATTTCATCCTTAAGACCACTGATAAAACAACTCCTGTAGAATTCATCAGAAAAGCCTTCTGTGTGATTGGCTAGTTTCTCAAATTCGGTATGATACTCTCTCACAGTGCCACTTTGAAGGAGTTTAGTGATTGCTCCGGTGAAGTCATCAAAAGCACTAGGACCAAATCGTTGCAAAAGGAGTTGGAAAAAATCTGTCCATTTTGGCTCGTCATGAGCCTTGATGTACCAACGGTACCATTGAAGGGCTTCATGTTCCAAATTAAAGGATGCAAGTGGAACTTTTTGGACATCAAAAGTATTATGCAGACTGAAATACTGTTCTGCACGACAGACCCATCCAGTCGGATCAGTACCATTGAAGCGAGGAAATTCAAGCTTCGGACCACGGAAATGGCTGGAAGAAGAGAACCCAGTGGCTGCAGAAGATTCTTGCTGTCGGTTATTGTTCATGGCTGAATGCTGAAGATGGAGGCTAAGAATTTTTTCATCCAGATCTTGGAGTTTGGTTTGGATGGCTGCAAGTGCTTCCTCCATGGTTTTTGCTCCGGCGCAGGTGACAACCATAACCAGGTTTGTTTGTTTGTTTGTTTGTTTGTTTTTAGAATGGATAGAAAAACACAAACAAAAGCTTATTTAGTAAAGGGAAATTTGGATTTGGAAAAAACTCAGAGGGGTAATTGGGGTTTGACTAGGTTTTGAACACTTTTTGATGGATAGGGAAGCAAAAAATGGGGATTTTAGAAGCGGGGTGAAAGAATGAGAAAATTTGGCAGAGAGGGACAAGGAAGCAGAATTAAGAAAGGAACTCGGTGGAACAATTTGAAGGCAATTGGGTAAAATCCGAAGAAGTTATGGCAAACCCTAAAAATAGACAAATGTGGGATTTAGGCCTTTGGGAAGTGGAATTTGGGATAAGGTCCTCAAGAATGAAATATGCATAATGGGATTGTAGGGGTGTCAGTGAAGTTTTAGGGAAAATAGAGTGAAAACATGGGAGATATGGCCAAAAAACAGAATTATATATATATATATATATATATATATTTTCAGGAATGGATTTGTAACGGCGTGGAAGTGATCGGAAACAGAGGGATCTAAAATGGCGCCGACTGGATAAAAAACGGCTGGATCTGAAATAGATCTGAAACGGTTGGATCTGGAACGACTTTCATAATGGATCTGAAACGATGCGGCAACAGTTCAGCTGAAAATATATATGGACCCCAGGTATCTGAGGCTTCCTAACAGTTCATGGGTTCACTTGGCCACCAATGCTATCTGACGACTTGCGTATTGGGGCAGTACCCCTCACTCCACGACTCAGGTAAAACTGATAACCGCTTTGCCACAAACGACACCTCTTGGTTTACCTCACAGGTGGGAACTAGTCAATCAGGTAGGGGTCGTTGCCCTTTTCGCTGGCAGGTCCTCTCAATGGGCCAGCTACTTTGGGGTTCCTGTGGTACTCCTCACAATGAGTCTTAGGGCTTATGCCCAAGTACTTCCCACAGTTAAGCGGATAGGGATTATTCCCAGATCTGAAGCTGCAACAGATGCGAAATTTTTTTTTTGGCAAAAATTTCACCCAGCGAGCCCAAGAAAGTGCTCTGATACCAGATGTGAAGAACCTGCAACAATTAATTAATAAGAATATGCGAAATAGAAGAAATGACAGAACTCAGAATCACTTTTATATTGATCGCAAGCCACTTCGAGGGGGCAACCTCCTTTGAGAAAGCTCAATACAAATAACTTCACGGTGCCTTCATAGGCCTCAACACACACTTATATACTAAGTCTAGGCGCCAATACTATGGGTCAAAACCATGGGCCAATACAAACTATGGATCAACAATACTATGGGCGACTTACAAAGCATATGCGCCAAACAACAATAACACAACTATGGATCAACAAATACTACGGGATGACTTACAAAGCATATGTGTCCAACAACAATATACTAACAAAGTAAATAGAAGGGTTGGCATGGGTTCCTAACAATATTCAATGAGACTTGTGAGGCTAGAATGATGAGTATGATGTTGAATACTTAGAGAGACCGGTTAAGGCACCAACTCTTGTTGATCGGTTGTTGTAGTTTAGGGACTTACGATTGAATGTGTGATTGTTATCCTTTGGCTCCTTCTAATCATTAAGTCCTTCACCACATTATTTGGTCCATTGAATACATCTCTTATCTTAGGTATCATATACATGGTTATGTTTTGTATTTATATGACCCTAAATCTTCATGGTTAAGTATCATTGGTCATTATATGGTGGTTACTAAGATTTTCATTTATAGTGTACATTGTTATGTTAATACATCAATCGGTTTCTTGCTTTTTCATTCCATTTGTTTCATTAAATATATTCTTATTGATTATATATTTTCAATCTATAAAGGATTGAGCTAAGAAACTTAAAAAAATTCGAGTTTGGAGAATCAAAATTGTTTATTTCAAATTGCAAAGTCAAAATGCCTTTCCTTCTCTAGCACACAACCCAAAGAATGTGAGAAGGGGTAGCCTTTGCAGAGGCCCTTTGTCACCTTAAAATAAGATGTTTATGTCACTCCTTAATGGAGCGATCTAGGGGTTACCCATACATGTTCAATACCAACTAATGACCTTATCTAAGAATCCAAACTTTTTTTCTTTTTGTTGGCAAGTGGTAGTACCCCCTGACTAGCAGGGTTCGCCATTGGCTGAGAGACCATGAACCAGGGGCATCTAAACTGTCAAAATCACATGGGGATCACACCCGGCCTGGACTACACCAACCCTTAGCATGGTTGGATTTTAGTATCCACGGGGTTTCCAACCGGCAACCTTTCTTCTTAGTGGTGTCTTAACCATCACCCGCCACCGACTCTTCTACATCTCATGGATTATCTAAGAATCCAAACTTACTCATAATGGTATAGAGAAATTGATGTTTGACTTGATCAAAGCCATTTTACATATCTAGCTTTAATATTGTTCCCTTATCCCATGTTGTCTAAATGGATTGAATAGTGTCCTAGACGAGAAGGATGTTTTCCTGTATTTTTTGTCATGAACAATCATGATTTTTTCTTTCGAGATGATCTTCAAGAGAATATGGTTCACTCTTTGAGCTATGATTTTTATCCTAATTTTATAGAAAACAATTGATTTATTTTTAACAAGATCACGCAATTTTTTTTTTAAAAAGAGTTGTGGCCAAACCAAACAACAAAAAAATACAAAAATAGGAAATCTTTTGGGACTCTCAAAACTTACCTCCTCCCATTAGAGTGTTGGGAGGAAAAGAGACAACACTTTCTCCTAAATTTGTGCTCTCCTCTAGTTTCTTGTGTACAAGAGTGAATTCTTACAAAATTTGATTTCATAGTAAAATGCATAAAAGTATATGTTTAATGAGAAGTATGAACATATTTCATCCCCTAAAATAGGGGTGAATCCAAGAAGAGTTATACTGGACTTATGGTTATACTTATAGGGAGGGTGTGAATCAATATAAGTTACTTTTTCTTATTTTAACCATTCATCAATTATTCATTTACTTTGAACTAGTAAATGCACATAAACTCAAATCACAATAGATAGAAATTAACATGGAAACCCTTTCGGGAGAAAACCACAAAAAAATATATTTATAAATTCATGTAGGCACAAACCTATTGTTACAAATTTTGTAGGAACCAACCTACTGGAGACATCAATCTCCTTAACTGAGCACTAACTCAACAATATGTAGGAACCAAGCTATTGGAGACACCAATCTCCTCAATTGAGCATCAACTTAGTAATAGATAGGAATCGGCCTACTGAAGACACCAATCTCCTGTTGCTGCTACTATTGTTGCTACTACTGTTGCCTCCGTGTTTTCTAGTACTTCATTCTTTGTTCTAATACTATGCCAATATGCACTCTTCCAATAGACAGCACCTCTTTCTACAAATGCACCATAATATGTTTAAAACTACTTCATACTATACAAAACCCCTTACTTCCAGAGAGCATACCTCTAAAACTATTGTGAACCAACATCTGAAACTTGTACCACTGGTAATTCCTCCAATGTTTACTATCTGAAACACCCTAGACAAAAGTTATAGCAAAAATTCCAAACTGACCTGTTTAAAGTTGATTTCAGGATCATTCATAAACCCTAACTCCCTGAAGTCATATCTACAACAATATAGAGAACCAACATATGAAACTTGAACCATTGGTACTTCAATATCTTTACTTGATCTCCTCCAAGTTTTACTGTATGAAACATCCAAGAACAAAATTTATAGCAAAAGTGCCACATTGATCTATTTGAAGCTAATTTCAGGATCATTCATAAACCCTAACTTCCGGAGGTCATATATCATAAAATATAGTGAACCAACATCTGAAACTTGAACCACAAGTACTTCAATATATCTAATTCATCTCCTCCAAGTTTCACTACCTGAAACATCCTAGAACAAAATTAATAAGGAAAGTTCCATACTGACCTGGAAATATCCCCTTTTGGAATGATACTCAATCTTTGCTCATCCTCTTCTTCAAATGTTGCAACCCTGTAATATTCCAACTAATAATTTTTGTCTCTTTATGGAGTTTTTGAAGATGTTTCTGCTTGCTTGAGGACTTATGGCCCAATACTTAAAGAAAATATGAATGCATGTACTGAACTATGCTTGCATGAACATGCATGGGTTGCCAAAACCCTAAATAACCCAAATATTCAGATATGATATAAAATAGGGATAGAAAAGATGCATGTACGTACCAATAGCTGGAGTGGTGGATGTAGATCAATATGAAACCAACATGCAAGGTATGTGCCAAAGATCGGGCAAGATATGAAGTGATCTTCCTCCAACAATGCACCCTTATAATAAATGTGCCTCCTTTAGTCTTATGAATGAGTGATGAGTGATCTTGATATGTGAGATAGATTCCGGAAGGTGTGCACTAGGGTTAGAACCCCTCTCTGATCAATATGGTAGCTGCATGCAAGCCATGCAACAAACCTAAGGCATAAAGCATGGATATTCTCAAGGAAAGTTGTCCATGCATGAGAAAGCGCCCATTAAAGACTATTTCTAATGATAAATTGCTCCAAAGTCCGAATAAGCAGCCTTTATTCAGTAACTAGGCTAATAGTGAGGCTCTCGTAAGGATGGAAGCTGCATGTAGAGAAAAAAGTGACTGTATACTGAGATATGAAGATGCCTTTCTTTGTCCAAGTCACCCATGCAGAGAGGGCGAGTCCTTCTAATACAGAATAGGGCTAGATCCCTGAAGAATGCTGAGGAATACAGTATGATGATAGAAGTAATGTTGAATCTAGATGATCCAACCCTGCTAGTGACTAGGGCAGATAGATTTCATTGCCAAAATACACTTTGATGGTTGAGTGGTGTTCCCTCAACCCTAAACTGGCCCTTTGATCTCTCCAAGTCGTCTTCTCAAATCAATAATCAATAAGCATACCTTAATCATTCACTTTACCTTTCTTTTATTACTATGACATGGCCTTACCTAAATTTTGCATGACTAGGTTGCTTTCTCTTCTAATTTCCAATTGACTTGCATGCATTGATTTTTGTGTGCCTAGAATCTCAATATAGGTGTTTCAGTGCATGCAACATGAAATATGGACCGCATGTAATGCATGCAGCTGGCCCCTAGTTCCTGTGGCCCTCATTTACCTACTGATGATCTAATAACCATGATTAAGATATTATTTGATATAAATGGAATCAATCCTCAGTCAATCCCCTGAATGTCAGTACCTACTTGAACCTATGGGAATTAGATAAGTTAGCGGGATGGTCCTCTGTGATTAAGCAGAAGAGGACATTGCATTCCTCCCCGCTCGAAATTGCTTGTCCTCAAGCAACTGTAATGCTAGGTGTTGTAGTACCTTTTCTCCTTCCCAAGTAGCCTCTTCTATAGGTAATTCTTTCCATTGAACCAAGTACTTTCGAATGATTTTGTTCCTTAGTTTTCTTTCTCGAACTTCCAGGATTCGTTCTGGAACCAAAATCAGCTGCCCCTCATCATCAAGGGGGGGTAGTTCTGATGAAGAACAATCTGTTGACCTACTGATTTCTTGAGGTTAGACACATGGAACACGTTATGAATCTTGATTTCTTGTGGTAATTTGATCTCATATGCTACCTCTCCCACTTTCTGTATTGTCTTGTAAGGACCATAAAAGCGAGGCTTAAGTTTCTCTGCTCCTTTATTTTTAAGGGATGATTGTCTGTAACGCTGTAGACGTAAGTATACCAAATCCCCTACCTCAAAAATGCGCTCAAACCTGTGTCTATTTGCATATATCTTTTGTTATTTCTGGGAAACCTATATGTTTTCTTTCAATATCTTGAGAATATATTGATGTTCCTAAATCCACTCCTTGGATTTAGGAGCCTTGTTGTCACCAAATATCAAGTCTGCAAAATATAAGGCATCATAACCGTACAATGCTTTAAAAGCAGTCATACCGATGGTCATATGGTGTGTAGTATTGTAGCAGTGTTCCCCTTGGTGTAGCCATTTAATCCATGTCCTCTGCTGACCTACTACATAGTTCCTCAAGTATCCCTCAATCCACTTGTTAAATATCTTTGTATGTCCGTTGCTCTGAGGATTATAACTCGTGCTCATAGCCAACTCTATCCCAACCAACTTGAAAAGCTCTTGCCATAATGCTCCGGCGAATGTGATGTCTCTATCACTGACAATGGTGTTAGGTAACCTGTGCAACCTAAATACCTCTTTGAAAAACAATTATGCTACTTGTGCGGCTAAATAGTTGGAAGGAATGGAAAATAAATGAGCGAACTTAGTTAACCTGTCAACCACTACGTGCAAACAGTATCTACCCTATACCTTAGGCAATCCTGTAATAAATTCCATTGAAATGCTTTCCCATTTTTGCTCGAGAATAGATAATGGTTGTAGTAGACCTTGTGGATGAGTATGCTCTATCTTATTCTTTTGGCACAAATTGCATTCCCTCACATGCTGCATCACATCATTATTGGGGCCCTTCCATGAGAACCTCTCTCTAATCTACCTGTAAGTATTAAGAAACACTTGGTGTCCTGCTAAAGGTGAGTTATGAGAAGCTTGAAGAATATATTTCTTAAGTGTAGACTCGATGACTAAGTAGATATTTTTCTTATAGTAGATAATGTCATCTATTAATCTATATCTGTAATCTTGAATCTTTCCATCCAATATTTTGCAAGCAAACTTATCTTTGGATTATTCGACCAGAAGATGAGATCTCTAATCGGAGGAAATTCTCATAAGAGATAAAGTGGCTGGTCGTCTAGAAAGTGCATCTGCTACCACATTTTTTTTCCCCTTTATGTATTCAATTTCGAAGTCATAAGCTTGAATCTTACTCACGCTTTTATATTTCCTCTCATTCAATTCTTTATGTTCCAATAAGTACTTTAAGTTGTTGTAATCTGTCTTAATCTTGAATCTGCCACCCACTAATTATTGTCTGAACTTGGTCAGCGCATGGATAATGGCTAACATTTCCTTGTCATATATTGAATAGTGGCACTCATAGTCCTTGAGTTTTTTTCTCTCGAATGCAATAGGGTGATTATTCTGCATCAATACTGCTCCAATACCTTCTCCTGAAGCATCACATTCTAATACGAATGGCTATGTAAAATATGGTAGTGCTAGTATAGGGCATGAACTCATTACCTTTATCATTTTCTCAAATGTTTGTTGCGCTGCCTCTAACCAATTGAATGCCCCTTTCTTAGTAAGATCTGTGAGTGGTGATGTCATCTGTGAGAAACCGTTGACTTACCTCCTGTAGTAGGTGCAAAGGCCTAAAAATCCTTTCAACTCTGTCATACTTTTAGGTGTAGGACAATCGGGTATGGCTCTAATATTTTCCAAGTGTACCTGCACCCCATTTTCTCCTATCATGTGTCCCAAATATAACATATCTTGCATACTGAACTCACACTTGGACAACTTTGCATATAGTGACTGTTCTTGTAGAATTACAAGTACTTCATCCAAGTGCTTCAAGTGATCTTCCCAAGTATTACTGTAAATCAATATATAATCAAAGAATACAAGAAGATACTTAGGTAACTGAGCCTTGAAGGTGTGATTCATACATGATTGGAAAGTAGCAGGTGCATTAGTGAGCCCAAATGACATCACCAAAAACTCATAATGTCCGTAGTGGCAACGAAAAGCGGTCTTTGGAACATCTTGTTCCTTAACCCGTATCTGATGGTACCCTGATCGGAGGTCAATTTTGGAGAAGTATTTCCCCCCTGCAGTTCATCCATCAATTCATCGATCCTTGGGATTGGATAACTGTTTTTAATTTTTTTCTTGTTAAGCATCCTGTAATCAATGCACATGTGTAAGGTCCCATCCTTCTTTTTTACTAATACCACTCATGATGCAAATGGACTGGAGCTAGGTTTTATGTAACTCAATTTCAGCAACTCCTTGATCATGTTTTCAATTCCATCTTTATATATTTTGGGGTTTCGGTAAGGGTTATTTATGACTGCTTGAATCCCCTCCTTTAACTCAATAATGTGCTCAAATCCCCGATCTGGAGGCTTACCTGATGGAAGATCCCCAAATACTTTTTCATGCTTCTGTAATAGTGCCTGTATGTATGTTAGATGTTGTGTGGCTCTATCTGGTGGCTTCCTGAAAGTAACCAAGCACTATGCTACCCACTCTATGTCTCCCTGTAGGAGCACGGCCTCCATCCTGCGTGATGATATTGCTCTAGGAGGGTAGGTATTCATACCTCTCAAAACCACTCTCTTTCCTTCTATTCCCTAAAATTCCATGTCCATGGTAGGGTAGTTCATAGAATACTTTCTAATCGAATAAAGCCACTGAACTCCCATCACCACATTTGTGTCTGGTACATCAAACACATAAAATGTCTCTATCAATGTATAGTTCCCTAGAGTCACGTTCAATTTTGGAATCCACTGAGTGCACTCCATGGTGTGGTTTCTTGCTGCGGATACTGTAAATCCATCAAATATCTGAGTCTGGATACCTTTCCTTTTTACCCATACAACATCAATAAAGTTGTGGGATGCCCCCCCATCTATCAACACTCCAACCTTGTTTCCCTGTATGACACCTCTTATCCGAAGAGTGTGGAATCTAGGAACTCTGGATAGTGTAGCAATGAAACCTCCCTATGTGCCCTGAGGAGATTGCTTCTCCTTTGCTATGTTAAGTGCCTCTCCATGTTCCTAGTCCTGATCATCCTCATCCTCTCCACTGTCGGAGTATACCTCTATGTAGTGAGCCTTTCCCTTTCCTGAACACATGTGACCTAGTATCCATGGATCCTGACAACTGAAACACAATTTCTTTCTTCTAAGGTCCTGGCGGGTATCATTATCCATCCACTCTTTCTTGGGACATTCTTTTTGGAAGGGTCTCCTCTCCTTATCTTTTATAAGAAAATTGGTTTTGGGAGGAAACTTATTTTTTGGAACGAAATCCTGTAAATCTCTGGTATGACTGATGGCATCAGATAGGGTGGTGGGTCTATAAGCCTTAACCCATCCATGTAAGGGTTCAGTGAGAGCCTCAGTGAACAACATAATTAACCCGCTCTATGAAATATCTTTCACCATGGATACTACCCCTTGGAACTTAGATATGAATGATTCTAGACTACCTGTCTGCTTGAGTTGTGCTAGCTACCTGAAATGTACCTTAGTGTATTTCCTGTTAAAGCGCTCGATGAGCCTTTATGTAAAATTTGTATAAGAGGTGAGGGTATTGTGACCCAATGTCACTAGCCCATGGTACCACCACTCATGGGCTTCCCCATCCAAATTCAAAGTATCCAACTTAATGGCATTTGTCTCCGTCATGGGGTTGAGTTGGAAGTAAGTGTCCAACTTCTGTACCCAATTTCATGCTAGGCCATTCTGGGTCCCATCAAGGGTAGGAATAGTCATCTTTCCCACTGTGCGTTGTAATTCATAGTTCTGGTTGAAAGACCCATTATAAGCTCTCGGTTTGCTCTTACTCTTAAAATGACAAAAATATGTAAAAGTCATGGCTGACTGGAAGTCATCTCCCAATGCTATGTACTCCCGTAAATATGCCCCCATTGGTTCTTCTGGCTCTACATGTACTATCAATACTTCTATCTGGATATCCAAGAACTATGGCATGGTAGGTCTAGAGGACCTATTGTATATATGAGGGTGACTCTGCATATTAGTATGTAAATGATCTCCACTACTACTTGTGGATACCCGATCACTATTGGGGAACATAGGACTATGTGGGGTGGGCCTTGATTTATCTACCAATTTGTTGATGGCAGTCAACATTTCGTTATGTCCCAAGGTGAGTTCCTTCAAAGCAGAAAGGAGACTTGTGAAATCCATTTTATCATCATCTGCCATTGTTTCTTTACCTTTACCTTTCCCAAACTGAGTCTTTGTGTCTTCCAGTTCTATATCCTCTAACTCCTCTTCTTCCCTTCTTCCAATGTTCCTGAATTTCTACCTTCTATAAGTAATATTGTGTGGGTCCTCTGTATTCATTTATTGTTCACAATTGCATGCTCCCACAACTGGTGAGAAACATGCTTTGATACCATTGTAATATTCCAACTAATACTTAAAGAAAATATGAATGCATGTACTGAACTATGCTTGCATGAACATGCATGGGTTTCCAAAACCCTAAATAATCCAAATATTTAGATATGCTATAAAATAGGGATAGAAAAGATGCATGTATGTACCAATAGCTGGAGTGGTGGATGTATATCAATATGAAACCATCATGCAAGATATGTGCCAAAGATCGGGCAAGATATGAAGTGATCTTCCTCCAACAATACACCCTTATAATAAATGTGCCTCCTTTAGTCTTCTGAATGAGTAATGAGTGATCTTGATGTGTGAGATAGATTCCAGAAGGTGTGCACTAGGGTTAGAACCCCTCTCTGATCAATATGGTATCTGCATGCAATCCATGCAACAACCCTAAGGCATACAACGTGGAGATCCTCAAGAAAAGTCACCCATGCATGAGAAGGCATCCCTCAAAGACTGTTTCTGATGATAACTTGATCCAAAGTCCGAATAAGCAGCCTGTATTCAGTAACTAGGCTAATAGTAAGGCTCTCGAAAGGATGGAATTTGCATGCAGACAAAAAAGTGAGTGTATACTAATATATGAAGATGCCTTGCTTTGTCCAAGTCGCCCATGTAGAGAGGGCAAGTTCTTCTAATCCAGAATAGGTCTAGATCCCTGAATATTTATGAAGAATACTGCATGATGATAGTAGTAATGTTGCATCTGGATGATCCAACCTTGGTAGTGACTGCATAGGATAAAAGACTACCAAAATGCCCCGCTTTTCCGACGATTTTGGGATAAAAATTGGTCAAAATTCTTGCTGGAAATTGCTATTTTTGCATTTTTGTAATTTCAGAGATTGGGATTGATTGTTCTAGACTAATTGCCCAATTTTAAAACTACCCAGATTGCTCAAATTGCGATCTGAGCACTCCAAATTGTGATTTTGGTAAGAATTGCTCTGCCAGATTCCAACGAATTGGGGTGTTTTAGTTAGCCCTTATACAACTCCGGTAGTGACTAAGGAAGATAGATTTCACTGCCTAAATACACTTTGATAGTTTAGTGGTGTGCCCTCAACCCTAAACTGGATCTCTGAGCTCTCCAAGTCGACTTCTCAAATCAATAATCAATAAGCAGGCCTTAATCATTCTCTTTACCTTTCTTTTATAAATTTGACATGGCCTGACCTAACTTTTGCATGACTAGGTCGCTTTTCTCTTCTAATTTCCAGTTGACTTGCATGCATTTCTTTTTGTGTGCTTGAAAGCTCAGTAAAGGTGTTTCAGTGCATGCAACATGAAATATGGCCCGCATGCAGGTGGCCCCTAGTTCCTATGGCCCTCATTTACCTACATATGATCTAATAACCATGATTACTATATTCTTATGGTATAAATGGCATCAATCCTCAGTCAATCCCCTGAGCATTAGTACCCGCTCGAACTTGGGAATTAGATAGGTTAGCAGGATGGTCCTCTGTGCTTAAGAAGAAGAGTACATTGCAAACCCTTTCCACTAGTGTGCCTCTCCTACGATATATCCATGTCTTGGATGAGTGGGTGAAAAAATGAGGAAGATATCCTCTTATTTATACTATTCTTAAATCACTTGCTGGGCCAACCTAACATTGTTCAATATCCTGGCAGGGCCAACCTAAAATTCTAGCTAGGATAAATTTACAAATCCTTTCATATCTCCTCATTCCTATGGAGTTAGAGGGAGTTCCATATACCATTGGAAAGGTATCAGAATAATATTTTCAACCATGTAACATATACTCCCATTTAATCTAGGTATATAGAGTAAAAATTCCTTCAAATATAGGGTATCCAAATTGAGCATAAAAAATCCAAAACCAATATTTCCAACAATCTCCATCTTACAATATTTATCTTGAAAATTTGTAGTCTCCCCTTCCCTTTGACATCAATGACAACAATAATTCCAATAATCTCCCCCTTTGTTGTTGATGGCAACCTTTAGACAATTCTACAAAAAAACCTATAGATACTCCCCTTGTTTTTAACTCATCTTTTGCGTGCAATTCTCCCCCTTTGACATCATTGGAAAAGGGTTGTTCCCCATCAACTTGTGATTTTATTCAATATTTTTCCTTCATTGAGTATGTATACATTGCTTGAGGTTCTGTTTTCACATGCCACTAATATTCTTGATCCTTCTTTCCTTATCTCACACCCTTTAGAATCAATTGTCAGGTTATAACCTTGATCACACATTTGGGAACACTTAGAGTATTTTTCTTTATCCCCTCAACATACAATACATTTGGTGTTTTATAAGTTCCTTTATCAAGACTAACAATACCTTTTCCAACTATCTTTGTTTAAGCATTATCTCCAAAAGTAACAATGTCTCCTTTTTCTACCTTTAAGGTGAGAAACTTGGTCTTATATCCTATCATGTGCCTTGAACATCCACTATCAATATGCCATTGGTTCCCTTTTTCTTGATCATAGAGCTCAAATCCACATTCTTCATTCTACTGTTCTTTTCTGTAGCTTGTCTCTTCTGGATCTTCTTGCTTTTGCTTCCTTTTCCAAACCTTTGAGTATTCTTCTCTTTGGCAATGACATCTTCTTCCATTCTTTGCTTAGGAGAAGTTGCTATGTTGCTTCTACAATAACGTGCTATGTTCCCATAGTTATTGCACGTATATCATTCAATATCAAGTAGGGGAGAAAATGAATTGTAATTCTGTCAGCAAACCCATAAGAACTTCTAGTTTTGTTGCTAACATAATCATCCTTTGAATTCTGATAAGGATCTCTAATTATGCTTCTCACATTATCACTTCTTACATATTCTCTACAATCCATTGCTTTGTAACCAAAATTATTTCAAGAGAAGTAATAGCCAAAGAATACATTTTGGTACTTGGGTGTGAAAGATATTCTTGGTGGAATTGCTCTTCTGAACTCATCAATTTGCTGTTGGTCATCATTTCCTTTTCTGCTACTTTCATTGTTGATGGATCCTTTGAGAACTTTAGCATAGCTTTTAGGCTTTTCTTCATCTTCCTTGCTTGCATCTACTTCAGGGGTCTTCTGATTCTGATGATAGCCAAGACCTATTTTGAGGATTTCATTCAAATTTTTAGTGCTCTTCAAACTTCTTTGTAACTTTGCATTTTACTCTTCCACTTCATTTCTTAATGAGACAACTCCAGATTATAGCTTCTCGTAGATTTCTTCCTTTTCCTTGAGCTGAATTTTCACTACTTCTTCCAACCTTTTTGCCTCTTCTAGCTAAGTCTTCAGGATGACAACTATCTTTTCTATTTCATCAAGATCATGATCCTTCCTTTCATATTTTTGCAATTGCTCCTTTTTCTCTATATTCTCTTTCCCCAGTCTCTCTATTTCTGTTTGAAGATAGTCATTACACAACATCAGTGTGAGTGAAGGAGCTGCGTTAGTTAGTTTTGAAACTCGATGTTTCGATCCCTATTATGGGATCATCGTCAAGAGACAATTGAAGCCTAAGTTATTTCTTCTAAGGCACATATGAGTTTTGCTTCAAGATTCACTTTTCCATCAATTTCTTCTTCTTCTTCATCACCAGAATTTGTATCAATTTCTCCATAAATATTTTGTAGCTTGTGCCAAATCTCTTTAGCTGATTTACACTCCATTACCTTGTCAAGCTCAGATTCTGGTAGGCCATGAAAAATGGCATCCATAGCTAATGCATTATTTTCACTAAGCTTATGTCCATATGCATCTATTGGTGGTGTTGTTGGAGCTATATAACATGTTACCATTGATTCCCAAATATCTAACCCACAGGTCATCAAATATGTTTCCATTCCTATGCTCCATATTACATAGTTTGATCTATCAAACAAAGGAGCTTTATACAAGAAGAGATCTTTCTCATTGTTATTCTCTTCTTTATCATCATCACTATCTTCATTTCCCACATATGGACACTTAAGAGTAAGATGTCCTATTTTATAAAAACTAAGACAAAAGGGTAATTTATCTTTGAATTTTCCTATTCCACTTTCTTTCACTTTGTCTTCATCCATCTTGGTTTCAATTTCCATGTATGCTCTTAAGATCTGCCTTCTAGTAGTTAAATTGTTTTTGAAGAAACTTTCTCTAAAACCAATTGTTGGACTTGTGGTTATACTAAGAGGGGTGGTCAATCAGTATAAGCTAATTTTTCTTATTTTAACCATTCATTTACTTTGAAACAATAAATACACATAAACTCAAATCATAGTACATAGAATTTAACATGGAACCCCTTTTGGGAGAAAAACAATTTTTTTTTTAATCTTTATATATTCATGTAGGCACCAACCTATTGTTACAAATTTTGTAGGCACCAACCTGCTGGATACACCAATATCCTCAACCGATAACCAACTCAGCAATATGTAGGCACCAACCTACTGGACCATTCTCCTCAATTGAGTATCAACTCAGTAATATGTAGGCATTGACCTACTATAGACACCAATCTCTTGTTGCCGCTATTGCTGTTGCTCATGTCATTGCCTCTTCTTCTACTTGTACTTCCTTCTATTTTCTAATCCTATGCCAATCTGCACTCTTCCAAAAGACAACACCTCTTTCTACAGTTGCACCATAATATGCTTCAAAATTGCTTCGTACTATACATAAACCCTTCCGTAGATCATATCTCTAAAATTATAGTGAAACAACATCTGAAACTTGTACCATAGGTACTTCAAGATATCTAGTTCATCTCCTCCAAGTTTTACTATTTGAAATGTCCTAGAACAAAAGTTATAGCAAAAATGTCAAATTGACATGTTTAAAGTTTATTTTAGGATCATTCAGAAATCCTAACTTCCCTAGTTCATATCTTCGAAAATATAACGAACCAACATAAGAAAATTGAACCATAGGTACTTAAAGATCTTTACTTCACCTTCTTCAAGGTTGTGAGTGTTTGAAACGTCCTATACAAAAATTTATAGCAAAAGTGCCACACTGACCTATATGAAGTTGATTTTAGGATAATTTAGAAACCCTAAATTCCCGAGGTCACATCTCATAAAATATAGTGAACCAACATCTGAAACTTGAACCATGGGTACTTCAAGATCTCCAAGTCATCTAATCCAAGGTTCAATGTCTGAAACATCATAGAAAAGGATTTATAGCAAAAATTCCATTGAACTAAAATATCCCCTTTTGGAATGATACTCAATATTTGCTCATCCTTTTCTTCAAATGTTGAAACCCTTTCCACCAGTGTGACTCTCCTATGAGATCTCCATGTCTTAGATGAGTGAGTAAACAAACGAGGAAGTTCTCTTATTTATACTATTCTTATATCACTTTCTGGGTCGACCTAACATTGATCAATATCTTGGCAAGGCCGACCTTAAAGTTTGCCTGGACTGAATTTACAAATCCTTTCATATCTCCTTATTCCTATGGAGTTAGAAGGAGTTCCATATACTGTTGGAAAGGTCTCAGAATTATATTTCTAACCATGTAACCTACACTCCCATTTCATGATCTAGGTATCTAGAGTAAAACTTCCTTGAAATATAGGGTATCCAAATTGAGCATAAAAAATCCAAAACCAATATTTCCAATAATATCCATCTTGCCATCTTTACCTTGGACATCTGTAGTCTCCCCTTTCCTTTGACATCAATGGCAACAATAATTCCAATAGTTTTTTTAAAAAAGAGTTGTGATCAAACCAAACAACAACAAAAATTAAAAAAAATTAGGAAATATTTTGGGACTCTCAAAACTTACCTCCTCCCATCAGAGTGTTGGGAGGAAAAGAGACAACACTTTCTCCTAAAAATTTTCTTTCCTCTAGTTTCTTGTGTACAAGAGTGAATTATTACAAATTTATTTAAAAGTAAAATGCATAAAAATTACACATTTAATGAGAAGGATGAACAAGTTTCCTTGCTAAAATAGGGGTGAATCCAAGGAGAGTTGATGACCCAACAACAAATTTGATTATGATTCTTTTTTCTATATGGTCTTGATTTGATTTTATACCCCTAGTGAGAGGAGGAGATGGTTAAGGAAGTTTATTCAATATTTTGACATAAGAAGGGGTATTTGAAGATGCTAGAGGAGACTCTTCCATTGTAAAAAATTTCTAGAACGTCTCTTACTATGGGACCTCTTCTAAAACATAACATCCTCTGGTTCCATAAAATATTTAGATGAATCAATATCGCCTTCAAGTTCTTCTTATTTTCCAACTTCAACATCTTCAATTGATTTCTTAGCCTCCTCATTTTTAGTTTCCAAACATTTAAATATTTAGGAACTTTGAATAATATTGCTTGGTTTAGGAATACGCTTTTAGGATTTTTGAGATTGATATGTCTTAGTTGGAGTGAGATTTCATGTCTTTATTCTTAATTGTCCTGAAAGTGTTCTACTCAAATTCCATGCAGGGATTCAGAGGCTAAGAAGGTTGATTCTCTAGAATATTTGGGCATAATTTAACAAAGTTGCCATACTCATGGAAAGATATGCATTTCAGGAGGATTTGTTCATAATTTAAAAATTGGAGATGACACCATCCATCCATAGTGATTTGTGGAGCCCCGAGAAGGAATTTTTCCAAATTCACTTCCACACGAATATGAGCTCAAGAAAGCAAGTTTTATTTCGGTTCTTCATAATCAATGTATCAACCAAGGTTGTTCCTAATAGCTCTAAGAGAGCTATCATTCCAAAAAATTACTAGAATATGGGGAAGCCTTATCCACACTCAGGTGGCTATAATCTCCTCTTCCATATTGAAGTCAAGAGACCAAGTAGCTAAAACATCCCTCAAGAACCCATGAAATGAGGTCCAAAGTGAAAAATAAGGTCATGATATTATTTTCAAGTGAATATGAAAATAAATAAACCACTCCCACAAGAAAATGAATTGACCTAACCTTCAACCTTGGAGATCCAATGCTTTGCTACCTATTGGGCCATGGAATTGACATATTTTGCTATCCCTTTCCCTCACTTTTAGATCCACATACCAATGAACCTACATTTAATCCTTTTTATGCATATTTGCAAGATTTTGGTTTAAAGTGGTTTCCATTAAATTTCTCAGTGTTTCAATGATTTTTTATTAACATTTGGAAGAATTGGCATATTTTGTGCTCGCTTATGAATAATGACTTAATTCGATAACTATTTTAGATCCATGTTTTGCAGATGCGGAAGTCGACCACCAACTATGAAGTCACCTTGGAAAACATTTCAAAGAGAAACTATGGGTTTATTTGTAAATGATGAATTATTGTAAAACCCGTTTGCATAAATTCATTATTCTCAGCATGATTCTCATTTTCCAAATTATGATCTTAAATTAAAGGTGACAAATTGAGGTAGATATGAGTGCATATTTGGCTTATCCACAAACATTTGAAGATTTCCATCAAATATATGATGGATATAAGAAGCCAAGAGCTATTAGGAGACATTTGAGATGAGTTTTGACTATTTTATTATAACCTCCATTCCCAAATTCGAATTTGACCTCAAAGGTTTCCTAAATAGCATGGGAGTTAGCAAATCTTGGAATTAGCTTTGAATTAGTTTTGAGATCCAAATTATTAGCAACTTGTTGAGGATATTTTGGACATTCATTTATGATTTGTTATGAAGAACTCATGTAGAAATAAGAGCTCCTTCTCCATTCCAAGGGGAACACTCTTAGAGAAATTATCCAATTCAGGATGGAATAGATTATCTTTCTCAAGATCTTGTGTTGATGTAGATTGTAGTTTTCTTATTTTTAGGTAGTGTAATTTATTTTATTTTATGATGTTATAGATCTTATCTTGCTACTCTCTTCTCGAGAGAAAGAACTCGATCCATGAAATGAGAGCATTATGCAAGATAATATTCTTTTGTTTATATTGTGTGTTCTAATTTATTTTCATAAGTACGATTTGTTTATGCAAGTGTGATTTAATGGTGTGCATTTCTTTATTTCTACCATTTGATTTTATGCACAGTCTTTTACTTTTGCAAGATAAGTTAGTTTATTTTACTGCCAACAATAGATTAATTCTTTAATTTTGCAAATGTGGTGTGTTGCACATAGATCTTCCACAAAGATTGAGTAATCAAACCTATATCAAACCTAGGTAAATCAGAGTTGGTTTCTCAATTTCATGGTTAAGTAATCTGTTCTATTTTATTTTTAATGTTTACACTACTATATACTTTCATAACCAATCAATAGCATAGACTTAAATTCATCTCTACATGGAAGCATACGGACTGCATTGAGTTGATGTGACTGATCATTGCATTTGATGAAATTCAGAAATTTATGTTGGATTCAATTAAATGGGTTAAGGAATGGTATTGAGAAGGTGTGACTAAGTGTGAGTAGTTAGACTAAATTTGCTAGAATACGTTTTCCTTTATTACAGTTAGTCTTTCAAAAATCAATGTTAGATTAATCTTTCATACCTGCATAGACATTGCAGACAACCTTTAAATGAAAAGACTTAACCTGGTTGATAATTAATGGTTTGATGGAATTGATACTCTGAAAGGAAAATCGATTTCACCAACACTACCCATGACTCCATAGCTCGTGGACTCGGCCACAAGCTCGTGGACTTGGCCACAACCTAGTAAATTTTCTAACCAAAGTGTAATAATACAAGAAGAGGGATTTTTGTTAAGGATTTAGTGAAGCAATTCCAACTAAGGAATGGCCTCCAACCACTTAATAAATATTCTCTAAATTAGATTGGTCCTTTTAGCAAGATTTAGAGAGTTGGAAAGCTTTTAAAATTTAGTGGCATCATAGTCATAGAATGACATTCATTGTACATAGAGCTAACCCACATCAGGCATAAATGACACTGATTCTAGGGATGAAATCAACTAGATCAATCCCTAGAAAGGATATATCTGGAGAATCCATTGATTATGAGTGCGAACATAGGTAGATCAAAGCCCTGGCATGAACATATTTGGGGTAATACACTAAATATAGGTGTGCACATAACCGATCAGGCTTGAATTGGATGTGTTGAAGAATGTAACTTCGGAAGATATTCTTATTTGTATTATTTTTGTCATTTGTATCATTTGTATTGTGCACCCTACATGGATTATTATTGATGTAATTGATTATGTAAAAGTGATTGAAAGAGTCAATGCAAACCCTAACTATTAGGTCGTCCTGGAAAGATCTAGAAAAAATATTTTATTGTTAAGTGTACAGGTCGGCCCAGTTAGGTGAGTCAAGTCGAACTAATTAGTAAAAAGGTCAAGTGTTTTGTTTAGTATAAATAGGAGACTCTCCATCCTCATTTGCACACTTCACTCACTCATCTAATTCGCATCAGTAGAGAGAGAGAGTTGTTCAAAGTAGATACTTGTGAAGTCTTCTTGTTTTGGGTCTTTGCTTGAGGGATACTATTGTACATTCTGCAAAATCTATATAGAAGAAGTTTGCTGGGTTTTTCTGCCCCGAGAGGTTTTTCCCAAGATAAATTTGTTGTCTACTATTGTTCATGTTGTGCTTGTTTATCTTTCACTGATCCATATTTTTATTGCACTTAAAAATCTAACATGGTATCAATGCTAGCCTGAAAGAGAACATTGTGCAACTGCTGCAATTGCAAAACTAGGGTTTCCATTTTCGAAAACTAGTCATCTAGGAATTTTCACTACAAATCACTTTTGGCGAAGGTTCAGGATCTAAAACTCAGACATGCAGAATATGAAATGCTTATGTACCTTTTGTACGAGTTTCATCCCTATATTCAATGTACTTTAGGAGATATGATCCATCCAAATCAGGGTTCCAGCCTCCTCTAGAATTCAGTTTTAAACAAGTGACCTAGGGAGAAATGCTATATATCGGGCTAGGAAGATCCAAATAAAATTTCGTCAGATGTTCCTAAAATGGAACGGACTATATTTTCTCTGGTGCGAGTTTCAGAACCCAAATTTGAAATAGTGACACATGGAAGTCCGTACAAGTTAGCTATACTAAAACAATAAATAAATAGGCCACCTTGGGAAACTTAGCATAAGTTCCACTTGGTGAATCCAATCCTGCTCTAACCTATGGGGTTGGATAGAGGACAAATGAGACTGTCTCAAAATTAATTTTCAGACCTTTATGAGCATAAATTTCTTATATACATCAGAATTAAGACCAGACAAATATGCAGTATAAATTGAAGAAACTAGGGCATCAAATATTTTATAGTTCTGTCCAAAGGGAAAAGGATTACATTGCTCCGCTCACCTTGGGGAGGTGCATATTTACCTCAAATTAGTTTTTCAATATTCTGAAATTGAAAAATTGGGGTTTCTCTAACAAACCCTAGGACCTCCTACAACTAGATCTTAGAAGCCAACCTTTGATTGGAACATCTCATTGGGTAAGTTATACTCTATCTATTTCCATTTGAGGTTCTCATTATCAAGTTCATCAAGATGAAAAATCATACCAAGCTTGAATATAAGCTTGAAGGGGTTGAGAACTTCCGAGCATGGAAGTATAGGGTGATTCTCATCCTACAAGAACATGAATTGGACAAGTATGTCACCGAAGTAGTTGCGGAGCCAGAGGGAGATGAGGAGAAGGAAAAGCACAAGAAGAACCTAATAAAATCTAATAGGATCATAGATGATTCCATAAAGGATCTGTTGATCCCACACATCTCTTCTCTAAAGACTCTGAAAGATATTTTTGATGCATTGAAGGGACTATTTGAATGGACCAACATTAATAGGAAGATGACCTTCAGGACTCAACTCGAGGTTTTGAAGTTACAAATCAATGAAAGTATCCAGTCTTACTTCACAAGGGTCTCCAACATCAGAGATTAGTTAGGTGCCATTGGAGATGAAGTTGAAAATGAAGAATTAGTGATGACTACCCCTAAATGGTCTTCCAAGATCATGGGAGTCATATATTTCTAGGAATTGTCCCAAGATGAAAGGAAAGAAGAAAATACATCATGCTCATGCTGCAGAGGATGATGAACCAACTAGGGAGAAAGCTAAAGAGGATTTCTCGAGTGATGAGGATCATGTATTTTTATCCTGATGGATTCAAACCAGGAAGATGGAAGAACCTCTTATCCATTTTAGCATCGGATAAGAAGGGTTGCAGTTATGGTTGGTGCTGAAGAAGGAAAACATAGATACAACACTAGTACACAGTTCCATGTGATCTATGGTATAGAAGACTTGTTCAACATTGTTGATCATAAGCAAGAAAGGCACAGGTCCTCAGTTACATATGATGGAGTAGAGCACACTGACTAGGATCAAGAGGGATCCTACTAAACAAACAAATATAAGTATTTGAATTGTCATTTTCTGTATATCTAATTACTCAAATGATATTGTTCATTTGTGTACATATTTATATTCCTAGATTTAGGAAGTGTATTATGCATGTTAGAGTGATTGCATTGATGAACAATATACTACTAATATGCATGTGATGGGTAAGTGGCCTATGGTGTTGTACAACATCCCATTCCTACTTATCTAGAATGAAACCTCTTTGTTGACATGTTGGGAGTAGTGAACACTCTTAATAATGTTCTGGTAGAGATGGAAGACATCTAGAAAGTTACCATATGAATACGGGATATGGATGGATGTTGTATTGAAGCATTGGCTAAGATAGTTGCATGACTATGTGACCTATGTCTTTATGGATACGAATTTGTTCTGGAAATTATGAAATGTTTCTAATAATGCAATTGAATTTGACTTGTAGGAAAGATCATGTACCATCACCTACAAGAGAATAATGATGAGACTTGTTCTGAAGAACAAGTGACGTCGGTTCAACTATAACATTGAAGAGAATTTAAGAAATCAAGAATACTACAGAAGTACAAAGAGAGGGTTCTCTCAGAAAGAGGGAGTCGACTATGACGAGATGTTGCTCTAGTGGCTAGACACACTTCCTCAATGATGGATATTACACTAAATAGATGGTGTAATCAAAGTAGAAGTGTATATTGAGCAACCTCCAGGATTCAGGACTCTCTATAGAGAACCACATGTGCATAGATGGAAGAAGGCTTTGTATGGGCTTAGAAGGCACCCATGGGATATCATTATGAGATTGAGGATCACTTAGAGTGATGAGATATTAACCATTGCTACAAGGTTGAAGATGAGAATATCATAGATGGGTGCAAGAGAGAACTTGCAACAAAGTTCAAGATCTCAGTATCTAGTGACCTAGAAAGATGGCATAGATGGATACACAGAATATCGTCAGACGATAAGGCTACCAGTTACTCTAGCACAAAATGTACCGATGTAGAGAGTACAAGATGCAGAGGGAGGATAGTGCTCGGTTCCAGAGGGAGCAAGAAAGCTCTGCTTCAGAGGTAGTGACTACAACACATATTGAGAGCCATTATCATTTAGCCTCTATCCGTGGAAAAGGTTGTTTTCCCTAGTATCTCAGGGATATGCTTAGAGTGATACCAGATATCTCCCCTCACGAAGAGGAAATATATGGGGTGTAGTTTGAGACAGGTATCTAGAACATGATATAGAAAGATAGATGGATTTTTGACAAGTTTGGGCTTTACCAAGAGTAATGCAGATTCCAACCTTTACTACAAGGTTGAAGAGGGAAATCCTGTGATTCTACTGTTGTATGTAGATGACTTGTTTTTGACAGGTGAAGAGAAGCTCATAATAGAAACAAAGAAGAAGCTTGCTGCTAAGTTTGAGATGAAAGACCTGGGTATGATGCATTTAGGTATTGAACTTTGGTAGAATCCAGAGGAAATTTTCTTTGGTCAAGGAAATTTTGCAGTAGAGATCCTGAAGAGATTAGGGATGATGGATAGTAAGGCCATGGCCACACCTATGGAATCGAATATGAAGTTGTTGAGTGATACTTCTTCAGAACTGGCGGATTCCACCATGTATAGACAAATGATTGGTTCGTTGATGTATTTGATGAACAAGAGGCCATAATTATGCTTTGCGAGTGAACACTCTGAGTCAGTATATGGTAGGTCCAAGACGCGTTCACTTGGTTGCGGCAACCATGTGCTAAGGTACCTGAAGGGTACGATTGATTATGGCCTTAGGTATGCATCGGATCAGAAGATTAACCTACAAGTTTATGTGGATGCGGATTGGGTTGGGAGTGTCACAGATAGAAAGAGTACATCAGGATGTTGCTCAGTTTGGGATCAGGTATGATATCATGGTTTAGTAGGAAGTAGATGAGTGTGGCACTCAGTACAGTCGAGGCCAAGTATATGGAAACTTGTTTGGAAATCTACGAGGAAGTATGGCTTCAAGGGTTGCTATCAAGACTGTTTGATCTCGAGATGGATGGGACTTGTATCTTTTGTGACAACCATATTTGTGTGAATTTTTCATCACAAGTCGAAGCACATCGAGATTAGGTATCACTATGATTGGGTATGGTGCAGGAGGGAGCAGTGAGGCTCCAATATATAGCAACAAAGGAGCATATAGTCAATATGTTGACCAATCCTCTGTCAAGATTGAAGTTCAAGTACTTCAGGGACAAGCTTGGAGTGGTCCAGATCAAGAGGGAGTGATGAGATCGGATGAGGTAGCAAGTACTCACGGGTCATGTGACATAATTGAGTCTCCTGGGCTACAAGAGGATTTGGACGAGCGGTGAGGTAATGCAGGTGGTTGCAGTATGAAACGTAATGGATGCTCCTAGGCTGGACCCACTGGATGGCTTGATCGGTCCATGGATGAGGACAGTTGCATCTGGTATGAAAGAGGACCAGCTCTGCGTAAAATCCTAGATTTGATCTATGTCACATCCAGTATGAAAAAGGACAAGCACTGTGGTGGAAAATCCTAGACTTGGTCTTGGTCACATCCAGTATGAAAAAGGACTAGGATTGTGGTGGAAAATCCTAGACTTGGTCTAGGTCACGTCCAATATGAAAAAGGACTGGCACTGTGGTGAAAATCCCAAAACGATGTAATGTGTGCTCCTGGACTGCTTAGTGTAGCAGCAGGTGATCATTCGCAGGTACTGTAATGATGCAATGTGTGATCCAAGACTGCTTATTGTAGAAGCGAGTGATCATTCACAGGTAGGAAGTCCTAGACTCTATCTAGGTCACATCCAGCATGAAAGAGGGTTGGATCTATGTGGAAAATTCCTAGACTCCATCTAGGTCACATCTAGCATGAAAGAGGGTTGGCTCTGTGTGGAAAAGTCCTAGACTCCATCCAGGTCACATCTAACATGAAAGAGGGTTGGCTCTATGTGTAAAAGTCCTAGACTCCGTCTAGGTCACAACCAACATGAAAGAGGGTTGTCTCTGCATGGTAAATTCCTTGACTCCGTCTAGGTCACATCTAGCATGAAAGAGGGATGGATATGTGCATGAAATTTCTAGACATGGTCTAGGTCACATCCATCATGAAAAAGGGCTGGCTCTGTGGAACTTCTTATGACATATAGATTTGGGAGATGTAGATGTCAATAGTTAGTGTACACGAAGTGATGCAGTTGGAAGACGACGGTGACGATGACTGAAGAATACCTTCCTTATTAAGAGGGAGTATTGAAGAATGTAACTTCAGAAAATATTCTTATTTGTATTATTTGTGTCATTTGTATCATTTCTATTGTACACCCTATGCGGATTATTATTGATGTAATTGATTATGTAAAAGTCATTGAAAGAGTCAATGTAAACCCTAAGTGTTAGGTCGGCCTAGAAAGATCTAGAAAATAATATTTTATTGTTAAGTGTACAGGCTGACCCAGGTAGGTGAGTCAAGCCAACCTAATTAGTAAAAATGTCAAGTGTTTTTTTTTAGTATAAATAGGAGGCTCTCCCTCCTCATTTGCACACTTCACTCACTCATCTAATTCACATGAGTAGAGAGAGTTGTTCAGAGTAACTGCTTGTGAAGTCTTCTTTTTTTGGGTCTTTGAAAGAGGGATACTATTGTACATTCTGCAAAATTTATATAGAAGAAGTTTGCTGGGTTTTTTTGCCCCGAGAGGGTTTTCCAAGGATAAATTTGTTGTCTACTATTGTTCATGTTGTGCTTGTTTATCTTTCACTAATCCATATTGTTATTGCACTTAAAAATCTAATAGGATGGATTTCCATTCATCCAAGCAATGTGGTGGCTAGGTAAACCCTAGCCGTGAGATGTATATTCTTGATGAATTCTTCATGACACAATAATTTTATAGGAAACATTGCAATGAATTAGTTGAAATATTTCAAAACCATTAGGATTTTTTTTTTGAATTAATGTGAAAAAAGAGGATTTAACTCCTAATTTTATCTTCATCTAGGAGTGTTCCAAGAGTCTCCACAAATCCATTTTTATGATTGGGCATGCCTCTTTGTAAAAGTGTGTAAAAAACCCATCTAGTCCCAAGGCCTTATATGGCTCCATAGACCACAATGATTTCACCATTTCTTTCTCACTTATTTCCTTTAGCAAGATATTATTTCATGTTAATATTTGGTTGAGCTTTGATCTTTAATTCTTTTATATGTAAAAACTTGAAACAATGAGACAATTCAATCACATGAAAATCATACAACCATAACACAAGATATACCATGGGGAAAATCCTAAAACAGTGAGAACAAAAACCCCAACAACTCTTCTCGGCATAGTATAATGGATAGCAAAGAATGTCTTTCTTTTACAACATAGCAGATTGCTTTTGGAAGATAAGAGATCACCAAACACTCTTGGTGAAGATACACAAGCAATAAAGAAGAGAGATCAATCATATGTGGTTTCCAATGTGACCAACACATCAATATATATCAAAAATCACTACCATGAAGGATAAGCCTCCAATGCAAACCATAGCGAGTTATCTTCTTGAATAGTTGTAGTGTACTTCTAGTTTCTTCAATCATGCACCATGCCTTTCTTCCTTAACTTCAAATCATTCTTAATTGAATTTGGAGTGAACTCTCCTCATAACTAATGTTAGACAACTTAGTTAAAAAGCTAACATAAGTGTCATCATGCAATAGGAGCAACTTTAGTGTTGTAACTTAAGTGTCATATTTTAACTTTTAGTTTAACTAAAGTGTCGTCATGCAAAACACTTTAGTTAAATTTTCTTAACTGAAAATCATGTTGATTAATTTGACTAAAGTGATCACTAAGTTCTCCTTTAGTTAACCGATTGCATATCTTTAACTGATGCTTTAACTGAAGCATTGCTTGAGGCATACATTGTTACTTAACTGAAACTTTATAACCAAAGCTTTAACAATTCGAGTTCTCTTTAATTAGTTGAAGTGTCTGCATGGGCAATTTCGAATTCTCTTGATCTCTACGCTTTATCTTTTACTACACAGTCAATATGTGCTAACTTTAATTATCTATCACATTACACTATACTAAGAAGAATTATCGGATGTTGTGATCATATTATATTATTCCAGACCAAATGATCATATGCTAAAGTAATTCACTTTAGAGGTGATCAATATCCGAAGGAGACTTAATAACAACTGGTGATCATCGTTAATAATACGTCACACAACAAGTAAATCATGACCTTTATACGGAAGGTCCACCTCTATATGGGAGGTCCATCCCATGGATACTTTTATATGGAAGGTTCACATGAGAATCATGACTTGACACACAAGTCTGGAGCCTTGTCCAACAAGACTTTACAACATCATTAATTTGATCAATTACCTCTATACGGGAGGAATAACCTTTACACGGAAGCAAATCAAAGTGCTCACCACTATACAGGAGGATCAATCTTGCCTGCACAAGATTGGTTTGGAGAATGTATCATGATGCTGTACATTTAACATTTTACTCTTAAGAACTGAGGCTTGGGATGTTTTTGGTAAGAATGTTTCTTTAGGAATCTTGTGTGGGAGGAGGGACCTTAAAATACAACTAATTGAAGTGGAAGTGTGCTACAACAAGGATAACAATAAATTAACTAGTTTTTAGTCCATTTAGAAGGTTAATTTGTAGGATTATTTTTTTTATGTGTTGGGGATTTGTCTACCTATGGAAATGCCTTTTGTTTCAATCTCTCAAACACAACTAAGTACTTCTAGGATTTAAAACTAAGTTCTCTTCCTCTAATATATGGGATTTGGAGAGGGACACACTTGTTTATTTTTCAACAGTGATAAAAGATTATGTTATGATATATTTTACATGTGTTGCTCAACCCATGTTCACCTTCAACAGAAATGCACCTATAATAGATCCTCATTCCTCTTGGTTCATGTACACAATAATGTGGATGCAGGTGAAATAGAAACAAAACTAGAGAGTCACTTTAATGAGGATGAGGAGGTGTAATTATGGATAGAGTTAGAGGACACATGCATGCACACGACATATGTTAATTCCAATTGTAATTATATATTTTTTTCAAATTAGAATTGTTTTCTAATTTGATTTAGTTGTTGAAATTTAGCTCAAGTACATCGAGTGATTCCATTCTTAGATTAGGATGCATATCTTGATATTAGAAGGGTGGTACATTTCATGAAGGTTTATATTCTAATCTAGGGATATTCAATTAGGAGTACAACACAAGCATTTATATTCATTGTGCACTCTATCATAGGTGCCTTGAGTTAATGTGTTGCTTTGTAAAACACCAACCTTCTTATCCTATTAAAGAAGGCATGGTATTATTACTTTGGCAAGGTTATGGTTCACTCCTTGTCGAATCATTCATAGTTGTTTCAAGATAGCGAGTTTGGGATGCTTATCAACACATTTTTTTGTCAGTTGGATTATTGATAGTTTTTTATTTGATATTTTTTTTAAGTAGTTTTTTGGATATTTTTGTTCACTATGATAACTTTTGGTCTTTATACGGGTGGACTTTAGACCTAGCAAAGTACAAGTGATTCCCCCATGCTTTCACTTGGTAGATTGGATTTTCAAGCATTTTCGAGATTTGGGATGTGTTGTACTTACAACCAATTCACTTCTTATTAATTTTTGTTCTCATCATTTCAGGTTCACATTAGTGAATACATACAAGTTTGTTGGCTCATTTGTTGCATAATGATATTTCCAAACTTGGTATTCAACATCCAAGTTTGGTGGTATTTTCAAGAATATCTTCATCGAAACTAATGAGGTTTTAGACCATGAGTATCAAGTTGAAGACTTGGAGATACTAGTTTTGGCACTAATTTTTATTAATTGTCCAATACGATTTTATAGACTTGTAATTGAATTAGGGGGGATTGTTAGCCTTTGGCTCCCTCTAATCATTAAGTCCCTGATCATCTTATTTGTACCATAGGATATAGTTCTTATCATAGGTATCATATACATGGTTATGCTTTGCACTATGATCCTAATCTTCCTATTTATGTATCATTACCCATTATATAATGGTTATCCGATATTGCATTATATATTGTACATTGTTATGTTAATACATTGATCAATATATTTCCTTCTAATTTCTTGTGTTTCAATGAATATCTTCTTATTGCTTATATTTTTTTGTTTATAAATGATTGGGATGATAAATTGACAAAGTTTCATGGTTGGAAAGTCAAATTTGGTCATTCCAAATTGGAAGTCAAAATTGACTCTCCTCCTCAAGCACACAATCTAGAAAAGGTGAGAGGGGGTAGCCATGGTGGATACCCTTTGTTACCTTAAAAAATATGTCGACCTCACTCAATAATGGGGCAATCTAAGGGTTATCCATACATTCTTGAGCCCAACTAATAAAATTATTCGAGATTCCAAAATTTCTCATGATCACATAAAGAAATTAATGTCTAAGTTAGTCAAAGGTGTTTTCCATACTTTTTTTTTTCACTACAACGTTTAAAAATTATATTTAATATGTATATTGCGACCATAGCCTAAAACGACCTAATTACAATTTTTCAAATAATTCTATATCGAATCTAATCTTTTTCTATTGTTTTTCCCTGTGCATCAATATAATTCCAGAATTTTATCCATTTTCCACCTATTTTTGAGCTTAGTATCCTGATATTCCGATTCCGATCTCTGTCCATCTTTGACTGTATCAGCCTCCAAATCTCCTAATTCTTATTTCTAGTTTTTATCGATCTCATACAACAATTATGAAATGGCAATGTCTTGTTCTTCTAAGTATATTAATAATAAGTCTTAATGCTCCAGTTCTTCACTCGTCAATTCTAGCGATCTTTGAATACTTCTATTCACTTCCATCAATGTCTATTGCATCTTTTAAGTCCAACAATAGCACCTATGGTCCTTCTGAACTTCACTGGCGCTGATCTTCTTCCAACAACGATCCACATTCTTCATCCAGCTGCTAAGCTTGCTTCAAGCTAAAATGTGCCTTACGGAAATGTGTGAATACATGTGGGAACTTTATTTGTTACTAAATGTTCCTGATTTAGCTTGCATCCTAGATTTTCCCGTCTGTCCACTGCCTTATTTGATCCATGCAGGATGTGAAAAATTTCATGCTTGGAAAATTGCTGAAGAGTGTTTCGGATCCTTTCAAGGGTCATATTTAGCTTGACATTGCCAAATTGTTTCTTTGTATTCAAACTGTTTATCAAGATATCTGAATCACCAAATATTTGGACTTCAGTGTATTCCTCACTTAGATCCAACTGGCAACCTTTTAAAACAGCAAGCACTTGCTTGATTATTGGAGCAATTGCCTAATCCCCAACTGTAATTGACTTCTTGTTTTCCTCCAGGGGAGAAAATAACCCCCCTAGATCCTACAACTCTAGGGTTTCCTTTAGACGCTCCATAAAAAAAAATAGTGGCTTTATCTTGTGTTTTCCACCATTCCTGAAATTCCATATCCGGTAGTCTAAGTATCCAAGTTGAAGTGGTAACATATATTTTTCCAATATTCTCTCTTTTGTTAAAGGTTGTGTGTCCAATCCAACTTATCTCTAGTGTAGTAAGAGAAGAGTCCAGCTCTTTTTCTTAGTTTCTAATTGCTTCTGAGAGATAAGCCTTTTCTTTAGCAGCCACTTGTTCCGGTGGTTTGCACCTGGTTATTAAAAATTCTACTATTTTGAGCCATCCATAGTTTCCAACAGATGAATTTAGGTAATGAAAGCCATACATTTTTCCATACTTGCTTGTTTGAAAGAGAAGAAGAATAACTATTTTCTAGGAGGAGAAGAGAGTTGTGACAGAGTTCTATATTGGTGAGGGAATTTCCAGATTCTGTAATGAGATAGTCCATGCAGAAATCGCAAAAGGGCACTCCAAGAATAGATGATCTATAATTTCAAAACTTCTGCAGCATAATGAGCATCTATGCGGTCCTATAAATCCACATTTTGTCAGATTTTCTCCTGTCAATATTTTCTTATGCATTTAAAGCCAAATGAAAAAATTGATTTTTGGAAGACCATAGGGACTCCAAACTAGCTTCCAAAGAGAGGGAGTATGCATGGGATTCTGGGTTGTTTGTAATTGTTTGAATCCTTGTGCCGTTGTGTACACTCCCAATTTCCACCATCCCCACTTGTCCTTCGTATGCCTATGCAGATGGGCCAGCCTAGTAAGATTGTGAATGAGTGTTGTCTTATGAAATGACATTTGTTCTAGAACTTCTGGAAAGGCCCATTCCTACCAGTTCCCTTTTTATCCCAATGAGAGATATCCGCCAAAGTTACTAGGCCTTTTTGTGTAAGCCAATCCCGAATTTCTGAGAGTGAATCTACACTTCCAAGCGGGGGATTTCCCATTATTTTGTGTTTCCAAAGTTGAGTTTTTGCCCCATTTCCTAGGATTCAGTATAACTGATTTTGGAAGTGTTCAATGCCTGATCTACATAGGTTCCATATAGATGTGCCTTTGGGTATGTGATCAATATGCAAATTGCTAATAGATCCCCCTTTTACATATTTTTTCTATAATAATTTGCTAACCGGGTGGGTACGATTTGTGAATAGATTCCATATAATTTTCCCACCCAGCGCCATGTTAACTAAGCGGGGATCTCTTACCTGAAGCCCACCTTCCAGCAGAGGTCTTTTAACAATATCCTAGCTGACTATGTGAAATTTGTTTTAATTTCCTTTTCCTCCTTTCCAAAGGAACTCTTTGATTAGGTGGGATATTTTGTCCATTATTGAATTAGGCACCATGAGAATAGAGGAATGGTAGATAGGAAGAGCATAAAGCACTACTTTTATCAGGATAAATTTTCCTGCGTAATTGAGCCATTGACCCCCCAAGCATGAATTTTTTCCTTAATCTTACTTATGACATCATTCCATAGAGATTTTTCGATTGTTCCCAGGGTTAAGGGGAGACCAAGGTATTTGATTTTTTCCCATGTAGGATACCCCGTAAGCCCGAGAAATGGTTATTCTATGAATTGTTTTCCGATCTGCATTCCATCCAAATACTGCACTTTTTCTGTTATTAACTAGCGCTCCCGTTGCCTAGCAATAGTTCTGAATTATCTCTTTGAAGGCCCTAGCAATTTTTAATGATGCTCCTCCCAAAAAAAGGGAATCACCAGTAAATAGAGCACGATTTAGGGATGGAAGGCCTTTAGCCAGTATTATTCTTGGAATATTACTTCATTCTCTTTTGGCCTCCAACTTCCTGCTCTTAGAGTCCGCCATCAGTGTATAAAGAAAAGGGGATAGAGGGCACCCTTGTCGAATTCCCCGCATAGCCTGGAATAAATTTGTAGGTCTTCCATTTATTAGGGGAGAAATCCAAGGCTTGTCAATGCAAGCTTTCACCAGATCTTTAAAATTTTTACTGAACCCAAAGGATGACAAAACTTTGTAGAGAAACAAAATTTTAACTCGATCAAAGGCATTCGCCATGTCGAGTTTTATAAGCATTCCATTTTCTTTTTTGAGCTTGTTGGAGTGCATTGCTTCCTACACTAGAATCACGTTATCTAGGATTTGTCTTCCTTTTATGAACCCTCCCTGATTGGGAGAGATCAACTTGTTGAGCAAAGGTTTGATCCTACTTGCTAGAATTTTAGAAATTATTTTGTAAGAGGCGTTACAGACTGATATAGGTATGTATCTATCAAAGGATCCAGGATTCACATCTTTGGGTATCAGTGCAAGGAAGGTGGAGTTAGTATTACCTCCAATATTAGTTTTTTTATGAAATCCTCTAATCATACATATGAAATCAGATTTAATGGTGTGCTAGCATGCTATGTAAAAATGAATTGTAAAACCATTTGGTCCTGGGGATTTATCCGACTCCATATTCCATATCACATTGACGATCTTTTTTTCTGTAAAAGGTTTCAATAGATTTTGATTTTCAGCAAAAATGGTTAAATTGGGAATATGAGCAAGGAAATCCGACGTTCTCTGCTCGTCATAGTTGCTATCATAGTTGTTAGCCTCCGTGTACAAGGCATGGAAGTGTCTTTTTGCAGCCTTTTAAGTTTTTTTCAAATCCTTTAATAGTTTCTCCTTCTTCTAGAGTGATCTCAATGATATGATGTCGTTATTGTCTGAATTTAGCTTGTCGATGGAAGAATGAAGTATTGTGGTCACCTTCCCGTAACCACAAGCTGCGAGATTTCAGTCTCCAATGTTCTTCTTCTTGGCGAAGTGTTCTGTAAAATTTGGCTTGGATATGTTGTTCCTTCATCAAATACAAGGGAGATATGTCCTATTCTTCCAGCTCCATCTGAAAAGAGGACACCTCCAAGACTGCTTCCTTTCTATGTGCTAAGTTTCCCTTAATCGCTTTCTTGATCCAATTTTTTAGAGCGTTTTTTGTATTCTTAAGTTTCTGCTCCCAAACATAGCTCAAAGATCCCATAATAGGAATGTCCCAGGATTTGGACACTTCTTCTGAAAAAAGTTCCTGCTTGATCCAGAGTGGACTAAACCTAAAGGGGATTGGTCCTAAATATTTCTCTCGTTCAAATGAAGGAGCATTGGTTTATGATCAAAGGCTAAGTTGGGCATTATTTTTGAGAAGATAATTTTATTTTCAAGAAGAATGGAACTCTGGAGTAAAATTCCGTCAAGGCACACTTCGATGTGTTGAGGTCCTGTCCTATTATTCGTCCATGTGTATTTTCCCCTCTTGGGATTTATATCAACCATATCCCAATGCTGAATTAGATCTTCGACCAAGTGAAGCATGGGATCTCTTCCATTGTTTCCCCCTTTTTGCTCCTTTGGGATCATAACTATATTAAATTCCCCCACCAAAATAATATTCATAGGTTTGTAAATCTCCATAAAGTTTGTTAAAGTTTCCCAACAATCTTTTTTCTCTGCATATTGAACATGGACATATAAATTGAATAACGCAATGGTTAGCTTGCTTTGAATGTTGTAGAGTTCTGTATAGTTCCAGTGCTGTGTTGCGAAGGAATTTTATAGTTTGAAGTTCTCTTCATACCACAAAGTCACAATCCCACCAGAGGATCCTCTTGCACTTACTGCCTTTCCTGCGTTCTTCTTCCATTTGGATCTACTTATTGATAGAATATTTTCCTCTTCTATTTTGGTCTCTTGGAGCATAAGGATATCTATTGTATCAATTTTGAGGAGATCTTTAACTGCGTCTAATTTCGAAGGATTCCCTAGTCCTCTGCAATTCCAAGAGACCAGATTCAGTACTTACCGGTTGATGGGGGTGGACCACCTTTAGGGGTCCTGTATCTAGTATTTATGCCATAGGCCATGTCCATGGTTCCCTGGCTTCCTTGCAACTTATGTCTTTCAGCTTCCTCTTCTCTTATTTCTTTGTTAGATTTCCTCCCTGCTTTCTTCGAGGATCTCTCCGAGAAGTATTCCTCTAAGGAGGAAACCACTTCTGTAGGTTTTCTTTTTGTCATTTCAGCATATGAAGGTGAAGAGGTTACCTCTTTCTATGGAGTCGGTAGTTTTTCCTCGCCTTCTTCTTGTAGTTCTCCCTCTTCCTTTTCTTCTGGGGCAGCTTGTTCGTCCAGAATGCTTGGGATTTCAAATTGGTTTTGTGTAGCTTCTACCCTAGGGTGAGCATTTTCCATTTGACCTTTCTCTATTGAAGGCTTCATGGTCCTAATAGTACTTCCTTTCCGTTTTGTCTTGGAGGTAGGTTTTATCATTGCCTGTTTCTGAACTTGTTTCCACTAATCTCCTTGGTATTTTTCTGTTTCTTCCTCTGTTTTTTTTTGTTGTTGCAGTGATGAGAAAAATGGCCATATTCACGACATTGTCTACACTTAAAGGGAATATGTTCGTAATCTAGCTCCTGGATGTGAGACCATTCTATTACGATTAGGCTTATTGCTTCTGGAAGTCCTACTTCGAGATCTACTTCCACACATATCCGCGCACAGGTATATTGGTCTTTTTTCCGCCTTGTCTATATATCATCCCAAAGTATTCCCTATGGCTTCTAATGATTCCAGATTCCAATAGTGTAATGGAAGATGGGGTATCCTGACCCAAACAGAGACCGACGAAGGAATATCCTGGGTGGGGTCAAAATCAGGGGTCCATTTGTTTAAATACAGACCTTGTGGTCCCATGAAATAGGGCCCATTTTGGAAGATAAGATATTGATCCCCTGTGCTTTCGAAAATGAACACAAAGTATCCCTTTCCTACTAGATAACTTTTGATGTCTTCTGCAATAAGGGGTTTCCAGTTCCGCTACACCCATGATTATATGGCTTTTGGGGATGGCCATAAACCTATGAACTAGCCAATAAGGCCCCTCTCTGAAATATTCAAGGCTTTTCTGCAGGGTTGCTCAACCGGAAGAGCCACGGTAGGTATCCCTGCGAGTTTTTTAAACAAATTTTTGTTGTTTCGATGTTGTTGGTCGCTTTCCTTGAGCTTCAATCAATCTCTTGAAAGGATATATATCAAGAGGAGCTGGTGAAGGAAGAGCATATGATCCTCCCCCTAGAGCCATTATCAAATGCCCTAATATGAGATCATCCTCAAACGTAGGTCCTCAACCTCCGAGATTTGATCACTGGTCCGCTACGATGACTTGCTACCTCCCCTGTCGTGATCGCTGCCCTACCTCAGCTCTGCTCGTTCTCTTTTTTTTACATAAAATTAGTGCTACTGGGTAGAAGGATGTTAAAGAATATTTTTCCCCCATAGGTGTTTTCCATACTTACCTTTGTTATCCTACCCTTTTTTTATAATCGAAACGATGATAAATTTACATTAAAACAACTGCTAAAAACAACCAGATTTACAGGTTCATCATTTGATAAAAAGGCAAGTTGGGGTGAGATTTCATGTATTTGTTCTTAATTGTCCTGAAAGTGTTCTACTCAAATTCCATGCAGGGATTCAGAGGCTAAGAAGGTTGATTCTCTAGAATATTTGGGCATAATTTAACAAATTTACCATACTCATGGAAAGATATGCATTTCAGGAGGATTTGTTCATAATTTATAAATTGGAGATGACACCATCCATCCATAGTGATTTGTGGAGCCTCGAGAAGGAATTTTTCCAAATTCACTTCCACACGAATATGAGCTCAAGAAAGCAAGTTTTATTTCGGTTCTTCATAATCAATGTATCAACCAAGGTTGTTCCTAATAGATCTAAGAGATCTATCATTCCAAAAAATTACTAGAATATGGGGAAGCCTAATCCACACTCATGTGACTATAATCTCCTCTTCCATATTGAAGTCAAGAGACCAAGGAGCTAAAACATCCCTCAAGAACCCATGAAATGAGGTCCAAAGTGAAAAATAAGGTCATGATATTATTTGCAAGTGAATATGAAAATAAATAAACCACTCCCACAAGAAAATGAATTGACCTAACCTTCAACCTTGGAGATCCAATGCTTTGCTACCTATTGGGCCATGGAATTGACATATTTTGCTATCCCTTTCCCTCACTTTTAGACCCTTTCCACATACCAATGAACCTACATTTAATCCTTTTTATGCATATTTGCAATATTTTGGTTTAAAGTGGTTTCCATTACATTTCTTAGTGTTTCAATGAGTTTTGATTAACATGTGGAAGAATTAGCATATATTGTGCTTGCTTATGAGTAATGACTTAATGCAATAACTCTTTTAGATCCATGTTTTGCAAATGCGGAAGTCGACCACCAACTATGAAGTCACCTTGGAAAACATTTCCAAGAGAAACTACGGGGTTATTTGTAAATGATGAATTATTGTAAAACCCGTTTGCAAAAATTCATTATTCTTAGCATGTTTCTTATTTTCCAAATTATGATCTTAAATTAAAGGTGACAAATTGAGGTAGATATGAGTTCATATTTGGCTTATCCACAAATATTTGAAGATTTCCATCAAATATATGATGGATCTAAGAAGTCAAGAGCTATTAGGAGACATTTGAAATGAGTTTTGACTATTTTATTATAACCTCTATTCCCAAATTCGAATTTGACTTCAAAGGTTTCCTAAATAGCATAGGAGTTAGCAAATCTTGGAATTAGCTTTGAATTAGTTTTGAGATCCAAATTATTAGCAACTTGTTGAGGATATTTTGGACCTTCATTTATGATTTGTTATGAAGAACTCATGTAGAAATAAGAGCTCCTTCTCCATTGCAAGGGGAGGACTCTTAGAGAAATTATCCAATTCAAGATGGAATAGATTATCTTTCTCAAGATCTTGTGTTGACGTAAATTGTAGTTTTCTTATTTTTAGGTAGTGTAATTTATTTTATTTTATGATGTTATAGATCTTATCTTGCTACTCTTTTCTCGAGAGAAAGAGCTCGCTCCATGAAATGAGAGCATTATGCAAGATAATATTCTTTTGTTTATATTGTGTGTTCTAATTTATTTTCATAAGTACGATTTGTTTATGCAAGTGTGATTTAATGGTGTGCATTTCTTTATTTCTACCATTTGATTTTATGCACAGTCTTTTACTTTTGCAAGATAAGTTAGTTTGTTTTACTGCCAACAATAGATTAGTTCTTTAATTTTGCAAGTGTGGTGTGTTGCACATAGATCTTCCATAGAGTTTGAGTAATCGAACCTGTATCAAACCTAAGTAAATCAGAGTTGGTTTCTCAATTTCATGGTTAAGTAATCTGTTCTATTTTATTTTTAATGTTTACACTACTATAGACTTTCATAACCAAACAATAGCATAGACTTAAATTCATCTCTACATGGAAGCATAGGGACTACATTGAGTTGATGTGACTGACCATTGCATTTGATGAAATTCAGAAATTTATGTTGGATTCAATTAAATGGGTTAAGGAATGGTATTGAGAAGGTGTGACTAAGTGTGCGTAGTTAGACTAAATTTGCTAGAATAAGTTTTCCTTTATTGCAGTTAGTCTTTCAAAAATCAATGTTAGATTAAGCTTTCATACCTGCATAGACATTGCAGACAACCTTTAAATGAAAAGACTTAACCTGGTTGATAATTAATGGTTTGATGGAATTGATACTCTGAAAGGACAATTGATTTCACCAACACTACCCATGACTCCATAGCTCGTGGACTCGGCCACAAGCTCGTGGACTTGGCCACAACCTAGTAAATTTTCTAACCAAAGTGTAAAAATACAAGAAGAGGGATTTTTGTTAAGGCTTTAGTGAAGCAATTCCAACTAAGGAATGGCCTTCAACCACTTAATAAATATTCTCTAAATTAGATTGGTCCTTTTAGCAAGATTTAGAGAGTTGACAAGCTTTTAAAATATAGTGGCATCATAGTCATAGAATGACATTCATTGTACATAGAGCTAACCCACATCAGGCATAAATGACACTAATTCTAGGGATGAAATCAACTAAATCGATCCCTAGAAAGGATATATTTGGAGAATCCATTGATTATGAGTGTGAACATAGGTAGATCAAGCCATGCCATGAACATATTTGGGTTAATCCACTAAATATAGGTGTGCACATAGTCAATCAGGCTTGACTTAGATGTGTTGAAGAATGTAACTTCGGAAGATATTCTTATTTGTATTATTTTTGTCATTTGTATCATTTGTATTGTACACCCTACATGGATTATTATTGATGTAATTGATTATGTAAAAGTGATTGAAAGAGTCAATGCAAACCCTAACTGTTAGGTCGTCCTGGAAAGATCTAGAAAAAATATTTTATTGTTAAGTGTACAGGTCGGCCCAGTTAGGTGAGTCAAGCCAGACTAATTAGTAAAAAGGTCAAGTGTTTTTTTAGTATAAATAGAGGCTCGCCATCCTCATTTGCACACTTCACTCACTCATCTAATTCGCATGAGTAGAGAGAGAGAGTCGTTCAAAGTAGCTACTAGTGAAGTATTCTTGTTTTGGGTCTTTGCATGAAGGATACTATTGTACATTCTGCAAAATCTATATAGAAGAAGTTTGCTGGGTGTTTCTGCCCCGAGAGGGTTTTCCCATGATAAATTTGTTGTCTACTATTGTTCATGTTGTGCTTGTTTATCTTTGACTGATCCATATTGTTATTGCACTAAAAAATCTAACATGGTATCAATGCTAGCCTGAAAGAGAACATTGTGCAGCTGCTGCAATTACAGAACTAGGGTTTCCATTTTCGAAAACTAGTCATCTAGGAATTTTCACTATAAATCACTTTTGGAGAAGGTTCAGGATTTGAAACTCAGACATGCAGAATATGAAATTCTTATGTACCTTTTGTACGAGTTTCATCCTTATATTCGACGTACTTTAGGAGATATGATCCATCCAAATCAGGGTTCCAGCCTCCTCCAGAATTCAGTTTTAAACAAGTGACCTAGGGAGAAATGCTATATATCAGGATAGGAAGATCCAAATAAAATTTCTCCAGATGTTCCTAAAATGCAACAGACTGTATTTTCTCTGGTACGAGTTTCAAAACCCAAATTTGAAACAGTGACACATGGAAGTTCGTACAAGTTAGCTATACTGAAACAATACATAAACAGGTCACCTTGGGAAACTTAGCATAAGTACCACTTGGTGAATCCAATCCTGCTCTAACCTATGGGGTTGGCCATAGGACAAATGAGACTATCTCAAAATGAATTTTCAAACCTTTATGAGGAGAAATTTCTTATATACATCAGAATTAAGACCAGACAAATATGCAGTATAAATTGAAGAAACTAGGGTATCAAATATTTTACAATTATGTCCAGAGATTTGGGAGAAGGATTACATTGCTCATCTCACCTTGGGGAGGTGAATATTTACCTTAAATTAGTTTTGCAATATTTTGAAATTGAAAAATTGGGGTTTCTCTAACAAACCCTAGGACCTCCTACAACTAGATCTCAGAAGTCAAGCTTTGATTGGAGCATCTCATTTGGTAAGTTATACTCTATATATTTCCATTTGAGGTTCTCATTATCAAGTTTATCAAGATGAAAAATCATACCAAGCTTGAATATAAGCTTGAAGGGGTTGAGAACTTCCGAGCATGGAAGTATAGGGTGATTCTCATCCTACAAGAACATGAATTGGACAAGTATGTCACCAAAGTAGTTGCGGAGCCAGAGGGAGATGAGGAGAAGGAAAAGCACAAGAAGAACCTAATCAAATCTAAGAAGATCATAGATGATTCCATAAAGGATCGGTTGATCCCACACATCTCTTCACTGAAGACTCTGAAAGATATTTTTGATGCATTGAAGGGACTATTTGAAGGGACCAACATTAATAGGAAGATGACTTCGAGGACTCAACTCAAGGTTTTGAAGTTACAAAGCAATGAAAGTATCCAATCTTACTTCACAAGGGTCTCCAAAATCAGAGATCAGTTAGTTGCCATTGGAGACGAAGTTGAAAATGCAGAATCAGTGATGACTACCTCTAAATGGTCTTCCAAGATCATGGGAGTCATATATTTATAGGAATTGTCCCAAGATGAAAGGAAACAAGAAAAGACATCATGCTCATGCTGCAGAAGATGATGAACCAACTAGGGAGAAAGCTAAAGAGGATTTCTCCAGTGATGAGGATCATGTATTTTTATCCTGATGGATTCAAACCAGGAAGATGGAAGAACGTCTTATCCATTTCAACATTAGATAAGAAGGGTTGTAGTTGTGGTTGGTGATGAAGAAGGAAAACATAGATACAACACTAGTACACAGTTCCATGTGATCTATGGTATAGAAGACTTGTTCAACATTGTTGATCATAAGCAAGAAAGGAACAGGTCCTCAGATACATATGATGGAGTAGAGCACACTGACTAGGATTAAGAGGGATCCTACCAAACAAACAAAGATAAGTATTTGAATTGTCATTTTCTATATATCTAATTACTCAAATGATATTTTTCATTTGTGTACATATTTATATTCCTAGGTTTAGGAAGTGTATTATGCATGTTAGAGTGATTGCATTGATGATCAATATACTACTAATATGCATGTGATGGGTAAGTGGCCTATGGTGTTGTACAACATTCCATTCCTGCTTATCTAGAATGAAACCTCTTTGTTGACATGTTGGGAGTAGTGCACACTCTTAATAATGTTCTGGTAGAGATGGAAGGCATCTAGAAAGTTATCGTATGAATACGGGATATGGATGGATGTTGTATTGAAGCATTGGCTAAGATAGTTGCATGACTGTGTGACCTATGTCTTTATGGATACGAACTTGTTCTGGAAATTATGAAATGTTTCTAATCATGCAACTGAATTTGACTTGTAGGAAAGATCGTGTACCATCACCTACAAGAGAATAATGATGAGACTTGTTCCGAAGAAAAAGTGACGTCGGTTCAACTATAACATTGAAGAGAATTTAAGAAATCAAGAATACTGCAGAAGTACAAAGCAAGGGTTCTCTCAGAAAGAGGGAGTCGACTATGACGAGATGTTGCTCTAGTGGCTAGACACACTTCCTCAGTGATGGATATTGCACTAGATAGATGGTGTAATAAAAGTAGAAGTGTCTATCGAGCAACCTACAGGATTCAGGACTCTCTACAGAGAACCACATGTGCATAGATTGAAGAAGGATTTCTATGCACTCAGAAGGCACCCATGGGATAGCATTATGAGATTGAGGATCACCTAGAGTGATAAGATATTAACCTTTGCTACAAAGTTGAAGATGAGAATATCATAGATGGGTGCAAGAGAGAACTTGCAACAGAGTTCAAGATCTCAGTATCCAGTGACCTAGAAAGATGACATAGATGGATACACAGAATATCATCAAAAGAGAAGGCTACCAGTCACTCTAGTGCAAAATGTCCCTATGCAGAGAGTACAAGATGCAGAGGGAGGATAGTGCTCGATTCCAGAGGGAGCAGGAAAGCTCTGCTTCAGAGGGAGTGACTACAACACATATTGAGAGACATTATCATTTAGCCTCTATCTGTGGCAAAGGTTGTTTACCCTAGTATCTCAGGGATATGCTTAGAGTGATACCAGATCTCTCCCCTCACGAAGAGGAAGTATATGTGGTGTAGTTTGAGACAAGTACCTAGAACATGATATAGAAAGATAGATGGATTTTTTATGAGCTAGGGCTTTACCAAGATTAAAGCGGATTCCAACCTTTACTACAAGGTTGAAGAGGGAAATACTGTGATTCTACTGTTGTATGTAGATGACTTGTTTTTGACAGGTGAAGAGAAGCTCATAATAGAAACAAAGAAGAAGCTTGTCACTGAGTTTGAGATGAAAGACCTGGGTATGATGCATTTAGGTATTGAGTTGTGGCAAAATCCAGAGGAACTTTTCTTCGGTCAAGGAAATTATGCAGTAGAGATCCTGAAGAGATTAGGGATGATGGATAGTAACATAACAAACTACCACCCCCGAAATGTATCCTAAATAAGGAATGGATTAGAAGTTAATTAAAATGTAATTAGCGTAGTTAATCACTTTACGGAATTCTATCGTAAATATTTTCCGATTGCATGCAGACCCATGTGAGGTAAATTAGTGTGATTAACGATTTTGCACGGATAACGATGTGCGGTTAGGTAAAAATTTTGAATTTTTCATGCACGGTAGTAACCATCAATGGATTTTTTGACCGCCCATTTTGATTTTACCCAGAACCTCCATCAGCGGATGTTTTGACCCATTCGATTTTACTGAGAACCTCCATCAGCGGATTTTTTGACCATTTCGATTTTACCCAGAACCTCCATTAACGGATTTTTTGACCCATTTCGATTTTACCCAGAACCTCCATCAGCGGATTTTTTGACCCATTTCGATTTTATCCAGAACCTCTGATCAAACTAGGCCATCTACCATGCTTGACCTCACTCACAAGCCTTGTAAGATAATCCTGTGAACAAACCAGGTCCCTTCTTGAGAAAAACTAGCAAGATAACCTTGTGAACCATAGGTTGGTGGATCCCCTACATAAAAAAGAATCATTGATCAACTTATCAAATCGGACGCAATTCCAGATCAAACCAATTTTGATTGCATGGAAATTTTCTGAACAAAGGGTATAATGTTTTTTTTTTCTTTTTTCTTTTTTCTTTTCTAATATGGTTGTATTTTTGTTTGGGATTCGTTTAATGAATGTAATTGCTAAAAATCCATTTTTTTCATTTATATATTTTTATAAGGCTTGTATCATTTTTTTTTATATTTCTATTGTACAATTTCATATCACATGGGATGCGATTCCAGATCAAACCAGATCAGATTGCATCGAAATTTTATGACCAAAGGCAATGTATGATGGTGCAGGATAAGTTTGCCACTATCATTTGTATTTCTATTTGAGATTCTTCATTTTTATATTTTTATAAGGTTTGTAACATTCCTTTTCTAATTTCCATTGTACATTTTTTTTCTAACCAGTATGGCTATAACAATTATTTACCAGATACTCTATATGCACAGTAATCAATTTTACCCCTAGCTTTTTGATGCAGAAATCTTATAGGACTCAGAAGATTTTATTTTGTTGTGTATGCATCGCCATAACCCTGGTTACAAGGAGAAAACAAATTAATAGTTCTTACCAAAGGTTAGTGTAGCATTTATATTGTGACTATAGAGCTAGATTGTTTTTTTCACTGTTTATTTCCAATTCAAAGATCCCCTGTGTAACCTGTGTGACCCCTTTGGGCATCTTGTCATGATTGCAGATTATAAATTTTCATAAATTTAATCATGTTCAGTACAAACCCTAATCCATTGCCACATAAAGAACGGAAGCCGTTGCCTCCAGAAGTTGTGGAAGAAGCATTCTGAATACTTGCAGAAGAGGATGCTATACGAGAAAAACAATGACAAATAAAGCAACAATTATCTAAACAACGAAGGAAGTCACGACAATTATGTAAAATTGTTAAAAATGATTGTTGGAGTGATGATGAAATAAATTCTAGCGGTAATGATGCTCCAGTCCAGCTTAACAATATGCAAATACCTTATCAACTCCGTTGTCGCTCATCTATGCAGTGTGTTAGGGGAAAAGCTCCAAACTTCGATATTGTTTCCCTTCTTAAAGAAGAAAGTGGTTTAGAAGAGATCATTCTCTGTAAAGTTATTAATGAGTCCCATACAAGAAATGTAGAGTTGACAAACTTGGATCCTTGTGAGAATGATCCAATTCTTTACACTATTGGTACTAGTGGCACATGGACACGTAGTATAGATGATGTTTTTCCTATTCTAATGGTGTATGCAGATGATAGTGGCAAACTTATGCTGCACCATCCTTCATTATCTGAAATAAAATCACAGTTATATTCAAGGTCATATGAATATCGTTCCACTGCAGTCATCAAGCGAGGGTTTTACATGGGATCTAGATCAGATGTGACTCCCTTATTGGGAGATGATTGTTTTATCAATATTGGAAGAAAGAAATTCATTCAAATGGATGGACTTCTGGTGCATAGCACAAATCCATTTGATTTTACCATAAAGGCAGGCATGTATTTCCGTATTTATTATGAAAATTTGCTTGGTATTTCCGAAGAAGAGTCATTGAAAATTCCATATCTTGTGGAAGTGTTGAATTGTTTAGTAGGTGTTTCTACTGGTGGAACATTCTGTTGGGTAAGAATTTTTTAATGTGAATTGGATGTTATTGGTAGAGGCCACCATATTCCCCAAGGTGTGAATTTACATCCACATGAGGTGTTCTATACAAAACAAGGTTTATTGATATCAACTGAAATCATTGATGGTGAGTATACATGTATCTTTTAATTCATATTTTTCAGTTTATATCACAATTTTTTTTCACCCAGAAAAAACCCAATTTCTTGCTATTCATGTTTATGAATCAAAGAAAAATTACAGAAAACATAAGGTGCATAAGTTCCAAATAAAAATACCAGCTAGACTCTGTAGAGACACTTTGTAATAGTCATTAGTTGTATGTTCTACTGGATAGAACAAATTCCACATCAAATCATCAGTACATATTGATCACTATGCCTTATTGACTGAGACAAAAACGTATTCAAAGCTGGAAATGTACTAAACTGGGTAGAGTGCACATATGTAAAAGTCTCCATATAGTATCTAATGCACAAATGACTATATACTAATTACAATGGATAGAACCTTTATCCACTAATGTCGAATCCATAAATTCCTCGAAATAAAGTGTACCCTCTTCCAGACCAATAGTTTTCTTTGATAGCAAATCTGCCTGTGTGTTGAGTTCCTTGTGAATATGACAAAAAGATAAATACTGAAAATTACTCCCAACATTTGTTAATCTTTGTTTCCACTGATCCAAATTTGTAACCTGTAACATTGATTTCCCTGCCAACTAGTCGAAGATGCATTTTGAATCTCCACAAACCTGAAGTAATGTGATCCTTTTAAATTTAGCAAAGAATAGTAAAGCCCAGCTGGCTATCAGTTCAACTCTAGTGTTTGATCCTCTACCACAACCTAACCAAACACGAAAAAATTGATTGCCTAGGAATCTGATATAAATACCTCCCCCACATTCACCCAGTTGTGCAACTAATGTTATCTTTATAGTAACTAATGTTATTTTTATTTTTATTGCAAGCATTGTTGATGTTTTCTTTGTTGTGAGCTCTATCCAAAGGTGGGGCAAGAGCACTCGAAAGGGAGAATCTTTTTTTTGTCGTTTTATTGCTATGAAAGATCATAAGCACACCACTTTCCAACTTCTTGCAACAAAGGGTGATGATGAAGTTGTGACTGCCAGATTAGCTGCCTCTACAGAATATGGAACTCACAATGCATTACCATCATGTATTTGAGTATTGCAGCCACATCGAATCCATCATCACAATATCCATCTTCTTTCCTACAAAGTTTTCAACCACATAAGGTATCGTAACATGATACGTAGTGAATATTTTGTGGAAATTCCTTGTTCAGATGAAAGTTTCATTGTTACTTTTGAGCTTATTGCAATGCATGCCGTACCTCCTGGGATTGTGAAGAAAAACAAATCACTAAAGTTCACCATAGAAGGCTATGCGAATCTTAAGGAGGCTATTTTCTATACATGGTCAACCTTTCCTGATAGATATCATCTATCTCCAGGCTCAAGCAATGATAGTCAACCTGTTGGAAAATGGAGAGTGGGACCAACATTTAGATTTCGGTATTTGTATAATAGCCTACACCCTCGTGTGCAGGTGCACTTTTCATGGGATTCACACCAATGGGATCCTATCCATCATTGTTATGGATTGGGGATGAGGACTGGTGCAACAACCTATTTGGAGATGTAAGCATTATACCTATCATAAATATGGTGAATTCTATATGAGAGATCTGTGGTGTAATATCTACAGTGAAATGTTTGAACTTTGTAATTTGAAATTTTTATAAGTAAATATAAATCTGAATCTGGGGAAATCCAAATAGTCTTCTTTGTGTGCTTGCTGAGATTGTTAGTGATTTTGTCCTGACCGTGCACTCTGATGTTGTAGCCTTGTAGTATTATCTGTTGATCCTGCAGGGCTACATCACATGATGTATTGATGTTGTGTTATCAATGGTTTTTGTTTTCCAAGGAAAAAATCTTTATCTTTGACATTTCAAAGTTTGAAATTAGAATATATATTTTTTAGCCTATGAGATCTTGAAAAGATACATATGTTCTGTCTTCAAACTATCCTAATAGCTATTTATCCTAGTCTTCCATAATCAACAAAATATTTGGTGAATTCTGTATGACAGATCTATGGTGTAACATGTATGGTGAAATATGTTTTTTTTTCCTAGGAAAAAAATCATACTTTTCATTTCAGAGCAGAAATAGCATACATTTTATATCATCCTCTCCTTTACTGCCTCAGTAAAGATTATCTTTTTCAGTAACTGATAGATAACATTTAGCCTATTTACCATTTTGGATTCCAAGCTTAAATATGTCAACAAGGATCACTGACCCAAGTATACATAATCAGCCATTTAGTTGCAGATTAGGCTACTGAAAGAGGTTTTTGTCAAAATGATTATGCATTCCCAGCTTGCATTTTTATGCTTATGGCTTGCATTTTACACCAAGTGTCCATAACAGTAAAAAAATGTTAAAATTGCACATTTCATAGATCGACTGTGAGCATATGAGGTTAGGTTATATAAAATTAACACAAGGATAGTCTTCTCAATATATCTAGCCATCCAATTTCCAAAACCATTTACTATAAACATTTAATAGGAGGGTTTGGCTTGCATTTTTATTAATCTAGGTGGATATTTCATAAATACAAAACAACCATGTAGTGTTTATGCACAACATGCACTTTATGAACTCAAATTGAAAAACTAAATGTATAATAATGTGGAAAATAGTAAAACATACCATTTCCAACCAAACTCACTCAAAACTACCCAATACTTAGGGTTGGGCGGGCATTTCTCTGATCTGGGTAAAACTGGGTTGAAAACACAAAAGTTGTCATTTTGTCAATTTAACTGTGGACAAATGAAACATAATTTTAAAAAATTGAAAGAGGCTTTTGTCAAAAATATATCTATCTTCAACCCCATGGTGTTAGTTTCAACTGATGACAATTGTACGGACTGTGGCATGCATTTTCCTAAGCCCATTTTTTAATATTTACACACTGTTTTTTACGTAACAACTTAGATTTTCAATCATTAATTTTGAATTTGTCCAAGATACTTGCAATTTTAGTCATTCATGTTCAATTTGACTGCTATGCATTCCTAGCTTGCATTTTTATGCTTATGGCTTGCATTTTACACCAAGTATCCATAAAAGTAAAAAAAGGTTAAAATTGCACCTTTCATAGGTCGACTGTGAGCATATGAGGTTAGGTTATATAAAATTAACACAAGGATAGTCTTCTCAATATATCTAGCCATCTAATTTCCAAAACCATTTACTATAAACATTTAATAGGAGGGTTTGGCTTGCATTTTTATTAATCTAGGTGGATATTTCATAAATACAAGACAACCATGTAGTGTTTTTGCACAACAAGCACTTTCTGAACCCAAATTGAAAAACTAAATGTATAATAATGTGGAAAATAGCAAAACACACCCTTTCCAGCTAAACTCACTCAAAACTACCCAATACTTAGGGTTGGGCGGGCATTTCTCTGATCTGGGTAAAACTGGGTTGAAAACACAAAAGTTATCATTTTGTCAATTTAACTGTGGACAAATGAAACATAATTTTAAAAACCTGAAAGAGGTTTTTGTCAAAAATATATCTATATTCAATCCTATGGTGTTAGTTTCAACCGATGACAATTGTACGAACTATGGCGTGCATTTTCCTAAGTCCATTTTTTAATATAGTACACACTGTTTTTTACATAACAACTTAGAATTCCAGTCATTAATTTTGAATTTGTCCAAGATACTTGCAATTTTAGTCATTCATGTTCAATTTGACTGCTATGCATTCCTAGCTTGCATTTTGCACCAAGTGTCCATACAAGTCAAAAAATGTTAAAATTGCACCTTTCATAGGTCAACTGTGAGCATATGAGGTTAGGTTATATAAAATTAACACAAGGATAGTATTATCAATATATCTAGCCATCCAATTTCCAAAACCATTTACTATAAACATTTAATAGGAGGGTTTGGCTTGCATTTTTATTAATCTAGGTGGATATTTCATAAATACAAGACAACCATGTAGTGTTTTTGCACAACATGCACATTCTGAACCCAAATTGAAAAACTAAATGTATAATAATGTGGAAAATAGTAAAACATACCATTACCAACTAAACTCACTTAAAACTACCCAATACTTAGGGCTGGGCGGGCATTTCTGTCATGTCCCAAATTTGGCATTGGGTCAAAATGGCCTAATAACATTGGCCCTATTCATTAGAGTTTGTCAAATTGATGCTAAAGGTCAAATAATTGCCAAGGAGGAAAATTACTAGTTTCCTAGGTTTGGGGTGGAAGCTTTGGGATTTGGAATAATGGGGATAATAAATGATGTTTCAACATTAGAATGGCATAAATATTTAATAAAGGAGATAAATAAATATATACAAGTGAAAATCAAAGTGGAATTTGATCATGAAGACACATGGAGGAAGTGGGACCCACATATGGCTAGATTTCCCCACTACACTTGGCATCATTCTCTCACCAATTCGAATTCAAGGTGAATGGTAACATACTTGGGGGAGTCCAAAAGGTATTATTCATGGCATGACTCATCCAAGGTCAAAATATAGAGGAAGAGTAACTCCCATGGAAGAGGAAGAGGCAATTTGGAGCTAGTGAGACACTTGGGCTAGATTCCCTAACTCTATGACAACAATGATGAAGATGCTATGACACCTATGACACAAATCAGACCTGAAGGTTGAAATATGACATATATGACATGTCAGGGCTAAAAATAGACTCCAAGAGGGCGCTCAAGGGTTTTAGGGCAGCTAAGATGCTTCCACATGTGATTTGGTGGAAGTGGGAGACTAGGAATTGGTGTACAAGTGGCGTTCTTTGGAATCTCTTCCCAACTTGAGTTGGCATGAGTCTCTTGGAAGGAATTCGACCCAGGGAGGAAATTAGAACTTTATAAATGTCAATAAAAAAGAAGGAAAGCAGCTTTTGATCATTTGTAGAATTTGCAATTGCATTTGTGAAGAGGGAGAGCTAGTGGATGACTAGTTTCTTGCCTTGGCCAATTTCGAGGGTGAAAGATTCCCATCCAAGTTGGTAATTGGAAAGGCCATTCAGACCTTTCATTTGGAGCTTTAATGGAGTCTTTATTTGCAGGTGTAAGCTACAGGGCAGCTCATGGTTTCTTCTATTGCAGCTCACTCCTTCAACCATTTCCAGTTTTGATGGCATATTCTAAATCCTTGAGGGAGGGCGTTTTTGGTGAGCTATTGTACTCTTTGGGGGAGCTTTTAATGCCCCATTTATTTTGTAATATGAAGTAAATACTCTTTTATTCATATCTAGAAAGTTTCAGGTCGAAATTCCAAGTAGAAATGTATAAATCTCAATTTTAATGAAAGAACAGTGCCATTTCCCCACTACCTTGTTGTGAATCAATGGAATGCTGATGATTTCGAATGAATGGATTATTCTCTGATATATTTGTAATCAATATACTTCCATGGATGTCTTATACAAGTTTCATGTACTGTACTTGAGCATTTGAAGCATTTTTACTCAGTTTAGTTGTATTGGGAGGTGAAATAGTGCCATTTCCCCAAGGGTCGAATTGGGGATTTTTGCAGTTGAATGGGAGAGGGTGAGAACAGTTGTAATAATCCATTAATGGTGCATATGATACTTTAATAACATACTTAACACCTTACATACCTCTTTTCATAAATTTGAGTGGGTTTGGAGGCATTTCGGAAGCCATTTTCAGTACTTACCCCGTGGGGATTTGAACCCCAAATTACTAGTAAAATTGCATAATTGTTCCAGAATCTTAAGAGAGTTTGCAGAGGTATTTTGGTGGCAATATGTCATCCATAAACATCATATTCAAGTTCTAATATCATTCATACACCTTCCTTGAATATTTGAAGGCATTTGGAGTCAATTTGAGACCTAGAGACCAATACTAGTCAAAGGGAAATCACTAGTAAAGTTACCTACATTGATCAGAATTGAAAGAGGATTTGCAGAAGTATTTTAAAGATCCAAAGGCATCCCTGAAACACATATTTATGTTCTAATATCATTCATATACCTTCTCATAATATTTGGGATCATTTGGGGCAAATTTGGGACCTAGAGATTCAAAACTAGTCAAAGGTCGAACTAGGGAAAAAAAGTGGAAAATTGCAATTTTAATAAAATTCCTAATAAGGGACATTACAATTTCTCTGATCTAGGTAAAACTGGGTTGAAAACACAAAAGTTGTCATTTTTTCAACTTAACTGTGGACAAATGAAACATAATTTTAAAAAATTGAAAGAGGTTTTTGTCAAAAATATATCTATCTTCAACCCCATGGTGTTAGTTTCAACTGATGACAATTGTACGGACTGTGGCGTGCATTTTCCTAAGTCCATTTTTTAATATTTAAACACTGTCTTTTACGTAACAGCTTAGAATTTCATTCATTAATTTTGAATTTGTCCAACATACTTGTAATTTTAGTCATTCATGTTCAATTTGACTGCTATGCATTCCTAGCTTGCATTTTTATGCTTATGGCTTGCATTTTACACCAAGTGTCCATACAAGTAAAAAAAGGTTAAAATTGCACCTTTCATAGGTCAGGTTAGGTTATATAAAATTAACACAAGGATAGTCTTCTCAATATATCTAGACATCCAATTTCCAATACCATTTACTATAAAGGGTTTGGCTTGCATTTTTATTAATCTAGGTGGATATTTCATAAATACAAGACAACCATGTAGTGTTTTTGCACAACAGGCACTTTCTAAACCCAAATTGAAAAACTAAATGTACAATAATGTGTAAAATAGTAAAACATACCATTTCCAACTAAACTCACTCAAAACTACCCAATACTTAGGGTTGGGGGGGCATTTCTCTGATCTGGGTAAAACTGGGTTGAAAACACAAAAGTTGTCATTTTGTGAATTTAACTGTGGACAAATGAAACATAATTTTAAAAAACTAAAAGAGGCTTTTGTCAAAAATACATCTATATTCGACCCCATGGTGTTAGTTTCAACTTATGACAATTTTATGGAATGTGGCGTGCATTTTCCTCAGCCCAGTTTTGAATATTTACACACTGTTTTTTACGAAACTTAGAATTTCATTCATTTTTTTTGAATTTGTCCAAGATACTTGGAATTTTAGTCATTCATGTTCAATTTGACTGCTACGCATTCCTCGCTACATTTTTATGCTTATGGCTTGCATTTTACACCAAGTGTCCATAAAAGTAAAAAAAGGTTAAAATTGCACCTTTCATAGGTCGACTGTGAGCATATGAGGTTAGGTTATATAAAATTAACACAAGGATATTCTTCTCAATATATCTAGCCATCCAATTTCCAAAATCATTTACTATAAACATTTAATAGGAGGGTTTGGTTTGAGAGTACATCAAAACATGTAGAGAAGAATATTACTCTATTATTATATTTCTCGCTCTATTACTCTATTTTTTCCAGAATAGTTAGAATGCCAAATTTTTACTCTATTATTTACTCTTACTTTATTATTTTCAATAAGTATACTTAACATGCTAGAAAAATAAGTATACTTAACATGCTAGAAAGTTAACTTTATTGAAATTGAAAATGTAAGTTGTGTATAGCTGACTTGAAACACATTTGTAATTTTTATTATAGTTTGGAAAAGTCACTACACATTTGTAATTTTTATTATAGTTTGCAAAAGTCAGAACACATTTGTAACTTTTATTATAGTTTGGAAACGTCAGAACACATTTGTAATTATTATTTCAGTTTGGAAAAGTCAGCGTGCTGGTATCCTGTGCGTGCATTCGCGTGCATCCTGTGCGTGCATCCCCTTCTTCCTTTCTGAGCATGCCATCATCCTGCAAAATGGAAACAACAGCCTCATGTTCCATGCCATCAACTGAAACAGGGGGTTCTGAAGTTGCTGAGAGGTTCATTGTCGGAAAATTTGGAGAGAGTGCTGAGGCATGGAGTGACAGAACCAACTGGCCAGAAGGTATGCTAAATGTCCTGGTTAGAGCAGGAGTGCATCGTTTTCTTTTCGGTCAGTTCAATTTCAACAATGAAGAGATAGATAATGCCATTTCTAGTTATGATGTCCAGTCCAAGGAATTGATTATTTTTGGGAGGAGGGTTTGTCTGGACCCTGATTTGTTGTCCAGTGCAACGAAAATTCCATGCAGGGGGGGAGTAATGTTGACCACCAAGAAAACCCTCAAAGTAGAAAAGGGTGAGATGGCGAACAAAATATGTGGAAAAAAGGTTTTGGTTGCCTGTAATGGTTTAAAGATGCAAGATGTTCCCTAGGATTGTACAAAACCTTAATTCAAATTGTACTTAGGACAATTATGAATCACCATAAGCAAGATATTTCAAGTGATTGTATGAAGTTGGTGATTCATTGGGTTGAAGACCTGGCCATAGATGTCCCTCATCTATTGGAAAAAAAAATGCATTTTGCATTGCAGGAGAGCAAAATGAAGAGAGTGAAGTTCAGTTACCTTGGTACACTACAAAACATTATTGACTTATATTGACCCAGCACTGTAGAAGGAAGTAGATTTAAAAATACATACATTAAGAGGTCGAAACTGGAAAAAATTAACGAGGAAGTTCCTCAACAATCTCCAAAGGACAATGTACAAGTCCATGAAGAGCCTTTTGAGTACTGTATGCAAGGTATGGGAAGTGACCCTGAAGAATTTGATGTTGTCTCAATTTTGGCCGGATTACATGAAGGCAAAGAAATAAATGTAAACGAGATGCATGATGTTGAGTTTAATGAACAAGGGGAGCATAGTGATGATGATATTTATGCTCCACAGTCGGGAGTTAAGAAAACTTCCTCTCCAAAATATTTTTTTGATGGTAAAATTGTTTTTAAGCTATTCAATGAAATGTTGCATTTTAAAAAAAAAGCTGAATTTGAAAGAAAAAACTTTTCCTATTGGTATCTTACCGCAGTTCAGAGCATAGAACTCTGTAGGATTAAGCAAATGCAAATTCAGGACCTCTTAAAGGTAGGCACTATTTTTCAATGCTATTTTTCAAAAAGAAACAGTTGCCAAATTCCTTTTTTTGAAGCCTTGTTAAAATTTTCACTATTTACAGGTAATTGCAAGGTTAGAAACAAAACACGTGGATACTATGGAATCTTCTATTAAAAATTTGCAAATGCTGGACCTCTTTATGGTTGGAGGCATTTTTCAATGCTATTTTTAAATGCTTTTTTCCAACAAAAAAAAGTTGTCAAATTCCATTTTTTGAAGCCTCCTTAAAATTTTCCCTGTTTACAGGAAATTGCAAGATCACGAGAATCCCTTGTGAAGACTATGGATAGTTCGAGAAGGACAATAGCAGGAAAGGACTATTCTCTTCAGTCTTTGAATAAGGAGCTAGAAAAAATTCAGGATGAATTGAGAAAGGAAAATGAGAAATGAAAAGAAGAATATATGGTTGATCGGAAGAAAGATGAACAAACCATAGAGAGACTGAAAGATGAGCTGAAACATCGACCGGAGGTTTTGGACATCCCCCCTCTAAGGACTGTTATCGACCATGAAGCAAGACTTACGGCTGAAGTCAATAAGCTAAACAGTTTCAAAACAGCCTTGCTGAAGACTATAGTAAACATGAACTTGAGATAAATGAATATAGAAAAAAAGAGGAAAACATGAAAAACATAATTGCTAAGAAAGATGAAGAGTTGAAAGGAAAAATAGTTGAACTTGAAAAGATTACTGCAGAACTACAAACTAGAGGAGTTGAAAAGTTAAAAGAATCTAAAATTGGTAAGGGACAGAGTAGGCATCTGATTTCTGGTGAAATTAATACGTCAGCACACCAACATGCTTTAATAAGGTATGAGAGTTCCCTGCAAAACTGAGAGAAGGCACTGAACATAGCTTTTAAAGAAATACAAGCTCATGAAAAAGTCAAAAAGGGGTTACAAAGCTATCGTACCTTCTTAAGAATTCGAGAGAAGTCCTTGATGGATGCTATTGCAGCAATGAATGTTGGAGTTGATCTCTCTGCGTGGTCAACCATATATGAAACAATGAAAAACAAGGTACCTAAGAGGGAAGATGAGATTAAAGAGCTCAGATTGAAAATACTGGAGGATAGAGAATCACAACATTTGGGATGTAAGTCTAAGATAGAAGATCTGAAATCCCAAATTGCCACTCTGCAGAAGAACAACATACTTTAGCGAGTAGCAATTATGTATACTCCGGATAATACATAATTGAGGGAAAAAGAGTTGGAGATAGAGACAGAGCAGCTCAGGAAAAAATTGACCCAAGTTCAGTCTGAGTTGAAATATGCAAATGATCGTCAAAAGCAAAAGCAAAAGGAACAAAAAGAAAAAAATAAGAAGAATGTGGAATTGTTGAAGAAGTACATACAAGATAAAGATAGATTGAATGAGAGTTTGCACAAATGTGCAACAAAATTGAAAGAATTAGAACGAAAATATGAACATGCACCTGCTGTAGCTTCTGAAGAACCAAAAGCTTCTAGACAAGGCAAGAGACTAGAATGTACAAATTTATCTTCTCTAGAAAATGAGGACTTGCAGCCTAAACCTCCCAAGCAGCCTAGAACTATGGAATAACATTATTTATATATGTTGTGTATGTAAATACATTTCAAGTTTTAATACATAAATTTATATGTGTGTGTGTGTATTTCTCGACAATGTATTTGTTTTTTATGCATTTAATGTGAATGGTAATTTTGAATTTAACTTTTCAATAAGTGTACATAACAGGCCAGAAAGTTAACAATATCAAAATTGAAAACTTAACTTGTGTACTGTAGGCATATATATTTGAATTTGTAAGAAATTAAAAGAGTGATAGTGATTAGTGGATATGAGATGTGAGTAGATTTGGTGACATAGGTAGATCCTAGCTGTTTGCTTGGAACTGTGGATATTATAGGGATATTATGGGGATGATGGATTGAGAACTTTCAATTTCTTTATAAGAATTTTGATGCTATGTATTGTTGTATTTATGTAAGTTTCTTTATCTAATGAAACTGAAATTCCAATTCTGGAACAATGTCATACAATTCTACTCATGCAACCAAATTTCAACGAATAACCCAAAGTTGTAATGCCTATAGAACTGGCCTAAAAAAGACAGAAATTTACAAAATATAAGCAAACACAGAAAACAACTGTAATTTTATTACTAAAAAATAAAATTAAATATTTAATATGCCTTCCAGCATTTGTTACATTTCCAAAATTTGGTAACATAAATGTTAGCACAATAGAATAAATTTTTAGTACGGCAAGATCACTAGAAATGCTTATTGCAACATAAGTTTCTTTCACCATTTTGCATACAATGTTGCATTTTTATCATCTAGGACTTTTTTCTTTTTGGCTTGTCTCACACTTCTTATAATGACATTAGTTTTTATAGGATTCCCAGCATGCATCTTTTGGATATCAACTACTGCCCCTTGAATTTCTTGTTTTTCACCACTTTGCCATGTACCATTTACCGAGGATGGAACACTCTTTTTATTGTGAGTCATAGCCTCCATCATTGGCATATCAATAGCAGTTGCTTCATACACTTCTTGTAATTCATTGATTTTCCCTGCTTCATTTCTTGAGGACGAAACACCAATTTTACAGTAATTTTCAGTCACCATCATAGGTATTTCAACACCAGCTACCCCATTGAATTCTTGTGTTTGATCAGTTTGCGCTACCACTTTCCTCTTGGATGAAACACTTAGAGTTTTATTGTTATTTATTCTTTGAACATTATTTTTTGCCTTGCGCCTTCCAAAGCGATGTGATTCACGAAAAGCCTCTTCACCATATTTGCATATTGGCCTTGATCTTGGAAGATGATTACTAAACTGCAAGAACATATTAGTATTTAGTAGTTAAAAATAGATTGAGTCCTCACACCATAAAATGAAAGCATAATTAGAAACCATTTAAAATTAGGGCATACTTATTGTTGGTAGTGCAATAAATGATTTCTTAGATTGTCTTACCCATGACTGAAATAGTTGTTTTACTTGTTTAGAAGTGACATCAGGGAAGCGGGATGCCAACTATGCTGCAATTTCGTCATTTAGTGGACTTCTTGTCTTTTCATATTCAACACGAAGTTGACATCTAATATTGGAAGCCAAAAATCTTCTTTCTTTAAAATTTTGGAAAGTACCCTCTGATCTCATAACCAGTTTGAAAAATTGTGCTCGCATCTCATTTACAAGACACATTTTGTCATGTTCAAATGTGTTTCTATACTCCTTGGCAACTCCTCTTCCTCCTCCTTGGTTGTTGTTCAAATTTTTCCCTATGCTTACGTTCCATTACTTCATTCCTTAACCATCCTAAAGTATAAGGATGAGCAGCCCTAGTCATCTGAAGAGCATGGGCCCCTTGGATATGCATATAAGGAACCATCTCATCTCCTAAACAACAAGAACACAACCAAAGCCACTCACTAGCAAGGAATCCAATCCTGCAATGATAGTGGATCAAAATTTATATCATGAATGAGATAATACCACCATGCTGAAATACATAATAATATTGTCAAAACCCGAAAATTTCCAAAAATTTTAAAAGTTTTAAGATAGCAATAAATGTTATTAAAATGCATTCCTTGATCTGTTTGATTTAGTTAAGGGATCACAACTGAGTCTGAATAACTTGTCTTTGTACTTAAATTTATAATGTGAGTCTTATTTATTGTTACTGATGGTTTTTCTGTTTTCAACCACAAGGGGGAGTTGTCATCGCAGACTGGGCTTACTTAGCTTCCGAGCTAATGCATCCAATTGTCTTTCATTTACAGGTATTCAGGTAAAGTACGGGTCACTGCAATTAATTTTTAAAGCATTGTAATTCCTTTAACTGTACCAAAATGTCCAGTAAAAGTCTAAATATGCGAGACAGGTTGTCGAGTGTAAAAAGGTAGAAGTTTCATTCCTGTAATATTCATATATTCTTACTGTTAGAGAGTTGACCATATTGCATGAGAATATGATAGATATTGTTCCTTATCAGACTGTCTTAATTACCACCATGGAGTATTGTTCTTTGATATTATTATTGTGTTGCAATAATATCTCTTATCTAGCATCATGTAATATCACGGGAAAAATATGGGAAATCAAACCATTTTGCTTATCGGTTGTTACTGTGTGATTTATGATTACACTTGCAAGGATCTAGGAATTTGCAATGTATAACTAACTTATTACTTGCACTGTATAAAATTCTGTCAGTTCATGTCTTCTTATGATGTTCCTTTAGGGTTTGCTTTGATTGCACCCCTATCTCTATTTCTAGAAATAATAATAAACAAGGCTGTCAACTATTTCAATGACAAGGGTCTAGTAGAATTGTAAGTCATAGTACTTGTCTTCATTTTAATATTTTGTAGATTTATGGATTTTAATGTACCCCTCGCCGATTCTCATGAGGCTAGGGTTAAGACATAAATATTGATAGGATGTTCTATACTATTTACAAACTTATCTTACATATAATTTTTATAATGAAATCGTTTTCTCCGTGACTAGAATACCTCATGACTGAGTTTTTGAACAATAATCAATTTGGATGAATTAATAACTCATTGTTTAATCTATACAATGCTAGGTTTAAAGGTATTATCCTATTGTATGATTAAAAGGATAACATATATCTATGTTATTTTAATCTTGAAGAATAGCCAAGCAACAACTTATATTACTCATACTATGATTTGATTTTATCAATGATGATGAGTATCTCATTAACCATTGAAGTTATTGACGAGGTATGATTTTAATGGCTGTAGGGTATATATATATAGTTTGCCTACTCGTGAAATGAGGGAAATGGTGCAAATTTACGCTATGTTATCATTACCATAAAGGAATATTCAAACCATGATCAAAGTGCATCGACTCTATGATTTTTAATTGATGAACAAATGATTGTAGCACCACAAGGGACTATAGAACGTAACCCACTGCATGGAAAAATTAAAATGTGACGTGGAAGTTTCTACGCCAAGTGTTGAAGGTATTTAAGTGTTGGTTCAACCCTAACCCGGCATTTTCCTTTGCCTTCGGGCCTGGTCCTTCTGTAGAAACCCTCCTGTCCGAATCTGAACCCTACTGAGATGTTATGGAACACAGCTCTTCTGCAACTTTAAATCCTTCGTGCTTATTCACCTTGTTACAAGAGAGTCAATGTGTTTTTTGTTAATGGTGACTGTGGTTGAGTAAAATCCCAGGGTTTATCCTTTTCATGTCGAAGTTTTATCCCTGCTTTGCGTTACCATTACTCATGGCTCGGTCCTACTTAAGTTTTCAATGTAATGGCTGTCTTATTTCTGCCAGCTCGTGGCATTTGTTGACGAGGGTTGGGGGTTCTTACACTTCCCTTGCTTACAATTGGCATGTTGAAAACAGTGTTAAAGCTGCTTCCCGAAAGTGGTAAGTTACAGGACTGCACCCTTATTATTATTTTTTTTATAGTTTAAAGATTTGGTTTTATATAATGGCGTTTATTAACTAACACCAAAATGTTGATACAGGTCCTGTCTGCTCGCGATGGTGTACAGGGCGCTTCTCTCAATCGGTGGGCTTCTCCGGGTAAGCCTGCTCGATAGCCATGGCATTCCTCCTTGTTGGTTGTAGGTTTTAGGGTCTGTGTTGCATGAAGGGATATAGGGTTTTCAGCAGCATTTGTTATGTGAAGTAATGAAAAGTTAAGGGCTTAGATCCCGGGTCGTATAGAGTGTTACGGCCATGGTTCAATTTGTAAATTTTAGTTTTGTTTTTGTGTTGATAAATCCTCTGGAGGAATTACTGTAAAGACTTTGGAGCCAGCCTGTAGATGACATTATGGCCTTGTAGTTTTTAATACCGGGCTTGAACAATTGCACTCAGGGTTTGTTAATACGTTTTTGATATTAGAATTACCTGTATAAACGAGTTTTGTTGAAACCTTGTATGAGTTTCTCCTGTATGATTTAACTGGTGTTTAACGCATAAGTTTTTGATTTCTAAGCTTTGATAGATGCTTACATTAGGAATCATAATATGAATAAAAAGAACTCGGACTGAGTTCGGGATAAGGATTTGCTGTTTTGGTGTTTTGTTTTTAATAGTTGATGCTATCGTCATGATTTTCTTCTGTTGATAGTCATGAATCAAACGAAAGGTAAAGTAATGCTAAAGGAGCTCGACAATGAGCAAAAACTACCGTTCTGGGTGTTTTAGTTTTGTTGTGGATTTAATATCCTGGTTTGCCCCTGCTGCTAACTTCTTAAAGTCAAAAACTTGGAATAAAAAGGGTTTGAGTGAACACACCTTCATATTTTGGTTTAGTTACTTGTTTAGCTTTGTAATTAGACTCTGTCAAGTAAGTGAGTCAAATGGAAGTTAATAATACCTTGAATGGGCTCGATGCCGAGCCTAAGAGGTTCCTGCTAAACCTTTTGTTTTACTTATAAATTTTCCGTTAGGGTTTTATGAGAGGATGTAATGTAATGTTTGTTGAAATAAACAAGTAGGGTGTTGTGATGAAGAGGAAGCTTGACTCTGATCTGTAAAACTGTTCTATCTGTTTTGTTTGGTTTATATTTTCTCTGCTAAATAAATTTTCATTGTTAAAATAGTGAAATGATCATTTTCCATTTAACTCCTCAGTCATGATGTCATCTAATGTTGTGTTTTAAGATTCCGTCGTGATATGGAGCTTTAGAGTAAGATATTACGGTGATGTTTAACTTGGCAACAGAGTTCTGTAGGGTTTCTACACAATCGTTTTGTTTGATAATGAATGAATGAAGAAAAGTTAACTAGGTTTTCGTGTAATAATTTGTTAACTCCTGACTGGGGTTTGCACCCTGAGATAGAGATTTTATTTGTGCTTACAACATCTCCTATAAGGTCTATCGACCTAGATATAATTTGTTATAGTATCTATGTTTAGGTTTACTGTTTGTCTCCTACGACTGTATAATAAATTTCTATAATATACAGAATATAAATACTTGATATGCCGCCCCTATTTGTCTGTTCAAAATATAAATAAATTAGTTTTACAATTATAACTTATACATCAATACAGAAAGTATGAATAGTTTTTCCGTAGATTATAAACACATTAATATAAATAAAACAAAGATTAAATCATACTAACAATACCGAAGACACATAAATTTTTAACAATCTTACTTCTGATATTCTAGGATATTCGACCTACTAATTTAATTAATTACTACTCAGACATATTAACAATAAATGCAGCATACATTCATTCATCCTTAAAGAACATAGAAGAGTAATTAGCAGAACCTGTCTTGATTTGTGGACAACAACAGCAATGGGAGGCTGTTCCTCCCTACCAACTCCTGGAGAGTGCCCAGACAACACTTCTCAGGACCCCCGAGCTTGCTCTGGTCTCCCTGGCTGGAACTAGGTGCAGCAAAACAATTAACTCAGCCAAACAGCTAAACTGGAACCAAGTTACTGCAGCATCCCTCTCAATCACTTCCTTACTGTATTTCCCACTTCCTCAATGGGACTCCTGAATAGCATTCACCTGAATGTATTCTCCCTCCAGAACTATCTGAACCCCCAGCTCAGTTCATTGAGTACTATTTAAAAGATTGCCTAGGTCTTTGTTGGGTTAACTGTCATTAATGAGCCACCTGCTCAGATTCCACTTTCTTGGGGAATCATGACCCCAAAATATAGGGAAGTTGCCACCTGCAACTTAGGAAGTGTTTGAGGATGCTGCCACTTGTCTTTTGCCTTTCCACCTAGTTCCATCCACCAGTTAGACCAGTAACCTCTTTTAACAGCTCTCCCATGTTGTTGTCTCCATAATTTATTTATTAATAATAAAATATTCAGAATTACATTCCATTTCTAGTGACTCTGCTGAGTCATCAATTTCTACTAAGCATTAAATTTAACATAATGTCTTAGAAATATGATAAATAATTACATTATTTTCACAAAATTGGGGTATGTGACAAATATGAACTTAGTATAAATTGGCGTACTTTTCCTCATATTCATATTTATCATCCCCTACACACCCTTGCAATTGCACCATATGGAATTCTTTATAACACTTCCACATCCTCACCAACTTTTTATACTTTTCTTCATCTGGTAGGCCTTCAATAACCTACAAGCACAACATTTTATTGTACATGATACACTACTTAATTTTCTATTAAAAATGCATAAAAATAAGAGGGAATTTCACTCTTGTGCCATCATAAAATCATCACCTATTGTTAGTCAAGACCCACATTAAAAATATTGGATATGCTAACATAATTATTAAACCTTTAAAATACCCTCATGCCGAATGAGGAACTTGTCTGATGCGGATCCATCTGATTTCCCATAGTTAAGATCATTGTACTCTTGGCCCCTATGATGATATGGTTCCTCGGTCTTACATGGAACACCAATTTTCTCCATCACCTCCCAAATTTGAAAAAAAATCATTTCCTCAATCGCTCTAGTTAGATGAACCTTGTCGTAATCTTGTGTAATTTTTAGAATTTCACGAAACATCTTCAAAATTGTTCTAATTCCAGCATGGCGAGCACAATATACAAGGTTGGACATTGAGCCAGGAGTCAGCTGTAATAAGTTGGTAGCACATGTTTCACTAGGTATGAGTTAGTTAAATAATAATAATTTCCATTTATAGTAAAGAAATAATTCTAAAAACATGTACCTTTTGATCATTTGTTCTATTCATGAGATACTTTTTGATAATATTCAATTCTCTGTTGCATAAGGTTGGTTGAATGTCTGTAATACACTCATCCAGCTTTTCTTCCCATCCTTCAATGCTTTGTTCCAAAGCAGGATTCAATTCCTAAAGTTTTAACCCAAAGTAAGATTAAGAAAGTCATGGCAAGATATAAACAAAAATCAGTAAACTTTTAATAAATATGTAAAACGTACTATGAGCAAGTTCGGCGACATTGCATAAAACTTGGAAATGCTACGAATAGTATCCCCATCTTGAATTTTGATTTTATTTGTAACCATGTGTATAGATTTTTTATGGCATATGCACCAAGGACAAAAATTATTCCCCATTGGAGAAACATTATTGTTGCATACTAAACTGCATATGGCCACTAGATCATGGCACTTGAACAAATTCGCTTCCACTACACTTCCATCTAGCATTAGGATCCCGTCTTGTGGAATTTTGTTTATCTGATTCATTAAATTATCCTCATTTGTAGGATCAGTAACATGTGCTAAAACCTATTTATATTCTTCCTTTCCATTGTTAAAATTCAATATGCTAAGACAGAAAATAGAAGCATTACATTCCATTTCACAATAATAGCATATACAGGATCACTGAAGAAACAACAAGCATAGCATAAACACAAGAGACACAGATTTATCCTGGGAAACCCTCATGGGGTAGAAAACCCAGTAAAGCTTCCTCAATATAGATGACCAGCAATATACAAAGATGCAAACCAAAGACATGATCTCCTTCTCCACCGTAGCAGACCTCTCCTCCAAAAGTGCGCCTTCCTTGAATGAGTGAGTGTATCAAATGAGGAACACACCTCCTCTATTTATACACTTCACTGATATGTATTTTACACAAGTACACGTAGGCTCGTATTTAACCAATGGGTTAAATACCCCACTTACAACTAACTGGGCCGACCCCTCTAGGGTGGTCTAATAACCCTTTGACCCACATAACACATAAAGGGCCGACCTCCACTAGGGAAGTCTAATAACCCGAGTTACCACATTCTGATGGAGGAATAAACATCTCCGGATATACAATAAGATCTTTACGGAGGAATGAAACATCTCCGGAATAATAAAGTACAATTATAATATTCTTTGAAGTTACAATATCTCAACACTCCCCCTTAACAAGAAGGATATTATAACAGCACCTGCACGAGCAAGGAGTCATCAACATCATACATGATACATCTATAAATCATTGGAAGCTTTCTCAACATCATCAGTAACTCAACCAGTTACTGGAACATCTTCAATACTGGAACATCAACATCATCAGAGTTGATAGTACTCAATCATCAGCATCGTCAACACACGATCAACAACATCGTCATCATACGATCATCAGCATCACGATCAACATCATCATCACACGATCAACAGCATCATGATCAACATCGTCATCACATGATCATCAGCATCATCATCACACGATTATCAACATCGTCATCAGCATCACGATCAACATCATCATCACACGATCATCAGCATCGTCATCACACGATCAACAGCATCGTCATCATACGATCATCAGCATCACGATCAACATCATCATCACACGATTATCAACATCATCATCGCACGATCATCAGCATCGTCATCACACGATCATCAGCATCGTCATCGCACGATCATCAGCATCGTCATCATACGATCATCAGCATCGTCATCAGCATCGTCATCCCACGATCATCAGCATCATCAAAGGATGATGTAAACCAGTCATGTACCTTTGGAGAAACATTATTGTTGCATACTAAACTGCATATGGCCACTAGATCATGGCACTTGAACAAATTCGCTTCCACTACACTTCCATCTAGCATTAGGATCCCGTCTTGTGGAATTTTGTTTATCTGATTCATTAAATTATCCTCATTTGTAGGATCAGTAACATGTGCTAAAACCTATTTATATTCTTCCTTTCCATCCCATTTTCCAAGGCTTACACAAGACATCAAGCCACTATCTTCTAGTAACTCAAATAATATCTCACATACCTACCCACCTCGATCATAATGTACACGAGAATCAATACCAAGTTTGAAAGAAACTTCAATGACTCTACTTCCAGTCCTCTTTTCATTGGACTCAACCATAAAGGAAGCATATGACTTTACTTGCTTCACTCTAACTCCATATGTGAGACCATTAGTTCTCTCCCAACCCATATCAATATCCTCAACTTCTTTGCTCCACTTTTTCATCTCCTTGGAAACTGAAGTTGGACTAACCCCTTGCAATACACCATGATGGTCAATCCGCTTCAAACATTGCAAAGCCTTATGGCTCATGCTTGATTCAATAAATACAGAAGCCATATTCCTAGGCATAAAATCATTACGGATCTCTTGCATAACAATTGATCGAAGTTTATGAAGCACTCCATCTAGGTGTTCAAGAACGTCCTCAAATTTAGAATCTTGGCTATAGTTTTTTCTCATGAAGTACCCAATTCCATAAATAATGTCATTTTCATCTACATCTTCAAGTGACTTTCCAGGGAACCATCTACCAATTTCCTTAAATTTTTTGTTCTTTCATTTAGTCTGCGGTTAAACCATCCAGACCGCTTCTTAAGACTCAATAAGGATGTCTTTAAGTGGTTTCCTGTTGACCTTCTAGTTACAGCATATGTAATTTGATCTGTTGAACACCCTTCAGGCATTTGTATTGAAGCTTGTACATCTACAGAATTTTGATTTTCTGTAGGTGCATTTCTATCCATTTGTCCTTCTGCCATTTCTACTGAAGCTTCTACATCTGCAGAATTTTGATTTTTTGTAGTTGCATTTCTATCCATTTGTCCTTCAGGCATTTGTACTGAAGCCTGTACATCTGTAGAATTTTGATTTTCTGTAGTTGCATTTCTATCCATTTGTCCTTCAGGCATTTGTACTAAAGCCTGTACATCTGCAGAATTTTGATTTTCTGTAGGTGCATTTCTATCCATTTATCCTTCAGTCATTTCTACTGAAGCTTGTGCATCTGCAATATTTTGATTTTTTGTAGGTGCATTTCTATCCATTTGTTCATGAAAGGTAGTTCTTTCAATTGTTTCATGACTTCTAGTTGTATCCAAATTCTCAAGGGATGCATGTTCACATTGTTGTCCACTAGGTAGGATTACACTTTCATTCCCTTCAACCGTAACTGGAGACAAAGGCAACCTAGGTTGTTGAGCAAAACAACCTTCTATACTTTGATACAAATTATTTGTAATGGCAGCATCATCAACAGTTGATCTTTGAGGGACATTTCAGACCACATTATGTGAATTAGAGTTAATAGTATGGTTAAGAGTTATATCTTGTACATTACCATTGCCCTCAATTGTAATTGGAGTCAAAGGCTACCTAGGTTGTTGACAAACATTGTTGTTTGTCACACATTGCTTACATACATGACATCCAATTTCAATAGTTGCTTTCATAGTATTATTTTCTGGTATGGAGTTCTGATCTGTAACTGCTTGACATTGTTGATGGACAACACAAATAACAGCTCTTTTACCCCCAGCAGGAGTGAATTGAAGGACAATATCATGTCGGGGAAAAATTGGAATATTATTCAATTCTACTTCCTTGCGTCGACCTCTTTTTTGAGGAATATTTTGTTGAGATGATTGGTTCGAATGATCCATTGATAAGTTATTCTACAAAATCAACAAAATAATCAACATTAATACAAAATATAGTTTTTTTGTATAAAAAATACTTTTTATGGCTCAAAAAGAAAACATGGAATAGTACAAGAACATGGGAGGAGGAAACATATATTCTCCAACTTAAGCCACTTAAAAATACCTAAGGATGGAACTTATGCTTGCATTTTAGTGGACAAAGTGGGCATTTCACATTTACAAGGCAGCCTTTCAATGTTTTTGCACAACAAAAATGTTTTTAGCCAAGATTAGAAAAATAGAAGTACAGGAAGGTGTAAAACAATAAAAAACACCATATCCAACTGAGATCACCCAAAAATACTAAACAATGAGGGCTAGGCGTGCATTTTACAGACATAGTCAAATAAAGTTCAAAACAGAAAAATTGCAATTTTCAAAACTTTACTGTACACAAAATAAACATATTTTAAAAATTATGAAGAAGGTTTTTGTCCATAGTATATATAGCTCCAGGTATATGGCTTTAGGTTTTGAAAATCACCTCTATAAACATTATGGCAGACATTTTTCTAAGCCCATTTTTACAGATTTACACTCTTCTTTTACAAAACAAAATTGTGAATTTAGACATTCTTTTCAATTATGACCATGCTACTTATAAATTATGATAAGTCATACATGTATAATACATATAGTATGATATAAATAAAATACTATCTTGAGGTTGTGGGCCCGCTACAAGATCCTCATGCAAATGTTATGAGACATATCTGGACTTCATGCAAATATTATGAGACATAGTTGGACATGTGTAAGAACATGGGAGGAAGAAACATCTATTCTCCAACTTAAGTCACTTAAAAAATACATAAGGATGGAACTTATGCTTGCATTTTAGGGGACTAAGCGGGCATTTCACATTTACAAGGCAGCCTTGCAATGTTTTTGCACAGCAGTCATGTTTTTAGCCAAGATTAGAAAAATAGAAGTATAGGAAGGTGTAAAACAATAAAAAACACCATATCCAACTGAGATCACTCAAAAATACTAAACAACGAGGGCTAGGTGTGCATTTTACAGACCTAGTCAAATAAAGTTCAAAACAAAAAAATTGCATTTTTCAAAACTTTACTGTACACAAAATAAAAATATTTTAAAAATTATGAAGCAGGTTTTTGTCCATAGTATATATAGATCCAGGTATATGGAATTAGGTTTTAAAATTACCTCTAAAAACATTATGGCGGGCATTTTTCTAAGCCCATTTTTACAGATTTACACTCTGTTTTTACAAAACAAAATTATGAATTTAGACATTCTTTTCCAATTATGACAATGCTACTTATAAAATATAATAATTCATACATGTATAATACTTATAGTATGATATAAGTAGGATACTATCCTGGTGCTATGGGCCTGGGTTGTGACGTGCATTTTTGTAATCCTAGTTTTACAGATTTACACTTTGTTTCTTACATAACAACTCAGGATTTTACTGATTAATTTTGAATTTGACCAAGGTACTTACAAATTATGAATATGTACATCTTTAATGCATAAATTATGATACTCTTTACTATAATAAAGTCATAATATATGAATGGTCAAATTTGTTGACTCATTTTAAGTCTAAAAATATCCTTCTCTACAACAATGACACTGCAGACACTTTTGGAACCCAAATTGAAAACCTATATGTACAGTAAGGTGGAAAATAGTAAACCACACCATTTCCAACTTAAATCACTCAAAAATAATCAATAGTGACGATTAGGCGGGCATTTTTATGAACATGGTAAGACTTGGTTCCAAACATAAAATTTGTTATTTTGTCAAATTAACTGCGGGCAAATGAAACATAATTTTAGGAAACTGAAAGAGGTTTTTTTCAAACATATATCTGTCTTCAATCCCATGGTATTAATTTAAATTAATAATATATGTATGGACTGTGGCGTGCATTTTGTTAAGCCCATTTTTGTAGATTAACACTCTGTTTTTTACATAACAAATCAGGATTTTAGTGATTAATTTCAATTTCACCGAAATACTTACAAATTATGAATAAGTATATGTTTAATACCTATGCTATGATACTCTTTATTATGATAAATTCATGGTATCTTCATGGTCAAATTTGTTGATATAATCATTTTAAGACTAAAAATACCATGCTCTATAAAAATGCATACATCAGTCACTTTTTGAACCAAAAAAAAAAAAAAAAAAAAACTAGTTGTAGAACGTGGAAATCTTTATAAATTCATGAAGATGATGTACAAAATACAGTGTCAAAAACCAAGTGAAAGACAATTTGAAAGACAAATTAAACAACAATGTCAAAAACCAAGTGAAAGACAAATTAAACAACAATGTCAAGAACCAAGTGAAAGACAAATTGAACAGTAATGAAAAAAACAACCTTCGAGACTACGATAGACTGTAGAAATGACTTAACAGCTTTCCCAAAATAGATAACAGCTTCATTGCTGGATAAATGTACACATATTGATATTAATAGCTATCACATTAACAGACTGTAACATTGACATCAAAGCTATATGAGCAACTAATAAAGCAAATCCATATCACAATGCCATATCAGCCAAGTGCATTCATTACAATCTTATTCTATATGCTACTGTCCAGATTCTTTCCATTTTTTACCATCAATAGAAGTGACAGGCAAGTGCAATTTACTATCACTTGAGATAAGGATGGGACTGGATGAAGTACAATGCAAGCATACCTGAGTTAGAATAATATGATTTTGTGTGGATGAGTCAAGGTTGGTAGACTTCACGCCAAAGGAGTCTCATCAGGTAATGCTGCTTCGTATGTCAATTTAAAATTATGAAGGTATCCACAAGACGTTTTTACATAATCACCAGGCAGTCCAAAACAAAATACAAAGAAGTTTTTTTGGTTATGTTGCAGGGTACCAGGTAGTCCAAAACACCAGGCAGTCCAAAACAAAACACATTGTTATAAAAATCACTCATTCAAATTCATGAGAAATGAAATTTTTTGAAACTACCCGCCATGCTCAATCGATCATGGATGCTCAATTGATTTCATTGCACCATGTAGATCTAAAGGCGGCTCATAACATAACTGCGCCACCCATTCCTGGCATGTCTCACACTTCCAAGACTGTTACTAGCGGTGCTAATTTAATGCAATTTCGAATCTCCATACGCTTAACCTATGTTAAACTCATGGTGGGTTGGAAATTTCGGTTGGGTGACTATGCTTGCTTTAAGAAAACGGCTAGTTAACTTATATTTTTTATCGGAAATTGTCCCAATTTCCTTTTTTCGGGGTCAAATCTTTTCTGTGAGTAGACTCATTTAACTACTTTACAATAAAAAATAATATTTTCAATAGGATGTGAACAATTCTAGCCAATAAAAAAAACTTCTTTTGATATTCCTTGATTAACATTCTTAATGATTTAGGATACACGCTAGTGTATGATAGTTTGTTATGAAGGCCATGGCCACACCTATGGAATCGAATCTGAAGTTGCTGAGTGATACTTCTTCAGAACTGGCAGATTTCACCGTGTATAGACAAATGATTGGTTTGTTGATGAACAAGAGGCTAGAATTATGCTTTGCGGCGAACACTCTAAGTCAGTATATGGTAGATCCGAGATACATTCACTTGGCTGCGGAAACCGTGTGCTAAGGTACCTAAAGGGTAAGATTGATTATGGCCTTAGGTATGCATCGGATCAGAAGATTAACCTACAAGTTTATGTGGATGCGGATTGGGTTGGGAGTGTCAAAGATAGAAAGAGCACATCGGGGTGTTGCTTCAGTTTGGGATCAGGTATGATCTCATGGTTTAGTGGAAAGCATATGAGTGTGGCACTTAGTACATCCGAGGTCGATTATATGGCAGCTTGTTCGGAAATCTGCAAGAAAGTATGGCTTCGGGAGTTGCTATCAAGACTATTTGATCTTGAGTTGGAGGGGACTTGTATCTTTTGTGACAACCAGAGTTGTGTGAAGTTTTCATGACAAGTCGAAGCACATCGACATCATGTATCACTATATTTGGGATATGGTGCAGAAGGGAGCAATGAGGCTCCAATATATAGCAACAAAGGAGCATATAGCCAATCTATTGACCAAGCCTCTGTCAAGAGTGAAGTTCAAGTACTTCAAGGATAAGCTTGGAGTGGTCCAGATCAAGAGGGAGTGATGAGCTCGGACGAGGTAGCAAGTAGTCATGGGTCATGTGACGTAATTGAGTCTCCTGGTCTACAAGAGGATTTGGACAAGCGGTGAGGTAACGCTGTGAGGAACCTGCAACAATTAATTAATGAAAATACACGATATAGCAAAAATAACAGAACTCGGAATCGCTTTATTGATCGTAGGCCACTTCGAGGGGGAAACCTCCTTTGAGCAAGCTCAATACAAATAAATTCACGGTACCTTCATTGGCCTTAACACACACTTATATACTTAGTCTATGCCCAATACTATGGGTCAATACCATGGGACATATAATACTATGTGACGACTTACAAAGCATATGCGTCCAATACTATGGGTCAATACCATGGGCTAATACAAACTATGGATCAACAAATACTATGGGACGACTTACAAAGCATATGCGTCCAACAACAAGCCTGCTTGGCAATCTGAGGGTCAATGAAGTTATGAGTGCTACCAGAATCAATGAGTATTGTAAGAGGGAGTTTCTTGAAGTAACCCCTGACCCGCATTATTTGTGGGGTGGTGACGTCGGTTACAGCATGGAGAGAGATCTCTGGTGGGTCTTCTTGAGATGGGGGGTCAACAGGCGGGTGCTGAATGTCGACCTGATCATCTATTGTATCTGGAGCTTCTTCACCAAGTTCAGAGGCAGGCGGAGAATCCACATCCAAGAGATAGAGCTTTTTCTCAACACATCTATGTCCCTGAGTGAATTTCTCATCACAATTATAACAAAGCCCTTTTTCTTGGCGTGCCCGAATCTCTGGTTCAGACAAATGCTTGATAGAAGTTGGTCGAAGAGCTGGCGTTATGGGAGGTCATTGGGAACCCATATTTCTAAAGGGAACTAAGGTGGGTTTGGAGCGTTGTTTGGTCTGCGATCTTGTCCTCTGCCAACTTAGCCAACCCTAGGACTTCCATCATTGTGTTGGGACAGAACATTTTGACCTCTGAGCGGATTTCATCCTTGAGACCACTGATAAAACAACTCCTGTAGAATTCATTAGACAATCCTTCTGTGTGATTGGCCAGTTTCTCAAATTATTTCTTATACTCTCTCGTTGTGCCAATTTGGCGAAGTTTAGTGAGTGCTCCTATGAAGTCATCAAAAGCACTAGGACCAAATCATTGCAAAAGGAGTTGCAAAAATCTGTCCAGTTTGGCTCGTGATGAGCTTTGATGTACCAACAATACCATTGAAGGGCTTCCTGTTCCAAATGAAAGGATGCAAGTGGAAATTTCTAGACATCAAAAGTATCATGCAGACTGAAATATTGTTCTGCCCGGTATATCCATCCAGTCGGACCAGTACCATTGAAGCGAGGAAAATCAAGCTTCGGCCTACAAAAATTATTGGAAGAAGAGAACCCAGTGGCTGCAAAAGATTATGGTTGTTGGTTATTGTTCATGGTTGAATGCTGAACATGGAGGCTGAGAAATTTTTCTTCCAGATCCTAGAGTTTGGTTTGGATGGCTGCAAGTGCTTCCTCCATGGTTTTTGCTCCTGCACAGGTGACAACCATAACCAAGAGTTTTTTTTGTTTTTGAGTGGGTAGATAAACAAAAACATAAACTGTTTTTAGTAAAGGAAAATATGGATTTGGGAAAAAAATTGATGGGTAATTTGGGTTTGACTAGGTTTTGGACACTTTCAAAGGGACAGGGAAGCAGAAAAGGGGGATTTTAGAAGCAGGGTGAAAGAATGAGAAAATTTGGCAAAGAGAGACAAAGAAGCAGAAATATGAAATGAACATTGTGATAAAATTTGAAGGCGATTGGATGAAAATCGAAGAAGTTATGGAAAACCCTAAAAATAGACAAATGTGGACTTTATAGCGTTGGGAAGTGGAATTTGGGATAGGGTCCTCAAGAATGGAATATGCAGAATGGGATTGCAGGAGTGTCAAGGAAGTTTCAACCTGGAAACAGAGTTAAAACAAGGGGTGTCGGATTTTTCTTTCTTTCCAGAAATGGATCTGCAACGGCGCGGAAGGGATTGGAAATAGATAGATCTGCAACAACGCGGAAGTGATCGGCAACAGATGGATCTGCAATGGTGCAGAAGTGATCGGCAACAGATGGATCTACAACGACTCAAAAGTGACTTACAACAGTTATGGGCAGAGGAAATCTACAATTTATCAGTTGAAAATAGATATGGAACCCAGGTATGCTCGGCTTCTTAACGGTTCAGGGGATTCACTCGGCCACCAATGTTGTCTAACGGCTTGCGTATTGGGGAAGTACCCCTCACTCCATGGCTCAGGTAAAACTGATAACCGCTTTGCCACAAACGACAGCTCTTGGTTTACCTCACGGGTGGGAACTAGTCAATCAGGTAGGGATCGTTGCCCTTTTCACTAGCAGGTCCTCTCAATGGGCTAGCTACTTCTAGGTTCCTGTGGTACTCCTCACAATGAGTTTTAGGGCTTATGCCCAAGTACATCCCATAGTTAAGTGGATAGGGATTATTCCCAGACCCGAACCTGCAACAGATGCGAAAAAAAATTAGCAAAAATTTCACCCAGCGAGCCCAAGAAAGTTCTCTGATACCAGATGTGAAGAACCTGCAACAATTAATTAATGAAAATACATGAGATAGCAAAAATAATAGAACTTAGAATTGCTTTATTGATCGCAGGCCACTTTGAGGGGGCAACCTCCTTTGAGAAAGCTCAATACAAATAACTTCACGGTACCTTCATTGGCCTCAACACACACTTATATACTAAGTCTATGCCCAATACTATGGGTCAATACTATGTGACATATAATACTATGGGACGACTTACAAAGCATATGCATCCAATACTATGGGTCAATACCATGGGCTAATACAAACTATGGATCAACAAATACTACAGGATGACTTACAAAGCATATGCATCCAACAACAATATACTAACAAAGTAAAGAGAAGGGTTGACAAGGGTTCCTAACAAACACAGGTGGTTGTAGTGTGAAACGTAATGGATGCTCCTAGGCTGGACCCACTGTATGGCTTGATCGGTCCATGGATGAGGACAGTTGCATCTGGTATGAAAGAGGACCAGCTCTGCGTAAAATCCTAGATTTGATCTATGTCACATCCAGTATGAAAAAGGACTAGCATTGTGGTGGAAAATCCTAGACTTGGTCTAGGTCACATCCAGTATGAAAAAGGACTAGCAATGTGGTGGAAAATCCTTGACTTGGTCTAGGTCACATCCAGTATGAAAAAGGACTGGCACTATGGTGAAAATCCCAGAACGATGTAATGTGTGCTCCTGGACTGCTTAGTGTAGTAGCAGGTGATCATTCACAGGTCCTGTAATGATGTAATGTGTGATCCAGGACTGCTTAGTGTAGCAACGAGTGATCATTCATATGTAGAAAGTCCTAGACTCTATCTAGGTCACATCCAACATGAGAGAGGGTTGGATCTGTGTGGAAAAGTCCTAGACTCCGTCTAGGTCACATCCAGCATGAAAGAGGGTTGGCTCTGTGTGGAAAAGTCATAGAATCCGTCCAGGTCACATCCAGCATGAAAGAGGGTTGGCTCTATGTGTAAAAGTCCTAGACTCCGTCTAGGTCACATCCAGCATGAAAGAGGGTTGGTTCTGCGTGGAAAATTCCTAAACTCCGTCTAGGTCACATCCAGCATGAAAGAGGGATGGATATGTGAGTGAAATTTCTAGACATGGTCTAGGTCGCATCCATCATGAAAAAGGGTTGGCTCTGTGGAACTTCTTATGACATATAGATTCGGGAGATGCAGATGTCAATAGTCCGTGTACACGAAGTGTAGTAGTTGGAAGACGGCGGTGACAATGACTGAAGAATACCTTCCTTATTAAGAGGGAGTATTGAAGAATGTAACTTCAGAAGATATTCTTATTTGTATTATTTGTGTCATTTGTATCATTTCTATTGTACACCCTACGAGGATTATTATTGATGTAATTGATTATGTAAAAGTCATTGAAAGAGTCAATGTAAACCCTAAGTGTTAGGTCGGCCTAGAAAGACTAGAAAATAATATTTTATTGTTAAGTGTACAGGTCGACCCAGTTAGGTGAGTCAAACCGACCTAATTAGTAAAAATGTCAAGTGTTTTTTTTAGTATAAATAGGAGTCTCTCCCTCCTCATTTGCACACTTCACTCACTCATCTAATTCACATCAATAGAGAGAGAGAGTCATTCAGAGTAACTGCTTGTGAAATCTTCTTGTTTTGGGTCTTTGTAAGAGGGATACTATTGTACATTCTACAAAATTTATATAGAAGAAGTTTGCTGGGTTTTTTCTACCTGAGAGGGTTTTCCAAGGATAAATTTGTTGTCTACTATTGTTCATGTTGTGCTTGTTTATCTTTCACTAATCCATATTGTTATTGCACTTAAAAATCTAATAGGATGGATTTCCATTCATCCAAGCAATGTGGTGGCTAGGTAAACCCTAGCCGTGAGATGTATATTCTTGATGAATTCTTCATGACACAATAATTTTATAGGAAACATTGCAATGAATTAGTTGAAATATTTCAAAACCATTAGGATTTTTTTTTTGAATTAATGTGAAAAAAGAGGATTTAACTCCTAATTTTATCTTCATCTAGGAGTGTTCCAGGAGTCTCCACAAATCCATTTTTATGATTGGGCATGCCTCTTTGTAAAAGTGTGTAAAAAAACCATCTAGTCCCAAGGCCTTATATGGCTCCATAGACCACAATGATTTCACCATTTCTTTTTCACTTATTTCCTTTAGCAAGGTATTATTTTATGTTAATATTTGGTTGAGTTTTGATCTTTAATTCTTTTAGATGAAAAAACTTGAAACAATGAGACAATTCAATCACATGAAAATGATACAACCATAACACAAGATATACCATGGGGAAAATCCTCAAAATAGTGAGAAAAAAAACCCCAACAACTCTTCTCAGCATAATATAGTGGATAGCAGAGAATGTCTTTCTTTTACAACATAGCAGATTGCTTTTGGAAGATAAGAGATCACCAAACACTCTTGGTGAAGATACACAAGCAATAGAGAAGAGAGATCAATAAGATGTGGTTTCCAATGTGACCAGCACATCAATATATATCAAAAATCACTCCCATGAAAGGAATAGTGAATCAATGCATGAAGGATAAGCCTCCCATGCAAACCATAGCGAGTTATCTTCTTGAATAGTTGTAGTGCACTTCTAGTTTCTTCAGTCATGCACCATCAATGCACCATGCCTTTCTTGCTTAACTTCAAATCATTCTTAATTGAATTTGGAGTGAACTCTCCTCATAACTGATGTTGGAGCACTTAGTTAACAAGCTAACATAAGTGTCATCATGCAATAGGAGCAACTTTAGTGTTGTAACTTAAGTGTCATCATGCAATAGGAGCAACTTTAGTGTTGTAACTTAAGTGTCATATTTTAACTTTTAGTTTAACTAAAGTGTCGTCATGCAAAACACTTTAGTTAACTTTTCTTAACTGAAAATCATGTTGATTAATTTGACTAAAGTGATCACTAAGTGCTCCTTTAGTTAACCGATTGCATATCTTTAACTGATGCTTTAACTGAAGCATTGATTGAGGCATACATTGTTACTTAACTGAAACTTTATGTTAAGATCCTAGTGGGCGGCCTTCACTAACATCTCGAGGTTTTGGTGTAACGGTTAGTATCATTTGGTATCAGAGCCTCCACCCAAGTTCAAGTCACAGAGCGGTTGGCAACGTTGGCATTGCAGTGTTCGCCCGAGGCTCGTACGGCTCAAAGGGGACACCACCGCACGGGCGCACATCCAGCCCAAAGTCTGGACTGCGGAGCGTGGTGGGATGTTAAGATCCTAGTGGGCGGCCTTCACTAACATCTCGAGGTTTTGGTGTAATGGTTCGTATCACTTTATAACCGAAACTTTAACAATTCGAGTTCTCTTTAATTAGCTGAAGTGTCTGCATGGGCAATTTCGAATTCTCTTGATCTCTATGCTTTATCTTTTACTACACGGTCAATATGTGCTAACTTTAATTATCTATAACATTACACTATACTAAGAAGAATTATCGGATGATGTGATCATATTATATTATTCCAGAGCAAATGATCATATGCTAAAGTAATTCACTTTAGAGGTGATCAATCTCCGAAGGAGACTTAATAAAAACTGGTGATCATGGTTAATAATACATCACACAACAATAAATTCTTTTAACAAGTAAATCGTGACCTTTATACGAAAGGTCCACCTCTATACGGGAGGTCCATCCCATGGATACTTTTATATGGAAGGTTCACATGAGAATCATGACTTGACACACAAGTCTGGAGCCTTGTCCAACAAGACTTTACAACATCATTATTTTGATCAATTACCTCTATACAGGAGGAACAACCTTTACACGGAAGGAAATCAAAGTGCTCACCTCTATACAGGAGGATCAATCTTGGTTGCACAAGTTTGGTTTGGAGAAAGTATCCTGATGCTGTACATTTAACATTTTACTCTTCAGAACTGAGGTTTGGGATGTTGTTGGTAAGAATGTTTCTCTAGGAATCTTGTGTGGGAGAAGGGACCTTAAAATACAACTAATTGAAGTGGAAGTGTGCGACAACAAGGATAACAATAAATTCACTAGTTTTTAGTCCATTTAGAAGGTTAATTTGTAGGATATTTTTTTTTATGTGTTGGGGATTTGTCTACCTATGGAAATACCTTTTGTTTCAATCTCTCAAACACAACTAAGTACTTATAGGCTTTAAAACTAAGTTCTCTTCCTCTAATATATGGGATTTGGAGAGGGCCACACTTGTTTATTTTTCAAGAGTGATAAAAGATTATGTTATGATTTATTTTACATGTTGCTCAACCCATGTTCACCTTCAACAGAGATGCACCTATAATAGATCCTCATTCCTCTTGGTTCATGTACACAATAATGTGGATGTGGGTGAAATAGAAACAAAACTAGAGAGTCACTTTAATGAGGATGAGGAGGTGCAATTATGCATAGAGTTAGAGGACACATGCATGCACACGACGTATGTTAATTCCAATTTTAATTATAATTGTTTTCTAATTTGATTTAGTTGTTGAAATTTAGCTCAAGTACATTGAGTGATTCCATTCTTAGATTAGGATGCATATCTTGATATTAGAAGGGTGGTACATTTCATGAAGGTTTATATTCTAATCTAGGGATATTCAATTAGGAGTCCAACATAAGCATTTATATTCATTTTGCACTCTATCATAGGTGCCTCGAGTTAATGTGTTGCTTTGTAAAACACCAACCTTCTTATCCTATTAAAGAAGGCATGGTATTATTTCTTTAGCAAGGCTATGGTTCACTCCTTGCGAATCATTCATAGTTTTTTCAAGATAGCGGGATTGGGATGCTTATCAACACATTTTTTTGTCAGTTGGATTATTGATAGTTTTTTATTTGATATTTTTTTTAAGTAGTTTTTTGGATATTTTTGTTCACTATGATAGATTTTGGTCTTTATATGGATGGTCTTTAGACCCAACTAAGTACAACTGATTCCCCCACGCTTTCACTTGGTAGATTGGATTTTCAAGCATTTTCGAGATTTGGGATGTGTTGCACTTACAACCAATTCACTTCTTATTAATTTTCGTTCTCATCATTTCAGGTTCACATTAGTGAATACATACAAGTTTGTTGGCTCATTTATTGCATAATGATATTTCCAAACTTGGTATTCAACATCCAAGTTTGGTGGTATTTTCAAGAATATCTTCATCGAAACTAATGAGGTTTTAGACCATGAGTATCAAGTTGAAGACTTGGAGATACTAGTTTTGGCACTAATTTTTATTACTTGTCCAATACAATTTTATAGACTTGTAATTGAATTAGGGGGGATTGTTAGCCTTTGGATCCCTCTAATCATTAAGTCCCTGATCATCTTATTTGTACCATAGGATATAGTTCTTACCATAGGTATCATATACATGGTTATGCTTTGTACTATGATCCTAATCTTCCTATTTATGTATCATTACCCATTATATAATGGTTATCCTATATTGCATTATATATTGTACATTTTTATGTTAATACATTGTAATGACCCTTTTTCAAAATTCTATTAAAATGCCAATTTTTCTACTTTTTTCCCAATTTCGACCTTTGACTAGTTTAACTGTTTTGACCTCCAAATCAACCCAAATGCTCCCAAATCTTCTGTAGGAGTGTATGAATGGTATTTAGACTTGAATGTCAGGTTCAGGGATGTTTTATGGCCCTCCAAATACTGCTGCAAACTTGATTTGTATTCTGATCAATATATGTAATTTTGACTAGTAATTTGTGCATCAAATCCCCCCCGGGTAACACTGCAAATGGCCTTCCAAATGCCTCCAAAATCCCACGAATTTATGAAAAGAGGTATATAATTTGTTAAGTATGTGATTAAGGTCTCATATGCACCATTAATTGATTTTAATACTTTTCTAACTCTCTCACATTCAACAGCAAAAACCCCCAATTCGATCCTTGGGGAAATGGCACTATTTCACCTCCCAATACAACTAAACTGAGTAAAAATGCTTCAAATGCTCAAGTATAGTACATGAAACTTGTAGAATACATCCATGGCAGTATATTGATCACAAATATATCAGATAATCATCCACCCATTCGAAATAATCAACATTATAGTGTCATACATCAATGCATTGGGGAAATGGACATTGTTTGCTCATTAATCAATAGTTTTGCATACAACTAGTGGGTATTTCGACCTGAGACTTTCTGAATATTAATAGCATAGGATATGAATCTATTACAATCATAAATATATAATGAGAAGCTCTCTCAAGAAGCACAAGTGCTCACCAAAAACGCCCTCCCTCAAGGAGCATGAATATGCCTTCAAAACTGGAAACGGTGGAGAGAAAGTGCTACACTAAACCAAACCATGAAACTTCCTGTAGCTGCTACCTGCAAATAGAAAATCCATTAAAGCACCATGCAAGACCTGAGTGGCCTCTCTAAACACCAACTTGGATGGGAATCTTTCACCCTCGAAATTGGCTAAGGCGAGAAACTAGTCATCCACTAGCTCTCTCTTCACAAATGCAATTTTTCTCAAATCATCAAAAGCCATTATCATACTTCATTTCTACATTTTATAACCAACATTAGCCTTCTAAGGGTCGAAATCCTCTCAATAGATTCAATAGATTTCCATTTAGGAAATATTCCACATTTGCCACTTGTCTCCTAGTTCCAACCTTCCATCTTCTCCCAAATTCGATTTTGAGTCTCTTTGGCTTCTCCAACTCCCAAATTCGCCTTCCTTGAGCCTATTTTTGGTGCTGACATGTCATAGTGGTCAGATGTCAGAGGTCAGGTCTGCAATTTGTCGTAGTTGTCATAGATGCTCCATCATTGGTGTCATAGGGGCTAGGGAATCTAGCCCAAGTGTCCACAAACTTCCACTTTGACTCTTTATCTTCCATGGAGGTTACCAATCCTTCCCAATTCGACCTAAGATGCTCAATGACATGTGTTATGACTTACCAACTCACCCAAGAGTGTTCACATTCCCATTAATTTGAATTTGCAAAAGAGAGATACCATGTATTACGAAAAATCAAGCTAGTGTGGGTCCCACATCCTCCATATGTCTCCAAAACCATTTGTCACCTAGGATTTCTCTTGAATTTCTTTATTCACTCTATTTATTAAATACTTGAACCCTTCTAATGTCTAAACATCATTTATTAGCTTCCTTATTACCATTCCACATGTGCCCATCCAACCTAGGAAACTAGTAGGATTGATGGGATTGTCTTACTATGAAATTATTGGAATGGGGATATTATAGTCCTCCCCACCCAAGATTGCTTGCCCTCAAGCAATCTCAATTTACCATGGTGCAAACTTGTCCCTCCTCTATCAGGTGGCCTTCCATGAGTAATGTCTCCCATAATCTTTCTATTCCGGTGCTTCATGCTGTGGGAAGAAACTACCTGATTCGGATAGGTGTGTTGCCCTCTCACAATCCTTAGTACTCCTTTTGAATCTTGGAATTTCATTTCAGCAATTTTATAATTTACTGTATGCTTTCCTATTGAATACAACCATTGCACTCCCAAAACAACATTAGTATTAGCAATATCAACCACATAAAAACTATTGACAAAAGTATAGTTACCTACGGTGACTTGCAGTTGTGGAATCCATGTTTTGCACTCCATTGTGTTGTGACCTTGAATGACAACTGTGAAGCCATCAAATGGTTCAATAGGTATATTTCTTTTCTCCACCATCTCTACATCAATGAAGTTATGGGTGGCTCCTCCATCTACCAAAACTGAAGTTCTTTGTCCTTGTACCATACCTTTGCATCGGATAGTATGATAGCAAGCAACTGCTGAAAGTACTACCATTGTTACTTTGGTGGGAGAGGGATGCTTCACCTCTGGTTTCCCTTCTTCTGCTGTAGTATATCCTTCTTCTTGGGCTGAATTATGTCCTTCTTCCTCCATGCCCCCTTCATACCCCTCATCACAAAATACTTCAATGAATTGGGCCTTTCCTTTAGCACATTTATGTCCAAGTACCCATGGTTGGAAGCATGAGTAACACAATTTCTTCCTTCTGAGCTCTTCCCTGCTTAGTTCCTATTTCTTATCCTTTCCATATTCATCTTCTTGCCATGGCTTCTTATCAGGTGCATCTCTTTGCCAAGGTTTCTTTTCAATTCTGAAGTCAGGCTTGGGAGGAAATCTCGTTCTAGGAAGCACATTTTGGAGATCCCTAGTCAAGTTCATTGCATCTTTTAATGTAGTTGGCTTGTGGGATTTGGCCAAACCTTTTAAGGGTTCAACCAAACCTTCAGTGAACAGCAATACCAACCTTCCCATAGATACATCAGCCACCTTGACTGATAATTTTTGAAAGTCCAACATATATTCAGTAGGGGTCCTAGTTTGCTTCAATTGAGCTAATTCCTTGAAAGGCAATTCTGGATCTTTTTGTTCAAATCTCTCTAGTACCCTATCAACAAATTCTCCATATGTTTTAACCTGATCATGAACCAAGGTTTTCAAGCCATAGAACCACCATTCATTGGCATCTCCTTCCAAATGCAAAATGGCCATTTTTAATGCATCCTCTTCCAACATAGGATTCAGTTGAAAATATACATCCAATTTTTGCACCCAAGTGTTAGAAGAATTTTGAGAAGAACCATCAAAAAAGGAAGTGACATTTTTCCAATAGCACTATTTAATTCTTTGTTTTGGAATGGAATCCTATTGTCTCCCTTCCTTTTAATCTTTTGCATAGCATCAATGTAGTCACTGAGTGGTACACCTCTTTTACACTCTTCATTCAAATCATTCCAATCATTTACTAGTTTCTTGTAATCCCATTCAAGATTGGGCTCTTCTTTGGGTGTGAGAAATTTAGGTGCAGTATGCTTTTGTGTGCTTTGAAATTCATCAGGTCTATTATGAGGTCCTGTACATGAGAAAATATGCTCATTCCCTTTCATCTTTTCCCCTGAGTGTGAACCACTATTATCTCCTATCATCCCTTTGCTTTGTAGCTAGCTAATCAACAATTCGAGTCCTTGCAACAATTTGTCACCTATCCTATCCATGTTTGTTGAAAGTTTAGAGAAACATGGATCTAAGGTTGCAATAAGTTCCTCCTTATATCTTGCTTTGACCTCCTCCTCTCTACCCATGATTTTAGTGAAAGACTTCTCTTCTTCTACTACCTCTTCTTCAACAAAAATATTTTCAACTACTGGTTCAAGGGGTGGTGGATTATTCTTTTGACTTCTTATTAAGACCATCAGGTTCCAAGAACATGCTCTGATACCATTTTTAATGACCCTTTTTCAAAATTCTATTAAAATGCCAATTTTTCCACTTTTTCCCAATTTCGACCTTTGACTAGTTTAACTGTTTTGACCTCCAAATCAACCCAAATTCTCCCAAATATTCTATAGAATTGTATGAATGGTATTTAGACTTGAATATCAGGTTCAGGGATGTTTTATGGCCCTCCAAATACTGCTGCAAACTTGATTTGTATTCTGATCAATATATGTAATTTTGACTAGTAATTTGTGCATCAAATCCCCCTCGGGTAACACTGCAAATGGCATTCCAAATGCCTCCAAACTCCCACGAATTTATGAACAGAGGTATATAATGTGTTAAGTATGTGACTAATGTCTCATATGCACCATTAATTGATTTTACTACTGTTCTAACTCTCTCACATTCAACAGCAAAAACCCCCAATTCGACCCTTGGGGAAATGGCACTATTTCACCTCCCAATACAACTAAACTGAGTAAAAATGCTTCAAATGCTCAAGTACAGTACATGAATCTTGTAGAATACATCCATGGCAGTATATTGATCACAAATATATCAGAGAATCATCCATCCATTTGAAATAATCAACATTATAGTGGCATACATCAATGCATTGGGGAAATGGACATTGTTTGCTCATTAATCAATAGTTTTGCATACAACTAGTGGGTATTTCGACCTGAGACTTTCTGAATATTAATAACAGAGGATATGAATCTATTACAATCATAAATATATAATGATAATCTCTCTCAAGAAGCACAAGTGCTCACCAAAAACGCCCTCCCTCAAGGAGCATGAATATGCCTTCAAAACTGGAAACGGTGGAGAGAAAGTGCTACACTAAACCAAACCATGAAACTTCCTGTAGCTGCTACCTGCAAATACAAACTCCATTAAAGCACCATGAAAGACTTGAGTGGCCTCTCCAAACACCAACTTGGATGGGAATCTTTCACCCTCGAAATTGGCTAAGGCAAGAAACTAGTCATCCACTAGCTCTCTCTTCACAAATGCAATTTTTCTCAAATCATCAAAAGCCATTCTCATACTTCATTTCTAAATTTTATAACCAACATTAGCCTTCTAAGGGTCGAAATCCTCTCAATAGATTCAATAGATTTCCATTTAGGAAATATTCCACATTTGCCACTTGTCTCCTAGTTCCAACCTTCCATCTTCTCCCAAATTCGATTTTGAGTCTCTTTGGCTTCTCCAACTCCCAAATTCACCCTCCTTGAGCCTATTTTTGGTGTTGACATGTCATAGTGGTCAGATGTCAGAGGTCAGGTCTGCAATTTGTCGTAGTTGTCATAGATGCTCCATCATTGGTGTCATAGGGGCTAGGGAATCTAGCCCAAGTGTCCATAAACTTCCACTTTGACTCGTTATCTTCCATGGAGGTTACCAATCCTTCCCAATTCGACCTAAGATGCTCAATGACATGTTTTATGACTTACCAACTCACCCAAGAGTTTTCACATTCCCATTAATTCGAATTTGCAAAAGAGAGATACCATGTATTACGAAAAATCAAGCTAGTGTGGGTCCCACATCCTCCATATGTCTCCAAAACCATTTGTCACCTAGGATTTCTCTTGAATTTATTTATTCACTCTATTTATTAAATACTTGAACCCTTCTAATGTCTAAACATCATTTATTAGATTCCTTATTACCATTCCACATGTGCCCATCCAACCTAGGAAACTAGTAGGATTGATGGGATTGTCTTACTATGAAATTATTGGAATGGGGATATTACAGTCCTCCCCACCCAAGATTGCTTGCCCTCAAGCAATCTCAATTTACCATGCTGCAAACTTGTCCCTCCTCTATCAGGTGGCCTTCCATGAGTAATGTCTCCCATAATCTTTCTATTCTGGTGCTTCATGCTGTGGAAAGAAACTACCTGATTCGGATAGGTGTGTTGCCCTCTCACAATCCTTAGTACTCCTTTTGAATCTTGGAATTTCATTTCAGGAATTTTATAATTTACTCTATGCTTTCCTATTGAATACAACCATTGCACTCCCAAAACAACATTAGTATCAGCAATATCAACCACAAAAAAACTATTGACAAAAGTATAGTTACCTACGGTGACTTGCAGCTGTGGAATCCATGTTTTGCACTCCATTGTGTTGTGACCGGGAATGACAACTGTGAAGCCATCAAATGGTTCAATAGGTATATTTATTTTCTCCACCATCTCTGCATCAATGAAGTTATGGGTGGCTCCTCCATCTACCAAAACTGAAGTTCTTTGTCCTTGTACCATACCTTTGCATCGGATAGTATGATAGCGACGTACTGCTGAAAGTACTGCCATTGTTACTTTGGTGGGAGAGGGATGCTTCACCTCTGGTTTCCCTTCTTCTGCTGTAGTATATCCTTCTTCTTGGGATGAATTATGTCCTTCTTCCTCCATGCCCCCTTCATATCCCTCATCACAAAATACTTCAATGAATTGGGCCTTTCCTTTAGCACATTTATGTCCAGGTACCCATGGTTGGAAGCATGAGTAACACAATTTCTTCCTTCTGAGCTCTTCCCTGCTTAGTTCCTCTTTCTTATCCTTTCCATATTCATCTTCTTGCCATGGCTTCTTATCAGGTGCATCTCTTTGCCAAGGTTTCTTTTCAATTCTGAAGTCAGGCTTGGGAGGAAATCTCGTTCTAGGAAGCACATTTTGGAGATCCCTAGTCAAGTTCATTGCATCTTTTAATGTAGTTGGCTTGTGGGCTTTGACCAAACCTTTTAAGGGTTCAACCACACCTTCAGTGAACAGCAATACCAACCTTCCCATAGATACATCAGCCACCTTGACTGATAATTTTTGAAAGTCCAACATATATTCAATAGGGGTCCCAGTTTGCTTCAATTGAGCTAATTCCTTGAAAGGCAATTCTGGATCTTTTTGTTCAAATCTCTCTAGTACCCTATCAACAAATTTTCCATATGTTTTAACCTGATCATGACCCAAGGTTTTCAAGCCATAGAACCACCATTCATTGGAATCTCCTTCCAAATGCAAAATGGCCATTTTTAATGCATCCTCTTCCAACATAGGATTCAGTTGAAAATATACATCCAATTTTTGCACCCAAGTGTTAGCAAAATTTTGAGAAGAACCATCAAAAGTAGGAAGTGACATTTTTCCAATAGCACTATTTAATTCTTTGTTTTGGAATGGACTCCTATTGTCTCCCTTCCTTTTAATCTTTTGCATAGCATCAATGTAGTCACTGAGTGGTACACCTCTTTTACACTCTTCATTCAAATCATTCCAATCATTTACTAGTTTCTTGTAATCCCATTCAAGATTGGGCTCTTATTTGGGTGTGAGAAATTTAGGTGCAGTATGCCTTTGTGTGCTTTGAAATTCATCAGGTCTATTATGAGTTCCTGTACATGAGAAAATATGCTCATTCCCTTTCATCTTTTCCCCTGAGTGTGAACCACTATTATCTCCTACCATCCCTTTGCTTTGAAGCTGGCTAATCAACAATTCGAGTCCTTGCAACAATCTGTCACCTATCCTATCCATGTTTGTTGAAAGTTTAGAGAAACATGGATCTAAGGTTGCAATAAGTTCCTCCTTATATCTTGCTTTGTCGTCCTCCTCTCTACCCATGATTTTAGTGAAAGACTTCTCTTCTTCTACTACCTCTTCTTCAACAAAAATATTTTCAACTACTGGTTCAAGGGGTGGTGGATTATTCTTTTGAATTCTTGTTAAGACCATCAGGTGCCAAGAACATGCTCTGATACCACTTGTAATGACCCTTTTTCAAAATTCTATTAAAATGCCAATTTTTCCACTTTTTCCCAATTTCGACCTTTGACTAGTTTAACCGTTTTGACCTTCAAATCAACCCAAATGCTCCCAAATCTTTTGTAGGAGTGTATGAATGGTATTTAGACTTTAATATAAGGTTCAGGGATGTTTTATGGCCCTCCAAATACTGCTGCAAACTTGATTTGTATTCTGATCAATATATGTAATTTTGATTAGTAATTTGTACATCAAATCCCCCCCGGGTAACACTGCAAATGGCCTTCCAAATGCCTCCAAACTCCCACGAATTTATGAACAGAGGTATATAATGTGTTAAGTATGTGATTAAGGTCTCATATGCACCATTAATTGATTTTACTACTGTTCTAACTCTCTCACATTCAACAGCAAAAACCCCCAATTCGACCCTTGGGGAAATGGCACTATTTCACCTACCAATACAACTAAACTGAGTAAAAATGCTTCAAATGCTCAAGTACAGTACATGAAACTTGTATAAGACATCCATGGCAGTATATTGATCACAAATATATCAGAGAATCATCCATCCATTCGAAATAATCAACATTATAGTGTCATACATCAATGCATTGGGGAAATGGACATTGTTTGCTCATTAATCAATAGTTTTGCATACAACCAGTGGGTATTTCGACCTGAGAATTTCTGAATATTAATAAAAGAGGATATGAATCTATTATAATTATAAATATATAATGAGAAGCTCTCTTAAGAAGCACAAGTGCTCACCAAAAACGCCCTCCCTTAAGGAGCATGAATATGCCTTCAAAAATGGAAACGGTGGAGAGAAAGTGTTGCACTAAACCAAACCATGAAACTTCCTGTAGCTGCTATCTGCAAATACAAACTCCATTAAAGCACCATGAAAGACCTAAGTGGCCTCTCCAAACACCAACTTGGATGGGAATCTTTCACCCTCGAAATTGGCTAAGGCAAGAAACTAGTCATCCACTAGCTCTCTCTTCACAAATGCAATTTTTCTCAAATCATCAAAAGCCATTCTCATACTTCATTTCTACATTTTATAACCAACATTAGCCTTCTAAGGGTCGAAATCTTCTCAATAGATTCAATAGATTTCCATTTAGGAAATATTCCACATTTGCCACTTGTCTCCTAGTTCCAACCTTCCATCTTCTCCCAAATTCGATTTTGAGTCTCTTTGGCTTCTCCAAATCCCAAATTCGCCTTCCTTGAGCCTATTTTTGGTGCTGACATGTCATAGTGGTCAGATGTCAGAGGTCAGGTCTGCAATTTGTCGTAGTTGTCATAGATGCTCCATCATTGGTGTCATAGGGGCTAGGGAATCTAGCCCAAGTGTCCACAAACTTCCACTTTGACTCTTTATCTTCCATGGAGGTTACCAATCCTTCCCAATTCGACCTAAGATGCTCAATGACATGTTTTATGACTTACCAACTCACCCAAGAGTGTTCACATTCCCATTAATTCGAATTTGCAAAAGAGAGATACCATGTATTATGAAAAATCAAGCTAGTGTGGGTCCCACATCCTCCATATGTCTCCAAAATCATTTGTCACCTAGGATTTCTCTTGAATTTCTTTATTCACTCTATTTATTAAATACTTGAACCCTTCTAATGTCTAAACATCATTTATTAGCTTCCTTATTACCATTGCACATGTGCCCATCCAACCTAGGAAACTAGTAGGATTGATGGGATTGTCTTACTATGAAATTATTGGAATGGGGATATTACATACATTGATCAATTTATTTCCTTTTATGCTCTTGTGTCTCAATGAATATCTTCTTATTGCTTATATTTTTTAGTTTATAAAGGATTGGGATGAGAAATTGACAAAGTTTCATGGTTGGAAAGTCAAATTTGGTCATTCCAAATTGGAAGTCAAAATTGACTCTCCTCCTCAAGCACACAATCTAGAAAACGTGAGAGGGGGTAGCCATGGTGGATACCCGTTGTTATCTTACAAAATATGTCAACCTCACTCAATAATGGAGCAATCTAAGGGTTATCCATACATTCTTGAGCCCAACTAATAAAATTATTCGAGATTCCAAACTTTCTCATGATCACATAAAGAAATTAATGTCTAAGTTAGTCAAAGGTGTTTTCTATACTTTTTTTTCCCACTAAAATGTTTAAAAATTATATTTAATATGTAGATCGTGACCGTAGCCTAAAATGACCTAATTACAATTTTTCAAATAATTCTATATCGAATCTGATCTTTTTCTACTGTTTTTCCTTGTGCATCAATATAATTCCAGAATTTTATCCATTTCCCACATATTTTTGAGCTTAGTATCCTGAAATTCGGATTCCGATCTCTGTCCATCTTTGATTGTATCAACCTCCAATTCTCCTAGTTCTTATTTCTGGTTTTTATCGATCTCATACAACAATTATGAAATGACGATGTGCTATTCTTCTAAGTATTTTAATAATAAGTCTTAATGCTCCTATTCTTCACTCGTCAATTCTAGCGATCTTTGAACCCTGTTATTCACTTCCATCAACGTCTATTGCATCTTTTCAGTCCAGCAATAGCACCTGCGGTCCTTCAGAAATTCACTGGCGCTGATCTTCTTCCAACAACGATCCACTTTCTTCATCCAACTGCTAAGCTTGCTTCAAGCTAAAATGAGCCTTACAGAATTGTGTGAATACATGTGGGAACTTTATTTGTTACTAAATGTTCCTGATTTAGATTGCATCCTAGATTTTCCCGTATGCCTGCTGCCTTATTTGATCCATGCAGGATGTGAAAATTTTGGTGCTTGGAAAATTGTTGAAGAGTGTTTCGGATCCTTTCAAGGGTCATATTTAGCTTGACATTGCCAAATTGTTTCTTTGTATTCAAATTGTTGATCAAGATTTGTGAATCACCAAATATTTGGACTTCAGTGTATTCCTCACTCAGATCCAACTGGCAACCTTTTAAAAGAGTAAGCGCTTCTGCTTGATTATTGGAGCAATTGCCTAATCCCCAACTGTAATTGACTTCTTGTTTTCCTCCAGGGGAGAAAATAACCCCCCAGCTCCTGCAACACCGGGGTTTCCTTTAGACGCTCCATAAAAAAAAATAGTGGCTTTCTCTTTTGTTTTCCACCATTCCTGAAATTCCATATCCAGTAGTCTAAGTATCTAAGTTGAAGTGGTAACCGGTCTTTTTCCAATATTCTCTCTTTTGTTAAAGGTTTTGTGTCCAATCCAATTTCTCTCTAGTGTAGTAAGAGAAGAGTCCAACTCTTTTTATTAGTTTCTAATTGCTTCCAATAGATAAGCCTTTTCTTTAGCAGCACTTGTTCCGGTGTTTTGCACCTAGTTATTAAAAATTCTGCTATTCGGAGCCATCCATAGTTTCCAACAGATGAATTTAGGTAATGAAAGCCATACATTTTTCCATATTGGCTTGTTTGAAAGATAAGAAGGATAACTATTTTTCCAGGAGGAGAAGAGAGCTGTGATAGAGTTTTGTATTGGAGGGGGAATTTCCAGATTCTGAAATGAGATAATCCATACAGAAATCACAAAAGGGCACTCCAAGAATAGATTATCTGTATTTTCCAAACTTCTGTAGCATAATGAGCATCTATGCAGTCCTATAAATCCACGTTTTGTCAGATTTTCTCCTGTCAGTATTTTCTTATGCATTAAAAGCCAAATGAAAAAATTGATTTTTGGAAGACCATAGGGACTCCATACTAGCTTCCAAAGAGAGGGAGTATGCATGGTATTCTGGGCTGTTTGTAATTATTTGAATCCTTGTGTTGTTGTGTACTCTCCCGATTTCCACCATCCCCACTTGTCCTTCGTATGCCTATGCAGAGGGGCCAGCCTAGTAAGATTGTGAATGAGTGTTGTCTTATGAAATGACATTCGTTCTGGAACTTCTGGCAAGGCCCATTCCTACAAGTTTCCCTTTTCATCCCAATGAGAGATATCCTCCAAAGTTACTAGGCCTTTTTGTGTGAGCCAATCCTGAATTTCTGAGAGTGAATCTACACTTCCAAGCAGGGGATTTCCCATTATTCTGTGTTTCCAAAGTTGAGTTTTTGCCCCATTTCCTGGGATTTAGTATAACTGATTTTGGAAGTGTTCAATGCCTGATCTGCATAGGTTCCATATAGATGTGCCTTTGGGTATGTGATCAATATGCAGATTGAAAATAGCTCCCCCTTTTAGATATTTTTCCCATAATAATTTGCTAACCGGGTGAGCACAATTTCTGAATAGATTCCATAGAATTTTCCCACCCAGCGCCACATTAACTAAGCAGGGATCTCTTACCTGATGCCCACCTTCCAGCAGAGGGCTTTTAACAATATCCTAGCCGACTAGGTGAAATTTGTTTTAATTCCCTTTTCCTCCTTTCCAGAGGAACTCTTTGATTAGGCGGGATATTTTGTCCATTATTGACTTAGGCGTCATGAGAATAGAGGAATGGTAGATAGGAAGAGCATAAAGCACTACTTTTATCAAGATAAATTTTCCTGCATAATTGAGCCATTGACCACCAGGCATGAATTTTTTCCTTAATCTTACTTATGACATCAGTCCATAGAGATTTTTTTATTGTTCCCAGGGTTAAGGGGAGACCGAGGTATTTGATTTTTTCCCATGTAGCATACCCCGTGAAGCCTGAGAAATGTGTTATTCTATGAATTATTTTCTGATCTGCATTCCATCAAAATATTGCACTTTTTTCTGTTATTAACTAGCGATCCCATTGCCTGGGAATAGTTCTGAATTATCTCTTTGAAGGCCCTAGCAATTTTTAATGATACTCCTCCAAGAAAAAGGGAATCATCAGCAAATAGAGCACGATTTAGGGATGAAAGTCCTTTAGCCAGTATTATTCCTGGAATATTACCTGATTCTCTTTTTGCCTCCAACTTCCTGCTCATAAAGTCTGCAATCAGTATATAAAGAAAAGGGGATAGAGGGCACCCTTGTTGAATTCCCCGCGTAGCCTGGAATAAATTTGCAGGTCTTCCATTTATTAGGGGAGCAATCCAAGGCTTGTCAATGCAAGCTTTCACCAGATCTTTAAAATTTTTACTGAACTCGAAGGATGACAAAACTTTGTAGAGAAACAAAAGTTTAACTCGATCAAAGGCATTCGCCATGTCGAGTTTTATAAGCATTCCATTTTCTTTTTTGAGCTTGTTGGAGTGCATTGCTTCCTGCTCTAGAATCACGTTATCCAGGATTTGTCTTCCGTTTATGAACCCTCCCTGATTGGGAGAGATCAACTTGCTGAGCAAAGGTTTGATCATACTTGCTAGAATTTTAGAAATTATTTTGTAAGACGCGTTACAGAGTGATATAGGTATGTATCTGTCAAAGGATCCAGGATTCACATCTTTGGGTATCAGTGCAAGGAAGGTGGAGTTAGTATTACCTCCAATCTTAGATTTTTTATGAAATCCTTTGATCATACGGATGAAATCAGATTTGCTGGTGGGATAGCATGCTCTGTAAAAATGAATTGTAAAACCATCCAGTCCTGGGGATTTATCTGGCTCCATATTCCATATCACATTGACAATCTCTTTTTCTGTAAAAGGTTTCAATAGATTTTGATTTTCAACAAAACTGGTTAAATTGGGAATATGAGCAAAGAAATCCGATGTTCTCTCCTCGTCATAGTTGCTATCATAGTTGCTATCCTCCGTGTACAAGGCGTGGAAGTGTGTTTCTACAGCCTTTTTAATTTTTTCAAAGCCTTTAATAGTTTCTCCTTCTTCTAGAGTGATCTCAACGATATGATGTCGTAATTGTCTGAATTTAGCTTGTCGATGGAAGAATGAAGTATTGCGGTCACCTGCTCGTAACCACAAGCTGCGGGATTTCAGTCTCCAATGTTCTTATTCTTGGTGAAGTGTTCTGTAAACTTTGCCCTGGATTTGTTGTTCCTTCATCAAATACGAGGGAGATATGTCCTATTCTTCCAGCTCCATCTGAAAAGAGGACAGCTCCAGGACTGATTCTTTTCTATGTGCTAAGTTTCCCTTAATTGCTTTCTTGATCCAAATTTTTAGAGCGTTTTTTGTATTCTTAAGTTTCTGCTCCCAAACGTAGCTCAAAGATCCCATAATAGGAATGTCCTAGGATTTGGATACTAGTTCTGAAAATCCTTCCTGCTTGATCCAGAGTGGACTAAACCTAAAGGGGATTGGTCCTAAATCTTCCTCGTTGTTCAAATGAAGGAGCATTGGTTTATGATCAGAGACGAAGTTGGGCACTATTTTTGAGAAGATAATTTTCTTTTCAAGCAGAATGGAACTCTGGATTAAAAGTCTGTCAAGGTGCACTGCGATGTGTTGAGGTCTTGTCCTATTATTTGTCCATGTGTATTTTCCCCTCTTGGGATTTATATCAACTAGATCCCAATGTTGAATTAGATCTTCGACCAAGTGAAGCATGGGATCTCTTCCATTGTTTCGCCCTTTTTTCTCCTTTGGGATCATAACTATATTAAAGTCCCCCACCAGAATAATATTCATAGGTTTGTAAATCTCCATAAAGTTTGTTAAAGTTTCCCAACAGTCTTTTTTCTCCGCATATTGAACATGGACATATAAATTGAATAACGTGATGGTTAGCTTGCTTTGAATGTTGTAGAGTTCTGTATAGTTCCAGTACTGTGTTGCGAAATTTTTTTCCAGTTTGAAGTTATCTTTGGACCACAAAGTCGCAATCCCACTAGAGGATCCTCTTGCACTTACTGCCTTTCCTACGTTCTTCTTCCATTTGGATCTACTTACTAATAGAATATTTTCCTCTTCTATTTTGGTCTCTTGGAGCATAAGGATATCTATTGTATCAATTTTGAGGAGATATTTAACTGCGTCTGGTTTCGAAGGATTCCATAGTCCTATGCAATTCTGTTGTTGCAGCAACACCCCCCCCCAAACTTTTGTAGATATTGGGGCCCCTCCTTTTACTTTCCCAGGAAGTTTGCTTCAAGAGTTAAATCTCCTTTGAAAAAACTTTGGACTTAGTTTTAGTTTCAAATGAAAGATCTTTTTCGAGTTAAAAGTTTTCTTCCAAGTAAAAAAAACTCGAATTTCTCTCCCGAAATAGCGGAAGAACTCGAGATTCTCTCCCGAAACGGTGGAAGATCTTGGGATGTTCACCCGCATTTTCGGAGTAACTTGAAGTTCTCTCCCGAAACAACGGAAACACTTATACATTTTTGGAACTTCGGAAGGACTTGAATTTCTCTCTTGAAACGGCGGAAACACTCACAAAGTCTTACCGCAATGGGCGTCTTCTTATCAAATCCCTCGGCCATTCGCTTCTTAAAAGACTTAACAAGCTCATCCGTCATTTTCGGAAGGACTCATCAAGTCTTTCCGCAACGTCGGAGCAACTCAAGAAGTTCCGCCGCGCCTAACTTTCGACTCATCAATTTTGGAAGAACTCTCCAAGTCATCCCGAAACGTCGGGACAACTCCAAAACTTGCACCGCAAAATTTCAGGTCGTCAGCTTCGGAAGAACTCGCCAATCCTTTCTGCAAAAGCGGAGCTTCTTCTTATTCTTTCCCGCAACAAGTAAAATGCCGTGCTTGAACTCCAAGTTCCCCCCCGCGCTTCAAAAGACACTCACAAAGTCCACCTGCAACGGCGGACAAGACTTACCTTTTTCTCCAGGTATTGACGGTTGCGATTAAATGCCGAAAGTTTGAAAAGACCCCGTCGTACGAGTAATCCACCCGGTTTTAATGTCGCCACCTACCCAATTAAATTCCCACACGTATTGAGTTTTATATAAGGGTGGCGGGGGGGTTTCGACTGTGCCGTTGATAGATTTGGATTCGGAGAACGTCGTTCTAAGATGTGCAAATCAATTTGCTCCAGCTCAGCTCATCTGTCGCCGGGCCAACCCCATTTCACCGGTATTTTATTACCAGGTAAGTACTTCTACCGTTAATCTTGCCTTATCTATGCGTTGAGACTTGCTCTGGTGTTTGTTTTGTCTATTATGTAGCCTGTGGGCACTCATAGCAGACTTTCTTTCAAAGTTTACGGCCGCTGCTACCCAATAAATTTCTCATTCCTGGTGGCTAGGAGTCATAGTCAATACAAATCATGCCCAGTTGGCCCATTGTTACTGAGTCACTCAAGCATGGTCAGTCCCACCAGCCGCAGTGCTATCACACGCCTGCCCAAGCCTAGTTGATGCACTTAAACTATTTTTCTAAGCCGGCTATATGCCACTCCTCAATACTGTCGAACGAGAGGAAGTGCCAGTCATAGCTGGCTGGGATACTCAACCAATCAGTCACTCGGCTTGGATACCAGTCATTGAAAACCAGCCGCGTTATATGTTTCTCGCTTCCTCACAGGATTTCCCAGTCCAAGCCAGCCTGACGTTCCCGCGTTAACCATTAAGAAGTGCCTATAATATAGGGAATCCTATCTTCAAAAGTGTGGCCATGGAAATAAGTTTTACACATCGTATGCCTACCTTTTCGAGAGCTTTTAATTTTTTCCAAACCAGACGTTGCCTCCCTAGAACGATCAAGTCCGACAGCTATATTATGTTTTCTTGTCTAGTCTCTATTTTGTGTACTTCCCCAGCATGCAGCCTTATCATTTTCTTATACATAGCTTTCATTAGCATGCTAAGTCCTTCTTGCTCTATGATTATGCTCTCATAATGACTTACAATCTTATGCTCATACACGTATGGTTTCTGACAGGGATAAGCCACGATGCCAAAAGGTAGCAGAAAGAAAGCTAAAATGATGGAGCAAGATCCAGTGCAACCAAGGACTGAAACTCTTTTTCAGGACACAAAGTGCACCACTGGCATCCCTCCCGAGGCCCAGTGGGGAGATGTTTACTGGATGATCAGGGACCAAGATATCCTAGACGTGCTATTAGAAGAAGAACAAATCTACCTGAACATCAGGACCTCTGGCATAGCCAGAGCTTCTACTCACCTTGAGCTATTCCCGTGCTCAGAAGTAATCGGGTGGATATTGGAACATGCCAACCCACAAACTAGAGTGTTGTAGGACAGCAAGGGAGAGGCATTCGCTTCGTTCCATCTAACTTATATTGCAGCAGCCTACAAATTCTCACATCCCCAGCAAGCATTGAACGATGAATGGTTGGGACAGATGAATAATCTTGAAATGGCTAAGAGACTGTTAATCACAGGGAAGCAGCTGAGGAAGAGAGATAATGATGAATATGATGTTCAGAGCCTAAGACCTACTTTTAGGTTGATTGCCCTAATGTTAAGCAGAATTTTCGGTATGCCCGATGGAACTGTATATCGGATACAGTGGGCCCCCATAATCCACTTCATAGCTTTCAAGGGAACTGTGTTTGATTGGGCTACTATTCTCTTGGACAGTTTGGCATCCACTGTGGCCACAACTAGAGAAGGTTTGGCCTTAAAAAAGTCAAAATTTTTCATGTCTTCATACCTCATTGATTGCATCTTGGCAAAGCTCCCTTTCCCCAGGTTAGGTTGCTCATGGGATCAAGCCAATACCCCAGTATACACTGCCTATAAAATAATGTGGGCCCAAAATTACAAAGCACACTATAAGCTCATCTGTGAAGAGTTCATCATGCCTCTGTATGAGCAGATGTTCAATGAAGAGCCCAATTGCCTGTTGGAGAATTCCATGGAAGTCTTGGAAAATTATGGCGATTTCTACTTCTCAGAAGACGATACCTATATCAGGATGTTCGGAGGTACTAAGCCACCATACATTTTACCAAAGTACGCCATGGATTATGTAGTCCTGAAAGAAGCACTCAGGCAAGTTTTCCTTGATGGAATAGGAGGAGTTCTTAATAAGCAGCATAAGGCTTCCTTCCCGCCTTTGCCTTTCTGTATAAGAGCCTGTAAATTTGCAGGAGTTGCAACAGCCGAAGAGTTCATTCAGGAGCTGAAAGCTTTTCACTTCGGTGAGGTAATCTTCCATAGAAATGATAGGCGAAGTAAGGTTGCAGAACATTGCAAAGAGCTATATGCTCATTTTGAGTATGCACATTACTATGATGCCGAAGAATAAGTGTTCAGGGGAATTAGAAACATGACTAAATTACAGATTTGTCGTCACAGCGGTGGAGCTAGCTCTAGCTCTGCCCCAGCCCGGGAAGCCAGCCTCCAGAAAGAAAGGGAAGCGGCTAAAGCCGTGGCCCGTGAAGAACAAATATTGAAAGAGGAAGCAAGGTTGTAGCAGGAAGCTGAGGAAGCAAGGCAGCAGAGGGAAGCAGAGGTAGCAAGATTGCAGAGGGAAGCAGAGGAAGCAAGATTGCAGCAGGAAGCCGAAGAAGTAAGACTGCAGCAGGAAGCTCAGGAACAAGAGCAGAGGGAAGAAATTGAGAATCAACATCAAGATGGGGAAGCAGAAGGAAGGCTTAATGCCAAGGAAGAGCAAAATCCTGAAGAAGAGAAAAATCCTGAAGGAGAGCAAAATGCCGAGGGAGAAATTAAAGCCAACGAAGATGCTCAGGCAGGTGGCTCTGGCACCCAATACATGGAAATAGACTCGTCTCAGGTAGTACAGACCCCACCTGTGGAGGTGGAAGTCCATATAAGAGACCTCCCGATCATCCCTTTCACCCCATCCGAAGATCATACTGTGTCCCGATGGGATAAATTTGTGTACTATAAGAAGAGGAAGGTTGTGGTTCTGAAGTCGGAAGAGAGGATAAAGAGATTTTTCCAGGAAGACATTGTCACCTAGTGAGAAACCACGGTCATGCAGAATACAAACAAGGCTCCCATAGCCATGGCATCCGCCGCTGTGTCGGCAGCAAAAGCAACAGAAGATAATGTGATTGACATGGTCAAAGAGTTTGAGTCAACCAAGAGGAGAGCTCGCATGCTACAACATACTATGGCTAATGAACAGGCTTATAGGGATCTTGTAGTGAACAAGTATAATCGCCTGTCTGCTGATCACAAGGAGTTGTCGGATAAGTATCGACATCTGGAAGAAGAAAAGGAGCACCTGGCAATCCAGATGATGGTTCTAGAAGCGGAAAAGAATGATTTTGAAGCTAGAGTCTTTCACTTGGAAGTAGATAAGCAAGCAATGGTTGAGCAGTTAGAGCAAGTAGAAAGTAGAGCGATAGATATGTCTCCCTTTCATGAGCAGTCTTGTGACATCTTAAGTCAAATGTATGCCACACAAGAACTTATTACTGAAGAGGTGTGCCAGCTCAAGACCATGCTGGTTAGGTTGAAAGAAGTCAATGCCGAAGCCATCAGGCTTAAAGGCAAATACACTCGGGTTTAAGCAAACATTTTGAGCCAGATGGATTGGAGAGAAGGGAAGGTGGGTTTCCCTAAGCATCTCCCGTTCAAATCTATAGACGGTTTTAAGGAAGATGTGGCCCTCATGGAGTTTTGCAGGAATTGTGGCACCAAGTTGATGGCCAAGATCCAGGGAACGATTGAGAAAGGTAACAGCTTGTATCAAAAGATTCATGAGGTGCATGAAAAATGCAAACTTATTTTTCCTCAGACCCTGGATGATTTTCCAAGCAAAGAGCAGCGTTTGTCAGACTTGAAGGAGGAGCTGGGCATTCAAATAGAGTATGTACGGAAGATTGATGTGCTGGCCACCGATGATCTTCATCACTACATTGGGCTGTCATCGGTATACAATCATTTGCTCAAGGAAGTCCACCAGGCAGCAATAGTAGAAATCCATGGTATTGAAGCAGAGCTTGGTAAGCATGTGACTTCACAGAAGATCCTGCTCCCTTCACCAACAAATGTGGTTATCAGAGACACTAGTATCTGGTTCAGATATATTGCAGAAGAGGAGAAGAAGGTAGCAACCAGAGCAGGCACATCATTCCCAACAGAAGCGCCACCCCAAGGATAAACACGCCAGTCATAATGTGTTGTTTTATTTTGGTTTACTTCTTCCCTGTGGTTAGAGCGTGGAGTTACAAGGACAACTGTCCTTTTCTGTTGTAAGAAAGAATTTCTATTATAGGAAAAAGGCCACGAATTGTTATTCCTTGGTAAAGTATTTAAAAGACAAGTGTAAAAGGCCAGGTGGCAGCCCAAGAGGCATTTTGTAAGCTTATAAATAGATGCATAGGGAATAGAGCAAGGACTTTTGGTAGGGAAAGGAATTTTCTAAAGCTTGTATGAACTATTTTGCACTTGCTCCAAGAAAGTGAATTTGCCTAATAAGAGCCTGGAGAGGACACATTTTTCCTGGGAATGTGTGTATGATGTCTTTCAGATTCTTCTTGTGACATTTACATGTATTATAGTGAAATCTTTATCTGCTATTCGAATTATTTCTGTGCTATGGATGGTTTTACTTTTTTCTGTGCAATGATGCTTCTCTTAAATGAGTAATAGAATGTTTTTACATGAATTAAAAGCTATCTTTTATGTCTTTGACCTCCTGCTGTAGACGCATCTTTAAGATTCAATGGCTACCTATTGATATTTATATGTTCTTTACAGCATATTACTCATATTTACAATTTGCTCCCTGCAGGGATAGATTAGATTTATTTCAGTTTTAGATACATATTTGTTTCAAGTTATGCATTTAGATTAAATTATCTTAGGCACTTGCATATCATCTTAAACATTAAAATAAAAAAGAACGGTGGATCAGGCCATAACCGGTGTAAAGGAAGCAAATCTCCAAATCTAACGGTAGTCGGAACCGCCAACGGGACGGATTCCCCATACCAAATGGTGGACAATCTAACTGGGATAATTTACCGGGGAGAATCCCTTTCTGCTTGATGCTACGATCTTCGAGGCATCAACAAATTTCAAGAGACCAGATTCATTACTTACTGGGTTATGGGGGTGGGCCACCTTTAGGGGTCCTGTATCTAGTATTTCTGCCATAGGCCATGTCCATGGTTCCCTGGCTTCCTTGCAGCTTATGTCTTTCAGCTTCCTCTTCTCTTATTTCTTTGTTTGATTTCCTCCCAGCTTTCTTCGAGGATCTCTCCGAGAAGTATTCCTCTAAGGAGGAAACCACTTCTGTAGGTTTTCTTTTTTGTCATTTCAGCATATGAAGGTGAAGAGGTTACCTCTTTCTGTGGAGTTGGTTGTTTTTCGTCGCCTTCTTCTTGTAGTTCTCCCTCTTCCTTTTCTTCTGGGGCAGCTTGTTCGTCCAGAATGCTTGGGATTTCAAATTGGTTTCATGTAGATTCTACCCTAGGGTGAGCATTTTCCATTTGACCTTTCTTTGTTGAGGGATTCATGGTCCCAATAGGATTTCCTTTCCCTTTTTTCTTGGAGGTATGTTTTATCATTTCCTATTTCTGAACTTGTTTCCACTGATCTCCTTGGTATTTTTCTGTTTCTTCCTCTGTTTTTTTTTTGCAGTGATGAGCAAAATGGCCGTATTCACGACATTGTCTGCACTTAAAGGGAATATGTTCGTAATCTAGCTCCTGGATGTGGGACCATTCTATTATGATTAGGTTTATTGCTTACGGAAGTCCTACTTCGAGATCTACTTCCACACATATCCATGCACAAGTATATTGCTCTTTTTTTTCCGCCTTGTCTATATATCGTCCCAAAGTATTCCCTATGGCCTTTAATGATTCCATATTCCAATAGTGTAATGGAAGATGGAGTAGCCTGACCCAGACTGGGACCGCCGAAGGAATATCCTAGGTGGGGTCAAAATCAGGGGTCCATTTGTTTAAATACAGACCTTGTGGTTCCATGAAATAGGGCCCATTTCAGAAGATAAGATCTTGATCCGTTGTGCTTTCGAAAATGAACACAAAGTATCCCTTTCCTACTAGATAACTTTTGATGTCTTTTGCAATAAGGGGTTTCCAGTTCTGCTGCACCCATGATTATATGGCTTTTGGGGATGGCCATAAACCTATGAACTGGCTAATGAGGCCCATCTCTGAAATATTCAAGGCTTTTCTGCAGGGTCGCTCAGCCGGAAGAGCCACGGTAGGTATCCCTGTGAGTTTTTTAAACAAAATTTTGTTGTTTCGATGTTGTTGGTCACTTTCCTTGAGCTTCAATCAATCTATTGAAAGGATATATCTCAGGAGGAGTCAGTGAAGGAGAAGGATATGATCCTCCCCCTAGAGCCATTAACGAATGCCCTAATACGAGAGCAACCTCAAACGCAGGTCCTCAGCCTCTGAAATTCGATCACTGGTCCGCTACGATGACCTGCTGCCTCCCCTGCCATGATCGCTGCCCTACCTCAGCTCTGCTCATTCTCTTTTTTTTACATAAAATTAATGCTCTTGGGTCGAAGGATGTTAAATAATATTTCCCCCCCATAGGTGTTTTCCATACTTACCTTTATTATCCTACCCTTTTTTTATAATCGAAATGATGATAAATTTACATTAAAACAACTGCTAAAAAGAACCAGATTTATAGGTTTATCATTTGATAAAAAGGCTCTTGTTCTTGCAGTATTGTTCCACAAAATTTTCCATGTTATTGATAGACTATATGTCCAATGATATTTCTAACATAATATTGATTACTATAGAACTTAACAAATTGTCCCAACAAACACTTAAAAAAGGTGCACATGGAAACAAAAACTAGCCTGACCCATTCAAAGACTCTTGCATAATCACAGATCCTTCTTCCTTCCTAGGGGAACTGGAAATGTCAACAGGGACCATATCAGGATACTACACCGAATCTTCCTCCATAGCCTTTGAATTCTCATAAGGATCATTTTGAGAGTGACCACCCATAAGAAGTTATGGATGCACCTCAGATGCTGCAAATAACTTCTCAATATACCCTCTCTATTCTCGAAGGTCACTTTCTAGGTCATCAATCATGGCATCCATTTAAGCAATATGACTGGTAAAATGCTCCACGACTACTATTGGTAATATGATGGGCCGATTTCACACAAATTTGAGCACAATAATCACCCCAATGAATTCCTAATAGCAAGTTGTGATTCATTATCCTAAAAGATTAGCAGCAGATGAAGCAACCTTACCCATACCAAAAACATGGTGGGTACATCATCACCCATATTGAAGAGATCATATGTTAAGGTACATCTCTCTAAGCCAATGGAGTACAACCCATTTCTGAAAATCAAGTCCCCGCCCTCTTCAAGCTTGAAAAGGAAGCATGATACTCCTTGTCATAGAAATAGGTTTGCATTCGATCTTTATTAAAGGGCCACGTCATATCTTTTACAACTAATTTTCCACTATAAATGGATTTGGACACAATGCAAAGAACTATCCAATCAAGGCTTGTTCATAGAAGAATAATGCTTTCTTCTAAGAGATGTGGTAGAATGATCACATATGGAATCTCATCTATTTTGTTAACAAATATTGAAGGTTTTGTTTGTCTAAACTTTGTTTTCTTATATAACTCTTTGTGATAATTCCTTGGGATGCAACAACTTCTTGATGAAAAGAGCTAAGGGGTTGGGGGGTGCATGGGACTACACCCACCAACTCCAAGGAATTCCATTGTTGTGTAGACTTAAATACAAAATTATAGTCTAGAGAAACCCTCGAAATTACTAAATGTGGCCACCATTATCAAAGTCACATCAAAGGTGGATTATGCTACTAATTTTGTGTAATTTGATGATGCATCTAAATCCATAGACATGTTTCTACATTTCTTGAGCTATTATACCACATACGTGGGATTTATGTTGGGTCATCAATGAATTCTTCAATGTTTTAAGCAATTTTGCAACATTGATCTTTATTTTTTTATTTTTAAACTTTGGCAATGAGCTAAGCCAACTTAGACTCGAATTATAATGCCACGTACCCTTACTTAAAAAAGAGTTGTAAATATTTGTGTAATTACTATAGTATTGCAACAAGGGCACCACAAAGGACGTATTAATGTGAAATCAAATCCATGATAGTGATATGCAATTATAGCAATTACTTTTTTCTCCAAGGAAAATATCATGGGATCCCCTCTCTTCCTTGGAATATCCAAATGTAGGGAAAATCAACCACTGGCCATAGTAACAACCAGTAACCCCAAGGGACTCAACTAGATTTGATCATGTGACCACCATTATCAAGATACATTTAATGAATGGTTCAAACAATAGAGCCCTTGGGACTAGATATATCATATTAATAACAACTACAACCTAGCAAGGGATGCAAAATATTGAGAGACAATATGATGTGGTAACTTTTTCCTTTTCTCACTTTCAATAAAATATTTTCCAATGTGAATATGTTATAATTTCTCTTTGTTCTTTCACTATAGTTTTTTTTGGACAAGTAAAACAATTTTATTATCAATAGAAAAATATACAATCTTATTCATCCTATTCAAGGTGTGATATCAAACATCCTGACTCCTACTAAGATTAGATTCATGGCTACATATTCAATTTCTAACCCTTTGAGTATATATCTAACTTTAAAATTTGTGTATTTGATGCAACACACTACTTGGTTGCTTTACAAATTTAAGGAGAAGCATCTTCCTTCTAAATCTACTGGATGACAAGCTTGCAAGTTGTCAAGTTGCCATTTTTACCATTTCTTCTTCTTATTTCTATCCATCTAACAAATTAATTCGATATTGATGGCATCTCAAAGAACATTATTTGTGTTAGATCATCTAGCTTGGTAAAAGGGACTAGTATCATTTTTTGGTTTGAATTACCTAAATCATCCCTCCTAATCTTCATCCTCTTGGAGGGGTGGTCATGCAAGGAAACTAGTAGTGGTGGGTTGATTTCTTAGTCATGACCTTATCCATATCAACATGACACCCCTCAAAGGGTCTCGTAGAGCCATATGTAGAAGTACATGCTCATATGCCTTTGTAACATCCATTTTTGATGCCACCCACTAGGTACTTCCAATCGATGGGTTTGTTATTCTTCCATTTTTTTAAACCTGAGAAACCTTTTTCTTTAGACAATATGATACCGCATATCCTTGCTTAAAACAAACCTACAACGAAAGAACACGTGTTTGTAATCCAATTGCCGCATTTAGCTACAATTCTCACTCTCCATTACAATTTTGTCCAGGAGCCTTTTGCTCAAATCAATGCAAATGCATATTTGGGTGTAGGTATTATTTGTCTATGAACCTAGGTTAGTTAACATATCTAAGACATTTCTAATGGCTGAAAGAGAATCAAAATCTAGTATTCAAGAGGGAGACTATGCATGCTTACCTAGATTGGGACCTCTGATATTGTCTCCAAATGTGGATTGAAACTAGGCGACCATGGATTCATAAATAAGTGAATGATATGTCTTGGACCAAGTCACCGAATACTCCATATAAATTTTCAGCCCTTTGTTTCGCATGCAAAAAGGACATAAATAGATAGTCTAATTGAATTGGGTTCCATGAACATCATCGCAATGCTTATGTCATTGAAAATTAACTACATTCATATTTTTGTTTATTTTCTTTTCCATTACAAATACTTAGAAATTGATAGTCTTTTGAAAAGAAAAACCATGAAACATTTTCTCAATTATTAGCCACCTAACATGACCTATTTGTTGCCTATCTCTCTACCATGACCATGAAATTCAACATAAGTAAAAATTGCCTATGATATGCACTGATATTTTTTCCAGAGGAGAAGGGTATCAAGTCCATAGGATTCTTGTTATTGACCTTTGGTGCAGTCCCCTAAGAAAAATGATTTAGATTGAACTTGTTCACATCTTTGACCCATATTTCCTTATTATAATGAGCATGAGAATCCAATTTGATAATCCATGGGTATGAAGAGATCACCCAATTTCAAGTTTGTTAATGCTTCCTTGAGTCTCTGTTTATTCTCAAGCTCAACAATGTAATAGCCGTATCCATATATTATGTGTGTAGCCACTTTTGAGATTCTCACGACACAAATAAAGGGCCATGCTCTTTACAAAGTAATCTCATTGGTCGTGTAAGGAAAGGTTCCCCGTCTTGCATGATGGTTCCCATTAAAGCCATTAATTGAAATGAACAGTGTTGATATTTTCTAGATTCTTGTAAAAGGTCTCCCCGAAGCTCGACCTTGGAAAAATTCTCCTCCATAGTGGGATTCTCCTCCACAATGTTCTAAAACCAATATATGCATTGTTCTCTACACAATATATTCGTGTAGGGAAGCATGCAAGAAGGTAGGAAAAGTGTTACACTAAGATTTATTGTGGAAACAAGAGGAGGGTGATGCATAGGACGAGGGTATTGTAAAATTTGAGCATATAGATAGAAGGAACATAAACAAGAGAGAAATATTGTGAAGATTAAATCAACAATCAACTAATCATGTAACAAATGAGATATCATATATCATTACACAAAAACTAGAACAAATAAGAAGAAAAGAATGATGTATTTCATTAACTGTAATGAATGGAGGCGATCACAATATATAGCAAGGAAATTCAAATTAGGTTAGGAGGCTATTCGAATTGCTCAAGCAGTGCTTGGAGACTAGTCAGGCTTAACTATAGCCAAATACCTATACCAAGTTTAATTGACCTTGTGACTCATTGAGCACTAGTTCTATCTGAAGAAGTGCACACAAATCCCTAAAATCTCTCAATTGGGTTGCTATTGACTGAACTGGAGCACTAATGACATTAGAGGGTCATTTAGGACCTAGATTAGTGGAGCACATCTAGTCCTTAACTAACAATTGATTGAATCACACCTAAAATCAAGGAGAAGTCCCCCAATTAAGGGAATGCGCTCCCAAATCAAGGAAGGCAGCCCCATATCTAGGAAACCAACTCATGGTTGACTGAGGTGATCAATTTGGATGAGGTTTGGCCCATTGGAGTTATCAGGTCAAGGTCTAGTCAACTAGGTAGTGGGTTATTTGTTCTAATAGGTATCAGCTGCAATTGTTATGGGAGGAAATGAAAAGGTTTTTTGACAATAAGATGGTTGAAGGAGATGGGTGCTAAAAACTTAGGGAATAATACCATATGTGAGTGAAAACCATAACATAAATCATCACGAAGGGATAATAAATAGAGTTGCATCGATATCAATGCCATTCGATTACTATATTCCCAACTTGGACGAGGAATAATAACATAACAAATGAGAGAGTAAGGACTATCAAGGGCAAGAAAAATGTAAAAGGGAAAAACTAAAATCAAGTGGGTAGTTATTTATATAAATTAGTTATATTAAATTTATAATTTATACATTTTTATTTATTTTTAAATACGATTTGGTGTTTGAAGGAACCCTTCATAACTTAGCTCTCAATCAACAATGAGGACAATCATCAGTGACTATTATTTGCGAATGTGCTAACTCATCACTATTATTCAAGGAAAACCATGCCCTCTAAAATGACCTATTGGTGGTCCTTAAGGAGACAAACTTCCACTCTTACCATATGCCTCTAAGTTTGAGGTTGTTAACTTGTTTCCTTATATATGAAGAAGCCAGCGCTTATCTAATCAAAAGCAATTTTAAATCTTAAGTCAAGATCAAAATATAGTTTCAACCTAAATAATATCAACAAAAAAGTCAATATCCATTTTGGTCATCATCAAAATTACCTCCAATAAAGTCATATACCTTCTACTAACATTCAACCTTCATCCCACACATGAAACCAATACTATCCCCGATTACATTTTAACCTTTTCAACGATAAATACCATTTGATATGCGTTACAATGCACGTGGATAGATGAGATATAAAAAAAAATTAAAATATATCATTACCCAAACCCTAAAACTCATTTACACGCTTTACCCAAACCCTAAAACTCATTTACACGCTTTACTATTTATAACAGACCTCTTGGGTCCATTGTGGGAGGGTAAGTGCTGCCGGCCGTTCTACACCAAAGGCGGCCATGAACAGATCAGGGTTTGGAAATGGACAGATCAAGGTTTGGAGGCATTTGGAAGAAATGGACAGATCAGGATTTCTGTGTAGGTTTGGATTTTATTAAGTTCCTGTCCGTTTTTAGAGTTATCTTTTATGCAATAAAATGAAATGGCTGAAATTAACTGGCCGTGATAGGTCCTATTAATGGTTGCAATGCAATGATGATCGGTGATCCCAGCTCACTCTGAGGCCCTTACGTGCCCAGGAATTTAATATTCACCCTACTTCTGAGCATTTTTTTTAATAATGTGATGAAATAAAATGGCTGAAATTAACAGGCCGTGGTAGCTACTATTGATGCTTGCAATGCGCTGATGATTGGTGATCCCAGCTCACTCTGAGGCCCTTACGTGCCCGTGAATTTAATGTTCACCCTACTTCTGAGCACATCATATGCTAGATTTGTTAGTTAGCGTTTCTTTTTTCTGTACTGTTTAGAGATGAGCATCATTTTCTTCTTTACTCCTATTTTCTTTTCTTTTTCTAGTATTTGACCGGTTGGGTTTTGAAGTTGGTTTTAATTTCGCCGGTAATGCAATTTATTTGTTAGAAGGTGCCTATTTCTGGATTTCTAAGGATGTGCTGGTAGTATTACCATGCTAATACTGATATTATGATGATATTTTTAACTGAAGAAATCCAGAAATTCGATGCATGTTAATAGGTGATGAGATTATGATATGCCATAAATGGCGTTGCAGTTTTTGAAATTGCAGATAAACACATTCACAAGTGTTCCGGTCTTCCTTCTCTCGGGGTTTAATTGCCCTCTTTCATTTGCTTCGATAAGCCATCTATGCTTTGCGGTTCTACTTCATTTGGAGCATTTTGCGTTTCTCTGTAAAGTCTGTCCATTTGGCGCTGCTCCTCACAGGGGTTGTTGTTCATCTCAGGGTAAAATCGTTGAAAATTTTATAAATTATGCATTTGTTGGTGGTCTGTTTATTTTATGCCTACCTGCACTGACCATTGATAAAAACCCTAAAAGGTTCGGTCACTAACATCTATTTTATTGGATTTGCCTTTAATTCAAATTCATTTAACAAACTAGGTCTGCAAATACATGCAATTTATGACTGCAAAATAGGTGGATTTTGTCTTGAACTTAAATAGAGCTTCTTGTTTTGAGCTTCAATGTAGGGATTATAGAAAGCCTCCTAGTTCTCTTCGATGTTTAAGTTGTGTTTATGGGTCAAGTTCAGCGGTCATTTTTGTTAACTTTGCTTTATATTCGCAAGAGTAGGTTGCACCATACTTCCCTTTGGAGACAGCTAAAGATAGCATGTGATTTAGAAATAATGGGCCAATATCGAAGGCTGGACATCATCTCAGCTTGCATCTTTTCTTTATTTTACCATCCTCCATGGGAAACATTTATTCTCTTGTTTTTCCTGGTCTTCAATATAATTATGGCTATAACAAAAGTACTCATTTGAAAATATCCAAATCCAATAAGGCTAGGCACAGAATACTATATTCTACGGTCGAAAGGTCAACTCAGGTTAGCACCCTTGAATAATAGATAGTCTGAAGTTAACTCAAGGGTTAATTTAAATAATAAATGCTTTTGTGCAAAAGTTCAAGAAAATTCGGAGATCAAATCTCAATGAGTTCCATTGTCTTACTTGCGAAGACACAAAGTTTTGTCAGATACAAAGGCTCTACTGCAAGCTGTATAGGGACTAGTGCATGTCTAAAATAACCTTGGGAGTCATCGCTGTTTACCTCATGGGGTAGATAGGTTAGAAAAACTGTTATAGTATGCTTGTATATGATGCAGCTTCTTCTAAAAAATGTCTAAAAATAAAAATTTAAGCAAAGGGTTAGTTTAAGTGGTTGTTGCTACTATGGTTGAATATTTGCCATTTGGTTAGTTCGGTGTCAATTGGTTCTCTGTTTGAACTTGGGAGTTATCCCTGTTTTCCTCATGGGATATATCTGTTAGAAAACCGTTAGAGCTCTTTGGTATATGTATGATGCAGCCTCTTCTATAAAGTCTCTCAAATTTTAAGCTGAAAAGGTTACTTTAATTGGTTGTTGTAACTATAGTTGAGCATTTGGTTCGTTCTGTGCTAGTCGGTGCTAGTCGGTGGTTGTTGTAACTATAGTTGAGCATTTGGTTCGTTCTGTGCTAATTGGTGCCCTGTCTGACCTTGGGAGTTATTCCTGTTTTCCTCATGGGGTAGATAGCTTAGAAAGCTGTTATAGCTTGTTGGTGTATGGTGCCAGCTTTTTCTAAAAAATGTTTTGAAAATTTCAATCCTAGAGGGTTAGTTTAATTGGTTGTTGCCACTATAGTTGATCATTTAGTTAGTTCTTGGTGCCCCGTTTAAATTTCCTTAGGTGAAGTCCACAAATCTATCTATGTTGATGGGTTTACTAAGAGGTCATCTACTTGATTAGAGCTCCTAATTTATGAAGCTGGGTGTTTGAAGTTTCATAGGGGATCTTAACCCCGTCTTTTCATTCTATTTATTTACTGGACTGGCCTTTTGGAGAGATATATTTGGGATCTAAGCTATTTCTTCCCATTCTATTTATTTACTGGATTGGGTTTTTGGAGAGACATACGTCGAATTCTTCTCTTCTGATTATTGTTCTTCCGTCTTCACTTTTTCCTCGAAGGGCAACCCTTTGGGTAAGCTTACGTTAAGCGTGCCTTGCGTGGTAGTCTTTTCTGAATTAATTTTTTTTATCTTAAATTCTTTTCTGAATTAATTTTCATCTTAAATTCACTTTCCACTCAAATGATATAAAAGCTTTAAATATGATTTATCGGTCATTTTTTATCCAAAAGAAAATGGGTCTCTTTTTGATCCAGAAGAAAATGAGTCTCTTGTTATTCATTTATGAATCAAAGAAACTATACTGTTATCTTATCTAAAAGACAATACAACTCATTTTCTGAGAACTCTGTATCATCATTGACATGAACAAAAACAAATTATCTATGATAACATTGATCAAAATCCTATCAAAATCATTTTATCCAGAAAAAAATGAGTCTTGTTATTCATTTATGAATCAAAGAAACTACACTGTATCTTATCTAAAAGACAATACAACTCATTTTCTGAGGACTCTGTATCATCATTGACATATTGACATAAACAAAAACAAATTATCTATAATAACATTGATCAAAATCCTGTTCAATCTTGCACTCATAGAAACTTTAAATACTATCATCAATCTTGCATGTTTGAATTTTTTCAGAGTGATCAATTATCTCTGAGTCCCTCTTACTTCCAAAGGTGAACTGGCAAATTCAGTCGTCTCATCCAGACGATGTGTTATAAAGATTGAGCTAGGGGCAAATGTTAGAACGAAGGATTTAGGAAGAAAGTAGCTCTACCTCAAAACGGTAAGCCATGTTCAAGTTGTGCTTTCTTTCATTTTCTTGAAAAGTAAAACCATTTTCACATGTCACCACAGGTTTTGGGCGAGTTGGTCCAGAAGTGTCAACAACTTGGCGATGAGCCATTGATGCTACAAATTAGAGCGAGCTCTATTTTGCAGACTTATTGGAATGGATTAGGGGAGATTTATGTTGTTGTGGTGTTTTCGGTTTTTCAATCATGAATATGTTGGGAAAATGAAACAAAGCTAAGATGGCATCAAGCACCCTACTTTTGATTGGTAGTGAGATGCACCCTACTTGTTGCTTTTTAAAAGATAATGGTGAGTTGATCATCTAGCATAGAGAAAATAAAAAAATTAAAGCACAACGTCCCTCTCTCCGAGGTTCTGCCCTTTGTTAGCATGTGGTGGACTATGTGGGTGTTGCACAAGACAATTTTACTCCTCAAAACAAGTTTTGACTAGGTGGAGTGCAGTGGACAGAAAGAGTGAGAAGTAGATTTTTGTAGTACTTGATACAATAGATGTGGAGTATATTGCAACTAGTGTTGTAGGTTGCAAAGCAGTGTTGGCTTTAGGGAGCTTCTTGCAAGACTTCATTAGAGACATGGTGCAGAAGTGTGCAGTGCGTTCTTGGTACATATCCACAGATGAGCAGTTTGTAGATATTCTCACCAACCCTCTGTCTAGACTGAGGTTTGTATACTTCAGGGACAAGCTTGGTGTGATGGAGAATGCATTCCTCGCTGAGAGGGAGTATTGATGTTTCTTTAGGGTGCAACATCGGGCAGACATTCTACTAGATTGGTCATGTGAATTTACCAAGGAAAATGATACATTCATTCACGGGAAGTGACCATGTGATTTGGCTAGTGGTGAATGGCCCTAGCATAGCCTTGCTTAGCCATGTGATTTGGCTAGGTGTGATTAGGGCTTGAGGCGCTTGCACAACCTTTCTTAGTCATGTGATTTGGATAAGTGTGAATATGGCTTGAGGTCACATTGTATACTCTACGAGGGAGTGGTCTTTGATGGAGTGATCTATCTCATTATAGAGCAGGTTTGACTTGTTTATTTGATAGGGACTAGCTACCCTTTATGGAATAAACAATGTCTAGTCTAATGTGGGTGCACACACATTAGAGGCCTCTACTTGGATAGACGTGCATGGGAGGAGAAGAGTAACATCAGCGACATGCAAGTTCATGGACAAACTTCTCTAGTGAAAGAAGAAACATCATGAAGATGATTAAACTATTGAAGAATATGTAGGAAGAATACCTCCCTCGGTAAGAGGGAGTGTTGATGATTGTAGCATTGGGAGGTATCCCTGTATGCCATGTCGGCCAAGAAGACTATATTAATAATAATAATATTTAATAATAACTAATAATAATAATAACAATATTTATTATTATTAATAAGAATTTTTATTATGAAATGACATTTCAAGCAGCGACAAAGGGATGCGACCTTTCACTTCATTGACTTTTTTCTCTATAGCGAAAAATCAACATAAGTTTTCCAAAGAAGTTGGTTATTCTCTACAGGTATGGACACCTCTATTAATACTATTAATCGACTTGAAGGGTCATGGAATGCACCAAATAATTTCCATTGGGTTGTAGCATCTCATTTCCCTCCTCCACTAGCCCTTACTTAGTGGGTTGGACACTATCTAGATATATTTCTGTAACCCTTCAAGGAGTGGAAGTGGCAAGGTACATTCACCATAAGAGGATCCCCAATTTGATGTTCCTATCGGTAAACTTCTTGATGTTACTCTATTTGAATTTTTGAATTGCACAACTAGAATTACTTTGGACATCCTTGCTAGGCATTTTTATCCAACAAGTTATTTTGGGTTCAAACACTATATTCCAACTATTATTCCTCACAAGGGGTTCATGCACTAGCTTGGGGAGAAGCAACTTGTTGTAGTTGCCAAACTTAGTGAGAATACCACATTGTTCTTGTTCCCCCCATCCTACTTCTTCGACAAAGTTCTAAAGGGGAAAGTGAGTATCTCTAGAGTCATTCAAATATACAAACAGTGGAACACAAGCTATGGGTCATTGGTTCAACCCTCATCTAAGTTGAAGCATGCTCAACTTTGATCCTTTTTACAACTAGTTGCAATTAAACATGGGCTTCCCATGCATCATGACCACAATTATCCACAACCCTCATCTCCATTTTTTCATCAACAATATTTTGGCCAAAGCAATATAAGTTGTTACTCGTACAATTTTTAATTCCCCAATGCATCTTTTTCTTCATGGCTTCCCCTTCCCTCATCAGTGATTGCTTCAACTATTTATTAGGGGCATGGATATGATGGTGCTCCCCCAATGGGCTTAGCGAAAATCCTCTTCATTAGTGTAGCAATGATCTTGCAACCATTGGGTACCTTGTTTACTCTTGCTACAACTCAAAAATCTTGGTTACTAGGCTATGCGACCATTTGCACATTGCTATATAGTGATTGGGTAGTAAAATTAATAACTCATACCCTCATGAGTCACATTGCCACCATGACTATTTACATATTAGGTAGTAAAATTAATAACTCATACCCTCATGAGTCACATTGCCACCGTGACTATTTACACAACAATGCCACTTCTCTATTCTTGGAAGGATATAACACAATGACATGTACAACAATTCTGTCAGTGATAGAAGGAATGCACAACAAATTTGACTCATTTCTCCATGGTTACTACCTTCTACCCTCCGATGTAGTTCCAACACATTACTTCCAGTATCCTTGGGAAATCAACCTCCCCATTTATATTTGCAGAAGTGCACCAAGGCTATAAGCATGCTTTCCCAACTTATTATGTAATTGCGTCGAGAGGCGCTCTATAGCCCAGTATGAGGGAGATCTTGTAACATGTGAGTGTTTGTCTAGTAACAAAATAATACAAAGTAAACAAAAAAGAATAATACAAAGTAAAAAGTAATAAATATTATGTTAGCCATAAACAAAAAAGAATAATACAAAGTAAAAAGTAAATATGAGACTTAAATTAGAGACTTTAGAGCTTAGGATTAGGTGATAAATATTATGTCGGTCATAAGCAAAAAAGAATAATTCAAAGTAAAAAGTAAATATGAGACTTAAACTAGAGACTTTACTTTTTACTTTTAATACAAAGTAAAGTAAATATGAGATTTTAGAGTGTTTGTCGAGTAACAAAATAATATAAAGTAAACAAAAAAGAATAATACAAAGTAAGAAGTAAATATGAGACTTAAACTAGAGATTTTAGAGCTTAGGATTAGGTGGCTTAGGTATTGCGCTCAAGGAACTATTCAAGGAGATGTTTGCACCTCGAGAGATTTGATTCCTCTTGATGCTTGATAGAGCCTAGGATTTGGATCTATGCTAGTTAAACCAAATTGCATGCATTTGTTCTCATCTTGCTACCATAACAATTATTTTGTCTTTACAACTCACACCTTGCTTACAAACAAGATCATCTTTGTGGGTATCATTTTTCTTTGTTGGTTTAGGTTCCACATCGGTGACTTTGGCCTAAGCACACATTAATAAATTTTATTCTTTATCCCTTCTTCTCTATATATTATTGGACTATTGCTTCACACATTATGTTCTAGACATCATTCATCTTCCCTCTCTAGATGTAGCAATGCTTGTTTACACAACTCTCATGGTTTTGTTCCATATATCATTCTCCATTTTTGGACAGAAGCTAATCAAGTCTTCTCCACATTCAGATCATCCTTACATGATGATCGATACCTCATCTCCTTGATGATAGTTCTAGTACTTTCAAGCAATGTTTGGTATGCCCCCCCTTCTTAAATTAGGAGGCATGGGGTGTCTCCAAGTCATCATTCATGTCATAGGTTGGGATAAGGCCACTCACCTCAATTGCAACAACTTTGAGGCATTTTTGAGCACTTCAACTCTTCACAAACCCATAGTTTCAAACTCTCTAGTGTTAAATGCATTTTTCGCCTATTTTCATTGTTGAAAGTCCCACACCAAATTCAAAGCAAGGACGTTAATCATTGAGCATTATGGACTCACAAGCATGTGCTTGTATGTACATGGTGCACCATATTATTATTAGTTGTTTTGTCCCATTCCATGATATAATTTATAATAGTTTTTCACATTATCTAATACTTTTCTTAAATTTGGAGAACCATGAGGGAATTGGTTCTTAAATTTGAAGGATTGTGAAGGAAATGGTACGTGTCCCAAGAGAGAGAGGTTGGAATAGTGGAAGATATTAAATAAGTAGTTAGATTTTAATATTAAATAAAAGGGATGACATGGTCAAAAGTTAACAATCCCCATTTTGAATCTATCTGTAAAAAAGACTTACTATGCAAGAAACTAGTTTTTTGAATCTAATATACAAGAAACAAATTCTTTAAATCTAATAGAATATCTATCTATTTTTTATTCTTTTATTTACATATTAAAGTGGGAGAAAATATTGTTGTTTATTGCAACGTTTGCACTTTTTTCAGCAAGAGGTAATGAGCACACTTTTCCTTTGTCAAAAACTGAAGCCCTCATTGAGGATTAGTGGTGCCTTTCCTAGAATTTTGCAGGGAGGAAGAGAAAGGGCTTGAATATAATTCTATGTGCAAAACACTACAAACAGTGGATTTCGTTTGGAGTAAGCATGAAGCTTTTGCAACGGGGAAGTGAACACTATTTGCCTTCTTTTGAGCCATGCTATCAAAGTTTGGACTGGAACAAAGTCACACATATAGAAACAAAGATCTTCATAACATTTAGATGAACAAGGCCTAAACATCCATTGTCTTTGATATGGTGAAAATTTGTTATTTGATGCAAAATCATCTTCCTTCTATTTTTATCATATTAATAGAATTGTTTTAATTATCAATTTAGATCTATCATAATCCCATATCTATGTACTTATGTTATTGTATGGCACTCAAGTTGCTCAGTGGTTTAGAAGGTTGCCTCTCTTACTGTAAAGCATGGTATGTATGTTAGTTTTTCTACTTTAATTCTATGTTAGCTAGGATCTTTAACTCAAAGAATAACAAGCACAACAAAACACAATAGACACAATAATTTTCCTCGGGGAAACCATAAAGGAGAAAACCCGGCAACTTCCTCAAAGATAGAATCGTTACCAATACAATATCACAAAATGGAAAACTCCAAAACAAGATAGTCTTCTGCAGCTCTCTCTCTTTCTCCTTAGCGAACTCGTCTTCTCTCTCTCACTTATGCAAACTTGAGTAAGTGAGTGTGTGTCTAAATGAGAGAGCCAAACTTTTAATTTATACTTTACTTTTGGGGTGACCTTTTACCTAACTAGGTCGGCCGCAACTAAACTGACTGGGCCGACTTCTTTAGGAGACTCAATAATACATTTACATTTGACCTTTTGGGGAATTATTTCCCCGACTTACAATGGAGGCTTTTACCTCAATGACCTAGCATGACTAAGCATAATAATGACATCCCAAATAGACGAAAAACATTTCCATCGAAGGTACAAGTAAAATACAATAATAATAACAGTATAAAATACAAGTGAATATTTTACGAAGTTATAATTACAACAACACTCCCTCTTAACTAGGAAGGTATTCTCTTTCCACAATCATCAACCCCTTGGACACAAGTCTGGACAATGTCATCATCGCTGTAACATCTTCAATGCTGGAACAACATCATCAACACTGGATCATCATCATCGCTGCTATCGCAATCCTCATTTTGTCGATCATTGATGGGTCCATCTCTCGAATCTATCTGTAATAGGAAGTTCTACATAGCCAATCCTTTCTCATGCTGGATGTAGGCCTAACCCTCATGTAGGTCTTCATCATCTCTGCAAGCAAGCCATCAAGTAGGTACAACCTAGGACCATTCATTACATTGTCACTGCAATCACCTCCGTCTCCTACTATCGCCTCATCTTATCCAGATCATCTCATCATCACATGAAGCACAACCCAGATGCACATCTCATGTCCCTCAACGGTCAGCCCGTGTCTACCAGCATGGGAGGACAATCAGGAGCACCCCAAGTGCATTACGTCCCAAGGACAACCTACGCCTACCACCATGCGAGATCCTTCCTAGGCGCACACACAGTGTCTTATGACCGGTGGACCTCTCAATGTCTCCACTATGGGAGGATAATCATGACCATCCCAGATGCATTACGTCCCAAGGACCACCTACGACTACCACCATACGAGAACCAACCCTTACATCTACCAACATGGGAGGACAATCAGGAGCATCCCACATGCATTACGTTCCAAGGACCACCTACGCTTACCACCATGCGAGAATGGCTCTATCTTCTCCAGCATGGGAGTACAGCTCGAGGCACACCAAGTGCATTACGTCCCAATGGACAACCTGCGTCTTCTACAATGCGAGAACTAGTGCATCTGCATCTTCCGGTCTCATCACTTCCTCTTAGGAGGAACCTCGATCTGGGTAACACCAAGCTTGTCTTTGAAGTACTCAAAATTCACTATGGCTAACAGCTTGGTCAACACATCGACTATTTGCTCGTCTGTCGCCACATACTGGAGGAGCTTCACTGCTCCTCTCTGCACCATATCCCTGATATAGTGGTACTTGATCTCGATGTGCTTCGACTTGTCATGGAACATCGGGCTCTCGGGCAACTTTACGCAACTCTGGTTGTCGCAGAAGATACAAGTCGCCTCTAACTGGAGATCAAACAAATCTGACAATAGTTTCATAAGCCATATTGTCTCACAACTAGTCGAACAAGCTGCAACATGCTCTACTTCGGCTGTACTCAGTGCCATGCACGATTGCTTCCTGCTAAACCAATGTAACAATAAAATAATAAATTAATATTAATATTAATTTATTATTTTATGAACAGTAAAATACTGTTTTTATGGGAAAACCCAATGTCAGTAACGTAAGTGGTCCATAAATGGATCAATAGCAATGTAAAAATGTAATGTATGATAGATGATTAATAGTTACATAGGTTTGGGCTTTATATAAGCTTGTCATGCACCTTTTCGTAAGAAGGCATGACTATTGACTTTAGATAGTCTTTAATTATAATAAAGTAATATTAATATTAATTTATTATTTTATTGATACATTGCCTCTCTCTTAGAAAGGCTTTGTCCTCAAAGCCTTGTAATTTTTATGTATTGCTTTTTGTGGTGTTGTAGTTGACGACACATGTCGATACGAACTTTTAAACGTCGAGCATAACCTCTGATATGTGGAGGGATCAATCCATCCCAAGTTGATTTGTTGATGATTATCGGGATTCTGTACTGATATGTCATCGGGAATTTTGATCACCTTAGTACCTTTATCTTCCGACATTTTCGCCTTTTTAGGGTGTCGGTTTTTACGGTTGGGGTGTCGATAGGGAATTTTCACACTGTAAATTTCTTTTACGAAAGTCGTTTTTTGATCACTGCTCTGAGTTGGAAGTTGTATTTTCGTCCCTTGAGGTTTTAAGGTTTCGTCTTGTATTTTTTCCAACTTGTTCTCTAACTGTATCTTATCCTTTTGAAAATTTTTAATCACTTCTACTTGTGATTTCCTAACTTCTTCCGATTTCTTAAGTTGTTCTTTAAGATCCTTGTTATGACTTCTGATGCAACTATTTTCTTCTTGCTTGTCTAGAAGTTTTCCTTCGATGTCTTCCGTAGATTGTTCTATCTTTTGGCTATTTTTCAATTTCTTAATTTTTGTGACTAGTATCTTGTTATGATTTCTTAGTCTGAAAATTTCTTCAGCATTGTTGGATAATGCTTTATTATTCTTTGCGATCTCCGATTTGTGTGCCATTTTAGAGTCGTCGTTTTGTGTCTGAAAATCTTGTATCTGTTGTCGACATTGGTCGACTTTTGATTGTTGATCTCCTAATTTATGCCATATCTTCTTCAGATCTTCATCCTTGTCATTAAGGATCTTGTTCAAGCGTTTTATTTCTGCTTCGTATTTAATTATTTCATTCTTTATATCTTGATCTTCTAGCCTCTGATTGAGTTCATTTTCGGCTCTTAATTCATCAATTTGCACATACAATTTTTCTATACGACTTTTCTGGTTGGAGATTTTTTGTTCATCGAACTTTTCTTGTAGCTTACGTATTGCAATCACTGCTTCAAATTTTGTATTCCTGTCGTGTAATTCTTCATTGTCTCTTTGATAACGCTTTAACTTGGCTTCCAATTTCTCTATGTGTAGTCGTAAACCGACTTCCATGGTCTCTGATTTCTTCGACGTTAGATGCTTGTTCTGGACTATAGACGGGCTTTATGCTTGTTCTGGATTATAGATGGTCTTTAATTGGTTTTGGATGGATTGACAAGTCTTCTTTGTTGACTCTTTCTATTTCCGACAACAGGTGGACACCAAAAATGTATAATAATCCTTAATGTGGTTATTTCGTAAAACAAAATCTTCTTTTGTTTTTTTTTTGACAAGAACATATGGGAATTGTATTAGTGCCGGTATTTTAGCAACTGAAAGCTATTACATAGAAATTTTAGATACAATACACCTCTGTGATAGTTCAGCGAGCTTACAGAGTTCGCCCAAAACATGGCAGGGCTCCACTACTCCCATATGCCAGACTTTATTTAGCTATAATAGAGGAAAGAGGCGTATTGTGCAGCAGGTTCTGTAATCATTTTTCCAGTTTGTCTTTCAGATTGGAGACTTGAGCTTCCAGTGCTGCGATTCTGTGCCCAAAATTACCATGAGTGTTCGCCACGTCCTTGAAGCCAGTGCGCGTCTCATCTTTTAAGTCTTCCATATGTTCAGTGAATTCAGCCCTTAGTTGCATGATGTCTTTGTTCAGTAAATCCCAGGTTTGCTCTCCTGCTTTGGAGAGCGCCTCTAATTTAGCCTTCTGATCTTCATGTTTTGCCCTCAAGCGCCCAAGGGCCTCTTCCAGGGCTCCAATACGCTCATCTGCCGTGAGTCCGGAACTGGAGGAGCTCGCCATCTCATGCAGTGGCGCTCGATGAGCCACGATCTGAGCAGGATCTGGAGATAGATACCTCAGCAAGCTTGAAACCAAAGGCTTTACCACAGAGCTCGCGTTGCAGAATGGAATGAGAGCGAGACAGGGGAGGAGCTCCTTTAAGAGCAAGCAGGGAGACTCCCGAGGGCGCAACGACCTGTCTCTGAGCTGGAGTGTAGGGAATCTCTGCAATCTCGTGGAAAACGTGATTTGGGGAAGTCCAATAGCGTGCTGCGTGAAGATACAGGATCTCCTGCAGCTAGGGGATGTCACATCGCTGACACAAACCATTGATTTTTAGATTTCCTTGAGCTAGCTCGACCCCTCTATTGGCTTCCATGTCTGCTTGTTTATTGCGCTCACGAAGCACATGGAAAAATCTAATTCTTTGGAAGTGTTTGCTAACCTGGAGAATTCTTTGAAAAATATGGCGGAGTTGGACATTTGGAGGAGCTTTCTTGGTTATGATGGCCTTGATTAGGATCCTGGAGTCTCCCAAGACTGTTAAATGGCGAATTCCTTGATCACGCGCAATATTTAAACCTTGCCAAAGACTGCAGAATTCAGTAGTGTTATTAGTTTCATTTCCAAGTCCCTAGGAATAATTGATGCCAGTTATCCCTCTTGCTGATCTGATTATACCTCCGGCACCGGCTGGTCCTGGATTTCCTTTTGAGGCCCCATCGAAGAACAGGCAAGGTTCATTTAGGGAGGCTTCCCAACTTCTGAAGTCTGCTTCCTCCATCCTGATTTCCCAAGTCTCTGATTGAGGGACTCCGCAGGAGGAACGGAGGGGAAGATTGGTCGTTAGCAGACTTAACCAATTGACCTCCTCTTGCAGAAGATGGGATACGCAATTTAAGGAGTGGCAATCGAGGGCTTCTCCCAGGATGGCTCTAGCCTTCACTGCAGTTTTCCAGGGTGGGGCTTCTTTACTGCGGAAGATTCTATTGTTTCTTTCTAGCCACAGTTTCCAGCATATGGCTTTTGGGAGCCATCCCCAAGCAGTTTGAAGCAGGTTCTTGTTGTTCAGCTTGAAGGGAGACATTGACTTCCATGTGGAGAAAAGGTGCTGAACAGTCTGGGGCAGGTTAAGGGCATTGTTAAGGCTCATGGCGTGGTTCCAAGCATCTTTAGCGTAGGGACACTCCAGCATTATGTGGTCCATAGTTTCATCATTGCTTTTGCAGAGGGGACATCGGGTTGGGCCTTCCATTCCTTTTTTTCTGAGGTTATCACCAGTGAGAATACTCTTATGGGCTAAGGACCAGCAGAAGATATCAATTTTCGGGATGAAAGGTTTGGACCATATAAATTTCCAGACAGCAGGATTTGGGGCAGCATAGGGGATGGACTGGAGTTCATTGTAGCCTTCCGCAGTAGTGTACACTCCTGAGGTTCCCCAGCCCCTTCTATCTCTGGAATCCATTTTGGATGGGGACTTACCTTGGAGGAGGGCCAAAAGAGCATTTGCTTCATTGTTGAGAGCAGGGGGAACATGGCCTAAGTCCCAACCATTCCAGTTATCGTTCTCCCAGACAGAGAGGTCCATTAGTGTGATGGATCCTTTTCCAAGAAGCCAGGTTTTTATGTTGCTGATATACGAATTAGTACCAATTGGGGGGCTCCCCAGAATGGAGTCTTCCCAGATATTGATTGAGCTACCATTTCCAGGGATCCAATACAGCTTATTATGGAATGGGGGCAGAGCTTTTATGCATAACTTGTAGATTGGCGATCCTTTACTGGGAGGAGGTTGCTGGTCCAGGCATCTCTTCCTCGGGCCAGGGAAGTATTTTCTGCGGAGAGCTTCTTTGCTCCAGCTAGTTTTACCTGAGATCATATGCCAGAGTAATTTAGCTCCCAGAGCTAGATTTTGAGTTGTTAAACTTCTTACCTGAAGGCCACCTTCATTCCGAGGCTTTTTAATCTTTTCCCAACTGACTAGATGAATTTTGTTCCCATTCCCTTTTCCTCCTTCCCAAATGATTTTTCTTAGCAACCCTTCAATCTTGTTAACTACAGAGCAGGGAGCGAGCAGAATAGAAGATTGGTAAATGGGCATGCTATTGAGGACTGATTTGATGAGAGTAGTTTTACCTGCAAGATTGAGCCAGCTGGCCCCCCATTTTTGGATTTTGCGTTTGATCTTGTCCACAATAGGATCCCAATCTGCTGAGGTGATTTTGTTTTTACAAATGGGAATTCTGAGATAAATGAAGTTATTCCAGTCTTTGGTGGATTCCATTCCCAACGTTCTGCTGATGTCCCTTAGTTCCCTGGCAGCACAGTTCCAGCTGAAGATTTTGCTTTTATGGAGATTTATTTTGCTCCCCAAGACTTTTTTGTATACCTCCAGTTCTCTTTTGAATTGCTCCGAGGAGTGGACAGACGCTCCTCCCAGAAGTAGGGTGTCATCAGCAAATTGGGCATGATTGATGTCCCTGACATTGTTCACAATTCTGAGCCCGGGAAGCACATGAATGTCTTGACTGAAGTTAAGTTGATAGCTGAGGATGGATGCCTGGATGGCATAAAGAAGGGGAGAAAGCGGGCAGCCCTGCCTTAAACCTCTTGAGGCTTTGAAGAAACGAGTTGGCCTTCCATTTACTAGAGGGGCAATCCAAGGGTCCCCCACACATCCTTTGATCCAGTTAATGAAGTTGGTGGAGAATCCAAATTTAGCCATAACAGCAAACAGGAAGTCATGTCTAACTCGGTCAAAGGCGTTAGCTAAGTCGAGTTTGATGACCATGCCTTTCTCCTTACGCTGGTTGCTTGAGTGGATAGCTTCTTGAACGAGAATGATGTTATCCAATATTTTTCTTCCTTTGATGAATCCTCCTTGGTTCTCCGGGATGATCCGAGGGAGCAATCTTTTCAGTCTGGTGGCAATGATCTTTGTGATTAGTTTGTAGCCCGTGTTACAGAGGGAGATGGGCCTGAATCTGTTGAAGGAGTTGGCTCCTTTTTCTTTAGGGATCAGGGCCAGGAAGGAAGAGTTCGTGCTGCCTCCTAGCTTGTTGGTTTTCTGGGAGTGCCTAACCATTTTGAGGAGATCATACTTGATGATTGTCCAACAGCAGATGAAAAATCTGGTTGTAAAGCCATCCGGACCCGGCGCACTGTCGAGTTTCATAGCAGCGAGAGTTTTTTTAACTTAATCCATGGTGATAGGCGCTGAAAGGGAGTTGTTTTCTTCCTCACTGATGATCTGGGGGATGAGATCAAAAGGATGGGAGATGGTATCGAGAGGTTCTTCAATGGGAGCAGTGAAGAGATCAGCAAAAGTTTCAACAGCTGCCTTCTTGATTCTATCTGCATCTTGGATCATTTCTCCATCAAACCGAATTTCAGTGACTGCTTTGTAGTTCTTTCTAGCTTCAGCTTGTTTGTGAAAGAATTTGGTATTTTTGTCTCCGCTTAGAAGCCAGAGGTTACGGGATTTTTGACGATGGTATTCTTCTTCAACCCTACAAGCAGTGAAGAAGTTTTTTTGCAATGTTTCTTCCTTGGAGAGAGTCCAGTCAGAGGCCGGGGAGGAACCAGTTAAGGCTTGATGCGTTTCTAGCTCAGCCTGGGCGAATTCTCTGTTGGAGGCAGGAGAGGGAAGATTTTTGGCCCATGCTTTAAGGGCAAATTTGAGCCTTTTAATTTTGGATTCCCAGACAAAGGAGGGCGAGCCAGAGAGGTGGGTGTTCCACGAATCAGCTACAGTTTGAAGAAAGTCATCATGATGAATCCAAAGTGGACTGAACCGAAAGGGGATAGGACCAAGATTTTGATCGGTGGCTAGCTCAAGCAGAATCGGCCTATGGTCAGAGGTGTAGTGAGGAAGGATTTTGGAGGTAGCGAGAAGACTCAGATCGAGAAAGGATGAGTGGACAAGAAAGCGGTCTAGCCTTGCTGCAACATGGCCAGGTCCAATTCTTTTGTTTGTCCAAGTAAAGTTGCCATTGATGGGTTTGATGTCAAGCAGATCCCAACCAGAGATGATGTCTTCTACCCATTCTCTTGAGGGGTCTCTAACCGGATTTCCTCCTTTCTTTTCATTAGCTGCCAGAGTCACATTCAGATCTCCAGCTATAATAATGTTATCTCTATTCTGTAATTGAAGAAAAGTTTCCAGAGTGTTCCAACACTCTTTTTTTTCCGCATGCAGAACAGGGACATAGAGATTAAAGAGACTTACCTTGTGTCCCGATTGCTTGTGGACCAGTTTTGTGAAAACCCAGTGAACAGTACGTTCTTCAGCTTCAATATCATATAGGAAAGGATCCCAGAAGGTGGCAATTCCTCCTGAGGCACCTCTTGAATTGTTGCCAATCCCAACGCTTTTTTTCCAAAATCTTTTCCCGATTTGGAGGGCCTTAATCTCCTCCATTTTAGTTTCCTGGATAAGCAGAATCTCAGGCCTATGTATTCGGATTAGATCTCTCATTGCATCTTCTTTCAGGGTGGATCCAAGCCCTCTGCAATTCCAGGAGATGTATTTCATTGACGATTATGGGGGGGGGGTTTGGCCTCTTTAGAGGTCTGAGTTGTACCTTTTTTTGAGCGGGTGTTCATGATGCCTTTTAGTGTTTTTTGAGAGCCTTCAAGGACTTCCAGATAAGTAGCTTCTTCTCTTTGTTTCTTCTTGGATTTCCTTCCTCTTGGGGTTTTGATCGGGAAGGAGTAGAGACCGCTGGATGTCTCTCCTTCGGTATCTTCTTCAGGATCGGAGTCTTGCAGCAGGGTTTCTTCATTGACTTCCTTGGGCGAGCTTGGTTTATCAGCTTCTGCTCGAGGATTGGGTAGTTCACCCGGTTCTAGCAGATCTGCGTTCAGGGCGTCAGTATCTTCCCTGTTAGTTTGCTTGGCCGGCAGAGGCACACCGATAGTTGTGGGTTGCATCTTCTCGGAGAGGTTGGCCTCTTGACGTTCTTTAGGACTTGAGACTATGATTGGATCTTCTTTTGTGGATTCGCTGGAGGGTTGTTTTGAGCTTGAAGGCTGATTTTGCATGTCCATGACAGTCTTTTCAGGATTCTTTGGAACTGCTTTGCCTTTCTTGACTTTTTGCCATCCTGCCTCATCTTCTGAGATCTGATTTTTCAGACAGTTTCTTTGAAAGTGACCATGTTCATGACATTGGCGGCATTTGAATGGGATCTGTTCGTAGTCTAGCTTTTGGTAGTATGTCCAATCTCCTATTTTGAGTTTAATAGCTTCGGGAAGGCCTGCTTCAAGATCGACCTCGACACATATTCTGGCACATGAGTATTGGCCCTTGTTATCAGCTTTGTCGATGTATTTCCCTAAGGTGTTTCCTATTTTTTCCAGAGTAGGAGTGTTCCAGCAGTGGATAGGGAGGTTGGGGAGCCTTACCCAGACTGGAACTTCTGTCGGCACATCCGTTTCTGCATTGAAGTCAGGCGTCCATCTATTGAGGTACAATCCTTGAGGACCCATGAAGTATGGACCATTTCTGAATATCAGATCTCTGTTTTCTTGAGCTATAAACTCAAAGATGAAGAAGCCACGACCTACAGGGTAACAGGTGACACTGTGCTTTAGTTGGGGCCGCCAGTTCCTTTGAATCCAGTCGTCGGTGGTCTTGGTTGAAGGCCAGAGCCCCATAAACTGTCCGACCAAGCCCCTATCAGCAAGAGCCAAAGCAACTTTGATAGGGATTTCACCTGGCAAGTCGATTTCAGGAATTGATTCGAGCTTCTTGATGAACTTTGGAACGGCAGGAACTTTAGGTTTTGAGCCAGAGGGGTGAAGGAGCAGGTTGAAGGCGTCAGAAGCGGTGGGAGGGGGAAGCCCTCCCCCAGTCGCCGCCATTGCGACCGAGATAGCCGAGCAGCGGCTGCGTGCAAGCTAGGGCATAGCAGAGCGGCGTCGTCCTGGTCTCCTCAGTCCGATAAATCAATGTTAATCTCAGTGAATGTTAATCTAATTGTGACCAACAAAATCTTCTTTTGTTATGGTTAAACAACTTCTTTTTTTTCCCAAAAGTAATTATTATTTTAATAAAATAATAAATTTTCTTTTAATATAATAATAATTATTAATTAATTAATAATATTATTATATTAATGTTTTATAAACTATATATATATATTTATTTATTTTTTGTTTTCCAAAAAACTAATTTTTTTTGTTGGATTAAGAATAGTTCAAGCCTTTGAGATAATAATAATATGTATTATTATTACTATAGTAATATAATAACTATAATAAAAATGGATTATTATTACTATAGTCATATAATAACCAAACTCATCCTAATTAAGGTATAAGTTGTTATAAATAATGGTTTTTTTATAAAACCAATGCTAGTTTTATAAAACCAAGGTTGGTTAAATAAAACTTATGTTGTGTTGTTTTTATATTCTTGTCTTTTTTTATGCAGTCTTCTTTCCTGTTCTTTTTTTTTGTAACACATTTTTTTTTTCTTCAATAAGGATGGCTAAAAGCCTAATGTAAGGTTAAAAACCTAAATCTCAAAGAAACTTTGACAATTTGGCCACAAGCCGGAATCAACAAGCTCTGATACCACTAAAACAGTAAAATACTGTTTTTACGGGAAAACCCAATGTAAGTAACATAAGTGGTCCATAAATGGATCAATAGTAATGTAAAAATGTAATGTATGATAGATGATTAATAGTTACATAGGTTTGGGATTTATATAAGCTCGTCATGCACCTTTTCGTAAAAGGACATGACTATTGACTTTAGATAGTCTTTAATTATAATAAATTAATATTAATATTAATTTATTATTTTATTATTACAATCAAAAGATCATACTAGATCCCATACTAAAGCAACATCTCGAAGTGCTCTTCCTATCTGCGGCATTGTCTGCCCAATCTGAATCAACATAACCCTGCAGGTTAATCTTCTGATTCGCCTCATACTTGAGCCCATAATCAACTGTACCCTTCAAGTACCTCAATATATGCTTTGCAGCAATCAGGTGACCATGTCTCGGATCCATCAGGAACTGGTTCAGGGTGTTCACAATAAAGCATATGTCTGGTCTCGTGTTCGTCGAATACATCAACGAACCAATCATCTGACGATACATCGTGGCATCAACTGACTCTGATGAAGCATCACACAGTTGCTTCAAGTTCAATGCCATGGGTGTGGCCAAAGCCTTGTAGTCCATCATTCTGAACCTCTTAAGAATCTCTACTGCATACTTTCCTTGTCCAAGGAAGATTCCATCTGCACTCTGCCACACCTCCATGCCTAAGAAATAATGCATCATCCCTAGGTCCTTCATCTCGAACTCTGCGGCAAGTCTCCTCTTTGTATCTGCAATGAGCTCATCCTTCCCTGTTACAAACATGTCATCTACATAGACTAGAAGTATCACTGAATTTCCCACTTCAACCTTGAAGTAAAGGTTGGAATCTGCTTTACTCTTGGTAAAGCCTAAGCTCATCAAGAAACTGTCCATCCTGCCGTACCACGTTCTGGGTGCTTATTTTAGTCCGTACAAGGATTTCTTCAATTTGCACACATGAGTCTGTCTGTTATGTGTCTCAAATCCCAGTGGCTGTTCCACATACATTTCCCCTTCTACTACACCATTCAAGAATGATGTCTTGACATCCATCTGGTGTACCTTCCATTTCATCACTGCAACGAATGCAAGTATAGATCAGATGGAAGTGTATTTGGCTACAGGTGTAAACGTCTCCTCGTAGTCTATGCCTTCTTTCTGGGAGAAGCCACGCGCCACAAATATTGCCTTGTGTTTCTCAATGCTACCATCTGCAACATGCTTGATCTTGTAGATCCACTGCGAAGTCACTATAGACTTCTCTTCTGGTCTCATAACTACCTCCCATACATCATTCTTCATAATCGACTAGTACTCCTCGATCATGCCATCCTTCCATTCTTTCTTCTCTATTGATTCATCATAGTTGGAAGGTTCTTTATCAATGATGTCACACAGCAGGGCCACATAGCTCGATTATGGTCTAGGTCTCTTGCTTTCTCTGTGCATTACATCTGGAGCGCCATACTTCTCTGCATCTTGTATTGCCTTTCGTACCCATGCTAGTCTCCTCTTGTGGGAGTTCTTCCCACGAGGTGGATCTACAGGTTCTTGTGGTTCTGCTATGTCACGGTCTTCATGATCTTCTGGTACTGCTTCTTCCATTATTGAATCTCTAATCTTGGGAACTTCAAGTTCTTCAATATCTTCAATAGTTACTTTTCTTGATTTGTTGTATGCTGAGTCTTTGTCGAATGTTACGTCTCTGCTGATGTCAATCTTTTTGAATTCCTGAGAAGTATATTCGGTAGGCCTTTGAAGTTGCGCTGTATCCTACGAATATTTCCTTCTTTCCTAAGGGATCTAGCTTCATCCTCTTCTCCTTCGGAATATGTATATACACTGGGCAGCCAAATATCCTGAGATGGTTGATTTTTGGTTTCTCATCGGAGAAAGCTTCTTCTGGAGTCTTGTTATCTAGTACTCGGTGAGGAGTGCGGTTCTGTACATACACTGCTGTCCTCGCGGCTTCTTCCCATAAGTGCATTGGAAGATCCTGGTCATGTAGCATTGCTTTCGTTGCTTCCATTATCATTCTTTTCTTTCGTTCTGCAATGCCATTCCATTGAGGATTGTAGGGAGTGCTCAACTCCTTCTTAATCCTGGATTCTCTGCAAAGATTCCTGAATTCTTCCGAGGTGAATTCTCCACCTTTATATGATTAAAGGGTTTTGATCTTCTTCTCTATGTGATTCTCGACCAAATCTTTGAATTCCTTGGACTTACTAAATACCTCATCTTTACTTTTCAAGAAGTAAATCCAAGTCTTACAAGAAAAATCATCTATAAATGAAACATAATAAACATACCTGCTAAGTGAGTTGAATGACATGGGACTGCATACATCAGAGTGGATTATCTCCAATATTCCTTTCGCTTTGATTTCACTGCTAGGACATGCCTTCTTCACATTCTTTCCTTGAGCACATCCCTTCCAAATGCCTTCATGTTTGGTTTGGATTTTTGGAAGTCCTAAAACTGCTTTGTTTGCAATGGGTTCTCTATAATGCACATTCTATGCCATAGTTCACTTGGTTCCATGGAATCATGAACCAATGCTTGTTCAGGTTGGCTCTTCAACTTATACAAACCTCCCTCTTGCTCTCCAATCACAGTTGCATCATCTATCGTCTTTCCCTTTGGCCACATTAGGACTTGGCCATCTGCAAATGCAACCCTCATTCCCTTAGCATCTAGCGCTGATATGGAGAGAAGGCTCTAGCACACTTTCATCTTCAGATATTTGCTGGAGTCTATCTTGTAGGAAGCTTCTCCACTTCCTTTTATGGGGTATTGGTAATCATCCCAAAGTTTCACTTTATGAGGTGACTCATACTTAGATAGATTGATGAATGATTCTTTGTATCCCGTCATGTGCTTGGAAGCTCCACTATTTACAAGCCAATCATTGCTACCATGTGTAACAATGCCCGTGAGTGCTGAGATCATGACATATTCTTCATCATTTGAAGAATCATCTCTTTCTTCTTCTCTGGTTCTTTTCCTTGCAGGTTCATTGTCTTCCGCGGTGTGAGCATGATGTTTCTTCTTGCTTGTCTTCTTGTTGGAGACTCTGTTTTTGGGACAATCTCTGGAGTAGTGTCCCTTCTCATCACATGCATAGCATCTAATGTTGGATAAATCTCTTCTGGGTCTTCTTTGTCTATCGTAGTTCTCCCTCTTATTTTGATGGTGGTTCTCCCTCTTGTTGTGATGGTGGTGCTCCCTCTTGTTGTGGTTTCTTCTAGCTTGAACTGTGAGAGCTTGGTCATCATTTGCTCCCATCTTCTCTTCTTGTGCCACAAGTCGAGCTTCTTCTGGTGTACATTCTTCCCATAGTCTGCTAAACGTGGTCAACTTCTTTCTGGCACATATCCCTTGAATGAATGAGTCCCATGATCTTGGGAGACCATTGAAGGTGGTCATAACGATCTTTCCTTCCTCTACCTTTTCCTCAACCGCCTCAAGTTGCTCCTTGATATGTGAGACCCTTGTGAAATAGGATTGCATGGTCTCCGAGTTCAGGATCTTTATGTTCTTGAGCTGGTTCCTCAATGTCATCTTTCGATTGATGTTCTTCCCTTCGAATAATCTTGTCAATGCATCGAACATCTCCTTGGGTGTCTTCAAGGATGACACATGGAATGAGATGATCTTTAATGGAGTCTGCAATAATTCTCTTGGCCTTAACCAAGTTTTTCTTGTGGATAGCCTTAGCCTCATCTCCCTCTGGTGCTGGAACCTCTTCACTAACACATTTGTCCAAGTCATTTTCCTCAAGAACAAGGGCAATCCTATACTTCCATGCTCAGAAGTTATCATCTCCCTCAAGTTTATCCTCAAGCTTATCCTCAAGCTTGGTGTGGTGAGACATATTGAATGAGTACCTCAAATGGAAATAACAAAGATTTAGATCTTACCAATTTGAGATGCCCAACCTAGTTCTGGAGCTGGCTGGCCTAGGGTTTGTCAGAGAAACCCTAATTTTCCAAACTTGAAATCTTGAACTTCTGATTGGACAAGAAAATGCGCCTCCTCAAGACGAGTTGTCCAATGTACTCCTTTTCCCAACTCTGTGGATAGAAGCTCAAAATCACTGATGCCCTAGTTTTCTCCCCGCAATAGTGACATGCCAAAAATTGAAAATTCTCGGAATTCGATTCTGCTTCAACAAAAAGATGTGCCCTTCTAGGGCGAGTTAGCCTAGCCCTCTTTTTCGGATGATCTGTGGAGAGAAGGCCTCAAACTTGGACGCCTTAGTTTCCTGCTGCTGCACAATGCCTTCTTTTCAAGTAAGCTCTGATACCATGTTAGTTTTTCTACTTTAATTCAATGTTAGCTAGGATCTTTAACTAAAAGAATAACAAGCACAACAAAACACAATAAACACAATAATTTTCCTCGGGGAAACCATAAAAGAGAAAACCCCGCAACTTCCTCAAAGATAGAATCGTCACCAATACAATATCATGAAATGGAAAACCCCAAAACAAGATAGTCTTATGCAGCTCTCTCTCTTTCTCCTTAGCGAACTTGTCTTCTCTCTCTCACTTATGCAAACTTGAGTAATTGAGTGTGTGTCTAAATGAGAGAGCCCAAATCTCTATTTATACTTTACTTTTGGGGTGACCTTTTACCTAACTAGGTCGGCCTCAACTAAATTGACTGGGCTGACTACTCTAGGAGACTCAATAATACATTTACATTTGACCTTTTGGGGAACTATTTCCCCGACTTACAATGGAGGCTTTTACCTCAATGACCTAGCATGACTAAGCATAATAATGACATCCCGAACGGAGGAAAAACATCTCCGTCGGAGGTACAAGTAAAATACAACAATAATAAGAATATAAAATACAAGTGAATATCTTCCGAAGTTACAATTACAACAACAATGTAGCATCTGACATGCCACATTTGTAGGTAAACTTTAAAAAAAATACCCAACCTATTTTAATAGACATTGTGTCACGAGCTTAAGGATCCAACCTAAAACTAATAGTTTCATTTCTTTCCTTCACTGTGCGGCATTGCCTAAACTCCACTTCCCAATGGCATGACCAACCGGGTGTGGGCTTGCCAGACTACACCTTCACTTAACTTATGTGCATTCTTATTTAGTTAGCCATGTTATAATCAAAGTGCACACATAACCAAGACAAACACAAGTGTAGATGGGCATCACCTCAAAAGAGTGTGCCAAGCATTTTATTCATAAGAGTGCCAAGTTACAAGTACAATAGTTAGGAGAGCGCCCAAGGAAGCCTCTCTAGGAGTGGGCCCAAAATTGGAAGCAACTTCCTACACAAAACCCCAAGAATATGCTAGAACAACCTTCTTAACTTCGGTAGTATCCCCCTGTCACATCTGCAAGTCTTTCCTCTTGTGGCACCTGTCTTGGTCACCTTTCAACCAACCAAAGTGCCCAAGTCATGCTTCCCTTGCTGGAGCTAAGAAGTGCCCAAGTCGCACTGTTCACTTGGATGCTTCTACTCGTCATTGTCTTGCTTGCACTTGAGTTGTTTCTCCCATGCCACGCTCTCTTACTTATATGCATCATGGCATGCCAAGGGTCGCGTCCTAGTGTGTGCCCCTTCCACATCCGTTCAACCAATTTTTGGTAACACTCCTTGTCGGTGCTCCCAAACTATGTCGTGCACTTAGGTCTACCCGTTGACATCCAATCGTCGACTCCCAACCAATGCTATTCCTTTGCTAATAATCGTGTGATGCATTGGTGTGGGTGCTCTTCCACCGCACGCCACTCCCTTGGGTTTGCTTGTGCACTCTTGTCCACGTGTTTGACCGTCAAGCGCCCAAGTGTGCCTATGGGCATATCGTCGAGCCCTCCACCTCAACGTGTTGGTTTCTCCTTCTGGCATGCCTTACCATTCTCACATTTGTCTTAGAGGTGCATTGGATATAAAATGTTTATTCTCACATTTGTCTTAGAGGTGCATTCAACATGAATTGTTTATACTTGTGTGACAATGGAGTAAGCAACCAACCATTAACCACTAATCCATATTGATTAGCTACCGAGGATGTAGTACTTATAAAAAATTTGAGGGTGGTTATAACAACCAGTGTTTAATATTTAATATTTTATTTTTTCATATAACAAATTTGGATGTGGGTCCAATGATTAAGAACATGACATTGTTTTCTCCTAGGAGATCATAAATTCAAATATGGAAGGGGGTAGGGTATGTACAAGTTTTGTAGACTTTAGCAGTCAAATCGTTGTGTGGAGGGGTTCACCTAAATCTGGAGAGAGTAGAGTATGTACAAGCTTCGTAAACTTTAGTTATCAAATCGTTGTGTGGAGAGGATTACTTGTCCCACAAATAAAGAAATCTCATACACCAATTTGATATGCTTGACCGTAACTTTAAAAACTAAATTATTGTTATTGTTATGAAATTAGAGTGAATAAAAATATTTGAAAAGAATTTTTAAAAATACTTAACTATGAGTAAAATACATTTCGCGTAAAAAAATGGTCATTTAAAAAATGATACATCATAATTAAGTTGGACTAATGAAAATGTGTATTAAAAGATTTGTCCCATAGAACACCACATATTATTTATTATTTAAAATTAAAATTATATGAAGTAAGATCTTTATATAAAATTTTAAAAAGTTTAAATGAATTTTTTTTTTACGGCAATAGATTTATCTATAAAGAAAAAAAAAACATGGAAAAGGGAAAAAGTTGCATTATGATTAAATTAGAAATTAAATTGGAGTGAATAAAAATGTGTATTTAAAAGATATATTACTTCATATTTTTTACTTAAAAAAATTAAAAGCACATGAAGTAAGATCTTTATGTAATTTTTGTAAAAATAATTGAATTTGTTTTTTTGGAAAAAGTTCACAGTTCATTGAAGTTGAGAATAAACCATCTTTTAATCAAAATTAAAAGATTTATATTCTTTACATCCAAAAGATACCTGAAAAGAAGTATTAAGCAATATATAAAGCTATCAAGCCAAAAATGATACTTTTGATCCATCCAACTAATAACCATAAAAAGGACCAGGGTTTATAGCAATTTCCTAGTCATTAATCTTCTCCCATCTAAACCATATACCTTCACCAGCCTGAAGACCTTTCTTGGAGAGTTGATCAACCCCTGTATTTCTTTCTCTAAACATGTGCTGAAAAAAAAATGTTGAAAGTGGCCTAAAGGTTTGATGATCTCATCATATGTAGGGGCGAGAAGAATGTTTTTAGGTTGCCTTTTGTTCCTCATCCACTCAATAACCAATTTAGAATCGTCGAAAACCTGTAAGTGCTGAACACTTTTCACGATAGCCAATGAGATAGATAATTTTAAAGCCAATGGTTTTGCCTTGTTATTTGTGTAGCTCCCTAATCCAACATCAAAAATGATTTTGAGTGTTAGATAAGTGGAGGATGCCACCTGCACCATAACAACTCATCCTCTCTATCCACCAGGCCAATGTGGGATTCTTTTAAAGATTTTATATATCTATCCCGTGCATTTCTATCAGCCTCCTCCATGATGCCCGGTTGATAAGCTTTAAGCCACTCTTGAGAAAACATGTATGAGTTAATAGGATCATTAATATGCTCTAGATAAATAAAGCCCAGGTCCCTCAATTCTTCCACCAAAAGGGGATGAAGTCTATGTTCCCCTCCACATCCAATCCAAGGGTCCTAATCAATTCTAACTTTCTTGCCATTGCATATACGCCATTCTAGCCAATCACCAATAACATCAAAAGCTATTAACAAGGTTCTCCACATAATAGAAATGCTCCTAAAAGATTTATCCTATCCCTAAACCAATACTCCACAAATAAAGGAGAGATATACTTATGAGTAACAACAGATACCCATAGGCCATCACCTTTAAGGATTCTCCACACCCCCTTTTGCTGCAAGGGCCTTTGAGAAATAATCAAGGTTCTTAAAAACCAAACCCCTTAGACCTTAGGCCAATCTATAGAAGACTAGGCTGCACAGTGGAAGGAGCCACCATCCTAGTTTTCCTTTCAAATGAAACTAAAACAAAGCTTCCTATTCTGCTCCAAGAAACCACTGGGTACATAAGCCAAAGAGACCCAATAAAATGGAATGGATTCCATTACATATTTCACCAAAATAAGGTGTCCACCTCTACTTTACCATTTATTGCACCAAAGAAACAATCTTTTTTCAATTTTAGCGAACAACCATGCCCAATCTCTTTTTTGATATGAATTAGACTTCAGAACAAAACCAAGGTAACGAAGGTCGGTCTCAACATTAACCACATGGAAATTAAACTTAGAGCAAATCCAATCTTCTTCCTCCTGATTGAAGTTCAAAAAATAGATAGAGGACTTTGTGACATTAAAAACCATCCTTGGGGCTTTTGCAAAAAGGTCTAAGAATCCCTATACGAGGACAACTTCACTCCTAGAGACATTTGAGAAAATGAGAATATCATCAACACAAAATAGATGTGAGACTCTAACAGGACCACCAACGTGAATACCCTTGAAAGAGCCACCCCGTCTAGCATTAAGAAGTAACTTGCCAAGACCTTCAACCACCAAAAGGAACAATAGGGGAGCCTAAGGGAAACCTTGCCTTAGACCCCTATCAAGTCTGAAGAAGGGAGAGGTTGATCTGTTGATCAAGACTACAAAAAAGACAACTGACACAGGACATAATCCAATTCACTACCTGTAAGTGAAAACCAACTTGGAGCAGCACTAATCTCAAATAGAGCCAATTAACTCTATCATAGGCCTTAGACAAGTCAACCTTCACAGTCACAACAGGCAAGTGCTTCACCTTAGCAGAATACAATGCTTCTTGTGCAGTACCCACTGCATCATGAATTTGCCTACTAACCAAAAAAGCGAACTTTTCTTGGGAGAATGAATTAGACAAAATACCTTTAATTATGGAGGGAATGATCTTTGTTATAATCTTGTAGATGCAAATTCATAAGGAAATGGGTCTAAAATGCTCCAGATTATCATCTCTATCAGATTTTCGGATCAAGGATATGAAAGTGGAATTGAACGCTGTAAGAACACTACCTGTCATCCTGGAATCTTAAACAACTGGAAGAATATCTACTTCAAAGAGATCCATGAAGGCAGTAAAAACCCATATCGTCCACCCATTAGGGCCAGGGCTCTTAAAATTTTGCAAAGTATTAACTGCCTCCTTGAGATCCTCTAAGGAGATCGCCTCTGTTATCTCATTATTCTGATCCTCCTTGACATAAGTAGGAAATAGAGCAACTAATTTCATCATATGTGCAATCGAAGCTCTATCATATTCCTTGAAGAGTCTGCTAAAGTGTTGGACCCCTACATTAGCCAAGTTACTAACCATAAGACTGTGCCACCCTCACCATTCACCAATTTCCACAGAGAATTTACATTCTTCCTATGGTTGATGAAATTATGGAAAAATTCTTGTTATCATCACTTTTCTGCATCCAAATGGCTCTACTCTTCAATCTCCACATTGCCTCATTATTAGCTAGGATCTTATTCCTATTAGACTCAAGATCAACAATCACCTTCCTCTGGTCCTTATTACTGAAACCTTCAAGATTAGAATCATATAAAGTTTCCAAATATTTCCCAATAGTGCTTAATTCATATCGATTTTCTTTCCTTCTTGCAGTTTCCCACACTGAAGGTTCAACTTTGATTTTCTTGAGGTTATGAAGAAACTGAATTGCTTTAGATTCTCTTCTAGAGGCATAAAAACCCACAACCTCTTGATCATTTGTTTATAATCCTCATCCTCAAGCCACGTTGGACATAATTTGAAAGGACTGGGGGGCTTTGGCTATCCCATGGCCACCTCCAAGATGGGGAAGCAGTTTGATTCACCCCCATGAACTACCCACTGTCTAAGACTTGAAGCTGACTGAAGAATACCTTTATTTATAATAAATCTATCCAATCTTTTGGAAATACAGTCCTAATCCACTCGCATATTCCTCCATGTAGGCCTGCGTCTAATAGGTAATACATCAAATAGATATTTCTCTTCTAAAGGTCTTATAAAGTAGTCTCTATGAGCATTGCTTTCCCAGATTTCAACATCCCCCAAAGTGAAATTCAAGTCCCCTCCTAAAATGACCCTGTGCTGAGAGAGGAGATCCAATTTGAAGAATTTCACCCAATATGCATATATGTGCTGATATGGTCCATAGATATTGATGAAGGTAAAGGAACAACCTGTTTCCCTTGAAAATAAGGTAGCACCTAACCTTGAGTCCACAACCCAAGTATTAGTACTAAGAAAAATGCTCTTCAACCACCCAGTGACCAACCCACTAGACCTACCCCAAGCATCCAAACATATAAAGTCCCATCCAAGAAAGAGAGAAATCAGGTCCTCAATAATAAAAACAATACTTCTGGTTTCTGTATCTCTACCAAACGTTTAAGGGATAATATTTTTGTGGTAAACCCTAACCCTCAATAGTTATAGGATAAAACCAACATTAAGAACACCTGTCCAAGGGATATATTTCTCTAAGGGTCCCCTTGAGGGTATTTTGTTTCCAAAATCCAATATCACGAATAGCTTGGTCACAGGTCGAAGCCAATGTTGACCTCTGACCCCTTAGTCTAGGAGAAGAACACGGGGTGGGGGGTGGGGAGGTCTAGGACCAATACTCAATCCTGATTTCTCATGAAGAACCTAGCGATGAGGTCTTAAGTCATAATGAGAACCTCCCGACAAAAGAGAGGACTCTAATACCAACCCAGAAGGAATCACATCCTGCAGAAAAGAAAAATCCTTACTAGAAGCACTAGGGTGATCCTGATTAAACCCATCAACTTCTTCCATTGACAAAGAGTTCGTTGGCAAAAACCCTAAATACTCCAAACCAGAACCACCTGAAAAAATGCTACCAAAACCTACCAAGGATTCTCTTCACACGTCCAAAAAAGGCCTCTTACAAGTAGTAGAGGGAGAGACACCACTCGTCATATAAACAACAAGAAAAGAGAAAGAGGAGGAAATGTTACCTTCCATATCCAACAAAGGGAGAAGATCCCCCATTGTGTCCTTCTCACCTACATACCTTAAGTCACATAGAGTGATATGAACCGAGAGAGGAACAACCCCCAAAGACAAAGCATGAGAACAAACGACCATACAGACAACCCATTAGAAAATTTAAGAACAAAATCCCCCCATCCTTTCCAAGGTGAAAGGAATCTCCACTACTTCGCGAGAAACTAAAAAATGGTACAAGAGACTCACCCAAAAAACCCCCAATCGAAGGCCGAACATCCCCGTTGAAAGGTGGAGACAAAACAAAGGATGGAAGGAACATAGGCTCTAAGGAAAAACCCCCGGTTGTCTTGGAAACAAAATTATAAACAGACGAGTACAAAAGACGAGAAAGATAATATTTTAACCAAAAAGACTTGTCCAGAAGAAAAAAAGGGGTCTTTTCCATACCTTGTGACACAACTCGAGTAACTAGGACACCCATACAAGATTAAACTTCTAGACATGCATCTTTCTCGAACACATTTGGGTCTGCTCCAAGAGAAACAATATATATCCCCAAGTCCGGTTGAGCTGCATAGTCTTCAACATAACATCTGAGAGGAGGGGAAGCATTAACGTCTAATAACCAATCGGAAGGCCTAATAGCACCTAGGGTTGGAGAGACTATAGGTGAAACATCAGTGCTTCCTGGAACCCCTTGAGATAATTACTCCAGTGAGAAACCTATGGATCCCAGAAAGAGCCCGATGATGAATTCTTCTACTTCTATGGAACATCAGAAACCAGTAAAGGAGGGTCTTTGCAAAGCGGACAGAAAGTCAATTTGAGGACACTCTCGGACTAAGTTCCCATAAACATGATACCTATTGCATTGGAACAGAATGCTTGGATAGTATAACACTTGAATGAAAGAATACTTTCCAACAGAAATATACATTTCAGCAAAGAGGCCCTCCCTAAGATCCAGGTCCACAACAATGCGACCCATAGACATTATTCCGGCATCGATAAAACTTAAGTCCGCAAAAATAAATCGTCGAGTGCCTCACCAATGTGCCTGAAGGCTTCAATGGTCCACAACTCAGGTGTCAAACTAGGGAGCTTCACCCATAGTGGCCCATTGATAGATTTTTTTCTCCTTGCATCAAGAAAAGGAGACCATCGCTTCATGCTGAATGGGGTGTAACCCCACATCCAGACACCTTCCAAAACAACACGAGCTTCCTCCTTCGACTTGAAAATAGCTCCCAATAGTCCTTTGGTGAGAAGAATGAGCAACTGAATACCCAATGGAGAAGTCCAATTTTTAGACACCCATTTCCGGAAAGTCGTAAAGCTCATATGCCTCCTTGCAAATCTTCCAACGATGGCCTTTTTAGACATGTCAACTACTTCCTTCATGTCGATGTATTCTCCTAACAATAGAGGTTTCAACTCAGGCTTTCACTAGACACATTTCCGATCAGAAAAGAAACGCTTCGGAAACACAAGAACCAAGAAAGAGTGACGATCATCCACAAAAACAATAGATTCCTTATCCTTAGAAACAAAACTATGGGGTACAAACCCTTCAGAGGGAGCCTTCAAGCTTTCAGATGAAGAATGGGGAGGAGAGGGGTTTGTCATGTTCATATATTATTTGACCATTTTCGTTGTCATATGAGCCCTTCGACAAGTCCTCCACGTCTCATCCCCAACGTCGTTATGTCGTGGTCAAGTTAAGTCGAAGATATTTGTCGTCTTTCTCTATGCATGTCATCATATCACAATTTTTGCACCCCTACATTCGGCTCATCATGTTGATCACACTCATATTTTTTTTGGAAAATTCTAAGTCCATTTGACACTCCTGACAGTTTGTCGATGTTTCGGCAAACATGAGCCTTTTACGTCTCAAAAGTTAAATATGTCAATTTTGTGTCCACATATAAAATTGTCAATTTCTTTTTTCCAGTCATTCCAGTCCTCACGTCTATATCTGACAAGTTGAAAATATTCCCCAGATGCCTCTTCACACGAAAACACCAATATCCTCCATTTTAAATGAGAAGATAAATACTCCCTTCATTCTTCTAACCTAACCTTTTCCTTTTGTCTTAACCCATTATCCCTATTAATAACAAAAAAAAACCCTTTCCCTTATTCTACCTTTACCACTTTTCTCGTTTACCTTCCCCTTATACATACAACTTACATCATATAAAACTTACATCCATTATTATCTTCTAAAATCCCCTTTATTTATCCCTTACCCTTCCCAATTCCTATATATTAAATCCATGTCCAAAAAGCCTTAATTCCATTCAAATAATAAAAAAAACATTTTACACCCATGATATACCCCTTCCCTATTCCCTTATTTTTATTATCCCTCTCATAATTTTTATGGCCCTATAAGTCCTATCCCTTTCTAAAATACCATTACATTCATTACCCTTACACCTTTACACACCTTTTGAAAAATATATATTTATAATTTCCCCATCACTTTTTCCCATTATTCTCAAAGATTTTCCCAATTGTTATCAAAGCCAAAAACCATTACATTAAGAGTTTATTCCGTCCCCTCTCCATTATATGGAGTGATAGAAAAATTTAAAAGGACACTTCCCCAATACTTTTGTCCCATCCTTATAAATTCTTTTAGAAGAAGAAGTTAAAGGTCCAATCAAATAAGAGATACCTTTTTCCCTTATATTAAAATCCCATTCCCTATCTATGGTGTCTTACATTTTAAAACATAAAAAGCTAAATTGTTTCCCTCCTAAATCCCGTCATCTCAAAGGGAAAGCTTATTGACGTCAAGAGCTTATATATAAAGGTGGCTACATGTATAAATTTTAAGCGCCTACGGAGTTGTTTGTTTATGCCAAACGTAGTAGGAAGACACGATCATGATCTCATCGAGATTTTTTTTAGGATAGAGGGGCACAAATGAATGGTGTAGTTTAAATATGGTTTTTAATATTTTTTGAATATATTTTTATCTTATTTTGTTAGAATTTTTAATGAAAATCTCTGAAAAAAAATCTTAGAATCAATAATATTAACTATAAAAATTGTATAATCTAAGGAGGGTTGGAATTTGGTTTTCATTTTATTTGTTGGATTTTTTTTGACCTTTTGGATTTTTATATTATTTATCGGAAACGTTTTGTTTAAAAATTTATTCTTCAACAATGAAGTCTTTTCAAAAAAATTATCCTTCAATAATTTAATTTTGTTGATTTTTTTGAAATATTTTTTTTTGTTGATTTTTTTATATTAAAATTAAAATAATTATTATTAATTGTTCCAAAGAGGCTCATTCTACATCCTAATAGCAGGAGATGTGTAACTCCTTCCGTGCTCATCCTATAAATGACAAGTGCCTTTTATAAAAAATAATAAAATATTATAAAAAAATAACATGTCGTCTGAGATCAAATTTAAAATATTTCAAACGACATATATATAAAACTACATAAATGAGATAAATTAAAACCATAAGCATTGCATTATACACTTTGTCAACATTTCCAGCCTAAAAAGGAGTCTGCACTTATGAGAGTTTTGATCCCTCTCGATGCTTGGTAGATTCCCTTTTAGATGGATCTATGGTGATATGTATAAATATGAATGCACTTCATAATACGCAAAAATAAATAAATAATGAAGCATAAATAAACAAAAAATGATTTTATAATTTCGCACAATTATACATATAAAAATAAAACAAATATTACATAATTATTTTTGTTTGCAAAATTGTTATCATAAAATGGAGGTAAGAGTTACATTATATTTGAATTGAATCAATATGCCCACTGGAAAACTATATATCTATACGCTAGTCATTATTGTTATAAAAGATGCTTGAGTCTTTGAAAATATATGGCACATGTAATCATAATCCATATTTTTAAATAGATGCAAGCCTGTGTAAATCAAATTGTTATAAATAATGAATGAAAGACTCTACAAAATATAGCTCTATATGCCTCTTTTTGTATGTATCGTTTATTCTACAAACTGCATAGGCAATTTTCATTCCAAATGTTGCACACAGATTTCATCTCTCTCAACCCTTTATTTAGTACTTTCCTTCATTTAAATTCTGCATCTCTCACTAAAATTGAACCATGAGAGAAATATAAGAGATGTTCATTTCAATTTCAATGGGAATTGGAGAATTAACCAATACTTTGCGTGTCCAAATCTATATAGATTATTGAAATTATGGGATAAATGACTAAATACACATGCAAAAAAATAGTGCAAGAATTACCTCTATAATGCAAAGCATGCTAATATAATCAATGAGCATTGAGCACTGAATAGACGCCCATTGCACTAAAAAAAAATAAAAAATATATGAGTGTTCTTGTTTTTAGGAAAAATCAATGCAACTTGCAAATGGAAAGGCATGAAAATAATTATAATTTAATAAATGTTTCTATTTTTTTAATAAATGTATTCTTTGGAAGTTGGAATTTAGAAAGTATAGATTAACAAATCAATGCAACTTACACGTGGAAATAATTTTAATTTAATAGATGTTTCTATTTATTTAATGAATGTCTGCTTTCTAAGTTGGAATTTAGAAAGTATAATTTATATAACATAAATATATTAATACTACTATTAAATTAGTAATATAATAACATTTTAGGAATTTTGTTGTCCTTAAAAAATAGTCGTAATATAATGACGGTTTAGAAATTGTATTGCCCTTCAAAAATACGTTTTAGAAATTTTATCACCTTTCACAAAAGATGGTTAGCTAAAATTTTAAACCATATTTGACGGTCAAAATGCCCCATGACGACCATTTTGCCCGTCAAATTCCATCACTGAATCTAAGTATCATAAGATATTCAAAGAAACTAAATCTATTTATAAATTAAAAAATACACTTCCAAATTTGGATTTTACCAAAAACAATTTATCATATTCCAACTAAAACCCACCTTAAAGTCAAAAACCTAGAATAAATATATTACCCTTAAATATATATATACAGTCTAATGCACGTTGACATCAATAAAGGATGCCGCCACGGAGAGAGGAAACGCTCGACGAGAATACAAACCGACAGGTGACAGAGCGTTGGTGGCCAGCACCAACGCAGAGGGCATGATTGAGCGGCTCTCTAGCAGGGGCAGGGGAAGGGGCAGGTGCCCAAAACATAGGAGATATTATGACTGCACATAGACTTAAAAACAGACATACACCAAGAGAGAACCTACCCTCTATGCGGTACACTATTGGTAGAAGTTGGCCGTTAAGAAAACCCTACAGAGACGTGGCCACCGAATGAGTGAAAAACGTGGGCCAAAACAACAAGCAACCGTCAGAGAATGCAGAACACTCGTTCCCGTGAAGAGAAAATCCCTGGGAAAATAATTCACGCCGTTGCTGGTGGAAAGGGCAAAAAGAAATCGCCCACCACGTAAAACCTAAACGCTCCAAATATACCAATGTTTCCATGCTTAGCATGTAGTGCACACTCCAGCGGCCACCGCGCAGTGAACCCTAACGTTGCAGAAACTTCAGGGCTAGGGCATTTACGCAGTTACACCAATGCGCGGGAGGTCAACAGACAGCTCACTAGTGGAAGGCAGCGGCCTAGAAAATAAACGACCCAGCAGGCCAGCAGTTATCCAACCACCGCAAGAGAAAGGAGTTTCGTCTAACGCACACATAGGCCCTGGCAATCTGCGGATAGAGGGAGAATGCACGCCATGTCTAAACGTAACACTCAGCTGGAGAAGAAAGGAACGGAAGGTAACTCCTCGCGAGCAGAGGTAGCATGGGCAAAGTACACAAAAACAACTTACAAATAGTCACGCGCATTTCATGAGGAGAAAGCAGTGCATACGCACCATACATAGTGGAGATAGCGCACTCATGGAAATCCTAGGCAGAGGGCATAGCGGGCCTCTCAGAATGAAGTTTCGTCAATAGAGCCGAGGTGGCAAAGACTCTTAGGCAACCAAGTATACTCTTGGAATCTACAGTGAACCGTCTACATTGTTCAGTGCAGGAGATGGTGCCATTGTTGGGCAATACATTGCTCAAGCGAAGAGAGAATCAACTCAGACTCTAAAGTGATAATCTAATTCTCAGACAGAGCATCGATAAATTATATTCAGTAAACAAGCAATTCCTGTACCCAAGAACCTCTCAAGTGTTGCCGGGTTCTCAAGTTGTAATCATGTAAAATAGGTTCAACCAAAAAGCTTGTAAAGGAGCGACAATGCGTATCAAGTGATCAATGTTTAGCCCCAACCCTGCATTTCTTTTGTCAGAGGTGTACTAGCCCATACAAGGTGTAATGGGTCGAGAATTCCAGGTTTGACTAGGACTGCAAGCGAAGAAAAGTTTCATTGAGGATGTTCTGAAACTTTCAATAGTCAAACTCAAATTGAGTCACTTTTGTTCGGTCTTCACCAGCTATTTATGTTTAAACGTTCATGTATTCTATTGTATTAAGTTTTCGGCTTTTATTTGTTAAATTTTCAGAATTTACTTCAATCTGATCTAGGATCTTAACTGAGAGAACAACATGTACAGCAAATCTACAGCATATCAATCATGGACACAATAATGCAAGCACACAAGAGACACAGAGTTTACTTGGGGAAAACCATAAAGGTGAAAAACCCCAATAACTTCTTCAGAGATAGATAGAGCAATGATACAATCAGAATACAAGAGATAGTCTTCTCCTAGCAGCAGAGCCTCCTCCTCTACAAGTGTGCCACTCTCCAAAGTGTGAGTGAGTGAATAGAATGATAAAATAGAGATCTCCCGATCTCTATTTATACTGGACTTGACTTGCCTAATAACCTTTACTAGGTCGGCCTTAACTTAACCACATAACACAATGCCGACTGGGCCGACACCCAATAGGGTAGTCTAATAACCCTTTGACCCACATGGCCGACCCCCACTAGGGTGGTCTAATAACTCTTTGACCCACATGAATTATATAGGGCCGACCCCAACTAGGTGGTCTAATAACCCATCAAGTATAGGTTACGACACTTACAATATAAATGACGACACTTCTGTATAGAGGAATAATAACATCTCTATAGAAATACAAACACTTCCGTATAGAGGAATAATACCATCTCTATAGGAGTACAAAATACATATATGAAATACATGGGTGAAATACATTCCAAAGTTACATATACATCAACACTCCCTCTTAACTAGGAAGGTATTTCTCGACATAGGTCTTCTAGCACAAGTCTTCTTCTCTGGATCACCATCAGCGAATCATCATCCTCGAATCATCGTCATCGTCACTGCTGCTGCTATCTCAATCAATCTCTGAATCTACTCGTCATAGGAAGTTCTACAGAGCCAGTCCTTTTTCATACTGGATGTAGGCCCACCACCTGCAGGTCTTCATCATTTGTGTGAATGGTCTGATAGAGGTGGCCTCTCAAGACTAATTTTATGTGCGGATGTAATACTAGAAAGAGTATCCTAGGAACATTTATGTGCCTAAGCACGACCGAAAAGATCTCCCAGGACTGATTACATGCATCTCCTCCACAATACTTTTAAAGAGCATCCCAAGAACATTTATGTGTCGCAGCACGACCGGAAAGATCTCTAAAGAGCATTCCGGGACTTATTACGAGCACACAGCTCAACCTCTCAGATCTCCAGGACTGATTACATGTGGATAGACAAAACCTTTAAAGAGCATCCCAGGAACATTTATGTGCCGTAGCACAACCGGCAAGATCTCTAAAGAGCATCCCAGGACTAATTACGAGCACACAGCTCAACCTATCGGATATCTGAGGACTGATTACATACTACATAGCAATACCGGAAAGAGTATCCCAGGAACATTTATGTGCCGCAGCACGACCGACAAGATCTCCCAGGACTGATTACATGCTATTTGCACAACCTGCCACATATCATCTCTGACCTCCAAGTATCAACCCGATACTCATGATCCAACGGATCATCATCGCACAAAGCATCATCCTGATGCTCATGATCACACTGATCATCATCACTGTACCATCCTGATACATATCATCTGGAGCAACACCCTGAAGCTCGTCATCATGATCATCCTGATCATACAATGCATCCACCTGATGCATACCAAGTATCTACCTAATACATATCATCATACATGATCCACCTGATCATACAGTGTATCCACCTGATACAAATACAAATACATGATACATATCAACATACATGATCTACTTGATCATACTTTGTATCCACCTAATACATATACAGATACATGGTCCAAGCATCCAACATGATGCATATACAAAATACATACAAATGATCCAACTGATCATATCCAACATCAAACATGATGTGTACATATACATATACATATAAATGATCCAACTGATCATATCCAACATCCAACATGATGCATACATATACATATAGAGCAGTAATTGGAGCATCGTCCTGATGCTCATCATCCATGATCCTCTTGATCATCATAGCATCGTCTTCTTTAGATCATCTCATCGTCCATGAAGCACCGCCCAGATGCACATCATCCAGTAATTACACCACCGACATGGGAGAACACATTTACCACAATTCGGGGAAGGCTCCAGCCCTTACTTTTTCACCATGGGAGAACACATCTACCACCATGTGAAAAATGGCTTCAGCCCTTACATCTACACCATGGGAGAACACATCTACCACCATGTGAGAATGGCTCAGCAATTACATCACGACCATGGGAGAACACATCAACCATGTCAGAAAAGCTCATGTGCATCTGCATCTTCCGGACTCGTCACTTCCCTTTGGAATGAACCTCGATCTGAAGTGCACCAAGCCTCTCTCTGAAGTACTCAAACTGCACTCTGGCCAATGGCTTGGTCAATATATCTGCAACCTGCTCATCCGTTGCAACATACTCTGCTTCAGCTGTACTCAGTGCTACGTAGGACTGCTTCCTGCTAAACCAAGAGATCACACCTGATCCCATACTGAAGCAGCACCCAGAAGTGCTCTTTCTATCTGTAGCACTGCCTGCCCAATCTGAATCAACATAACCCTGTAGGTTAAACTTTTGATTCGTATCATACTTGAGCCCATAATCAACTGTACCCTTTAGGTACCTCAGAATATGCTTTACATCAACCAGGTGAACATCTCTCAGATCCGTCAGGAACTGGCTCAATGTGTTCACCGCAAAGCAAATATCTGGTCTCGTGTTCGTTAGGTACATCAAGGACCCAATCATTTGACGATACATAGTGACATCAACCGGTTCAGATGAAGCATCACACAGAAGCTTTAGGTTCGATGCCATAGCCTCGCAGTCCATCATCCTGAACCTCTTCAGGATCTCTACTGCATACTTCCCTTGTCCAAGGAAGATTCCATCTGCACTTTGCCACACCTCCATACCAAGAAAGTAGTGCATCATACCCAATTTCTTCATCTCTAACTTGGCAGCAAGCTTCCACTATGTGTCGGCAATCAATCTATCCTCACCTGTAACAAACAGGTCATCCACATACAAAAGTAGTATCACTGGATTGCCTTCCTGAACCTTGTAGTAAAGGTTGGAATCCGCTTTACTCTTGGTAAAGCCCAAACTGGATACAAAGCTGTCTACCATACCAAGTTCTGTACATATATGACTCCCTGTCATGTGTCTCTGAACCAAGTGGCTTCTCCTCATACACTTCTTCTTCAACTACACCATTCAAGAAGGCTGTCTTGAAATCCATCTGGTGTATCTTCCACTTCATCACTGCAGCCAGAGCAAGTATGGATCTAATGGAAGTCTATCTGGCTACATGAGCAAAAGTCTCTATGCTACCACCTATAGCATGCTTGATTCTGTAGATCCTCTTGGGAGTCACTACAGACTCCCCTTCAGGTCTTGGGACTGCATCCCAAACATCTCATGATCGACTGGTACTCCTTGATCATGGCATTCTTCCCAGATCCTGGGAACTTCAATATCTTCAATATTTTCAATAGATAACTTTGTTGCTTGAACAAATGCTGTAGTCCTTCTTTTGTAGGTGATGGTATACGATCTTTCCTACACAACAAGTTAAATTGCATGATTAGAAAATATCTCATAGTTTTCAGATCAAATTCTTACACATAAAGAAATATGTCATACAATCATGCAATTATTTTAGCCAATGCTTCAATACAACATTTATCCATATCCCGTAACTTTCTAGATGCCTTCCAATCTCTACCAGAACATTGTTAAGAGTGTGCACAACTCCTAACATGTCAGCAAAGAGGTTTTATTCTAGATAAGTAGCAATAGCATGTTGTACAGTGCCATAGGCCACTTACCCATGTATATTAGTAGTATACTGTTCATTAATGCAACTATTCTAATATGCATAATACACAACCTAACTCTAGGAACATAAGCATATACATCATTGAATAACATTATGTAAGAAATACAAATTCAAATACTTATCTTTGTTTGGTTGCTGGGTGGACTCCCTCTGAATCTTTGCAACTCCATTCTGATGTGGAATGTGAGAAGTGGTCAACTCCCTCTGAATATCTGCATCCTTGCAGAAACTATTGAAGTGTGCTCCTTTGCTTTCTTGCAGGAACAATTGGAGTGTGCTCCCTCTTGATCTTTGCTTCCTGGATTACCTGTCCTTGAACTTATATCCATCCTTAACCACTATGCATGCTTATTAGTATCATCATTGTGTTATCCTTGAGGTCTCTTACATAATCACACATTCATTAGTATAATCTTAATATTATCAAAACACAATAATCTTAAACATGTATAGTCATGGTCATTCACAGATAATAAACATTAGTATTCAAGGTTTCAGGGAAGTCTTCTTTTACTCATGCATATTCTTATTTGATCATAGGATTCTTCTGATTAGTTAAATCATCAATGCATAAACCCGTGATTACTCAAACCTATACTTTCATGATTGTTCTGGTTAGTCATATCATCAATTATGGTAAGAAACATAATATGCATACAACCATGACTATTCAAACCTATGACTTCATGAATAATCATTATCAACAACACAACAGTATAAGATCCTAACACAAGGTAGGATTCTAGCTTGATATAGGAAAAACATACCTAGATTAGCATGCTAGCTAGTTATGTCTAGGATACCCGCATAATGTCTTCTGGTTCTCTTCAGTGACTTGTGCTAGTAACCTGCATGTCTCATAAGTTAACCATTGTAGAACCAAGTTATACATACCTCGAAAGTAGATCTTCTATGTGATCCATGACAATGGATGAATCTTTGTCTTCATGTCACCATAAGCATATGTTCTTGAAGTAGAACATGATTTGACTTTCTTGGTGTACCTTTTGTGTTAGCAGACAACATAAACCTCATACAACACCATAATGCATTAGTACAATCATAAGTGTCAACACCCTAATCAATGAATATCTTCTATTGTGCATTCATAATTTTATTAAGGTGATACGACAAGTCTAGATTTAATCAAGATTGTACTAACCGTAATAATATGAAGAAAAATATACCATAAACTTAATCATGAACAAATCTCGAAACATACCTGGATAAGTCATACCTGTCAATATTGCTTGTAATCTTCTAATGTAAGGCCTTAGCCTCATCTCCCTCTGAAACAGGAACTTCTTCACTTATGCAGGTGACCAATCCATCTTCTTATAGGATTAACCCAATCCACTTGATTTGCAAGAATTGCATCTGGAGCTGGATTAGGGTTTGTCAGAGAAAATCCAAAAATTCAAACTTTGAATTTCAAACTTTTGAAAGGATAGAAATATGTGCCTTGATGAGCTGATCAAGCTGGTATGTTCAGAATTTGAAAAATGCAAAGTTTCACTCCTCAATTTTGCCTTTGAAACTTCCGGATTCACTGGACGTGACCCCGAACTGGGGTTTGATGAAGCCCACTCTTCTGCCCAATCAAAAGGTTTGATCCAAAGCTCTAAGCTTCTATTTTTATGAGGAGCTTCCAGCCGTGGTCACAGATTTCAAAAATTCCCATTTTTGCAGAAACCCTAATTTTCCACTTTTCTGATCAAAGTCCCGAACTAGGGTCTGATCAAGCCCAACCTTCTGCCCAACCAAAAATTCTGATCTTGGTCTCTAAATTTTGATTTTGATGAGTAGCATTCAGCCGTGGTCTCCGATTACAAAAATTCCAACTTTATCCGAAACCCTAAATTCCGGAAGCCATGAATGAAGGTGCTAAAAAATAATTCTGTTTTGACAGAAATATGTACCTGATTGTTTCTGGTGTAACTTCGATATTTTCGATCCACAGGGTCTGAATTTTTTTTCTGAGATAGCCCGACCTGTCATCTTTCCATCCTGACAGGTTTTACCTCAATTGGATTCTCTGAGAGAGAGTTATTCCAAGTGTCGCAACGTGACCTGTTTATGGGATAAAACAAGAGAGCGAACTTGTACGGCATGCCACGTGTCACTGGTTCAACTTCGGCCTTTGAAAAGTTCTCCTGAGATAGTACAATCTGTGTACCACTTGTCACATTTTATGAAATTTCATTTGGAGCTTCCTAGCCCAAGTTATGACCTTTTTTCCAAGGTCACCTGTTTTTGACTAAAATCTGGAAGAGGCAGAAAGCCTATATTGTACAGATCATAAATCACAAAGTACAACGAATTAGAGGTTTTGCTTTGGATACATGGTACATGGGGATCTGATATTCGACTTGTAAACGTTTCAGATCCGAAAACTTCTCCAAAATGGATTTATAGCGAAAGTGCTACGATGACTGGTTTTTTTCTATATCAAGCCCTAGCATTGTAAGTGCAACAAGTGTCATACATGCCATATCATGCCTTCTTTCAGGCTAGCTCTGATACCATGTTAAATTTTCAGAATTTACTTCAGTTTGATCTAGGATCTTAACTGAGAGAACAACATGTACAACAAATCTACAGCATATCAATCATTGACACAATAATGCAAGCACACAAGAGACACAGAGTTTACTTGGGGAAAACCATAAAGGTGAAAAACCCCAATAACTTCCTCAGAGATAGATAGAGCAATGATACAACCAGAATACAAGAGATAGTCTTCTCCTAGAAGCAGAGCCTCCTCCTCCACAAGTGCGCCACTCTCCAAAGTGTGAGTGAGTGAATAGAATGATAAAATAGAGATCTCCCGATCTCTATTTATACTAGACTTGACTTGCCTAATAACCTTTACTAGGTCGGCCTTAACTTAACCACATAACACAATGCTGACTGGGCCGAAACCCAATAGGGTGGTCTAATAACCCTTTGACCCACATGGCCGACCCCCACTAGGGTGGTCTAATAACCCTTCGACCCACATGACTTATACAGGACCGACCCCAACAAGGTGGTCTAATAACCCATCAAGTATAAGTTACGACACTTACAATATAAATGACGACACTTCCCTATAGAGGAATAATAACATCTCTATAGGAATACAAACACTTCCGTATAGAGGAATAATACCATCTCTATAGGAGTACAAAATACATATATGAAATACATGGGTGAAATACATTCCGAAGTTACATATACATCAACATTATTGTGTATAATAATATTTTATCATCATCTTCAAAGTGGGACTTTAAGAAATTGAAAGTCAAACCAAGCATTCATATGTGTCCAAGGGTGAGCTGCTCACCCTCATTTAGACAAAAACGAGGAGACGGGATACCAAGAGTCGCCACAACCTCTTAGCTCTGGCAGTTGACCAAACTCAATGCCTTCCTTCACAACTCTTCGCATACCTTGCTGTAGTCTTTAAAAGCTTAGCGAAGTTGTTGAAACTATCATCTTGCACAAAAGGTAAGAGGCTGGTACTGTTTGCTTTTCACTTCTGCTACTCTTCTCTTGATATTCAGTGGTTGATGAGCATAACATGCAGCGATTGCAGGTAAGGCTACACTCCAGGTCCATTAATTAGGGTGAAGGCATAGTGTCCTTCTGCTAGAGGTACCTTCTGTTTTCTTGCATGTTTTTAGTTTTCTCCTATCCCGTTGTATCATTTTCACTCGGATGAATCTCAACTATTGAGAATTGTAGAGGGTCTCGAAAACGCACCTGCCTATTGTACTAATGACTGTAAAATTCCATCTTTTGATATCTGCCTCTTCCTCCATTTTTCTACATTCAACTTTGTTGTCATTTATGTTTTTTTTACATTCTCCAAAACTGTATTTCATGTATAAAAGGACTGTAAATACTTTTATCAATTTGGTTTAGTGACTTGTACATATTTTTTCTTTTTTTTATTTCTATGCTAATTGGTATAAAAATATTTATTTTTAACCATTAGGCACTTCATAATTCAGACTAAAGTAGCCCTCCATAATTGAGACTAAAGTAGCCATTCAGTACTGTTTTGAATATACTTTCATTTTAAAAAATTTATTTCATTTATCAAGTTCATTCATAATTTGCCAAGTTCATTGTTTTTCAATTAATATCACGCATTAATGAACTGAAATCTTCAAATTCATTTGGAAAATTACAAAACTGAATGAAATGACAAAACTATTTTTGCATATCGTGCAGAGTTTAAAGACATTTTAAAATTTCCCAATCAAAAGAATCTATTGATTTCTCTTTGTATATACAAAGATGTTATTTTAATTACAATCGTGCCAAAATAGATTTAATTATTGATGCATTTACATGGTTAGTTTTTTTTTTCTTTCATAAATTTATGCATACATGGTTAGATAGGTCTCATTTAGTTTTATTAATGGACTAATATACTCGTTTTGAAAGCATATTTGTATTTCATTAAGCTAATCCAACCTCGCTTTCATTTCACTTTTCTACTTAACACTATTGATTTATCCATTGTGTCCTATCTACCCGAGAGCTCTAAACGCAACCTGGGCTTCCATCCCCTTCCTTCCCTTGAATATACCTCCAAGGGCGTATGTCGTGTTGTTGCCTTAATCGTGTCGTTTTGAGCATCGACATAACACATCAACTTTATGGGCAGTGTGTTAATACAATAGCAAAGTTTTCTATCCATTCACTGGTTGGTTGTTAGTTTATATACATGATTTGTTTATGTAGTTGTCCTTAATTGTTGAAATTGGTAGCTTACTAGGAGTTGTGAGAGTGAAAACTCAATCTTAAGGTTTGAGCTTGAGGCCCCAATGTAGGGGGTACTTCTAACATCTTTAGTTGTTAATTGTTTGGGAGTAAAAACACTTAGAAGAATGTTTTCCCCAATAGTTATTGGCATTGCAAAAATAACTAAAAGATGAACATATAAGTTTTTGTTTTATTTTGTTTTGCATCTGTTGTCTTTGAATGACTACTCAACTGTTAAAAATATTATTTCTTAAATGCTTAAATTAATTGATACTTACTTGATTCTCTACTTATTAAAAGAACTAAATGGGTTCTAGGTTTTATTTAAGTTCTAAATTAAAGAAAATTCACCTGTAATGGATCCATAGCATTCTTGTTGGGCCAATTGTTACAAGTGAACCATGTTTAGGTAGCTGTCAACATGGCCAAAATGCGTTAAAATTACAAATCCTTTGTAATTTCCCAGATCAGGTTGGAGTTGATATTATGCAAAAATTAAAACTTTATAACACAATTTTGACAAGCAAAAACTAGTTAACAAAACTAGTTGGAAAAGAGTCGGTCTAGGGCACAATTAGATGAATCCAAGATTATGAATTTTGGGATATTTTGGATCTTCCAAATGTATGGGAATGTGTGCAGCAGAAATCATGTCAGAAATAGGGCCAAATTCTGAGTCCTATGCACAAAGTACTGGGGCCATTTACATTTCAACAACAGCTGCCCCTGAGGTCTACTTTGAGGCTTCCTGGGCACTCCAGTATATGCATACTAGACTCATTTGCTTACACCTGAATGTAAACAGTGGTTTAAATCAAACATTAAAATCCTAATTAAATGATGGACAAGAGTTACAAGGAATTTGGGAGGTTCTGGGTGAGTTTGGGAGAAAAAGAGACAAAGGCGCTATGTTGGACTGCTCAACTAGCAATTTTCCAAACTCCTCCAAACAAGATGAGATGTCTTTGAATCCTTAGGGAAATGGTTGGGAATTATCTAATAATGTCTCAGGATTCACAAATGACCAACATATTGGAAAATTGACTCATACATAGCTCTGAATTACAAAAATGGTAAAACTAGTCAATAAAATTTGCTTAAAGAGATAGTCTTCGAATTGCTTGATCCAAATTGCCTTAGAGGATTACAAATTTCACTTATGAAGTATCTGAGGTTTCTGAGATAAGTTAATGAACAATGAGTATGAGAGGAGGATGAAATTAGAGCTAATAGATGTAGATGATCGACGCACTGGACCTTCTGAGCTGCACTGGGCACCTTCACTGAAATGGAGTACTTCCTCCGGATGGCCTCTTCCAAAACTCTCTCCAATGGCACTGTGACTGGGGATCACTCTCTCGATGCTTAAGATTCTTCAATACTGGGCTGATGTAGACTTGTATATCAACATTCCATGGCTCTGGATCTGATCATGGACAAACTGAAACATGAATGGCATTGGGGTTCATCTCCCAAGAAATGGTTTAGCCACATCACTCAAAGCTTAGTAGTAAAATCTCTCAAGACAAAAATTAATTAACCAAAAGATGTGAGAGGTGTGCCTTAGATTTATTTTATGGATTAGGTAGCTTCCTTGACAAGCCATTCGCACGTGTAAGAGGTGAGGGCACATTCCTTGAGATAATTAGCAACCATTATGATTTGTAAAACTTGCCTACTTTGTGTCTTTCCACTGGATTTCGCAAGTGTGCCCTACTCAGATTTTCTGAATGTTTCCTGCTTTCCCAAACTGCTTTCTTTCTGCACTTTCCTTTTTTTTGACTTTCCTGCTTTGTGCTTTTTCCAGTTCTATTTTTCTATGCTGCCACCTTGCTTTTAGCTGACTCCTTGATGTTTCTAACTTTTCCACTTGAGTAGGTGGGTCAACCTTGACCTCATGCGGCCTCCTAGCCATGTGAACACCATTGCTTTCCAAAAAATTAATTAATAATGATAAGGCATTAATTATAAAAGATAATTAAAACTCAGAATATTAAAATTTATTAATTACTATAGTCCTTGTGCCAAAATTTATCCCTATTAATTATCCTTCATTTAATTATTCTTCCTAGACCCCCTAGCGATGGAAGGATCCAAGTCTTGACCAAGTGGACACTAGGGAAGGAACATGGCATCCTTTCACCAAGAAGATTAAATAAAACCCTTTGCATAGAGTAGAGGATAATTACCAACAACCACATTAAGATTATTTACGTGCACATAGTGTCATCTTATTATTATTTGAAGGTTATAAATAAAAAAATATATATTTAATTTTTTGTAACTAGGGGAATTGGTAACTAGGCTGGGCTCATATTTGCATGATGTGGGGTCGATTTCGGTTTGATGCCACTATACCCCTATGCATACTAACCTTGTGCCATGTGCGGTACACATGAATAAGAGGTTGAAACCAATGACGCCACAAGGAGTTCCTTAACAGTGCACCCTATTGCCCAACTGATCTACACCTTAGGGCAATTTTTATAATTATTTTCAGGTTGACCCAGGAATGAATCCTGTTGGTGTGTCGAAGGAAGACTGACAAAATATCGACATGTAGGAAAGGAGTATAATCTGATTTTGTTTAGCATATTCTGTATTGTTGAATGTATCAGAAGAAGACAATACAAAGAATCTATGGGAAAAGTTAGGGAAATTGTACTAGTTGAAATCTCTGGTTAACAAGTTAATTCTTTGGAAGAAGTTATATCTTCTGAAGATGGGTGAAGGTGACTCATTTATAGAACACCTGAATGCGTTTAACAAAATTATCAGTCAGTTGCTATCCGTGGATATTAAAGTCATCGAGGATAAATGCATCAATCATTTGTGTTCTTTTCCAGATTCCCAGGATAGCCTGGTCGTGACTATTGGAAGCAATAGTACCACATTGAATATTAATGATGTGGTCACATCTCTATTGTCAGAAGAGATGAGATGAAATAATATGGAAGGTTCAACCCACGATTCCTTGATGGTTAGAGGTTAATCAATAAACAAAGGAAAAGGAAAAACCTACAGTAGAAAGTTGAATTCAAGGGGTAGATCTAAGGCCAAATCCCTTGGTCCAGCAATGAAAACATGCTGGCGATGCAGAAAAGTCGGTCATTATAGATGAAACTATAAGTCAACGCAAGTCGATAAATACAAAGGGTTTGAGGAAGGTCAATCGACTGATGGTAAGACTTCACAAGAAGAGAAAGGAGATGTGTATTTGGCCTCCACAAGTACACAATTAGATTGTCTCTTTGTTGATCGACTCTGGTGCTTCATATCATATGACACCTCGCAGAGAGTGGTTTTGTGAGCAAGATAAGTTCGATGGTGGTGATATCATACTAAGAGATGACTCACCAATTAGGATAGTTAGACGAGTTAAAGTTTTAATAAAACTTAAAGATGGAAGAATAGGAACACTTATAGGAGTGATGCATATCCAAGGTTTGGCCCAAAACTTGATCTTAGTCATTAATATGTGGAATTCAAGTGTGTTGTCTATATTTGAGAAAGATACCTACAATATGGTGTGAGGAGCGATGGTATTGATAAGAAGAGTTCAGTCTAGAACCTTGTGTAGGCTATTGGGAAGGACAGACACCAGAGGATGTGCTAATGTAATCTATCCTAAGTCCGACGATACATCTGCTTGTCTAGATAACTCGACCATGTTTTGGCATCAACAAATGGGACATATAGGTGAGAAAGGTCTTCATGCTATGCACAGTAAAGGTATGGTCGAAGGTCTCCCTGACTATCCTGAATAAGTTGACTTCTGTGAATATTGCATTTATGTTAAATAGAGTCATGTAAGGTTCTCATCTGGTGCTACTACAGCTAAAGAAATACTAGAGTTAATACATAGTGATGTGTTTGGACTTGTTTCAGTCCCTTCACTAGGAGGATCTCAATATTACAATTATTTCATACAATATTTATCCATAATGACATGGTTGTATTTTCCGAGGAAGAAATCTAAAGTTTTTTAGAAGTTTCAAGAGTTCAAATCTCTTGTGGAGAATCAGAATGGTAAAAAGATCAAGGTGTTGAGAATTGATAACATAGGAGAATTATGTGGAAAGGTGTTCGACCAGTTTCGTAGACAACATAGTATAGGTTGACAAAACACAACTCCTTACACGCTTCAACAAAATGGAGTTGATGAAAGAATGGACATAACACTGATGGAGAAAGTGAGGAGCATGCTCAGTGTTGCAGGAGTTGCACAAGAATTCTGGGCAGAGGCAGTCGACATGACATGTTACCTGGTGAATAGGTCTCCATCGATTGATCTGGTCAACAAGAGTCCATATGAGGCATGGGATGGTAAAAATCCCTCTCTTACACATCTTAAATTTTTTAGGTGTGATGCATTTGTGCATATTGCAAAGGACAAAAGAAACAAACTCGACAACAAGCCAAAGAAATGCATCTTCGTCGGGTACAAGGATGGAGTGAAAGGGTATAAGCTGTGGAATACATTTACGAGGAAGGCAATTTATAGTAGAGATGTGATCTTCAAAGAATTAAAAGAAACACTTCTAGGAGTGAAGAGGTTAAAAGAGAAAAACCAGAAAAGAAAGAGTTTGAAATGAATGACAAAAGTTTGGATTTGGTAGAGTCTATTGAATTTGATGAAGAGGTGGAATAAAAAAATCAAGATGTCAGGAGGTTTGGTCGAGCAAGACAATAACTAGAAAGGTATAGTCCACCTGAATTTCTCTTTTTGTTTGCATTATCTTCCATTGAAGATGATCCCAGGTCGGCAAAGGAAGTGATCGAATCGACAGAGAGTAAACTCTAGAAAAGGACCATGGAAGAAGAAATTGAGTCCTTCAAGAAGAGTAAAACACGGGATCTAGTCGTGTTACCAAATGGAAGAAAACCCGTCAACGATAAGTGGGTGTTCAAGAAAAAACTGAACGCGGTAGGTCAAGTCGAGAAGTACAAGGCTCGATTGGTAGCGAATGTGAAAATCCTCACAGCAGATCTAAGAGTTGATGTATACCTCACAATAAAGAATTTAGGAATAAGATTAAGAGTGGTCAATGTAGTAAGATGAGCAACAGAATAATAATACAGTAGAACTTGGATAGAAGCAAAATAACTTCACACACACTAATTCATTAATCACAATATGGAAAAATAAGTAGTACAATGCATGAGGATTCTAATGCCAAGGTGGCAATTCGAATTAACCTTCATGGAGTGATCAAAATATCACTGGAGTGTCATCGAAGCACAACTAGAAGTCTATCTCATCATCAGTGGAGTCATCAATGCTCAAGTAACTGTCAACCATCAGTCAAACTGAGTCTAACTGAGTGTGGTAGGTGTAACTGGAACTAACTGAATGAAGGAGGCTCAGTGGAGGGTGCATGAGGAGATAACTGGATTCAGAATGGGTAGTCAAGTCTCACTAGAGGTCCATCGGAGTGATATAGTCAGTCTAGCCTTAAATCAAGGAAAGAACTGATGATAACTCAATTAATTGAAGTGCAACTGAGTGGTAGGTGAGAGAGGACGAGTGGCTTCCTTAAATCAAGGAGGGGGGGCACACTAAGCTATATGAGGGCTAAAACTGATCTAAGAGAAGCTCCCGAGGGCTAGATAACTGAGGCTAGGTGCTGGGACTGATGACTGGGAAAAAAAACACGGAAATGGTTTTCTGATTGATTGATCCCATTACATAAAACATTTCAACTTATACTAGATCTGCGGACACAACTGCCTGCAGATTGCACCCTTGGAAAACCCTTTTAGTTACAACAAATCTCGCAAGCATTACATGTGATCACTCATTTCTTCATGATCTTATCATCTCATCAGCTTCTCATTTCTTGATCAACTTATTCTACCCAACACGTTGCATACATAGCCATTGGAATATCACCGCAACCCATTAAGTGGACCCAAAAACCTAACTTCCTCTAACCAGTTTCTCGGTTGACATGATCAACCACTACTTCCTTCCTTCTTTATCAGCCACTACATCAGAGTCCTTCCTTCTTTTGAGGGAATGATCCCTTTGACCACTTCGTCATGCTACCCCTTTTCACACCAAAACTCTCCAAAACTTGTTCAAAATACCTTAGGGCCAACATATGGACTTGTTTTCCATGCTAAAGTGAAATGAAGTTTTGAATCTCCTATTTATATAAAGAAAAAAACAAGTGGGAAAAGGCTGGGAATGTTATAATATTTTCATGTAAATCAGTTGGAAAAGTCAATAGTCAACTAGAATAAGTCCAATGGAGTTAGAGGTCAACAAACGATGGAAGTTTGGTCGACTAGCCGACCAGAATACTTGTTTGGTCGAAGGAAAATGACTGGTCGACGGGAAGTCAATGAAACAACCAAATCTCAAAAGGAAATCTACCAAAGTTGACCTAGTCAAGTCGACTGTAACATAATAACTAAATCTAGTTAGGAAGTTATGGATTGTAATTAATGAGCAATTGGTTGTATTGCATCTATATAAGTAATGGCTATGTAATAAAGTGTGAGTGTAGCATGATCTAATGAAGTATGATTTGTGGTTTAGAAAATCACAGTTGTAAACTCTTATTATGAGTGTTTGATTAATAAATGAGTGAATGCTCATGGGTTTGTTGGTTTTTCCTAGGAGAGGGGTTTCCAAGGTAATTTTTGTGTAATGTGTCAATCTGTTATGTGCCATTGTTTTATGCTTAATTGTGTTTAACTATATGAATCAATTTTCCAACCTATCGTAATCAGTATTAAGAACCAACAATATTCATCTACTCAAAATATTTATGCACCCCAAGATTTATGTACATAAAATTTCCCTAACTTGGATGTACACGCAACCATTCAAATCTTTAGATAGGTTAAACCAAAGATAAATCCATTTCTGAGGCCTTGGCATTAACTGTCGTTCATGCAGTACAAATGCTTAGGCAATACATCATCGTAAGAAGAACAACCATTGTTGCATATGTCAATCCATTTCAACATATCTTGTCTCGATAGGTTGTTGGTGGAAAGTATAATAAATGGATAGTTATTCTTCAAGAGTTTGAACTAGGTTTTGCATTAGCCAAATCTAAGAAATCCTTATATTTTTCCGAGTTAATGTTAGAAATTACTTAAGATGGTGTGGGGATAGTGGAAATGAATCATTTCCATATGAACATATTTTCCTCATTAGCTTAGAAGACCCTTGGTATGGAAGCATCCTAATTTACCTACAAACCCTACAAACCCAAAGGGTCCGTACTCCAACTTCTAATGAGGAAATACATAAAATACGTCACCAATAAAGACATTATGTCATTATTGGAGACATGTTATATCATCAAGGGAATTATACTATCCTAAATATGTTGCTTAACCCATGAGGATGCAGAGAAAGTGCTTAGTGATTGAAATGGTGTAGCTTATGGTAGTCATTTATCTGGGATTGCTACAACCCAAAAGATTTTGTGTGTGGGTTATTTCTGGCCCTCAATTTTCAAAGACTATGTTGAAGTAGATAAGAAATGATACCCCTATTATAAATTTACCAGGAAAATGTGCGTGCATCCTACTCCGCTCTACCCTTTTATCACCATTGGTCCCTTCACAAAATGGGGGATAGATTTCACAACTTGTAACCCAGCATCGACAAGTGGCCATAAATACATTATTGTGGTTGTCGACTACTTTATTAAGTTTGAAGTCATGCCTACCTTCAAATGCGATAGTGAAACTGCAACACATTTTGTGTTTAATCAAATCATAGCTCTTTTTGGTATACCTATGGAGATTGTCATTGATAATGGTAGTCACTTTTCAAACAAAATGATGGCAGAGTTGGCTAAGAAACCTGGTTTCCGAAAATATATATCCTCACCTTTCTACCCTCAAGCTAATGGTCAATTAGATGGGGTCAATAAGTTCTTGAAAACCATGATCGAAAGGAAGGTGAGTAGGGATAGGAACAATTGGCATATAATGATTTACCCATCTTTGCAGGCATATCGAACTTGCATCAAAACTATGACAGGATTTGCTCCTTTCCATCATGTACATGAAGTAGAATCTATGTTACTTGTTGAGTGTAAAATCCCATCTTTAAAGTTAGATATAGAGCTCTTACCAGATACCTCCCAATTAGAAGAACGTTTAGTATACTAAGAACAATTAGATGAGCATAGAAGGGATGAAACTACAACTAACAAATCACATAAGAAACGTGTGAAGCCCGAGTATGACAAATCTCTCCATCCCCATGTCTACTCTGGAGGAGATATGGTGCTTCTCTATGACCAACAACATGACGATATAAGGCCTGGTAAGTTCAAGTCAATGTGGCTTGGTCCTTACATCATAAAGCAAGTGCTAAATAAGGTAGCTTATGAGCTAGAGGATTTTTAGGGGAACATTCTAAGGCCTGGAAATGGGTTCTATCTAAGGAGGTATTATGCCTAGACCTATGGGTTTGGGTATAATCCATTTGTACTGGTTGTATAATAAGCAGCTTAGATTGCTTTGTATTTTTATGTTTTTGATTAGTATTGGCCGTCGCTCATTGTGCTGTCTATTTCGATTGACATATGTCATCAGTTGCACCTATATTTGTGGGATACACAGATGGATCCTTTCATCACACTCCAAACTTAACTTCGGCTTCTTGGGTAATCTATAATCCCACATGCCAGATTGTTAGTTCTGGTGGAGTGTATTTGGTTCTGGCTACTAACAATATCATTGAATATAGTGTTATGATTGAGTTACTATTGGATCCAATTTCACTTTAAATACAATAGTTAACTATCCACCTTAACTAACAACTGGTTGTGCCATAGTTAAATGGTGTTTACTCTATCCGTCATCCTACATTATTATGCAAGTTTATGACGGTGCATCTTCTTGATGCCAGTTTGAATTCATTGCATATGTTCATGTGCCAAGAAGATTAAATTCGATTTTTGATGCATTAGCCAACTATGTATTGGATAGACATTTGACACATGATTGAAAGAAAGAAAAAATAAAATGTACACATTATAAATAGGCCAATAAAAAGAGTCCATCATTAATATAAAAGTAGTGTCATCAAGTACAAAAAGTATGAATCATCACACAAAACAGGGACCTTGGTCCTCAATTATGCATATATATTGGACAAGTTCAAAATATCTACTATGGAATCTAAGAACAAAAAATGAAAAGGATGGAATCAATCCTCTCACTCCGTTGACTCTCTATAATATATGACACATGTATCAACTTGCTTGATTAGTTTGATCCATTGAGCATGAACCCCTATCACCTGCTGCTGCATAGCCTCTGATAGGTGATCAATTCGGCTAGTAGGGATACCATGGGTAAGTCCCCGAAGGTTCTCCTCATCAGAAGTTAGGGTAACCTCTGGTCCCTCCCCCACTCGAGGCTCATGTTGTCGTAAATATAGGTGACCAATAGGGTGCTATGGTCCAACATCTACATCATGGTAAAATTTTTTCGTTTGAATTGTACACATAAATATTTCCTCTTTCATTGTTTCAAATATTTCAAAAAAAAAATGAAATATAAGAAAAGCATTACTCACCAATCCTATCCCAAGAAGATTCAAGAGGAAGCACTAGGTCTGGATCTCCCGTGAAATCCATCCCTATATATGGGAACTCCTTGATGGTCGAGAGCTTCCTACACCACCACTTGAGGTACTCATCACCAAAAGGACTAGTAGTTGATCCTCTTCCCAACCAGTACAATAAAATAGTACATTGGGTCATTTGAGGATCTATAGGATCTAGGGGTGGTAATGAAACTTGTGGGCTCATCGTTAGAAGCCTTTCAAAGAAAAATTATACTAGAATGCTTCCGTAGCCAAATTTTTTTTTTCTTTCCACTCTTGTAGTCAGTAAGTTGACTCTTCATACTAATAAAAAAACTGATGCACCAGTAAAAACGTTTAGTTATCAAGTACTCTACCCCAATGTGCATGAAGCTTCTTGAAGCTAAATGTTATGCTGCAGAACCCACCACTCTAGTGATCATGGCCAATATTAATTTCAAAGGGAAACTTTCAAAGTCCATTTTTAAGAACCTATGTACCCAACTTTTGTGTCCCTACTACAAAAAAGGTGTTCACATATTCTTAGATTGCGAGGACATCCTCCCCCTGGGTCATACCTCTAAGGTTCATTAGTGCTCCTCTTCAGGAGATCCCGATAAAGAAATAGATGTCATTTATAGTGAGCTCTAATACTTCCCCTTTGGTGATGAAACACCATGTTTTGGGTCCCAGTAGTGGATGAGTATTTGAGGCAAGCCCTTTTGAGCCCTCATATTAGAAACTCCAAAAACATTTGAGCAATCCACACCAATGAAGGAAATTAAGAGTTAAAGGATATCCTAAAGCATCACGGTGAAGGTCTTCATGCTCGCACTCTCTCCATACAATAGCCATATGTCTACAAAAATAGAGAGAGATGAGAAAATACCTGAAACTAATAGAAGCTCGATTGGTAACATGATGGCTCCGTAATCAACAATTGAAGAGATAGGGCACAACATCTCCAAATGGTAAAATGATGGTAAAACTGAACCATAGGTTATTTATTTATATCAAAATTATTAACTGCTTTTGTACAATTTTAACCGAGGTTTGACAATTGTCAATTGATAATGATGCCATGTTGCTTAGTGTTTGACTAATTGGGATAGGAAATCAAGTACGGAGGATCATTTGTTTATACGATGGTCCAATTAAAAGGTTTCTGTCGCTAAACTGGCATATAGGGTATATCATTTCCATAATGCATGATTTGTATCAACCCCGTCATTATGTTCACACCTCGGGATCACAACACATGGAAGTGCGACATTAGACCTCTATTGGTGAAGCGAGTGGGATATAAGTCCCTTATTTATAGATCAATGTGTTTTTTAATCCAATGTTTACTAAATTGTTAACCTATGGGTGCTTGCATGGAGTTGATGGCCGAAAAAATGGCAATGGGGAATTCAAGAATGTGCTCATTCAGGAACATGCACATGTTCCTTTTACAATAGGCTTGGTGCCTTTCGAACTATCACATAGGCTTGGTGCCTTCTAAATTTTCCAAATAAACATTCACAAGAATGCATATGTACTTTACAAATGCACATGTGCTAATAATACACGCGTTTTCTAAAACATATGTGCTTTATTTTTAATATAAAAATATTTTAGTAATTTTTTCATACCTTTCTACCTTGGCATAAGTTTTTGGAGTTCTTTAGCTCATTGGAAAGGTCTTGAGTATATCTAGATATTTATATTTTTGTTATGTTTCTAACTTTTTGTTTTTATTTTTATTTTTTAAAAAGAATATAAAATGAATGTTTTTGCCATGATTGATACCTCAAAATACCACATAGTCCCTCTAATGAGGAAATTTGGCATTCAATGGTAATTTTGGTGCTCTTAGGGGGATTTTAACATGAGGGATATGTTTCATCAATTTGCTCATTGTAAGGGGAACAAAACAAGGGAATTAGGCCCCAATTGAAGCTTCTAGGGCTCATCAGCAATGAACAAGGCTTCAAACTATCACATGGGCCCTAAAAAGGGATATTTGGCCTCCAAATTGAGTATGGTTCCTCCTCTACAACCTTTAATAGTAGGGATGCGTATAAAGGACTTAACAATGGGCATGGGAGGAAACTAAGGCCCTTAGGCCCTAAATTAAGTGTCTAGGCACTGGGACCATGGACAAGGCCTTAAACCAGAAAATATGCATTATGTAGGAGGTCATTATCCTTGGAGTGGGATATGGGTGCCAATATGAGATTTCATGCACCAGGGATGGGTATTAGACCATGCATGGAGAATAAATTGAGGGAATCAGGCCTTAACATAATATTATTGAGTTAAATTATGGGCCATGATCAAGTCCATGAACCATAACATACATCCTTTAAAGTGGATCTTTGGAATACAAGTTGGATATGGAATAATCAAGATTTTTTCCACTGTGGGATGGGTCTGAAGGCCTTGACTAGAGCCACACGAGGAAAACAAGGACCTTACACCATAAATGGATCTCTAATTGGACACATGAGCAATCAAGAGTTTTTCCACAGAGGGTTGGATCTCAAATCCTTAACCATGATTGGGGGAGGAAAATAAGGTCCTTCATCTCTAAATTAATATTATATGTCTTGTGGGACATGGAATATTTATCAAACCACTACAAAACCCCTCTAGAAATTACCTTTGTCTTTAAGTGGGATTTGAGTACACTTATAAGGTTTTGCACACAAGAGATGGCTTTTGGGACTTTTGGCCAAAATGAGGCTTCTAGATATTTGGTTCTTGAACAAGGTCTCAAACCACTATACATACCCTAATCATTTGCCTCTTGGTGGGAGATATGCATCATTAAAATATTTTATGTACTTATCATGGACCTTAGGTCTTTGACCATGGTCGATGAAGGAAAAAATGGTCATATGATCAATATTAGTTTTGTAGGGATCATAAACTTGAGATATGGGAACCATTAGAAATATTTAGACACAATGGATGGGTCTAGAGACCTTGACCAAGATCATGTGAGAAAATAAAAAGTATTAGGAGTTAAATGAATCTTTTAATGTTCATGAGCCATGAACGATTTCTCAAAATGTTATAGAGTCCGTTTAGAGGTGATATTTGGCCTTCAATTGGGATATGTGTTCCATTGGGAGGTTCTTTGCACCAAGGGTGGGTCTCTAGGTCTTGACCATGGTAAGGATTAAAAATAAAGGAGCAGAAGTCATATATAAATATTTTGAGGATCCAGTTCATGGATATTTCCTCGAAGCACCACACATGCCCTCTAAAAATGATCTTTGATATTTGAGTGAGGATATGGATACCTATTGTAGGTTTTTATACTAAGGAAGGATCCAAAGGTTTTGACCATGGTCTAGTAGGGAAACAAGAGCTAGATGACATAAATGAATATTTCAGGGTTCATGGGACAAAGGGAAGTCTTGAACCATTGCACACACCTTTAGAGGGAAAATTTAGCTACCAACTGGGATACATACACCATTAGGAGAATTTGTTCACCAGGGATGATCCTTAAGGCCTTATCCATGGTTATATGGGAGGCATTGCAAGGTTTTCCACACTATATAGTTCTCGAGACACTACCCATGGTCCAAGCATAAAAACCAACGTCTTAGGGACTAAAATATGTTTTTATGGTTCATGGACTATGCATAGGATCCAAAACCACCACACAAGCCTTGTAAATGGAATCTTAAGTCGACAAGTATAGTATGGACACCATAATGAAGTTTGACATGTTAGAGATTAGTATTAGGGACCTAACCATGGCCTAAGGAAAACCTTTAGAGTCTTACGGACACCAACATAACATTTTCTTAATATCTTCATATAATATAATGATTAAAAGATTAAATTATGCTAAGATATGAGGGTTTTACAATGAGAAACTACAGTCTCAATGCCTTAGTCTATCTATTTACCATCTAAGGAAAAGGTGAATATTCTTGCGAATAGACCATTCATAGTTTTGAGTGGCTTTCTAACAACACTGTCATCAGTTGGAATGATAACATGAAATATAGAGGTGGAACAAATAACCATGAACCCTAAAAATATATTTTAATCCCCATTGGTTGTCCTTAGACCATGGTCAAGGCCTTGAGACCAATATGTTGTGTGCCAAACCTCTTAATGGAATCCATTATTATTATACTTGTGGAGTAATGATTCCATTTACAAGGCTTCTGTGGTGGCTTCAAACCCTACCCATGGTCCATGGACCATACAAAAATATTCTAGTACCTAATACATTTGTTTTTATCCTTGGACCATGGATTGTGTCTACAAAACCATCTAGCTTGGGAAAACCTTGTAATGGTTCCCATATGACCATGGTCTTGAGGCCTTGAGACCCATCCTTGGTGAATAAAATTTCCTAATGACATATGTATCCCACTTGGTGCCTAAATATCCCCTCTACATGGCTTGTGTATTGGTTCAAGACCTCATTTTGTCCGGTGAGCCCTAGAAGGTTCATCTAGGTCATATGCCTTTTTTTCCTTGTTTGACCATAGTCATAATCCTAAGATCTATCCCTAGTATTTAAAAGATCCTATATGCACTCGGATCCCACTCAGATGTCAATTATCCTTTTTATAGGGAATATGTAGTGCCTTTAGGTCACATTCATGGACAAATCCTTAAAATATTTATATAGGACTTGAGGCCCTTTCTTTCATCCTCTTACCATGGTTAAGAACCCAATACCTATTCTTGGTGCAAAAAACCTCCTAATGGCACTCATATCCTAATCGAAGGCCAAAAATCCCCTCTAAAGGGCCTCTATAGTGGTTCATAGACTTGCTCATGGACCATGATCCTTTATAGTGTCATTTATGTCCTAAAACCATTTATTTTCTCCCATGACCCTATTAAGGGTTTGAGGCCCATCCATTATGTCTAAAACTTTCTAATCGTTCCCATATCTCATTGATAGGCCAAACATTCCATATAGAGGATTTGTGTGGTGTTTCAAAGTGTCATTAAGGGATTATGATCCCTAGAAGATTAATTTAGATCCTACAACCCTTGTTTTCCTTCATTAACCATGGTGAAGGCCCTAAGACACACGTCGAGAGGAAAAATCTCTTAATGATGCCTATATTTGACAAAGAGTCTAATTATCTAGTTTTATGTGGTGGTTTGAGGTCCATTTTATGGACCAGGGAAATAAAAGCTTCATTTTGGGCCAAGGCCCAAGAGCCATCTCTTATGTGCAAAACCTCCAATGGTATCCATATCCCACTTAAGGACATATGTACTTTGTAAAAGGTTTTGTGGTGCTTCGAAGAATATTTTGTCCCATAAGACTTATAAGATTAATGTAGGGATTAAGGTACTTAATTTCCTCTCCCAATCATGGTCAATATCCCTACTATACAAAATATCCTAATGGTGCCACTATCCCACTCACATGGAAAAATCCCTTTTAGAGGGCGTGCATTGTAGTTCAAGGCCTCGATGATTTCCCATTAGCCGAAGAATCTTCATTTGATGTTTAGTTACGAGGATTTATCCCCCAACCATGGTTAAGGCCTTTAGACCCATCCATGATGGATAAATGGTCATAATTCTACCCATATCTCACTTTAATAACAATGGTCCCCTATATAGGACATGTTATGTGGATTATAACTTATTTATGGACTTTTATCTCTAAAGGCTTCATTCAGGGCTAAAGGGCCTTATTTTACTCCCTTGACCATGGTCAGTGCCTTAAGATCCATCCCCACCACACAAGACCTCATAATGGTACCCAATTCCACTTAGAGGCCAAATATTACCACTAAAGGGATCGTGTTGTGGTTTGAGTTTATGTTGATGGCCAATGATCCCTAGAGATCCATTTATGTTGTAAGGCATTTATTTTCATCCCTTGACTATAGTTAAGGCCTTGAAACCCATCCCTACTACACTACAACTCCTAATCACAACCATATCCCACTTGTATGCCAAATATTCACTTTAAATGATATATTTTGTGGTCTAAGGCTTTGACCATAGCCTACTATCTCAAGAATATCAATTAAGGGCCTAATTCCATCAATTTATTCATCGACCATGGTCTAATACTTATGCCTAGTGCACAAAACCTAATATTACCACCCACTTCCCACTCTAAGGACAATGATCTCCTATATAAAGCATGCTTTATGGTTTGTGGCCTTATCCATGGCCTTTGTTCTCTAGAAGCTTCGTATAGGTCCCTAGGGCCTTATTTTCCTCCCACACCTATTGATAAGGCATTGAGACTCAAGATTTCCATCCAAGGCATTATAGGAGCAAGAATGTTACACTTGGAGGTTGAGTATTCACTTTAAAGGGCTTGTGTGGTGGTTTGGAGCCTTATTCATGGTCCATGAATTTTAGAAGCTTCATTTAGAGCCTAATTCCCATATTATCTTTCCTTTGCAATAGTCAAGTACTTGAAACCCATTCCTCATGCGAGAAACCTCTTAAGAGCACCCATATTACTATTAGAGGCCAAATGTCCCCATTAGAGGGACTATATGTTGGTTAGAGGTATCAATCACGGCTGAGACATTCATTTTATATTCTTTTGAAAATATGAAATTATCTATTTAAAAACATTAAAAGATCACAACATATTCATGTAGATATGTTGAAGACTTTTCCAACGAGCTAAAGTACTCCAAAAATTAATGTTAAGGTAGAAAATTATGGCAAATTTACTATTTTTTATTATTATTAAAAATAATGCATGCAGAGAGTTTCCCCTCACCCATGTACTTGTTCACATGGTTGCTTCAAATTTAGGTTTGATATGACAATCATGATGACTCAGATTGCAAAATCAATCCATTTTCCAAATGCCTATAAATATCTTCGTTTTTCAATTATTTTAAAATAAGCTACACAAATCCATAGCTAATGAAATTACATAATTGTAAAATACATACATCTTTTTTCTTGCTAAAACTTTTTATTGTCTTACCCATTTTGAAAAGAAAAAAATAGATGCTATATTCACATCTACAATTTAAAAGAATAAGAAATTTGTTTAATCATGTTAAGACTTCAAACTTGGAGTGATACATGACTTCGTATCTTAAGGACTATAATGATTTTCATAATTTAAAAAAATATAAAATTAATATTAATTTGTTTGAAAAATAACAATGCACAGGAACAATCACTGCTCCATTTTTTAAAAGAAATTCCATCACTTAAATATTCAACACTTACACTAACAAAAACTTATGCATTATATTTTGAAGTAAAATAACATACCAAAGTTTAAAAAACTGAAATATATATATATATATACTAAAATCTAATTCAATTTCCTAGATTTTATCTTTTTACACACATTTGAATTCATTGTCAAAGTACTTCAAGTTATTTGTCTAATTTAAAAAGTTGATTTTTCATATTTACACCCATGTCCTATTAAAATCTTAAATTAATGTAGAGTATCGCTTTATATATCGATTACCCATCACCAATTAAAGTCGTAGATCAATGCGGGCCTCGTTTTATCGATCTCTGCATTGCTTATAATGCACATTTAATGTTTCAACTAATTAAAGTATCCAATAAAACACATGCAAATGCAAGGTGGAAAACAAAGAAGTGTTTGATTTGATAAGTTAATTAGTCATTGAATTAATTTTTATTTTATTATTTATAATTTGAGTAGGATATGTATTAGAAGATATAATTTCATTTAATCGATGGAAATTTTAATCATGAATGTGAAGGTTTTCATTCATTTACAATTATTCAAATCATTTTTCATTTACAACCATTCAAGTCATTTGAAAAATGAGATGGAACTTTATCTAATTAAAAAACAGACTTTTCTTTAGTTATAAGATATATTATTTATACTAGTATTTGTTTCTGGAGGTGCAAAAGTGAATGCCGTTAGGAAAAGAGTGAATTTTGTAACAATGTTAGAGACTATTTTTCTTTCCCTTTAGTATACAACGAATCAATAAACACAAAGACGTAATATATTTAATGATAAGGAAATTGTAATTTAAGTGGGTGTAACTATTAAAAGTATACATTTTTTCCTTTAGAAATTATATATTCAATTAAAAAAAAAATGTATAAATATAAAATTGACTCTAGACTTCATTAAAAGAGTTGACCATAATTGATAAAGGCGACTGATAACATTTGCTCATCGACCATATTGCCACCCACCGAAGAGACCGACCATATTGAAGTTTTAACCATTCTTTACAAAACAAATACGTTCTCCGACCTCTTGCAGCCTCCTTTGACTTGCTTGACCTCCTCTGACCTGCGCAACCTGCTCCGACGTCTCCGTCCTCCTCCGACCTCCTCGAGCTCGTCGTACCTCCTCGACCTCACACAAATTCGTTTTGACTTGTTTGGAAACCTTATAAAGTTGATGAACTTTTGCAATTGTGTCAGTGTTTAATATTTCCGACGTGGTGAGTTTGTAAACGAATAAGGATGAATGAATTGTTAATGTTTACAAAATGTCATCACTCGATATTTAAAATCTACGAGAAAAAGATAAGTAAACCTGTTCCATTACTGTAGTTTATTCACATTGCAGAATAATCTTATAATCAAAGGCATCGAATAACTCGAAGGTTTTTCTTCAATACATTATAACCATAATGAGACAAAAGTAGAGAGCGAGCAAAAACTACGATAATTAGTTCAAGTAGTTGAAGTAAATACTGCAAACCATCAATTTGATTTGGCATAATATCTTAAAAAAGGAAGCTTTAAAACCAAAGAGAAATAACTTAGGATCTTGTAAATTAATATTTCTGGGTTGAGTGTATGTTGCCGTGCATACTACATAGCTTGGTCTTCAGAACCGGGAAACATATCGCGACTGGTGCACAGAGCATATCGACTTACATTGCAAATTTTTGCGACCTCTTCTACTTAAAAATCTTTCTTTTTGCCGAAGAAAGAAGGAGATGTGAAATAAGTGAACAAAAGATGGATGACTTTGCAAAATTGATAGATGTAGCTGGTACTGTTTATTTATGACTAGAACTGGCCGCTGCTTCTTGTTGTGCACAGACCTGAACAATTGTTTCAGCTGAGACAGATAGATGGTGGTGGAAGTTTTCCCAATGGCGCAGTGAGTTTTGAATGTCAATCGTAAGTGTTGTCAGGCTTGATAATCCAGTCATCTTTTCCTGTGTTGTCTTGCCCTGTAGATGAATTAAGTCAGGATCAAAGAGCTCAATTCTCTTATTAGCAACTGTAAGCAGAGTTTGGAGATTTGGTTGAAGTTTTCCACTTTGAAGAGGTTGTTTCGGGCTTGGCTCAACCATTGCTCTTCACTTTTTTCTAATTTCTCTAATTTGCTATTTTCTATTAGAAGTTCATTTTCGATGGTTATGCTCATGGTGTCGTCAACTTCTTGGCGTTGCTGATGAAGTTTTTCAATCAAGTCACTTGTCTTCCGCATTTCTGTGAATAGATTGCCATAGTGTTTGTACCAATTGCGGAGAACATCAATGACAGTTGCTGCTTGGTCATTATACTGGTTAAGCTGATCATATGCTGAATTAAATGCTTCATATTGTGCCGACATCAGAGATGTTGTTATTGTGGCCTGTTCCTGTCGGTCCCTGATGGGTTCTTCTCGCAATGTCGACACGACTGTTTGAAATAACTAAAAAGCTTTATCAAGTGTGCTAGTCGCGTCAGAGCTTGCTGGAAGACAAACGACTTCATGCGCTAAGTCCTGACACTTATTCAAAAATACATTTTGCTCCTCTTGTAATCGGTGTATGCGGTCTTCGACTTCTAGTCGTTGATGTCGTTGCTCTCGATTAATTGCATCGGCCAGTAAGTCGAGCTCTGCTTGTGTTGCTTCTTGTGGCTTGTATGTCAAGATGGGCCCGAATTGGTCGAGATGTACAGATAATCGACCTAGCTGAGAGATATGATCCAGATGTTGTTGTTGCTATTGCAGCTCTCTATTGTGGCGCTGTTTGTCATTACGCTGCTTTTTCTTGGACTTCCATTTAGATTTTGGAGGCTCTAGTTGCTGTTCTGAGTCTTTCTGTGTCTCGGCTGCTTCGCGTGAGTGTTGTTTTTCCATTTGTGCTTCGTCAATGTTTTGTTCAACTTGTATTGAGCTATTTGGTACTGCTTCTGTATTAGTCGGGAGTGGTACTTCGACCATTAGTTCATTATCTTCTTGTGCTCCTTCTGTGGCTGCTTCAGTGATTTGTTCTGTTGCTTTGGCTGCTAGTTCTATGGCTGCTTTAGTGATTTCTGCTGGTGGTTTGGTTGTTGCTTCGAATATTTCTTGAGCTGGTGCTTCTTGTTCTTTAATTACTTTAGATGGAGTAGTGGTTCCGTTAGTAGGGCTAGGGAATGACACATTAATAGCTGGTGTGTCTTCGACTCGGGGAGAACCGATGAAAAGGGAGCTTTCAGACCTTTCTTTTTCTTGAATTACTTCACATGGAGTAGTGGTTCCGTTGGGAGGCATAAGGAACGACACGTTAATAGCTGGTGTGTCTTCGACTCGGGGAACTAGGATGAAAAGGGAACTGGCACACGGTTTCGGACTAGTGACAGGAGAAAAGACTTCTGGTATCAATGGTTCGATTGAATTCAAAACTTCAAGGTCTGGGGGCTATTCTGGTGGATTGATGACAGGTTGGGGAGGTGAATGGGCTGGCACCGACGGGTTCACTGGAAAAGGGATAAACTATGAATTTTCCTCGCAAAAAATGGGACTGGTGGGGTCCAGATTACGCTGAAGATGTCTATGATGCATACCAATTGCTTCTCGTGCTAAAGTATTCGAAGGGTTCAATAGTTTGGTTGGGTCAGAAGGAAGAGGGGCGGAATCAGTTGATGGATTATTGTCGATGTACACAAGTTTCTTGGTGACTAAATCTCGCCAATGTAGGAACATATTGGGAATATTGGTTATGAATTGCGTTAGGTCTTGTTCAGTTTGAAATGTTTCACGAAGAGGGAGAGGAAGACATTGTACAACATTTGAAAATTGAGTTAATGCTAAAGGTGCAAGTGGAGTACTTAAAGGTGTAGAGAAAATAGTCTCTTCCGTCACAATAGTCGGAGACATTGGGGTGAACTTACAGTCAAGTCTATAGAATCCTCGATCATAAGCTGACATTTCTTTTTTGCTTGTGGTTGGCTACGAGCTTGCTCAGCTTCCAAAAATCTCTTGAACTCCTGGTCGACTGGTACTTTATTTTTAGATGCATTCTCGAGAATTTGTGTTGCACTGTCGAACAATTCTACTTTGTCTTCCTCAGCCAGCTCCTGTATGATCATTTTTCTTTTTCCCTTGCCATGCAATTGTACATTTTGTGCTTGTTGAGCTTCTTCTTACTCGTCGGCTAGCTGTTGAATGTTGTCACTCGTCAAAGCATATTCTAGGTTGTCGGAGTGACTTTGTTCATCTGAATGTTCGGCTGTATCAGGTAGCTCTTGATGTGGTGTAAGAGTAAGTGTTAGAGGTTGCTGTGTCACCGTAGGTTCAGATTCATATACAAAGGTGTGCATATATAGGTGGCCTTCATACTCTTCCTCTTTTTCTTGATCTCCTAGAGGTTCAACTATGGGGACGCTGACCTCTCTGGCCTTAGCAGGAATTGTGAGTATTGTATTGCTTTGTCTGCTGAGTGTTAAATTTTCAAAATTTACTTCAATCTGATCTAGGATATTAATTGAGAGAACAACATGTACAACAAATCTACAGCATATCAATCATGGACACAATAATGCAAGCACACAAGAGACACAGAGTTTACTTGGGGAAAACCATAAAGGTGAAAAACCCCAATAACTTCCTCAGAGATAGATAGAGCAATGATACAACCAGAATACAAGAGATAGTCTTCTCCTAGCAGCAGAGCCTCCTCCTCCACAAGTGCGCCACTCTCCCAAGTGTGAGTGAGAGAATAGAATGTGTAAAATGAGAGAGACACACTCTCTATTTATACACTAACTTGAATTGACCTTTACTCAACTAGGTCGGCCTCAACTTAACCACTTAACATAATGCTGACTGGGCCGACCCCCACTAGGGTGGTCTAATAACCCTTTGACTCACATGGCCAACCCCCAATAGGGTGGTCTAATAACCCTTTAACCCACATGACTTATTAGGGCCGACCCCAACAAGGTGGTCTAATAACCCATCAAGTATAAGTTATGACACTTACAATATAAATGACGACACTTCTGTATAGAGGAATAATAACATCTCTATAGGAATACAATATACATATATTGAAATACATTTCGAAGTTACATATACATCAACACTCCCTCTTAACTAGGAAGGTATTTCTCGACACAGGTATTCTAGCACAAGTCTTCTTCTTTGGATCATCATCAGCGAATCATCATCCTCGAATCATCGTCATCGTCATTGCTTCTACTATCTCAATCAATCTCTGAATCTACTCGTCATAGGAAGTTCTATAGAGCCAGTCCTTTTTCATACTGGATGTAGGCCCGCCACCTGCAGGTCTTCATCATCACTGGCCATACTGTGGAATCCTCAGGACTTATTACGTGCGTCACAAAACCTGGCTGCAGCATCCCAGGCTATTATGAGTAGACAGCTCTACCTGTCGGATCTCCCAGGAGCACATTACATGTGACCCATCACAAAACCTGGCTGAAGCATCCCAGGCTGTTACGAGCACACAACTCTACCTGTTGGATCTCCCAGGAGCACATTACATGTGATCTCACCACAAAACGTGGCTAAAGCATCCCAGGCTGTTACGAGCACACAGCTCTACTTGTCGGATCTCCTAGGAGCACATTACATGTGGTCCACCACAAAACCTGGTTGAAGCATCTAAGGCCTTTTTCATCCTGTCCAGATCTCCCAAGAGCAAATTACATGTGGTCATGGCAAAACTTGGCTGAAGCATCTGAGGCCTTTTTCATCCTATCCAGATCTCCCAGGAGCTAATTACATGCCATAGGACAAAACCTCGCAAGAGCATCTCAGGATGTTACGGGTACACAACTCCGACCTGAAGATCTCCCAAGGCACAAATTACATGTCCTCCCAGAGCAATGTCTCGAAAGAGCATCCTAGGTTGTTATGGGTACACAACTTCGACCTATAGGATCTCCCAGACATGCTCATCTGCACAACCTGATCCACGACCACAAAGTATCGTCCTGATACTCACCATACATCATCCTGATGTACACATGATCATCCTGATCATCATCACTGCATCGTCCTGATGCATGTCATCTGGAGAAGCTCGTCATCCATGATCATCCTGATCATACAATGCATCCACCTGATGCATACCAAGTATCTACCTGATACATATCAACATATACAATGTATCTACTTGATATATACATAGATACATGATCCACACAATGTATCCATCAACATACATGATCTACTTGATCATACAAAGATACAAGATCCACAAAATGTATCCATCAACATACATGATCTACCTGATCATACAAAGATACATGATCCACACAATGTATCCATCAGCATCCAACATGATGTATACATACATAAATGATCCAAACGATCATATCCAACATCCAACATGATGCATATATACATAAATGATCCAACTGATCATAACAAGCATCCAACATGATGCAATGATCCAACTGATCATAACAAGCATTGTCCTCTTCAGATCATCTCATCGTCCACGAAGCACAGCCCAGATGCACATCATCCAGCACTTACACCACCGACATGGGAGAACACATCTACCACCATTTAGGGAAGGCTCCAGCCCCTACTTTTTCACCATGGGAGAACACATCTACCACCATGTGAAAAATGGCTTAGCAATTAAATCACGACCAAGGGAGAACACATCAACCATGTTAGAAAAGCTCATGTGCATCTGCATCTTCCGGACTCATCACTTCCATTTGGAAGGAACCTCGATTTGAAGTGCACCAAGCCTCTCTCTGAAGTACTCAAACTGCACTCTGGCCAACGGCTTGGTAAATACATCTACAACCTGCTCATCCGTCACAACATACTCTGCTTCTGCTGTACTCAGTGCTACGCAAGACTGCTTCCTACTAAACTAGGACATCACACCTGATCCCTATCTGCAGCACTGCTTGCCCAATCTGAATCAACATAACCATGCAAGTTAAACTTTTGATTCACATCATACTTGAGCCCATAATCAACTGTACCCTTCAGGTACCTCAGAATATGCTTTACAACAACCAGGTGAACACGCCTCGAATCCGTTAGGAACTGGCTCAATGTGTTCACCGCAAAGCAAATATCTAGTCTCGTGTTCGTCAGGTACATCAAGGACCCAATCATCTGACGATACATAGTGATATCAACCAACTCAGATGAAGCATCACACAGAAGCTTCAGGTTCGATGCCATAGGTGTGGCCATAGCCTTGAAGTCCATCATCCCGAACCTCTTCAGGATCTCTACTGCATACTTCCCTTGTCCAAGGAAGATTCCATATGCACTCTACCACACCTCCATGCCAAAAACAAATAGTGCATCATCCCCAAGTTCTTCAACTCGAACTCGGCAGCAAGCTTCCGCTGCATGTCGGCAATCAATCTATCCTCACCTGTTACAAACAGGTCATTCACATAGTAGTATCACTGGATTGCCTTCCTCAACCTTGTAGTAAAGGTTGGAATCCGCTTTATTCTTGGTAAAGCTCAAACTGGATAGAAAGCTGTCTATCCTACCATACCAAGTTCTGCACATATATGACTCCCTGTCATGTGTCTCAGAACCAAGTGGCTGCACCACATACACTTCTTCTTCAACTACACCATTCAAGAAAGTGTATCTTCCTCTTCATCACTGCAACATGCTTGATCTTGTAGATCCTCTTGGAAGTCACTACAGACTCCCCTTCAGGTCTTGGGACTGCATCTCAAACATCTTCGTGATCGACTGGTACTCCTCGATCATGGCATTCTTCCCAGATCCTGGGAACTTCAATATCTTCAATATTTTCAATAGATAACTTTGTTGCTGAACAAATGTTGTAGTCCTTCTTTTGTAGGTGATGGTATACGATCTTTCCTACACAACAAGTTAAATTGCATGATTATAAAACATCTCATAGTTTTCAGAACAAATTCTTACACATAAAGAAATATGTCATACAGTCATGCAATTATCTTAGGCAATGCTTCAATACAACATTTATCCATATCCCGTAACTTTCTAGATGCCTTCCAATCTCTACCAGAACATTGTTAAGAGTGTGCACAACTCCCAACATGTGAGCAAAGAGGTTTCATTCTAGATAAGTAGTAATGGAATGTTGTACAGTTCCATAGGCCACTTACCCATGTATATTAGTAGTATACTGTTCATCAATGCAACTATTCTAATATGCATAATACACAACCTAATTCTAGGAACATAAGCATATACATCATTGAATAACATTATGTAAGAAATGACAATTCAAATACTTATCTTTGTTTGGTTGCTAGGTGGACTCCCTCTGAGTCTTTGCTTCCTTGCAGGAGCTGCTGAAGTAGCTTCTTCTACACCTTTCTGTTGTGGAATGTAGAAAGATGGTCAACTCCCTCTGAATATTTGCATCCTTCAGAAACTAATGAAGTGTGCTCCTTTGCTTTCTTGCAGGAACAACTGGAGTGTGCTCCCTCTTGATCTTTGCTTCCTGGATTACCTGTTCTTGAACTTACATCCATCCTTAATCACTATGCATGCTTATCAGTATCATCATTGTGTTATCCTTGAGGTCTCATACATAATAACACATTTATTAGTATAATCTTAATATTATCAAAATAGAATAATCTTAAACATGTATAGTCATGATCATTCACAGATAATAAACATTAGTATTCAAAGTTTCAGGGAAGTCTTCTTTTACTCATGCATATTCTTATTTGATCACAGGACTCTTCTGATTAGTTAAATCATCAATGCATAAACCTGTGATTACTCAAACCTATACCTTCATGATTCTTTTGGTTAGTCATATCAACAATTATGGTAAGAAACATAATATGCATACAGCCATGACTATTCAAACCGATGACTTCATGAATAATCATTATCAACAACACAACAGTATAAGATCCTAACACAAGGTAGGATTCTACCTTGATATAGGAAAAACATACCTGGATTAGCATGCTAGCTAGTTATGTATAACATACCCACATAATGTCTTCTGGTTCTCTTCAGTGACTTGTGCTAGTAACCTGCATGTATCATAGGTTAACCATTGTAGGACCAAGTTATACATACCTCGAAAGTAGATCTTCTATGTGATCCATGACAATGGATGAATCTTTGTCTTCATGTCACCATGATCATATGTTCTTGAAGTAGAACATGAATTGTCTTTCTTGGTGTACCTTTTATGTTAGCGAACAACATAAACCTCATACAACATCACAATGCATTAGTACATTCATAAGTGTCAAAACCTTAATCAATGAATATCTTCTATTAAGGTGATATGACAAGTCTAGTAATTAATCAAGATTGTACTGTAATGATATGAAGACAAACATATGATAAAATTAACCATGAAACATACCTGTAAGCCATACCTGTCAAGATTGCTTGTAATCTTCTTATGGAAGGCCTTAGCCTCATCTCCCTCTGAGACAGGAACTTCTTCACTTATGCAGGTGACCAATCCATCTTCTTCTAGGATTAACCCAATCCACTTGATTTGCAAGAACTGGACCTCGAGCTGGATTAGGGTTTGTTAAGGAAACCCCAAAAATTCAAACTTTGAATTTCAAACTTCCGAAAGGATAGAAATATGCGCCTTGATGAGATGATCAAATTGGTATATTCAGAATTTGAAAACTGCAAAGTTTCACCCCTAGAAATTGCCTTTTAGATTTCTGGATTCACTACAGAGGACTCTGAATTAGGGTTTGAGTTTCCCGGAGCTTCACCCAACCAAAAGATTTGATTCAAAGCTCTAATCTTCGATTTTTATGAGGAGCTTCCAGCCATGGTCACAGATTTCCAAAATTCCAAGTTTTGTAGAAGCCCTAATTTTCCATCTTTTTGATCAAAGTCCCGAATTGGGGTTTGATCAAGCCTGACCTTCTGCCCAAACAAAAAATCTGATATTGGTCTCTAAATTTCGATTTTGATGGGTAGCATCCAGCCGTGGTCTCCAATTAGATAAATTCCAACTTTCTCTGAAGCCCTAAATTTCAGAAGCCATGAATGAAGGTGCTAAAAAATAATTCTGTTTTGACAGAAATATGTACCTGATTGTTTCTGATGTAACTCCGAACGTTTCGATCTAAAGGGTCTGAAAAGTTTTGCTGAGATATCCTAACCTGTTATCTTTCCATCCCGATAGGTATGACCTAAATTGGATTCTCTGAGAGAGAGTTATGCCAAGTGTCGTAACGTGACCTGTTTATGGGATAATACAGGAGAGCGAACTTGTACGGCATGCCACGTGTCACTGGTTCAACTTCAGCCTCTGAAAAGTTTTCCTGAGATATTACAGTCTGTGTACTACCTGTCACTTTTTACGAAATTTCATTTGGAGCTTCCTAGCCCAATTTATGACCTTTTTCCCAAGGTCACTTGATTTTGACTCATATCTGGAAGAGGCAGAAACCCTATATTGTACAGATCATAAATCACAAAGTACAACGAATTAGAGGTTGTCATTTTGACACAAGGTACATGGGGATCTGATCTTCGACTTGTAAAAGTTTCAGATCCGAAAAATTTTCCACAATGGATTTATAGCGAAAGTACTACGATGACTGGTTTTTGCTATATCAAGCCCTAGCATCGTAAGTGCAACAAGTGTCATACATGCCATATCATGCCTTCTTTCAGGCTAGCTCTGATACCATGTTAAATTTTCAGAATTTACTTCAATCTGATATAGGATCTTAATTGAGAGAACAATATTCACAACAAATCTAGAGCATATCAATCATGGACACAATAATGCAAGCACACAAGAGACACAGAGTTTACTTGGGGAAAACCATAAAGGTGAAAAACCCCAATAACTTCCTCAGAGATAGATAGAGAAATGATACAACCAGAATACAAGAGATAGTCTTCTCCTAGTAGCAGAGCCTCCTCCTCCATAAGTGCGCCACTCTCCCAAGTGTGTGTGAGAGAATAGAATGTGTAAAATGAGAGAGACACACTCTCTATTTATACACTAACTTGACTTGACCTTTACTCAACTAGGTTGGCCTCAACTTAACCACTTAACATAATGCTGACTGGGCCGACCCCCACTAGGGTGGTCTAATAACCCTTTGACTCACATGGCCAACCCCCAATATGGTGTTATAATAACCCTTTGACCCACATGAATTATATAGGGCCGACCCCAACAAGGTGGTCTAATAACCCATCAAGTATAAGTTACGACACTTACAATATAAATGACGACACTTCCGTATAGAGGAATAATAACATCTCTATAGGAATACAATATACATATATGTGAAATACATTCCGAAGTTACATACACATCAACACTGAGCTCATTGAATATTTTGTTGACGGAAGGATAAAAGTCGAGAGCTCTTGCGGCGCCACCTACCCCCTGCAGGTGCCAGACCTTGGTGTGATCCATGTCAAGTTGGATGTGTGCCGATGGAGGCAGACTTCGTCGAACATTTTGAGGTACTCTCCATCTGGTGGATACAGTTTTTAGGTTTTGAAACCAGACTTCGAGGCAAATTTTTACTATTGAGGGGTCTAGCCGACTTCCCCCAAATGTAAAAGACTTGAAATTTTGCATTAACATGGGTATTTCTAGAAAAAATTCTTTATTTCCTGATGGTCTGAGGTGCGTCATAGCAATTCAGATAATTAGAGATGGGTACCGAATGGCCGTTCTCTCATTTTTACATTTGGAGCATATCGTTCGGATAATATCGGCTAAGTAGTTTTCCCAGTTGGATTGTTTGCCACTTACTGCCATGTTCAGTACTGCGTCTAGCATTTTAGTTTTTAGATCCGAACCGCGACCGGAAGTTGATAAAACGGTCGAAACGATCCGAGTAGCTATCTTAAAATTTTCATATTTCATCTTACTTATCACTAATCCTCGAGATTTCTTTCCACTGGGGTCCTCTGTAAATTTTTCAATCAACTTTGGTCTAGGTCGAACGGGTACCTCTTCGCCTTTATTTGACAATCCTGTAATCTTGTAAATAAGTGCACCATTTATTTCAACTAGGGTATCAAAATATAATTTCCCATTATGAAATCTGCTAACTATGAATTGAGCAATAATATCCTTCAGTCTGCCAAATGATTCAAGCAGAGGTGCTTGCATGTAATTCAGAACTGTAGCAGCTCGCAATTTTTCAGCTTCTTCTCTCCAGTGGCCTTTTGAATCTTTTCCCCAAATTACAATGTCTTTCCAAGTTCTTCACCAATGTGATTCCTGTACCTTAGCATTTCGAACCTTTTCCAAACGGGTTTGCAATGGTGTTTGGGCTTTCTCTAACTCACGGATTTTAGCTGCGACTGAACGAGTGCTTGTATGAACCCTTTTCGGCGCCATGGTTTCTATGCAGTTATAAAGATCGTGGAGGTTTTTGGTATTTCTTAAGTCTGGTTTTGCAGTTCTTGTTAGAAGAGTGTCAAAGAATCCTTGACTTCGGGATTTAAAGAAGACGAGTACAACATGTGTAACTGTAAAGTAGATGGGTGTAATAAAGAGTGATTTAACGACAAAGTTAATTTTGATTGACAGGCTATCCATGTCTCGTTAAGTAGATGCTTTGCATTTATGTTGGATCATGTGGGGTATGGCTAAGCTGTCGATTGTAATGAATATGGTGATTCTGAGTTGTACGTGTGGCGACTTGGAAACTTCCATGTTGAAAGTTTTGGTATTGTCGACGCATAGGTTTGATTTAAAAATTTGGTTGATTTTCAACGAGTTACACATGTGATCGATGTTTGATGAGTTATAGATTTGGTCGAACTGGTTTTATTTCTGTTGAAGACAAGGTTGCTGGTCGACATGGGAGAAACAATTTTATAATTTTTTAAATAAATTATTTTATAATTATTAAAATAAAGTGTTAAAATTATTTATTTCATAATACAAAACTGAAAAAACAAATACTCTAGAACGATTGTAATTATTCTATATAATGATCTTATTTTATCTAATAATGCAAAGCTATTAATTTAACAATGATTAAAAATATTTAAACAACACTAAATTTGAATACATTTCATACACACAATCCTAAACATCCAAATTATACTACTTTGAAAATAATGACATTATTCAATAGTGAGTTCTTTTCATTTTACCTACTTTGAAAATTAGGATCTCCTTGAGTATATTGCGGCATTTGTTATTTAATCGACTGGTGCTTTCACACTTAGTTTGTCGACCTCAACAGTTACAGGTCAATACTTATTTTCGGTCGAATTGTAAAATATGATCAATGGCTATAAAGGCCATGTAATAAAGATGACTAATTTAGTCTCATCTGATGTTTATTTTACACATTAATTGGTTGAGTCTGTAAAAATAGTCGGCTAATTATTTAAAAATATGGTCGATATAACATTGTCGGGACATGTAGTTTGAGTCTATACATCATATGGGTGATACAAAATATTATATTCTATTTGGTGAAGTGATAAGTCATTTTATTTGAAAATATGCGACCAAAATAAAGTTTTCGTCGATACATGTAGCATATTATATGCTAAATTTGAGTCTGGTCGAATTTGAAAAATGGTCGCCAGGTAAAGTTAATACAAATAAATTCACTTTGTAGTGGAGTTGACCAAACTTTGTTTGACCAAACTTGAGCATCGAGCAAAGTCGCCATGTCCATATCCTTCTAAGAACTGTGTGAGCTTAGAAGGCCATAACGAGGATCAGAAACATTTTGGAAATGGTATTAGATAGAAAATGACAGAATCTCTTTAGGAAACTAATTTATCAGCATTTCAAATCCTTATTAGGGTCCTGATTGCAATGTGCCAGACACACTATTAAAGAAACAATATGTCCAATTTGAAGAACTAATAATAAATTAGTATAGTAACATTTTAATCCTGCATCTGTTATGGGCTGATTTAATTCAACTGAGGCGGTCGGCAGATAGTCGGGTAATTATTTAAAAATATGGTCGATTTTTGTTAGAAGAAGTCGTGTTTATCAGTGAAGAGTGGTCGACTGTTTTAGCATACCCGACAGGCGATTGCACAAGTTGGTGAAGAGTGGTTTCCAGACTCTTGTCGAATATCGAGTGATTATGGTGATGAAAGATGTTATGGACGACATAACATATTCTTTAGACGGTCAATTTGTGTCGTTAGTGCCCAGGTCCACTTCACGTTCAGGTCAACAAAACCATGCATAAGTTTATCAACGCTTTTCATTCGAGAAAAACAAATGTCGGCTAGATTCCTTTCTCAGAGAGCTATTGGAGAACTGCCACATGTTTTGCGATGGTTCGTGAGTTTAAGTTTGTCTTCATCGAGGTTCATTTGGCATAGTATATGGTAAAGTTGAGCCTGGTGGAATTTGAAAAATGGTGGGAGATAAAGTAAATATAGATAAAGTCGTTGAGTTTGGTCAACTTTAAAAAATCACCGGTAGAGTGTTTTCATGGTCATGTCGATAATATATGGTTGATGATACATCATTCCCACGACATCGACGAAACTCTAATAAGCCAACCTGGTAGTGGACATCATGTTCGACGATCTTGATGCGTACGAGATGAGAATCGTCTCTGCTGAATCAAGGATGGTAATGGATGGTCAAAAAGAATTTCGGCTGCAAACAAATGATAACCCCGGGGATAAAAATCCATGTCAGAGCCATCGTATGTTTTTCATCTAACGAAAAACTTTCGTCAAATCTGTTTCGCGTAAATCCACGTTAAAGTCATCATTTCTCGCCCATGTGGAAAGGCCAGTTGGATGATTATTGAAAATGATTATACTTGATCATCGTTATTCATATATTTGCTATAAACACTCGGATCATCATTATTCATCATTATTCATGTGCAAAGGTCCGAGTGTTTACTTTTCGCGTTCATGTTCGAAAAAGTGGTAGGGTCGGCAACCCATATATTTTCAGTTAAGTTTTGGTGATGGAGAGGGATCGAGAAGACAAGGTGATTTTTATACCACATCAGGCGTGGTCCACTGTGGAGGATAATTATGTCCCCTCAATCCCTGTAAAATTCGACCACCCAGATGAGAGTACTGCCAGCGAGCCCGAGGAGCCCAGGAGCCGACAGGTGTACAAGAAAGTTCAACGAAGGAAAAAGAAGGACACAAGGAAGGCTAAACAACGCTCTCATCAAAACATGGAAATTTTCAGAGATTTTGTTACTATCACTGAGGAAGTGGCGCCTCCTCCTTCAATAGAACAAGCACACGTGACAGATTCCCTGAAGGTAGAATATTTCTTCGATCAACAAGGTCAAGTAAAAGCTTAGACGTAGGATGACGAGCGTTCAAAATCAGTAATCCACGTGTGTCAACATTCCTTTTTGTTGTAATTAGCTTTCAGAGGTGATAGGCTGGTTCATATAGCTGTTGGTATAGTTATAATTGTTTTCTGTTACATAATTTGAGCCTAGAGATAGCAAAGGGTTAGAAATTAGTGGGTTGAGAGTTGGGAAATTTAGGCTCTGTTTCTGGGATATAATCCTTAATTGAATTACAGTGTTTGACCCTGATTTTTAAGAGAGATTTATGCATAATTTATCTTATAGTCTATATTTTATTTTTCTTATGTGAATTTGCATTTTGTTATTTTACTTCCATTGTGTTTTCCTTTCATGTCTGAAATTAGTGTGTAATAGTGCAGAATTATTAGCTATAAGCTCTGGTTATTGTTTCATATATTCACGAAACACTTTCTATAAAGTTACCATTGGATTGGTCTATTTGAAAACTTTTTTTTGGTCGCATATTATCAAACAAAATGACTTATCAGTTGACCAAATAGTATATAATTTTTCGTATGGACCCTAGTTTTTAGGACATATTCATGCGTCATTTATCTTATAGTCTGTATTTTCTTTTTCTTATGTGAGCTTTTAAAAATTGATCAACTCTTAACTGTGTCGGGTAACTTTAGTTTTAAAAAAAATATGGTCGATAGTCCAGTTGGTAGAGCCTTTAAAAATTGGTCGAGTTTTAACTGTGTGGTGTAATTGATGGACACGGGTCGGAAGTCAAAATGGTTGGGTAACTTTAGTTTTAAAAAAAATACCTCGAGCCTTTAAAAATTGGTCAACTCTTAACTGTGTCGGGTAACTTTAGTTTAAAAAAAAAAGGTCGATAGTCGAGTTGGTCGAGCCTTTTAAAATTGGTCGACTTTTAACTGTGTGGTGGAATTGATGGACACGAGTTAGAAGTCAAAATGGTCAGCTAACTTTAGTTTTAAGAAAAACATGATCGATAGTCGAGTTGGTCGAGCCTTTAAAAATTGGTTGCCATGAAGTTCTCGCTTTGTAAACATGATCGACATATGAAACAGTTGATACAGTTGGGAGTAAAAATGGTTTGTAAGATATTGTCGGGAGTCAAAATGGTCGGGTCACGTTAGTTAAAAAAAACATGGCCGATAGTCGAATTGGTACAGTTGATATGAATTTGTAAATTTGTTTTCCATAATATTTGTAAGATATGGTCGAGAGTAAAAAATGGTCGAATTGATGGACAATTCATTTTATGCGATTGAATTAGTCATCTTGATTACATGCCCTTCATAGCCATTGATCATATTTTGCAATTCCACCAAAAATAAGTATTGAGCGCGAGTGGTTGACCAAATACAATAGAGATAAACAAAGGTATATTGTAAAAGATATATGGAACATGTGTAATTTATGTGAAGTTGTTGCAAGAAAGAAATAAAGACACTCTTGAACAGTGTTTATAAAGAAAAAAAGTATAGAGTTGACAAAGCAATCTAAATTATAAGTACAAATTTGAAAATTGCAAGATAGACTTTAAAAAAGATGTGATTCAACACAATGGTATAACAAAACTAAATAATATAATATTCAAGATTGCTCATTGATGGTTTCAAGTACCACCTATGTGAAAGTGTGTACAAAAAAATGTGGACTTGCTAAGTACAAGCTAGAAAGTACAAAAGTCATAATTGAAGAGTAGAATGATGTTGGGGAAAGTGTTTGTAAAGGTAGAGTTCAAAGCTTGTGAGCAATTGGACATTTATTAAGCACAATGTGTTCACTTTCATCAGGAGTATCGACAGGCGACAATGATGGAGAAACCTCTTCTGACATAACAAGAAGCACCTTCAAGCGAGCATTTGAATTAAAAGTATTTGTCTTTACTGATAAGGTTAGAAGGTACTACCAAGCACAAACATGTTGAACAATTTCCAAGAGAGACGTTGGATCATTTGATAGGAGACAAAAATATTTTGCAAAGACCCCCATGAGTTGTTGTGCAGCATCATCAAAAGCTATGATACCGTATAGTTGTCCAGTAGCATCCGTGATGTCAAGTTTGAGTATGTATCGGTAAGCACAATCTGTAAACTCCCCATCACATTTTGCACAATGCCAAACATTGCCAACTTTGTGGGAAATTTTTTTCATGCATTGTATTCCATTGACAAATAGAGGACATGCAAGGAAATGAAAGTCATTGATGTTAATATGGGTGATTGTAGCCATAATTGAATACCAAGTTGCCTTCTCAAATGGTTGGAGAGATTGTAGCACAAAGATGGAAATGCGTTTACAGGAGCTAGAAGAAGACGAGTTGGATTTTCTGCTCAAAGATGGGGAGGTTGAACGAAATCCATTGTCAGCAAACCATGCTTGGAGAACGTTAGCTTCCTCAATATCTGGGTTTATAATGAGGTTGCTGTTTGAGATGGTTCCAATTGTTTTTCCATTGAATTCTGTAACACGCCCACCTTTTATTGTAAGGATAGAGGGAGTAGCTAAACCTCGAAGGTTTCCAAGTTGGGAACTCTCAATTGTGCAATGCTCCCCCCAAAGTGTTATATCTATGCTATACCCAGACATGTCCCTCAACCCAATTGTTCGGCGAATGGTTTTAGAGCCATCCCTTTTGCATATAGTTGATGCAGGGGAAACAAAAATGACAATTCCAAGAAGGTCAACCATGGAATTGAGCGGTGTAGTTTTGATGTCATGGATAGATTTAAAGTTGAAGCAATGAAAAGGAATAAGTGGGCACTCTTCCCAGCATCGTTGAATTGTTGACGAGGAGTTAAGGAAAATATCGAAAGCACTCTTCAAATGGTTGTATGTTGGATTAACTGGTTTGACTGTGCCATTTAAGACTATGTAGACTATGCCAACTTGTATTTGGTCATATAATGAGATAACTAGTTCATTGAAAGCATATATATGAATCTCATCTTTGGTAGCACTAACAAGGTCAAACCTAAAGAGTTGACCAGGACCTTTTTGGTTGGTGTAGGTGTTGATACTTGTCTTTGCAATAACTCGTCCTTGAATGGTCTAAGTTTTGTTGGAAGGGTTGAGCGATGTGAATTGAAGAGTAGGTGCAACAAGGTTTGGCGTTGGAGAAGGTATTGCAAGTTAAGGGTTTTCGGAGTCAAGGGCGTTGTTCTCTAAAATAGATGAACTACTGTGGGCTTTAAAAATAGTTGTGAGGTTGTAAGGGGATGGGTCTCCAATAATTGCTGTTTCTAAGGTGACAATTTCGAAGGTTCCCAATGTGATAGTCCTGACAAGAAGAATGAACGTAAGTAAGTATAAGTAAAAAATATGTTACAATTATGAGGAGTTAAAACTAAAATAAGTGAAAAGGAAAATGCGGAAAGCAAATCATACATTGCATTATGTATAGTGTTGCATGTACACTTGTTGACTTTGATGATTGAACCTTTTTGGAGTTGGTGGTTTTCCACAGTGCTATTGTAGCTAGTTCGAAGCAATGTGTCTTGATTATGAATTCCATCAGAAATAGAGATTCGAAAGTGGGTAGTTGCAGAGTTAAGAGAGATTAGTCGATCAAGAGCAACAACTTGTACAAGTGGGCATAGGTCAACAGCACCATTCATCAGAAGTGAGACAATGTTTTCGGTCAATAGAGTGTCCATAGCGTGCTACTGCGAATAGTTGGACTGCAAAAGTAAGCTGGAGAAAAATGTGCGATATTGATATTAAGTCTAAAGATAGAATATGTAGGAGAACATGACAAAAGATCATTTGATATTTCATGCAATACATAGCAATATTTGTGGCAAGAATACATAAATGAAGGGCTTGAAATTGGTTTCAATTTTGGGATTATTTTCCTAGAATGCAACTTTTATAGGAGACAAAAAAATGTTGCGATGCAAATTATCTGCCTAAGTTAGCAGGAAACATATATTGGTAAACACAAAGAAATGAATATATGTCAGTGAAGTAACCCTTTGTTTGAAACCAGTAAATAAATATGAGTAAATAGGAGTAAATAAATGACAATCCATTGGCAGAAACAAATTCTAGTTTCCAACAAAAACAACAAAAAAAATAGTAGAAACAGAGTGCAGTTTTCAACAAAGAAAAAAGAAAAAAATATGATAATTTTAGATAAATTGGCTCTTAGAACCTTGTTTTTAAATATTAAACAGAAACAGTGACAACAAGATAGCATTGTGCATATACTAGATGCCTAATATAAAGATTATTTTTCTGCAAGGGCAATTTTTCTAGGAGACAAAGACTATAGCAGTGCAAATTATTTGTCAAAGTTAGTAGTAAATAGGAGTAAATAAATGATAGTGCATTGACCGAAATAGATTCTAGTTTGCAACAAAAAACACAAAAAAAACCAACACAAACAGATTGTAGTTTTCAACAGAAAAAAAACAAATGCAACACAATCTTAGTTAATTTGCTGTTAGAACCTTGTTTTTAAATATTAAACAGAAACAGGGACAAAAAGATTATTTTTCTGCAAGGCCAACTTTTCTAGGAGACAAAGATTGTTGCAGTGCAAATTATTTGCCAAAGTTAGTAAATGAATATGTACCAGTGAAGTAACATTTCATCTGAAATTAGTAAATAAATCAGGTACATGATCAAATACAAGTTACAGCAAAAAACAAAAAAGAAATATAAGCTACTTTCCAACAAAAAACAACAAAAAAGGGAACATAATTCTGGGTAAATTTACTCTGAGAACCTTGTTTTTAAGTATTAAACAGGAACAGTGAGAACAAGATAGGATTGTCCACATACCAAATGACTAATTGAAAGATTACTTTTCTGGAAGGGCAATTTTCCTAGGAGACTAAAAAATGAATATATTCCAGTCAAGTAACCTTTCATTTTGAACCAGTAAATAATTGACATAAACAGACTCTAGTTTTCAAGAAAAAACATAAAAAACAACAACAGAATTTTGTTTGGATATATTAAACAGAAATAGGATTTAGAACAACATAATTATAGCAGGGGAAATGAGTTTTGGTTTGAGAGGAGAACTTTTTTTTGAATAGAAAACAAGTATCTTTGGATCCTTGACAGGGTTGCTGGTATGTAAAAGAGCAACAAATAGAAACCAGTAAATAATTGACATAAACAGACTCTAGTTTTCAAGAAAAAACATAAAAAAAGACAACAGAATCTTGTTTGAATGTATTAAACAGAAACAGGATTTAGAACAACATAATTATAGCAGGGGAAATGACTTTTGGTTTTAGAGGAGAACCTTTTTTTTTAATAGAAAACAAGAATCTTTGGATTCTTAATAGGGTTGCTGGTCTGTAAAAGAGCAACAAATTGAAGGCGATTCGAATGCTGAGAAAAAAAATGGGATTATGTCACAATAACAGTATCAAAGAACAAAAGAATGAGAGAGGCTTTACCCATCGAATTTTATAAACGATCAAGAGTAAAGGCGGTGCATTCGTGTCTGAGCACATTTAACCATTGTTGCATTGAAATATGTTCTCATATCTCCACAACATCGAATATCCAGCAGGTACAATCCGTGAAATCCAGATATACGTCCATAAGCAGAAATCTGTACTACTGAAGCAAAGTTCATAACTTCGTGATGGATTAAACGCAAAGAAATCAATGTTCACGTGATTAACCTTATAGAAAGTTGTTCAATGTCCAATCCGTCATTGAATGCTCAAGTTTATAATCAAAACTATAGATCTCACAAGATTTTTCCATGCAGAGCTGGACCGCCTATTTAGACTGTATCAACCCAAATGCTAGCGAGTTTGGTTGAAAGTCGAGTTGGTCGAGCCTTAAAAAATTGGTCACTTCTTAACTATTTCGTCGAAATGTTGGACACTTTCTAACATATGGTCGGAAGTCAAAATGGTCAGGTCACTTTTGTTATAAAAAAATATGGTTGATAGTCGAGTTGGTCGAGCATTTAAAAATTGGTCGACTTTTAACTGTGTCAGGTAAGTTTAGTTGTAAAAAACATATGGTCGATAGTGGAGTTGCTCAAGCCTTTAAAAATTGGTCGACTTTTAACTGTGTGGTGCAATTGATGGACACGGGTCGGAAGTCAAAATGGTCGACTTACTTTAGTTTTAAAAAACATATGGTCGATACTGGAGTTGGTCGGGCCTTTTAAAATTGGTCGATTGTTAACTGTGTTATTTTGTTTTAGATAATATTTGTAAGATATGGTTGGGAGTCAAAATTATTGGGTCACTTTAGTTAAAAAAAAATGGGTGATAATCAAGTTGGTCGAGCCTTTAAAAATTGGTCGACTCTTAACTATGTGGTGGAATTGATGGACATGAGTCGGGAGTCAAAATGGTCGAGTAACTTTAGTTTTTAAAAAAATATGGTCGATAGTCGAGTTGGTCGAGCCTTTAAAAATTGGTCGCTGTGAAGTTCTCACTGTGTAAACATGATCAACATATGAAACAGCTGATATGAATTTGTAATTTTGTTTTCGATAATATTTGTAAGACATGGTTGGGAATCAAAATGGTCGGGTCACTTTAGTTAAAAAAACATGGTCGATAGTCGAGTTGGTACAGTTGATATGAATTTGTAATTTTGTTTTCGATAATATTTGCAAGATATGGTCGAGAGTCAAAATGGTCGGGTCACTTTAGTTAAAAAAAATATAGTCGATAGTGGAGTTGGTCGAGCCTTTAAAAATTGGTCGACTCTTAACTATGTGGTCGAATTGATGGGCACTTCGTTTTAGTCGGCTTGAAGTCTGCAAATCGGTGCGACACGGACGAGGGTTTGTGTGAAAGGGGAAAAGTAATGCAAATCAGATTGACGTGCGCGAAAGCGGCAAAACACGCGGCAGGATTCCATTGGATTTATAGATGAGGAATCTATCCGAGAATTTTTAGTCGGCGTGAAGTCTGCAAATTGCTGTGACACGGATGGGGGTTTGCGTGAAAGGGGCAAAGTAATGCAAATAATTTTGACGAGACGGTCAGCGTGATCTGGTCGGCATGCACGAAAGCGGCAAAACACGCGGCATGATTCTAATGGATCCATAGACGAGAAATCTTTCCGAGGTGGAAGGTAGCGCTTCTCATTGGTGAACGCCTACAACGTAATTATTAGTACTTCACAAACCATATAAATTTTTTATTTTGCAAATTAAAATACTTTAAATTTATATTAATTCATTCAACTAGGTTTTACAAGGATTTCTAAATTTTGAAAAAATTAAATTTTAAATTGATTTTTTAAAATTAAAATATTTTCTAATGTTTTTATTTTTATTTTTATTTTTTATTAAATTGATTTCTTAAAATTAAAATTAAATTTCATAATTTTAAAATTTTGGTTAACTTTATTTTTAATAATTTGAAAAAATAAAATAAAACTAATACGGTAATTTTAAAAAGTACTATATGACAATATGTTATTATTATGTCTTCAGTTGGAGACATTAATTCAATATAAGTTTAAAAAAATTGCATTTTGTTTAATGTTTCGCTATAGTTCAAATTAAATTTTATTTTTTGAATTTTTTAAATATAGATTTAACCGAGTTTTTATTGGCTCGTGCATGGTGACGTCAACCTATAACATTGTGCCCCAAGTCCCAAGGACGAGCTCCTATCAGCAGACGAACCACCGGGTTGCATGTCCACCGATTTATCAAAATGTTTCTATCATTATAGGCGAAACGAGTACTAAAAGGAGTACACATTAAACCATCACTATGAATGAATTTAACAACAGAGTGCCGCACGCTACAGGGAGAGAAAAATCACCATGGACTATCCTGTGCTTCAGCTTTTTAACTACCGACCCTGACATACTACTTCACTTGTGGTGAAAACGCAACATCGGAGGCTTTGGCAGGCCGCCGTAAAAAACCTAAATAGTTGATATAAAATATTAAAAATATTAATAATGGGCCTTTAATGTGAGAAGGATGTGGGAAGGGTCATCGATACTTTTTGTACATGATGAAGATCATATGAAATCGTTCTCTCTTAATTACTTGGAAAGACTTCCCAAATTTAACTTCATCAAGCTGTAGCAGCCGTTGGATTGGATGTCCAACGATTGAAAAAATGTGGTTTGTCGATTTTCTTTCCAGCCATTCAATGCTTCCAATGATTCTTGCAATAGACCCATGCAAATTTATACAATGCTTCCAATGATTCTTGCAATAAACCCATGTAAATTTATACAAAGTTTGTTGTGTATGCACACAGCAACCCTCCGATGGGTAAATATTTTTTCTTCTTAAAATATAAGACAATGCCCAGATCAACTGTGGAGAGGGTCGAGTTGAGCCTTACTCTCATAGGGTAGATAGTCAAAGAGACTATTAAGTTTCAAGATGAACATCAAATGAGCATGATACCCTGCTGGTGAACAATAATTCCATGAGTATAGCATTAGGTTAGCACATAATTGAACCACGTTTCCTGAACGGAATTAAGCCCCGAATTATGGTGGGTTCAATAAGTTTTATTATATGTCAACAATATGTAACAATGGTGGAAAACTAATATGGTGGTTTCAATAAATTTTATTTTATGTCAAACAATATGCCAAATTTCAGTAAAAATGGAATTAGATAAGACTAATTATTTACGAGCGGACTGTAAACCTGAAAAGTTTTAGAATCCATGAGTTTATATAATGGACGGCTTACGCTCCAATTTACATCCATGTATTTCATGACCATTTGTGTGTAGCTTTAAACCTGAAAAGTTGGAAAATCGATGAGTGTTTTTTTTTTTTCACACAGATAAAAGTCTATACTTCATATATAAAGTATATAAAAGTTTACAAAAATGACATCACCCTTCACACCAGGTGATACAGTGTGACATTTACCAATACAACCAGCCATCAGTGACACAAACAGATCCATAGTTCCAAGAAACAAGTTACCAAGAAAGACATTACCTGTAGCCCAAACATCCAGTAGCTCTGGCTACGTTGCTAGTGAACCCAATAACAAACCCTGGAATGAAATCACAAGAAGTGGAAGCACGACATGACATTGAACATAAATGGAAATATGTGCATTTTGATGTGAGTCCGTATGATATAACATTAAATTCTAACTTTGATATTGCTAAAGTTATGTAATTTGAGTTGGGTTTTTTATTATTTTATTTTGTTTCTAATTATTTATTTTTAATAAACTTCAGTGTTGTAAAATTATAATGGATAGTGCTTGATATACAAATTTGAATTAATTTTTCCCAATATTTTATTATTTATAATTTTATTTAAAAAAAACATATTATTATATTTATAATTTTATTTTTACTCTTAAATGATAGTTATCATATATTAAGTTATAAATATTTAAAAGAGAAAACACATAGCATTTCCCAATTTCAAGTTTAGTTTCTTATAGCAATACCTTTAGCAAGGACATGGACAGCAGTAGGGTTTTCAAGTATTGCATGAACTAGTTTATTTGCTTTCAATTTATACAAATCAATAATTAGTTGAGAAGGAACTTAGTGAATCACATGGCAAATGAATCATATTTACTTTCTACATTTTTGTTTTTTATACCTACCTTCTTCTTCCAACCAGAGCTAGGGATTCTTGTTTTAAAAAAAATGTTGTTTCTTTTTTTTAAACTTTCCAAACAATATTTTGATTTTAATGTGATCAATTTTATATAGTTTTATTTTAATAATGATGACATTTACTTATTGATGTGATAAATCATTTTATTTTATATATACTAACCATTCTTTCAAACTACCCAAATTAAATCCAATAAACAACCTAGAGTTTTTTTTTCTCAATTTCTATATTTAAGAAAGAAGTAAATAATTCAAATTTGGAGTTGCAATTTGTTTATGAAATTTTAGAGATTATTGGTCCATCCAAAGCTCCTCAAAATATTTGGGGCATTGGAAAACTATGGACAAACTTCATTTTAGATAAAAATTACGTTACACTTAATTTTACATGTTAAGATAATTAAATAAAGTTAATTTACATTTTATTTTTATAAAATGAATTTTTAAAATTAAATTCATGTATTTGTAAAATATTTTTTCCATAGTTTTCAAATGTTTTTGTTAAAAATACAATATTAAACTAAATATTTTAAAAAATAAAAAGTAATTTTTAAATTTTGGAAATACAAATTTTTAATTTTTGATTGGAAGAAAGTCATAATTTCTATTTTTTAATTGGCTTTGAGATTTGATTTGATAAATAAGCTCTACTAGGATATGACTTTTGTTAAATAAAAAATAAAAAATTTAGAAAAACTTTAAATTTGCTACTTATCTTTGGAAGCTGTATGCATTTATTGTGAATTTATTACACATACTATGATACATACATTCTCTAAATACCTTATTTTTTGGTACAATCACTTAAATTATTCATTTATTTAAACGTAACAATAATTTTGATGGTTTATTTTTAAAGACGAACAATTTAATTTAATTGGATAGATAGCATGTCGTGGATGTTTGGTAGGTGAAGTTGGAAAGTGGACACGTAAATTCGCACGTCACATCATCTTACTACACAAAAATTTAAGGACTTATTATTATTATTGTTTATATTGTAATTTGATTTTATTACAACTGAATACATTGCAATGAAAGTATTTGTATTTTTTAATTTGATTCTCAAAATCCTTAAATTATAACTTTATGAAAGGCATAATCGCGTAACAACATTAGGTTTATTTATTTCTTTTTCTTCGAACTAAATAAGGAATTTTCAATATGTTTTTTTTTTAAAATTAAATTATACAAATTATGTCTAAACTTAAAACATGAGTTTCATTAATTTCTTTTTTATTTAAATTATTTCTAAATTTGAACTAAGCATATAGATCATTTTTAAATTTGATGGAACATGAACCAACTTTTTATATGTATCTTTCATATTCTTCTATCCTCTATTGGCATAGGCTCCATCTTCCATTTTTTTAACTCTTATTAATTATAGTTTTTCAAAATGTTCTAGTCATAAAGCACTTATTTTAAACTATATTTTTAAATAGCTTGTATTTAAAAGTGTATGTTGATTAGTTTTTCTACTTCAACTTTTAAAAACATGGAATAATGGTGCACTTCTCTATTGCTTTTAAGTTATGGAGAAATAATACAAGTTTCAAATGTTTAATATTTATTTTACCTTTTAGCTATAAACTATATAGAATTATTAAATTAAAACATGTTTAAACTATTACATTAAATAATTTTTAAAAAATATGTATAAGCAGTTTTGTTTGCTAATTTCACTTGTTATAAAACATTTATTACACTTATTAGTATTAGATGGAATACAATACTTTTTCATACAACTTTACATACTCACATTAAATTACGAGTTGATTTACATTAATATCTTCATAAAACACTTATTATTATTATATTTCATACTATACTTTTTCATACAATTTTATAAACTAGGATTAAATTATGATTTAAATTACCTTTTATTTATCATATATATATATTTTTTAAATAATAACTCATATCACATCATAATGAAATTCTTAAAACTCAATAAAGTTCTTAAAAGTGTTATATAAACTAAAATTAAATTATGATTTAACTTACCTTTTATTTATTATATATATATATATATTTTAAATAATAACTCATATCACATCATAACTCAATGAAATTCTTAAAACTCAATGAAGTTCTTAAAAGTGTTATAGCTGGCATAGTACTTTTTTAAATTTTCAACCAAATCAATTTTGAAAATGAAATTCTTAAAAGTGTTAGTTGGCATAGTACTTTAAAAAAAAAAAAATTCAATCAAATCAAATCAATTTTGAAATTTCAATGTATTTAGTTAATTTTAATTTTAAATATTTTTTAAAAACTAAATAAAAAACTAAATTATTTTAATAATAGTTCTTTAAAAATTATAATTATATTATTTATAAATTAAATTTTTAATAACTTTAAAAATTAGAATAAATAATTAAATAATTAAATTATTTTAATAATAATTTTTCAAAAATTATAATTTTATTATTTATAAATTATAATTTTATTAACTTAAATAATTAAAAAACTAAATTATTTTAATAATAATTTTTCAAAAATTATAATTTTATAATTATATTCTTATTAACTTTAAAAATCAGCTTAAATAGTTATAAGAAAGGTGAGATCTCTTTTCTCATAATTTAGTTGATTGAGAAATTTAGGAAATCATCTCTTCAGATTAGATTAGATTAGATTAGATTAGATTATGTAATAAGAAAGAAAAAAATAAAAATATATAATATTTTTTGAATTTATATTTTGGAGATATGTATATGTGCTCATAGTTATTAGCAACAACTATATTAATAATATTAATGTCTCTTAATAGATGGGGCATATATTTTTTCATATTAATGTTTTTGCATATAGTGCTTGGCTTATTCTTACTAATAATTAACTAACTTTCCACAAAAGCATAAAGTGAATTGTGTACCATTTACGCCCTTCATATTCGAACACATTAATATTATTAATGTAGTTGTTACTAATATAATCTAAATTTAAAAAAAAATCTGATACCCATACCAAAAATATCATAAAAGCTTGGTAGATTCCCAACAAACTTGGTGTCATGACATTATAATAATTAATTATTATAAGAGGAAAAGTTGGACAAAGTGTTACCTCAGTAGTAGCTGACGATGACAGCCCAATGGATATAATTTGCACTATTGCAGTACAGGGCCAGTTCTTTCTTTCATGTGGCCACGAGATAATTTTTCTTTTTTCATACGAAAGAAGAGAAAACACGTCAATTAATCAATATTGCAGATTACCTGCAACTCGGCAAAAACCCTGAGAAATCGCTGCCAAAAGTTAATGGCGTGGAAAGAACGGCCCTCCAAATAGGCAGTAGATACTTGAATCACGCGTCTGAGTGTATGCATTATTGAGAAGAATAATGTCTATATTTATATTTCAATAGTCATTTGTCTCTATTATAATTATGGTTGTCCTCTGCGTGACAACTATGTTGAATTCATGGAGAGAAAGGGTACAAGCGCTCCGCTGGAGGGTACCTGAACGGGATAAGCACAAGCCTGTTCTTGGCCTGTTAGGAATATCCGTGACCTGGACTAGGTTCTTTCATGAAAGCTGAGCTTACCTATTTGATTTTTTTTTCTATAAATCTCTAGATTGAAGAGACTTTTCGTCGTGTGCTTTTGTCTGACTGGGAATATTACAATGGAGGGGCAAAGGAATTGGTGTAGAAGATTGGATTTCCTTGTTATATTTGCTGTTTGCTTAGTCTCTGTTTCTGCACGCCCGGCATCGTTTTTGGAGGATTTTAAAGTGACATGGGCAAACGATCATGTGAAACCAATGGCGGATAAGAACTCTATTGATCTTGTCTTGGATCAAAATTCAGGTGGGTATTGCTAGCTTCCATTGCTGATTGTTATAGGCCAGGAAATGTGTGTTTTAGTTGGAACTTTTTTAGAAAATATTATGCACCAAGTTCTCTCTTCATGTAAATTTCATTTGGCTGTGCAGGCGCAGGATTTGCATCGAAGCATCAGTACATGTTTGGTCTTGTAAGCATGAAGATCAAACTCGTGGCAGGTGATTCGGCGGGGACAGTTACTGCTTTTTATGTAAGTATTGAATAGCTTTCTGAGTTTTGTAAAGTAAGGTATGTATACCTTTGTGCCTGTAGACTTGAGCATGTAGACTTGAGCAGTTGAGTTTCTTAAAGTAAGGTAGGTATACCTTTGTGTATGTAGACTTGAGTAGTTACATTTTTTCATAACTAGTAAGAGATGGTTCCTTGTCTTACCAGCAAGGAGATCAGGTAAGATAAAAACAAACTAAAAAGTTCTTTTTTCAGGTAGCATTTTAATAATTTTGGTTTAAATTGAGATTAGGTAGGATAAAAACAAACTAAAATGTTCCTTTTTTCCGTAGCATTTTAATCAATTTTGGTTTAAATTTAGTTTGAAAATTGCAATTTCAAACTAAAAACAAACTAAAACCCTCCTTTTTTCGGTAGCATTTTAATCAATTTTGATTTAAATTTGGTTTGAAAACTGGAATTTCTCCATCGAAATCTGGATTTGAGTAACAAAAATTGCAATTTAAGCAATTCTGGTATCTACCCGATTTCCACATGAGTTTTGGTTGTTCCTTACACTGCTCCCAAGGAGATTGTCTTACAAGCAAGGAGATCTTATAAGGTAAATTAGTTTTTGACTTTAGTTATAAACTTAAATATAAATTATTAAATATAGATTATTATTATAATTGTATGATTCAAATTTCAATATATTGAGGAGTAAGTTAATCTCCACAGGATTTGCATATTCTCTGATGGTTTTTGCTGGAATCTGGCTAAGGAGAAATTGTTGTAATTGCTATTTAGGTTATTGGAATTACAATTTTGATTGCATTCAGTATCTTCGATTCGATTATCCATGAAAGACCTTAATTGTACAATTTCAGCAACCTAAAACTACCATTTCAACGCTATTTTGATTAAGCAAATCTAAAGTTTAACTCATAAGCCATATATTGAAACTGCATCATTTCATCAGTAATGTAGGTATAGTATACTAAAGTTTCAATATAGTGAAACTGCATCATCTCATCATTACTGTAGGTATACATACATAATACAGTAAAGTTTCAATATACTGAAACTGCATCATCTCATCGTACTGCTATGACATGCATTTTATGGCATCTTCGATTTTCATTCTTCAAGGACCGAAAGAACTGGTGCTGTTAATTTGAGATTTGTATATTGCAGATGATCTCCAGCAAGGAGGTAGTGCGAGATGAATTGGATTTCGAGTTCTTGGGTAACAGATCAGGCCAGCCTTATACAGTCCAGACAAATGTCTTCGCACTAGGGAAGGGTGGCCGAGAGCAGAGAGTGAATCTCTGGTTCGATCCTTCGCTGGCATTTCACAAATATTCCATCTTCTGGAACCATTACCATATTGTGTGAGTACTGATATCTGTTTCAAATTCTTCGGCAATCTGAAACAATTATTTTGGTTTGTTAGAAGGTCGTGCTTTTCGTTTTGAACTACGATTTTTCCATGGTCGGGTTGATGCAGGTTTTCTGTGGACGATATCCCCATTAGGGTTTACAAGAACAACGAAGCGAGAGGCGTTCCATTCCCGAGGAATCAAAGCATGGGGATCATCTCTACTCTCTGGGAAGCTGATAACTGGGCGACGAGGGGAGGACTGGAAAAGATTGACTGGAGCAAGGCGCCATTCGTTACTTCCTACAGGGATTTTGAGATCGATTCCTGCCAGTACCCGGGCAACGCGAGCTGCGCGGTTAATAGCAACAATTGGTGGGAAGGGTTGAGTTATAGTGATCTCAGCCCAGATCAAGCGAGGTTGTACAAATGGGTGAGGAACAATTACATGGTTTATGATTACTGTACAGACAAGTCCAGGTATCGGGTGCTGCCCACTGAGTGCACGACTGGCATCTGATCAGTCCGTCTTAAACGCTCAGTATTCTGACTTTGAAGATCACAGTAACCGGTGGAAAAGCAAGCACAGAGACGCTTCCAATAAATGAGATTACTGTAAAATGAAACCTTAGGAACCAGTGGTAAGCAGATAATCGTCATCATCTGTGCAGTAAGCAGAAACCAACATCTTGTAAAGTATTTTCAATTAAATTTTGTGTTTCAATGAGGTATTTGTAGATTTAGTTATTTGCCTATGTGTAGAAAGTGTGAAGTGTGCTGTGGAGAAAGATCAGATATATTTTTATATTTTTTTATGTATTTGAGTTTAAGATGGATCTATGCTGATATATTAAAACTATATATGTTTTTAATTTAATTATATTGATTTTCTATTATCATGTTTTTAGTAGTGTGTAATCAATTTCAAAATGAGTTTAGTAAGTTATTAACCAAATAATGATCTTATTAGCTATACCATTTCTATGTTGATTTTATTTTTTAAAACTTTTATCCTTTTTAACTTTTGATCTATGTTGCTTTTGGAATCAAATGACATCACAATACTCCAATTTATTTTAATGGAATAGAAATTGTGATTTTTTTTGGAAAAAAACTTATACATAGATGGGTAAAAAATGAACTTCTAAGTATACTATCATAATTTGAATATCAATAAAAATACAATACTGAAAATATACATAATGAAAAAATCTAATACTAGTAGACTTCTTACATATAATACTTTTAATCAAATATTCACAAATATACTATAAATGTATATAGACATTTATATAATAAAATCAAACATATATTTAAAAAACAAAAATATAAAATTTCAACCACCTGGGATATGGCAAGTGTTCAAGAGACTTAACTAGTTATTAATAATTATTGTAATAAGACAGTATGAAATTAAATGATATTTCTGTTTTATAGTATTTAAATAATAAAAGTTTGGTTTTTTTAAAATTGGCTTTCAAAATGTAATTGTCCACTAGTAAGACTTTGTATATTTGTTCTGAATTTCCATACACATATCAATATGACAAAATTATGCTACTATGCTTTGAAGTTAGATGTAAAAACACCTTGACTTTGTAAAGTATATAAGACACAAAGGATGTAACACATGTGGGCATATTCATTATCTTCTCATTATTAACCATAAGATTATATAGGATTACATCACACCATAAACAATGGGTCAATACCATGGAAAGATAAATACTATGAGACATCAAAGTGTCCTAGTCAAATTAACCAACTAATCACTCAACTAATTAATGCACTTATGACGGGTAGTGGACCGGCGAGATTACAATTCTTAACACATCCCCTTAATCTCAACCGGGACAATATTCAACACTATCAATGCCTAAGTGTTGTTCCTGTTGGTCTATGTCTCAGCTAGGCATACCTTTAATTGAAAAACTTCATTTTTACTTTCTTTCTTGATGTGTACTTGGATTGCTTCTTCTTTGTCTTCTTGAACTTGATGATAACTAGGTGTTCTTCAACATCCTTTTTAGCTTCTGCAAAATAAATAGTTTCATTGCTTTTCATTGGTACTGGAACATAGTGGAAGTCTTCTTCTTCTTCTTCCGTTTCAACATATTTTATGTTGCTTTTAATTGGTACTGGAACGTAGTGAAATTATTTTTCTTCTTTTGTTTCAATATATTTTATGTTGCTGTCCAATTTACTTGCACACTGAAATTTTTTGTCAGAATTGTTAAAAACATGAATATTTTTCAGCTTTTCTTGGAGAGCAATCGCATCTTCATGTTCCTCATCTTCCTCTTCTCTTATTTCAATTATTTTTAGCTCTTCTTGCAGAGCATTCACATCTTCGTGTTCCTCATGTTCATGTTCTTCATCTTCCTCCTCTTCCTCCTCTTCCTCTTCTGTTATTTCAGTGGAAGCTATCTCATTAACTGTTGCAGCTTGTACCCATTGTGCATCTTTTACTGCTTTCTCAAAAACTGTGGGCTGATAGGGAAACAAAGAATAATGTAGTTGCTCATCAATAATAGGAGTTTTCTCATATAGCTCTCTCAAACTTCTGGTTTTCTGGTTTTGTGATGGATTGTTTGCTGGTGCAACTTCTATGTTGCTATCAACTGTCTTTTTCTCTAAGAGACTATCACTCACGTCACTGGGGATTGTTACATTGACAAGTTTGTTTTCATTGTCATCATCAAGCAGAGCTAGATCAACATGCTTTGTTGGGATTATTTGATCATTGGGTGCCTCACAGTCTTCTTGGCTGTCTTCCAATTCACTATGGGATTCCTGGTGCTTTGTGTGGCTTGCAAAGTCATATTCTTATAAAACCGATTCCTTTTCACTAAACTCAACCTTCAATATATCCCATGCTTCTTTTGGAGTATAAGCTTCGGCAATGCTACGAAAAATAGAATATTCAATACTGTTCTGTATGAGACTTAAGGAAACAACTTGTTTTCTTTCTTTCTGAAATTTTGTCAAATTCTCAAATTCTGCTATCTAGATCAATATATGATCCTCTTCAACTACAAAGTGCTACAAATCTTGTGACCTTAACAAATTCCTTATTTTTAATGCCCATTGATCATAATTGGTTCCATCAAAAGTCTGCCATGATCCTATTGATGTTAACCGATTTTTTACCTCTTCGATTTCTTCTGGTAGCTCTTCTAGCACCATCTTTAAGATTCGATCTTCTTGGCCATTTTTCTTCGATATCAGCAGTCCTTCAGACTTCAGATCCTTGGAAATTTTGATGAAAATTTCATATCTTCTTTTCCCTTTTCTGCACAGCTTCTTTTTGGATCGATCTCTGCAAGACTCGATCTTCTAGTTCAATCTGATCTGAACAATGTTGGAACATTGTCCAATATTTTGGCTCAGCGCCAGTAATACTTGCTCTTCAATATTGGTTCTGGAGATTTGATAAAGGATTCAGATCCTTTAACACAGTGCCGCACTTTGTCTTGCTAGCACAATGCGTTAGGCCAAAATCCGTATAATTGAAAAGTGATTGCCGCACTTTCCTTTAACAACAAGTGCGTCAACGATGCACTTAGTTTGTGCAGAAAGTGCGCCGACGACACACTTTTCCTGAACAAAATGTGCGTCGATGGAAAGGTGACGCAGTTCCCGATTGGGACACGGTGCGTCGACGCTTCCAAAGGAAAAAAAAATAGATATGGCCCTGGTGTTATGAAGAAAATCCTCCACGCTGATGTGGTCTCATCTCGTGTGTGCTTTCCACTTTGTGAAAAGGCTTACCCAAAACAATAGGTATTATCAGGCCATGTAGCTCTGATACCATGTTAAATTTTATAAGAAAGAAATGATATAACACATGTGGGCATATTCATTATCTTCTCATTATTGACTATAAGATTATATATGATTACATCACACCATAAACCACAAATCAATACCATGGAACATGAAATACTATGGGACATCAAAATGTCATAGTCAAACTAACCAACTAATCACTTAACTAATTAATGCACTTATGACGGACAGTGGACCGGTGAGATTGCAATTCTTAACAGACTTGACATTAAGGAGAGTAGTTTTGATAAATTATGAGTAATATGTACTAATAAGATATATGATTAAATATATCACTATGTATTTCATAGTTTGAAAATCAGTTCATAGTGTTATTATCAATGTTGAAATTTGATGACAACCGTACTACTAATTTTTTTATATTTTAAATTTTTATTTTATTATCAAAACATTGGTTCAAATGTATAAAATTACTCAAAAGTATTGCAATAGATATGCTACTTTTTATGAGATGTAATTTGACAAAAAATGATAATATCTAATAACAACAATGCAACCATAAATTCACATTTTACAAAACGTAATAGAACTCTATCTAAATTCAAACATAATCTATAAGAAAATACTCTAAAATTAAAAAAAAAAAAAACATTAAAAAATGAATTAAATTTAATTTTGAAGAAATTCTAAATACTTTATACATTTCAATATTATTTATATATTAATGTTTTTAAAAAATATGAAACAATAAAAAAATATATTTCTCATTTTAATTTATCAAGTATTTTTTTTTTTTTTTTTTTTTTTTTTTTTTTTTAATTTATTTATAAAAAAGGAAACAAAATACTTTGTCAAATTTCAACCCTAGCTGTCGTGGATGGAGTGAAAGGATTCTAAACATAACTAGATGAAAGCTTTCTCAATAGCAAAGTAAAGTAAACCATTATGGCAATACTTGTACAATTGAAAGCTAATTATATATGGAACTTTCTATATGAGTTGGATTTTAATTGCAATAATAATTACTTCAAAAGTTGGTGGGTAGAGAAAGAGACGACTCATAATATTTGATGTTTATGATTCGGGTGCCTCACCTTGAAAAGGCAAGTTGCAAAGAAGAGACAACACGGTAGTGTATTAACTCTCATCCATGAGAAAGTTGTGAAACAAATTAATATTATAATATATATATAGATGAGTATTGAATTGATTGCATATTTTAATTTGTATCATAAATATATATAGTTATACATTTAGTTGTAACTTTTGTAATATGTCTTTAACACATCATGGTTTAATCATAATAATTTATTAGGTAATTATAATTATTAATAATAAAATTAAATATTATTGATAATTTAATGAGTTTTTTTTATGAGAAATAAATAATTATTTGACTATTTTTATTGATATAAACAACATGGTATACAAGAACAAGATAAATAATATAGAAGATAAGAGACTTTCTAAGATTATTTCATACTTTAGTTAAAAGAATCTCTCGGAGTCGAGGAAGATGCCACTTTGCATAATAATAGTAATATTAAAAGTATAATTACATTTAAATTTAGGGAAAAGATGTGGTATGCTATAGCATTAGAGGATAAGAGAAAAATAAAATATTATTAAAAAGTGATCAACCATAATCTAGAAGATGGAAAATGCCAATACTTGCTATTCTGAAAGAATCAAGGTATGGCCAGATTTACAATCATTACATAGAAAGTCAGCTCCCAAGGAGCATGTGTCACAAAGCAAGATTTGAACCCGAGTGGGGATGATAACAACATTCCTCCCAACCACCTGATCTACACTCAATTGACAAGATCAAAAGTATTTATCTGTTCTAACTAGCATAGAAAATAAAATAAACGACGTTAAAATAAGAACAAATTCTTATGAGCTCCATAGTGAAATACATGCATTGAACAATTCCTAAAATACTGTGGGATGAAATAATCTATGGATCTTTGTGATACATAGAAGTTTGAAGAGAAAAATCACTTTCTCATAAAATGTCTTGTTTACACTTACATTAGAGCACAATTTCAAAACATTTGATACAATATTGACCTTCCTCACCTTTTGACTCATCACAACTATGATGATTTAGAAATGCTTCTCTTAAAGTTTTATAAGCATAAAAATAAAATTCTAAAAAAAAATCAAGTGACTCATTTCCTCTATTATTAAGATCTAATAAACCAAAATTGGGTTCCATAAATGTTAATAACTATCATCATTATCATAATCAAAATTGCTTTTAAACCATTAAAAAATATACATTTATTTATATAAAATTACAAATTACTTTGATTTGTGTAATTTTTTTATTAATATAAAATATGAACCATACATGTTGGTAAGTTAAGTTTTTTTAAAAGCAACCATGTCTCGCAGGGGTGGAGCGCTCATTGTTAATGAGTTATTAGACATTTGGACTCATCGAGAGCCTCTTCGAGTAATGATCAAGTAAATGGGATAATGCTCCAAGTAAAATTTATTGACTGGTTTCAAAAAGTAATTAGACATTTGGACTCATCGAGAGCCTCATTGAATTATGATCAAGTACATGGGAGAAGGCTCTAACTAAAATTTATTGAATGGTTTCCCAAAAAACTTTTGGTAGGCAACACCCTTTGGAGTATGTGTGGGAATCATCGATTATGGTACTTAACAAACTTGGATTTCAATCCTTCTTCTTCATTCACTAGAAGAATGTTTCTTAAATTGGTGGGTATACAAGAATTTAATATGAACAATACAATTTTATAGAAAATTGGTTTCTTCTAAATCACTTTTCATGGATATTAATCTCATAAATCACTTTCCATGGATGTTAATCTCACAAATGGATATTCATGATCCATTTTAGGTAAGAGGAAGGTCGAGGACCGTTTTGACTTACACAAGTCTACCCAATAACTTTTATAAAAGAACGACCAAGAAATTTCCATTAGTCATGAGTTATTTTGGATGAGTTATATTATGCAATTTATGAGTTTTGTAAGTGTTTTAAGGATTAAGATAAAATATTGTCATAAAAATGTTAAATATAATGAAAGTATGAGTGTAAGTTAATAATGATTTTTCTTGATGTTTTGGTGGCAATATAACGGTGGAAAAACAATATCTATTGATTTGGAGAGATAAGTTAAGATACATTCACGATGAATTTAAATATTGCATAAGAAAATGAAATGTGAATAACTTTTATTTATGGATTTTTTATATCACTATATGAATTCACTTTAGTACTCAATACATACATATAATATTTAATTTTATATTTTTTAGTTACAAAAGTCATCATAGCCATTGAGGGTCTTAACATAATTAAAAAAAATATGTTTTTTTATTAAATTGGAAGAAAAACAACTGTCAAGACAAATATAAATTAAAAATAGTAAACAATATTATTACTATTACTATTACTATTATTTTTATATATTTGGAAAATGCATAGTTAGATCTATATGTGTAACTTCATTAGCTATAGATTTGTGTAGCCTATTTAAAATGAAAATGAAAATGTACAAAGAAATTTAAAAAAATATAGTTTTTTTATTTATTTTACAATTTAAACCATTAAGATTGTCATATTGAACCTAGATACAAAGCAACCATGTTAGCAAATACATGGATGAGTAGAAACTTTCCCCTAAAAAAAATGAATTTTAAATAAGTGCACGCATTATAGAACACACACACTTTAAGAAAACACATGCACTAATAACATGCACATTATTTTTAATATAAAAACATATTTTAGTAATTTTTCCACAACTTTCTATCATAACATCCGCTTTTTGACTTTGTTAGCTTGTTAAAAAGATCTTCAAAAAATCTACATCATTATGTTATGATCCTTAATATTTCTACATAGAAAATTGCTTATTTTCAAAGTAATAGAAAATGAATGTCTAGGCCTTGATTGATAGAACCTCAAACCACCGCATAGTCCCTATGATGGCGATATTTGGTCTCCAATGGTAATATGGGTGCTCTTAAGAGTTTTTTCATATGAGTGATGGGTTTTAGGGATGTGGCCATTGTAAGGGGAGGAAAACATGATAATAAGGCTCTAAATGAAGCTTAAAAGGTTCATGGGCCATGAACAAGGCTTCAAACCACAACACGGGTCCTCTAAAGAAGATACTTAGTCTCTTAGTGGAATATGGTTTTTCCAATAATGCCTTGGATATTAGTGATGGATTTCAAGGCCTTGCCAATAGGTGTGAGAGGAAAATAAGGTCCTTAATGCTTAGATGAAACTTGTAGGGACCAAGGGCCTTTAATAAGACCAATTAAAGTCTTAAAATGTATACCTTGTATAGGGGATCATTGTCCTTAGAGTGGGATATGGGTGCCAATATGAGGTTTTGTACACTAAGGATAGGTATTAGACCATTTTTGGGTAAAACATTGACGAAATTAGGCCCTAAATTAAGATTTTTGAGCTAATGGGCCAGGATTAAGGCCTTAAACCGCAAAATAGACCATTTTAATTGGACCTTTGGCATACAAGTGGGATATGAATGCGATTAGGAGCTTTTTTGCAGTGGGGATGGGTTTCAAGACCTTACCTATAGAAAAGGGAGGAAAATGAGGGTCTTGCACCATAAATGGATCTCAAGGGATCATTGGCCACGATCCAAATGAGATATGGGCATTGCTAAAACGTTTTAGACATAATGGATGAGTGTTGAGACCTTGACTATGGTATTGGAAGAAAAAAAAGGGTCTTAGGACATAAATGAAGCTTTGGATCATGTTACATGAAAAAATAACTAAACTACTATAAAGATTCTTTAGAGAGAATGCTTGGACTTGAATTAGGATTTGGGTTCCATTATGAGGTTTTATGCACCAAGGATGGGTGTAAGAGTTTTTACTATGGCAAGACGAAATAAAGGGCCTAAAGTACTATATAAATATTTTAATGATGGTCATGAACATAGCCTGAAAGCGCCACATAGGCCCTCTAAAACGGATGTTTGACCTTTGAGTGTGATGTGAGTTCCTATAGGAGGTTTTACATACTAGAGATAGATTTTTTGGATCATGATTATGGTCAAGTGAGGAAAAAGGGGGCCATGTGTCCTAAATGAAGCTTCTAGGGTTCATGGGACAAAATGAGGTCTTAAAAAACTACAGATGCCGTCTAGAGGGGATACTTTGTTCACAAAGGATGGGTTTCAAGGCCTTGAGCATGTTTATATGGGAACCGTAACAAGTTTTTCCACACTAAATGGTTCTTGAGACACAAGCCATGGTGCATGGATAAAAACCATTATATTAGGTACTAAAATAAGCTTTTATGGTTCATGGACGATGCTTAAGGTTTGCAACCACCACACAGGCCATGCAAATGGAATCATTACCCCCAAAAATATAATACGAATTCCATTAAGAGGTTTGGAACACTATGGTTTGGTATCAAGGTCTTGGCCATAGTCTAATACAATTGCTAGGGCCTAAAAGACATTTTAAGGGCTGATGGTCATATTCTCCATCTCTGGATTTGATGTTATCATTCCAAGTTATGGAAATATTATTATATTTTAGGTCACTTAGAATTATGAATGGGATGTTTGCAAGAACCTTCATCTTCTCCTTGCATAGTACATAGATAGATTAAGGGATTGAGGTTTTATTTTATGACCGTAAATCCTCCTATACCATCATATTTTAGTCCTTTAATCATTATATTATGTCCATCTATTAATAAAGTGTTATGTGGTTTCCCCTAAGATTCTAGTGATTTTCCTTGGACCATGGTTAGGGCCACAATTCCAATCCTTATCATGCCAAACCTTGTAATTATGTTCATATTGTATTTATGGGATAAGGATTCCATTTATAGTGCTTGCGTGGTGGTTTTGGACCCTACTCATGGTCTATGAACCATAAATGAATACTTTTGTCCCTAGGAAATTGGTTTATATCCTTGGACTATGGGTAGTATCATTAGAACCATCCAATGTGGAAAATATCATAATGGTTCCTATATAAACATGGATAATTCCTTGACACCAATCCCTTGTGAAAAAATTATCCTAATGGTGTATGCATCCTACTTAGTCACTGAAATTCCCCTTTAAAGTGTGTGCATAATGGTTCAAGACTTCCTTTTATCCTATGGCCATAAAATCATCATTTAGGTCACTTGGATTTTCTTTCCCTACTTGACCATGGTGAAGACACCATGATCCTTTCCTATTATTAAAAACCTCCTATAGACACCCATATCCAACATGAAGATCAAAAATATTTTTTAAGTTCCTATGTGGTGCTTTGAGGCCAAGTTCATGGATATGATCCTTCAAATATTTATATATTATTTGAGGCCCTTTATTGGGTCTCTTTACCATGGTCAAGACCTATAGATCGATCCTTGGAGCACGAAACCTCCTAATGGCACTCATATCCCAATTGAAGGCCAAATATCCCCTCTAAAGGGCCTTTATAGTGGTTTGAGGACTCATCATGGCTCATGTAATACCACTAGTTTTGACTTGGAATGTATTTATCCAATATTATGAAAATGATGTAAATATGCTAGTGTGAATTCCTAGTGCAGATCTCAAGGCCAAGGCCCGACTAGTGAATGTATAGGCATGTATGATGTTTATATTTCATTTGGACTGTTTATTTGGCTTTTATGTTGATTTATAATATATGTAAATATTATGTGCATAAATAATAAAATGGTCCAAGATTGGTTGTGTAAAAAGCACCAAAGGGGCTATGATTCCACCAGAGGGGAAGAGGAAAGGGGGTCCATGGGTGACTGAATACTTGATGCAAGTGTCAACCTTAGAACTCACCCAAAATTCTGTCATGTGATGAGAATAAACCAAATATCTCCTTTTTTGACCATTTTTCCAATCATTAATGCGTGTGTGTGGTTGGTGGGAAAAGTCACCTCATGTAGTTATTGAAGCATGGGACTGACTGCACTTTTGTGACAGTTCAGTCATGAAAAAAGTTAGTCTGCAGCTACCGGGAGTCCTTTCTTATACTTCCAGAAGTCATGCCAATTGTCTTTTCACCATTTTCCCATATCCCTTGGAGTCAACCCTCATTTGTCTCATTCTTACATGTAGATTTGGAAGTTGCAGAGCTCTCCATTGCTATCCATGAACTTACCATGCTGTTTTGAACCCATAAATTAGAATCTGGAGACCATGTTGCAGATTGGGAAGTGGGTTTTGTTGGCTGTAGGTGAGTAGAGAGGTTGGGAAAGCTAGGAACCCTTACCCTTGAGTTCTGTTGCTCATAGGTGCTTGAGAAGCCACATATTGAGGCTACAGGAGGTTCTATAGAAACCAATACCAGGTTGGACTTATTCTATGCACACACTGGAAGCACCCAGCAAGATGGATCGCCCAAGAGAACCGTGGATCGGTGAAGGGGATTCCTGAGAAAGAAGGGTGTTGTGTGGGGCAGGTATTGTGGAAGCCAAGGCTATGAGGGCTGAGTGAGACTCTTGCAGATCTATGTATGAGAATTGGGCTAAGAACAGAGAGCAGAATGGTTTGTGGGCCGACAGATAGAAGCCTATAGGTGTTTCCTTCGCCTTGGTGGCCTCATATCCTAGCTTGGGGGTGGCCTCTCAGCAACAGAAAGAGTATATGCATGACAGAGTGCCTATGGTTGGGTGGAAAAGCGCTCTTACACAGCTAGTTGTTTGGAGATGCATTGGATAAAGATACATATTCTTATGCATTTGATTATGAAGTGTTTTTATTAAATGCCTGTAATTTTATGCTTGTGTATTTGCATGCTAGATGTGTGTGGATAGATTTTAATTCCGTTGTGCATGTTTATTACATTTATGCACACATTTAATTTGTTAAAAAATGTATTATGGACTTGTGGCAAAATTTTAGAGCCCAGGTTTGCCCAGCATCCCCTCCTGATGGTTGGATTGGGTGAGGGGGACGTTACAGCTCATGAGCCTTAAAATCTAGGTCCTAAGACCCTTTATTTCTCCCGTGACCATGGTAAAGGTCTCAATACCCATGCAATGTGTTTAAGAATTTCTAGTGGCGTCCATATCTCATTCGGAGGCTAACCTTTGTGAGCCATAGAAGATTAATTTTGACCATATGAACTTGTTTTGTTTTTCAACGGAAAGCATCACAGGAAATGCTTAGGCACTTCCCCTCATTTCGAGGATGGTACCCAAGGTAAATCATTTGGTTGTAGTGATTAGGCAACCCAACCCAAGGAGGATATTGCGTGAGGCCCTATGCATAACCACCTAGATGTTTGACCCTGAGACCTTTTGTTTGCTTTTCACAGCATTCAACCACTTGATCTAACCCATCAGGCTATCATACGACCTTTTTTTATTTCATCGACCATGGTTAAATCCCCAAGACCCATGCCAAGTACATAAAATCTCCCACTAAGAGGCAAATGGTTTTCATCTATATGGTGGTTTGAGGCCTAGTTCAAGGACTAGGAATTTAGAAGATTCATTTTAGGCCAAAGACCCAAAATCCATCTCTTGTGTGCAAAAACTCTTAATGGTACCCATATCCCACTCAAGGAAAAAGGTACTTTCTAGAGGGGTTTTGTGGTGATTTGAGAAATATTTCAATTTCCCATAATACCTATAAGATTAATTTAAGGATGAGGTACATTATTTTCCTCCCCTAATCATGTTCAAGGCCTTGAGACCCATTCTTACTACAAAAAAGCTCATAATGGCACCTCTATATGCAAAATATACCTTTTAGAGGGCCCATGTTGTACTTGAAGGCCTTGATCATGGCCTATTATGCCAAGAATATTTGTTTAGGGTAAATTTCTTGGATTTATCCTCCAACCACGGTGAAGGCCTCAATACCAATTCCTAATGCACAAAACATTGTAATGGTATGCACATATCACTCAAAGAACAATGATGCCCTATAGAGGACATGCTATGTGGATTACAACATTATTTATGAACCTTGATAATTGAAGGATTCATTAAGGAACATTAAGGAACCAAATGCCTTATTCCCCCCTTCACTATGACCAATGACTTAAGACACCCATCCTTAATGCACAAGACTTCATAATGATACTTGTGTTCCACTTGGAGGTCAAAGATTGCTTCTAAAGGGCCTATGTTGTGATTTGAGGTCATGTTCATGGTCAACAAAAATAGATATCCATTTAGGATGTACGACCCTTGTTCCCCCCCCCCCCCTTGATTATGTTCAAGGCCCTCAAACCCATTCCATTTTGTGAAAAATCTTGATTGTTCCCACATACCACTTATACACCTATGATCCACATTAAAGGGTCTATGTTATGGTTCATAGCCTTAATCATGGCCCTTTAAATCAAGAATACCACATTAGGGAATATTTACCTCAATTTATTCCCCAACCATTGTCCAAGACCCATCCTTAGTGTACAAAGCCTCATATTGGCACCCATATCCCAATATGAGGATAATGATATCCTATACAGTGCATGTTTTTTGGTTTGAGGCTTTGTTCATAGTCCTTGGTCCCTAGAATATCCATCTAAGGAATAATGGCCTTATTTTCCTCCCACACCCATTGTTAAGAACTTGAAAACCAATACCTACGATCAAAGACATTATAGGAGAAACCATACTCCACTTGGAGGCCCATTATCCCCTTTAGAGGGCCCATGTTATATTTTGAGGCTTTGTTCAAGGCCCGTGAGTCATAGAGGCTTCATTTAGAGCCTAATTCCCTTTCTTTCCTCCCCTTATAATGGTCATGTCCCTGAAACCCATCTTTCATGTCAAGACCTCATAAGAACACCCAAATTATCATTGAATGCCAAATATCCCTATTTTAGGGACTATGTGGTGGTTTGAAGAATTGATCATGGCCTAAACATTTATTTTATATTCTTTTGAAAAATAAGAGTTTTTTTTATGCAGAAACATAAAAATATCATAAGATAAACAAGCAATTTTTTTTAAAGATCTTTCCAACGAGCTAAATAACTTTAAAAACAAATGTTATGGTGGAAAATAATGGACAAATTAATAATATTTTTTTATATTTTTTTTTACTTTTATATTTAAAATAAAGCATGTGCACGTTCTTGTGCATGTTTATTTGGAAACATTATGACAGACCATGTGGTGGTTTGGAAAGCATTGAGATTGTTGTAAAATGAACGCACACAAATTTTAAAGAATGTGTGCACATTCATGTGAGAATGCATTCCCAAATTTCCCATTGCCTCTTTTTTTACCATCAATTTCGTGCGAGCACCCAATAATTATTCTCTCTATGGAAAAATTAATTCCATGTATTGCATGTTTGAAAAGAAAAGTAATAGGAGGAGATTTTGAAATAAGGAGATGTAGGTGTGGGTTCGATTATCAAAGTACATAGGACAAAGACAATTTGAAGAAATCACAATTTCAACGCAAGGGGAAAAAACAATACTTGAGCTAGGGATATACCAAGTCTCTTGTTAGAACATAGGGTGTAATTACATAGTTTTATAACATAGAGGATACAAATCCTATCCTCAATCATGAAATTACAACTTATATAGTGTTTTAGAGTTGAATCGTCACATTGTGCCAAATCCCACCAAGAAAATCACCTATTGTCTATATTCTACAAATGTATAGGGTGACATGTAGTCCTCATTGGTACCTAACGGCAATGGATACCAATGTTTTCTCAATATTCATTTGATGTGGGAGAAGGCCAAGCATCTTCCACTCCTAGGTCATGGTTACTTTATTGGTTAAAATTGGGCATTTATTTCGAACATGTTTGATAACATGCATGAATTTTAGATCATAGTTGTCACATCCCCAAACCCCTTAGAGGCGATGGGAGACAACCCGATACATTTTTTTTTCAACCATTCTCTCCATTTTTACACGCACCCGCAACGAACCTCGATCCGCAATACGTAATCCGCAATGCGAAACTCAAAACTCGGGAACCTCAAATTGCTGCCTAGGAAAATTCGCCTTCCGAATTCTGCAATCCGCAACCTGCATGTGAAAGTTGGAAATCAGAAAACTTATTTCGCAGCCCTAGAAAAATCCACCTTCCGAATTCCGCAATCCGCTTTACGGGTGCAGAAAGTCGGAAGTCCAACGCACGAACGCTGTGGAAGTATCCCTTCCGAATTCCGCAATCCGCAATCCACCTTGTGGATTCAAAAAGCCGTAATTTTAACCACGCAAATCCAAAGGTTGGTTCCCGACCTCCGCAATCCACAATCTGCATTGCGGATGCGGGAAGGCGGAACCACACTCCCTGCACCTGCAAACTTCCTAGGATGATATCTCCTTCATCCGTAGACCAAATTGGACAAGTCTTGTACCATTGCAGGAAATCTCTTGGAGAGCCCTATGCACTGGTCGAATTCCCTATCACATCTGAGGCCTCTAAATTAGCCATTTTCCAACTGAATTCTTGTTTAAAACTCCCTCAATGTGCCCTTACCTTTCTGCAATGAAATCTGACTGCCTTCTGCCATGACTCCCCCCTTCACCTGACCCACAGAGGGGTCATAAAACACCACAGGGATATCGAATTCCTTTCCCCAAGTCCAGGTGAGGCCATACAGTCCGGGTATGCAATGCATAATAAAACACATATAATGAATGGATTTAAATCTAATCAATGCATCCACCACATGCAGGATTAGCAATACATTAAACTCATGCAAATGATGAAGCATTCAAACATGAATTCAGCCTTATACTCAGGTCTATACCTAGTCTTCATACTGGTCAATTTCATGCAATCATTCATTCAATAACTTGAACACAACAAGCATAATATAACACATGAAATATCATCATTTAACACCACAAGGAGCACTTATATTTGAAATGAAGGTTGTCCAAGCAACTGGATAAGTAAGAGAAACGTTCCACCCAACCTTAGGTCTCTGTCCAGCCTATACTCTTTCAACAGAGAGACCACCCCCGAGCTAGGATGTGTATCCAGTAAGGAGGGATAAATAGGTTCTCTCACAGTCAAGGTTGCATCCTAATGCTAAGCCAACCTACAGTTGGGTTTATCAAGCATACAAGGGAATGAGGAGGATGATGCTAAGCCAGTGAGCTCAACCATAGAGATATAGGCATCTTAGAATACTCAGCAGACATGGCACCCACATTACCTACCTCACCCAACACAAGGAAGGCCCCCTTCTCTGCTGCACAGTCCCTCAGGGCCCATTCCCTCTAGTTCTCTTCAGGGTGGGCATAGAAAGGTCCAAACTACTACTTTTCATGAGATTTCATCCTTCACTAGATTTATCAAGTAGATCCAACCCTATGTTTGATCTTCTTCTTTGATATTCAAGCTGGGCTCTTCTCAGGGTTGCAGCCTAAAATCTAACATGCAAATCGGTCCTCTGCAAACAGATATAAGTGCTCTCACGGATTCATTAAGCTTCTTACGCTGTGTAATTCATCTTGGGGTTTGATCCAAGGATTTCCCAACCGACTTCACTTCCTACGTAGGGTTTCTTTTGTATTCTCGGCTCTGTAAATTTGGCTTCACACTGAATCGTAGTTTTCATCTCTTCCTCCTGTTCGGCTCTCTGTGATGCGTGATGAATGAGGTTGTTGGTCCACTACGGGATATGGATCAGGGTGAGTTAATTCCCAGATGGTAGAGTGTGCTGAGGAACAAGCAAAACAGATCCATACCCAGCCATATGGATTTGTAGGGATTCTCCATACTCAATCGACATCATGAACAAGCCTTCTCAACCACCTTCTTACAGCATAATTAAATGTTAGTAAGGGATTCAAATGGGTTCACAAATCGACATGTGGTCAAAATAAACCCTAAGGGGTCAAAATAGGGGTTTTTTTATTATAATAAGCTAGTAGTAGTTCCTTATATTATCATAATCCAAATGTACAAAGTATCAAAATCTGAAGGCCCTCTCATGGTAGAGAAAACAGACCTCAGAAAATACAGTAGATGTTTCTTAACAGAGTAATCATTAGAACCCATAGGCCCTCTCATGGTAGAGAAAACAGACCCCAAAAAAAACAGTATATGTTTTGTAACTGAGTAAATAGGATAACCGAGTTCAGAGAACATAGTAATGAGTTCAGATAACTAAAGAAGCAAAGCAGTTAACTAATAAGGAAAAAAAACCAGAAAGGAACCAGGTTAGCCAGCGAAGCCTAACTACTGTTGTAATCCTTCTGAACAAGTTGAGTGGTAGGGTCCTTCTGAAGCGAAATGCCGAACCGTTGAGCAAACTGCTTCTGATTGAACATGAGTTGCTTCATCATGTCCTCCAATTCGTCCAGCTGCATCAGTATCTCTGCTTCAGCCTCATTACAGTCAATGAGCGCCTTACCAAGAACCTGTTTATGTGTCAAATGGAGGTCCAGGGTCTTCTGATAAAGGGTAGCGCGACCTCTGGTATTGCCGGGATTAGGGATTAACGCCTCAAATTCCTCCTGAATTTCCTCATCGGTCATGTAGCTACAGGCGACACGAGCGTCATCTTCAGCGTCGGTGATTTTCGTGCGAGCTTGGACAGGGATTTTAGAGTGATATTTGTAAGCCTTATCCACCACCCCCTGCATGAGTCTGATGGGTAGAGAGGAGGAGGATCCTTACGGTTGCGCACTGGCTTGCCGAGTAGCATGACGGGTGCGGGACTGCTTCTTGGGCGGCATGGTAACAGTTTGCAAGAAAACAACTCTCCAAGAAGAGCTTGTACGAGGAACGATGAGCAACCATAGAAGAGGGCTGAGGAGACGAAGCTCAGAGCAGGAGCAGGAGTTACTCGCGTAGAGAGAACATAAATTCTCCTGCAGAGAAAGGGATGAACATTTGCGTAGCAGCTCGCTCAGGAGATTATCGGAATGAGGCAGTAGAATGAAGACGAGAAGCTTATCAACAGGGGGTTCATTAAAACTAATGATCAGTGAAGGACAACCTTTATCAAACTGCGGCATGGGAGTCATCAATGGAGGAGACTTCGACTGATGCGGAGCGGTAGATGAGACCTCCCACACGCAGGAAGAGTAGTGGAGCTGGAGCAGACTAAGGCTCCGGACAGCCGAACCGGTGGGGGAGTTATAGCGTTGCATGGGGCATGTGGGTGGTTGAGGACCCAGAGATGACAATGGTGGGATGCGACGCGAGCATGTGGGGAGGTGCAAGTCTTGGATTCTGAGCGAGGGTATGGGTAGGCGTGTGGCTAGGGAAGCTATGGGATAGGTTTCCAGGGTGGGTGGTGGACACAGACCCCGAGGTCGAGCTGGCTGAGGGACGGTGGATCGTGTCCTCTGCATGGTTCACCTGCTGTGGGGGGGTCAAAATAGGGGTATTACAATAGTCTTGTAAAGTTATTCAAAATAATCCCCAAAAGGGATTCCAGTTTTTGATCCAACAATTCATGGGTATGGATGACCTTTTATTAGAGATATCAATTAATTTTGTCATAGAATGGACCCTTCAATTTACAATGATCCAATAGTAAGATGGTATACATTTTGAGATCCTTTTGATCCGATCTCCAAAGAACCCCAAACTTTACCCTCATCTATTGGTTTTAATTTAATACAATGACCATAAAACACATAATCTCACTATGTGTTATAACTTGGGTGTGTGACTACCTTCAAGCAACAATCATTGACAATAAATGAATGCAACCCTTCAACCATATTCATCTCATGATTGACCTCCATATAGATCTACTCCACTTTACACAATCTTTATTTTCTCCACCATAACTCGACATTGTGTCCTAACACCAAAAAAATTGTGGATACAATTAAAGGGAGTTAAAATTGAAGTTGACAAATTTTTTAAGGCGAATAGGATTGATTTTCACCAAGGATGCTCTTGCATCAAACTAGTAATTAAAATGTGAGATTTTAACTCAAAATATGGATGTTGAAACTTCACTTAATGGAATTCCAAATTAACTGAGGTTGGCTTCTGAGACCCATGTCACATCCTCTGAAGATTGTCTCTTATAGGGAACCAAGTACTCTTTGTACTCTTTCCTCTCCATCAATTTGGGAACTTGTTCCATCGACACCTTTACTATTTCATCTATCTCCTTTGAAATTTTATTTTTGATTTAAAACATGCTCTATTTTGATTACATCTCTTGTAACCTCGACATACAAATATTTAATATGAAACAATGGTGAAATGTCTGATCCCCTTGAATGATGGAATATGTAATGATGATTGAATGCATTTGGAAGGTAATAATGTCCAATATTATGTAAAATAGTTATTCCACACATATTATGTAATAATTTACTCTTATTACCTTTTATTATATACAAAGGTGAAATTACATTTATCCCACATGTGTTATCGGATGAAATTCCTCTATTACCTCTTGGTATATAATGAGGTGAGGAGTCATTGTAAATTCATCAAGAATTCACATATGAACGCAATGATGTGTCATGTAATGTGATTATGGAGTGGGATGTGATGCTCATGTGTGGGAGCTCTATTGTAAGATTGGAGATTATTGATGATTAAGAAGATTTGAACCTTCCCATGAATGTTTCCCCATTTGGGGTTTTACCATGTATATCTGGTGTTCTTTTGTCTATTCTCTTATCTCCATTTTTATTCATATTCATGTTATTTGTTGCTTATTATGATAGAAGGATAGATCATCTCATGCTATGATTTTTTTGTAATGTTGTATGATTTTATAACATTCTCAGCATTCTAACATGGTATACGAGCAAGTTGTCGCATTCTACCTTCTTCAGTAAAAATCTTAGATTTTATTTTTTAAGCAACATTTTCTCATGATTTCACTTGAACACTCCATATTTTGTAGTTTTGGGACCCGATCTACAATATCCAACTCGTAGTTTTTCAGATCCAGGCATTATACTACATATTTGAATTTTTTCTTTCGAACCCTAACCCTTGTGGAGAAGTGTTTAAGGTAAAATTGGGAAGTGAATTTCAAATCGTTTTTTTGACACTTTCCATGCAGATTTTGAAGAAACAAATTGCAGATCTAAGTTCCTCTCACAGAAATACTCAATCTCAAAAAACAAATTCGTCTCATTTGGAGTCAGGACAATGGAGATATTGCTATTTTAAAATCAACTATTTTCCATTTTTTTGGTGATGGCTGTGTGGACTGCAGAGCGAATATTTTTTGACAAAGTTCCTATATTTCTGTTATGTTTGCATAGGTGGATGCATAACAACTTCTCCAGTTCCGAAAATAGGTTATAAAATATATTTTGGGAAATATTGATCAAGTTATGGTCATTTTAAATTTTCTGCTTTTCTGCTTTTAGTTTTCTGTTGCAAAGTTACAGATCCGTATTTTAGCAGTTGTTGGACTTTGGTTTTGGTGAGAAAATTCAGTTTTATTCACATCTTATTTTGAAATTTTTGTTATGAGCTTCTTGATCTCTTTGCATTAGGGTTTCTATTCTTATTCATCATGTTTACACAGTTTGTCTTGTTCTTGTTTTACTTGTCTCTAACCTTCTTGTGTGGAAGATGTTTTGACATTTTTAGGGCATGGATCTCTAGTATGGTAATGGTGACATCAAGAAATGAACCTATGCTTAGGACTTAGTTGTTTGATGACTATATTTTCATATCTATAAGTGATATCATTGTTTTGTTTGATCATTTTTTTTCTCAATATTCTAACATGGTCTCACTCTTATAATAATGATGATGCTTCTCACATGGTATCATATCTTGCTCATTATACTCTTGCATATTTAAATATTCCTTTTTTTAAATCCAATTTTTTAAATTGTTTAGTTGAACTAATTTGGACATCTTGTATATGCTTTTGGTCATTAACTTCTTGTTTATTTTGCATTAGATTGTAGCTTCTTTTGTCATGTTGTTGGAGCTTGTTCCTATTAATTTGTCACTAACCTACTTGTGTGGTAGATGATTTTTTGACATTTCGGGAGCATGCATGTCCAACTTTCTCACGATAACAACAATAGACGATCTAATGCTCACTAATCTAACAAGATGCTTAATGACTAGTCATTTCATATTTTTATAAGTGATATCATGATTTGATCATGATTTGCTATATGTTGATCATGTTAAACATTTTGATCTATCATTATATATCATGTCATGTTTATTTAGATCAACTTTTACTCAATATTTATATGACCTTGAACAATATCATATTATCATTTCATATATCATGTCTTGGGCTTATCATGTTAATGCTTTACTCTTGGAAGTTCTTTGTGTAGATTAGCTCTCTGTGTACTTCGCTTCCCGTGTATTTGTGAAGAGTTATGAGGAAGCTTGGCTATAGCATCCCTTTATATCTTAAGCATGTGTTTTGATTATATTTGTTCTTTCAGCATTGTTCCTCGTTGATAAGCTTATCCTTAACAACAAAGTGTGATCCTATTTGCTTATTTATCTTGGATGTTTGAAGTTGTCATTCAAAGGGAATGTAATGTAATCTCAATCACGATTCACTATATTCCATATATAATGTAATGAAGCACCATCTTCTACTATTAACGTCATGATGATTATCTGCACGATCTCATATTCGATGGTAGACCATTGGGGTCTTGTATTTGTGATGAGGCCTATTGCATCTTTCAACTATCAGTTGATTTCCAGTTTTGATGGTTGTTGTGGTGTTCTAGGTATTTTGCTGTTGGATCTAGTAGCCACTATGGCTTCTCTTTTATATCTAGGAATGATGCAGTTGTATCTCTTTCCACGTGTTCTAGGCATTTTGTTGTTGGATCTAGTAGCCACTATGGCATCTCTTTAGATCTAGGCATTCTGTAGTTGGAGCTTGTTGCCACATGTTCTGTTGTATTAGCCACACACTATTGGGGTAGATTTCATCATACAACTTGGTTTAGGTGCAATTTCATGGTTCAGTGAGAAGCTATTGTTCTCTCCATCTACTCCATGAGGTGAAGTGTGCTTTTATTCGTAGCTTATGGACATTCTAAAAGTTGTCATCAAGGGGGATATGTAATGCCATATTCCTCCATTTGTTTTGTATTCTATCTCCCAGTCATCATTAAGGGGGAGTGTTGGAATATGTAATGATGACTGAATGCATTTGGAAGGTAATAATGTCCAATCTTATGTAAAATAGTTATCCCAGACATATTATGTAATACTTTACTCTTATTTCCTTTTATTATAAAGAGGTGAAATTACATTTATCCCGCATGTGTTATGGGATGTAATTCCTCTATTACCTATTGGTATATAATGAGGCGAGGAGTCATTGTAAATCATCAAGAATCAATAATTCACATATGAACATAAGGATGTGTCATTTAATGTGATTATTGAATGGTATGTGATGCTCATGTGTGGGAGATATATTGTAATATTGGAGATTTTTTATGATTAAGAATATTTCAACCTTCCCATGGATGTTTCCCCATTTGGGGTTTTACCACGTATATCTGGCGGTTTTTTGTCTATTCTCTTATATCCATTTTTATTCATGTTCATGTTATTTGTTGCTTATTATTATAGAAGGTTATATAAACTCATGCTATGAATGTTTTGTAATGTTGTATGAAGTGGAGTGTAATGTAATATCAATCATCATATTCCAGATATAATGTAATGAGGCACCATCTTCTATTGTTAATGTCATGATGATTATCTGTTGGACAAACATTTCGATGGATAGATATGTGGTTCTTGTATTCATGATGAGGTCTACTATTCTTGCATCTTCAACTTGGTTGTGAATACTGTTTTTGTGATATCATTTTCGATGTATAGACCACTGGGGGCTTGTATTCATGATGAGGTATTTTACAGATTTCTTCAACTATTAGTTGATTTCCAGTTGTGATGACTGTTGTGGTGTTCTAGGAATTTTGTTGTTGGATCTAGTAGCCACTATGGATTCTCTTTTAGATCTAGGCATTCTGTAGTTGGATCTCTTGCCACATGTTCTAGGAATTTTGTTGTAGGATCTAGTAGTCGTTATGGCTTCTCTTTAGATATAGGCATTCTGTAGTTGAAGCTTGTTGCCACATGTTTTGTTGTATTGGCCATACACTATTGTGGTAGAGTTCATCATACAACTTGGTTCTAGTGAAATTTCATGGTTCAGTGAGAAGCAATTGTTCTCTTCATCTACTCCATGAGGCGAAGTATGTTTATTTGCAACTTATGGACATTCTGGAAGTTGTCATCAAGATGGATGATATGTGATGCCATCTTCCTCCATTTTTTTTTGTATTTTATCTCCTAGTCATCATTAAGGGGGGGTGTTGGAATATGTAATGATGTCTAGATGTATTTGAAAGGTAATAATGTTCAATCTTATGTAAAATATTTATCCCACACATATTATGTAATAATTTACTATTATTACCTTTTATTATATAAAGAGGCGAAATTACATTTATCCCACATGTGTTATGGGATGTAATTCCTATATTACCTCTTGGTATATAATTAGGTGAATAGTCATTGTAAATTCATCAAGAAATCAAGAATTCACATACGAACACAAGGATGTGTCATGTAATGTGATTATGGAGTGGGATGTGATGCTCATGTGTGGGAGATCTATTGTAAGATTGAAGATTATTGATAACTAAGAAGATATCAACCTTCCCGTGGATGTTTCCCCATTTGGGGTTTTACCACGTATATCTGGTGTTCTCTTGTCTATTCTCTTATCTCCATTTGTATTCATGTTCATGTTATTTGTTGCTTGTTATGATAGAAGTCTAGATCAACTAATGCTATGAATTTATCATATTCTCAATATTCTAACACTGAAAACCCCAAATTTTATTCATTATCTAACATATTCTTTAGGACTTAGTATGTCTATATTTATTCAATTTCAACTTGTGATATGTTATTATTGGGAACCTCTCCTTTCTCAAATGTGAAAGGACTAAATCTTCCTCTTTAAGCTTCTATTCTATTCTCATCTCCTTTAGTCAGTTATTTCCCTATACTTTTGGTTGCTTTGTTGTCATTGTTGCTTCACATGTTCATGCACTTCTCACACAAAATCTGCATTGGTACTCCTCAAGTTTTCTTTTCACAAACACATCAAATTTGACACTCCATTCAATTATCTTCCATGCACTATTTGGAATGTTTTCTTTCCTAGACCCTTTTCTTAAATTATTATGTTCAAATTCAACATGTTCCAAGACCACATCACATTGTCTAGGGTTTTCTCCATCCAAACATCACAAATATTATTCAAACACTTATTCATGGCCTTGGTTTCCCCATATATTTGTGGATTACATGTTGAATTCAATCAAAATATGGTACCCATTTTCTCTCACAGTGTCCTCCAAAAATGTTCAAGAAATTTAATATTGCTATTTAAGGTAATGTGCCTAGGAAATCCATGCAAACTTTCAACAAAAAAAACAACACTACAACATTGTTTGCATCACAGAATTTACTAGAAGAGGTGAAATGTGACATTTTATAAAATCTATCAACTACTACAATGAAAGAATCATTATCTCACTATGTTCTTGGCACTCCAAATATAAAATTGATGCTCAAATCCTCCCATGGATTCTCAAGTATCTATGACAATTTACACAATCTAATATTTTGTTATCTTCCTCTAACACAAAAGCATATCCTACAACACTTAATCTACTTCTTTGCATCTCTATAAAATCCTATCCAATAATATATAACCTCCATGAATTCTCTATTTTTATCAATTGTACATTTTCCTCCTAATTTTCCACTATTTCAACAGTTATCTTATGAGGTTATCCTGCATCGATCCTCTTGGGATACAAAACCATTGGATTTTGGAAAGAGATATTTCCTGCACAAAATAATTGAAATATGGTTTCTTTTCACCACTTCAAGGTTATTTTCTACCCTTCCATGTTGTGCTAATACCTATGTTGTTTTCACACAATTTTTCTATATAATCTAGACCCACACTTCAAGGAGAACACCTTCGAGAGGAGGTTTTTAGCATTACAATATTGAGAAAAATTATAAAAAAAACCTCTGCTAAAACCTCCACCATTGGTAATGGATGTTTTTGAAAATGTTTTAAAGGATGTCAATTATAACTAAAAAAAACTGGGTGGACAAAGGTTATAGCGGATGCTTTTTTAACAATGCGCTGTACTTACACTGGTACACTAGTGCATTTCTTAGACAAATGCACCAATGCATACTATTTAAATGTGATAAACCAATCCATTTCATTTATATAACCACTAGTCCATGATTATAATTCATAGAATCGGTACTTTTCCTTCCATTTAAGGAATCGATGTATTTAATTGTATGATAGAACCTATATGTACAATTTAAATGTGTTGCATTGGTTCTTTCCATTTATATAAATTCTTAGCGTGTTTTGTATGTATAATAGAATTTGTGCATTCTATATGTATCAGAGAATTGGTATATACATTTTAAATATTGATTAATAACGTTGGGGTTATAATTATAGGTGATGTACCTATGACCATGGTGATCAAATGCACACTAGTGTCATTGGTGAACAAAAACACATTGATGACTATGTATCTACTATCACATAAATTGAACGACATTTCTGGAATTTGGTGCATTTGTAATATATAATAATATATATTAACACCAATGCTATATATCTCACCGATGTGTATTATTGTTTGAGAACTGATTGACAGTTTGTTTATAATACATGCACTGGTGCACTTAATACCATAAAAAGAACCAATGCATATTGATTCACGCAATGAAAAGCTCCGTTACAAAAAAATCATCATAGAATCAAACATTTTTTATACAAATATTGATATTTGAATTTGAATTATTGTGTTTTGATATAATTAACTGAAACGATGAAGTTGGTTAACACTTTTGCTTGTTTCTGAATAAATTGTTACCTCTATGTGAACAAAGCATCACCTATTACCTTTGATTCATTAACCAAATGGATGTTGTTGCCTATTGTCCTCAAATTTATTTGTGTGAAACCAATAGCTTAATTAAATATCAAACCTATACAAAACTTTCTCAGTAAATTACCCATGTAGTGTATTTTATTTAATGGGAGAATATAGGGGAAAAAATGATGGAATTTGATGCTCTTAATAATGTGAAAACCAATTCAAGACTACCCATTATTTGCACAGATCCCTTTAGAGATGAATTCTATATATAAAGTAAATATATTTAATTTATATGATCTTGGTGACGTCAACACCATATTATCCATTGTCATAACCTCAAAGTGGGGGCCTACCTAAGGATCAGACGACCCTTCCTAGATCATAGAATTTCCCTAGAAGGGAAAAGTGAAACATGCTCACTAGTGTTCTTGCAGGGAGAGAGAATAGAGAAGGGATGACCAAAAAATCCTAAATGATGGTGTCAAGGCCTTGAGGAATGGATTGGAAGGGTTGTCTGAAACTTCTTTTATACTTGATCAACCATCAATGGAAATTGGGTGGAAGGTTTATCCGATTATTAATTCGCTAGCATCTTATAATTGGTCTCCCAAACAATCCTCTTTCTTAATTGTAATCTCCTTGAAAGAGGGATTACCCGGAAGGGTCAATCGACACTTCCTCCATAATACAAATCCCATTGATGGTTCTTACGAAACTTCCTCCACCACATAATTTTCATAGAATATTTTCACGAACCATCCTCCATCACATAATTCCCGTAGAATAGTCCGACAACGCATCCTTCAAAATAGAGTTATAAAGGCAGGCAAAAAGGGAGAAGTGTTTTTCGACACTTCCTAAAATATTGTGCCAATACCTCTCTTTATACATTGCAAGCATTGGCATACAATTCTTGATTGTATTCCTTCTCCTATAGTTGAAATCATTCAACGGGTATGTAACAACCTTCACAGTCAATGTATGACCATTGGTAACTGGTCGTAGCTGGTCAACTTTAGTGATTACAAGTTTCCTCATCTATGGATTTGTCTCTGCCATAACTGGCAAAATTTCTCTTAGAATCCATAATATTCATTAATCCATCAGTCTTTGTAGTTCTCTCGTCAAGGAAAAAATGGTAATGTTATCCCGACACTTATTTTATTTCGGATTCAATCCCTCTAAATTTACTTTGTATGAATCAAATAGAACTTTTAGAATGTCAGCTTTTATGTCCAAATTAACCATGTGGAAGGGACAATTGATTCTTTTGCTAGCATCCTTTACATGAGTCAATCGAAACATCCTTATCTAATATGTATTCTCCTAGAAATACGATATGTTTTGGAAGGGTAGAATGATCCTTCCCTTATCATAGAGTTAACATAGAAGAGTAGGTGACACCTCTCTATCATAGTTTTCTAATAAGGAAAGGAAACATAGAAGGGTTTGACAACAAATATTTAATGATGGTGTCAAATCCTTTTTCTATAATTTGGAAACTTTACTCATCTCTATAAAAAATGATGGATCCACTGAAGAGGTGGATCCAGTGGAAGGATCAACCGATCCTTCATTTTTTATTCAGTATATGATCTCCCCAACCTTATCTATCATGTACACACTAAACCATCCTACTTCGATATTGTATTCTACCAAAGTACGATATGTCTTGGAAGGGTCTTCTGATCCTTCTTTAATCAACTTTTTATGGCCTTGATGCCATGCGAGAATTTTACAAGCTAGGATCTAGAAACAAAGTAGTCCTCACCAAGAATTTACACAGAGTTTAGAAGAAATAAGAAGAAAAGTTGAAACAGAAATACATGAGATATAACACAATTGATGTAAAATCCACTGTATAATTATTCAATAATATGTGTACAATATATAATACATCTGAAGAGATAAATTCATGAACCTTAGGAGGAAGTTGGGTAGCTCACATTAATGCTAGGCTTAGTGGAGTAATTCCCCCAATCTATGACATTGTGCCAAAGTGACTCATGTATTGGGCCATAATGAGGTCCATTGAACCTATATGGACCATGAGCACGTTAGGCTAGTCAATTAATGTTAATGGAATCATTATGAGGGATAATTGGGTGGTTTAGGGGCTTAGTAGTGGCCATTAATGAGCAATTTGACCAATTCTAGTGCATTAGCGCCCTTGGTCCAACCTTATCCCAAAAAATAGGGAAGATGGGTGTCCCCCTCATTAAATGCATTAATATGGGCACCTTTGACTCCCCAGAATAAGGAAATAGGGCACACTTGTGGAAAAACTTGGATATTATGACAAACCACTAGTCTAAGATGTGGACAAACCCCCTTAGACTAGGTACTATAAATCCAAACCATGGAACACATTACACTAAACACTTGGAACCTTATGCAAGGAGTATTAACCAAGGTCTATATGGGAATTATGTTCCAACAACTTTATTCATCTTTATAAAAAATGATGGATCCATTGAAGAGGTGGATCCAGTGGAAGGATCAATCGATCCTTCATTTTTTATTAAGCATATGGTCTCCCCAACCTTATCTATCATGCACACACTGAACCATCCTACTCCGATATTGTATTCTACCAGAAGTATGATATGTCTTGGAAGGGTCTTCCGATCCTTCTTTAATAATAGAGTTAATGTAGAAGAGTCGGACGATGAATCTGTTAGGAACCCATGTCTTTACTTTGTTAGTATATTGTTGTTGGACGCATATGCTTTGTAAGTAATTCTGTAGTAATTGTTGATCCATAGTTTGTGTTATTGTTGTTTGGCGCATATGCTTTGTAAGTCGCCCGTAGTATTGTTGATCCATAGTTTGTATTGGCCCATGGTTTTGACCCATAGTATTGGCGCCTAGACTTAGTATATAAAAGTGTGTTGAGGCCTATGAAGGCACCATGAAGTTATTTTGTATTGAGCTTGCTCAAAGGAGGTTGCCCCCTCGAAGTGGCCTGCGATCAATAAAAATATTTTGTGATATGATATATTGTTTATTCATCAATTAATTGTTGCAGGTTCTTCTCATCTGGTATCAGAGCACTTTCTTGGGCTCGTTGGATGAAATTTTTGCCAAATTTTTTTTCGCATCTGTTGCAGGTTCGGATCTGGGAATAATCCCTATCCGCTTAAGTTTGGGAAGTACTTGGGAATAAGCCCTAAAAATCATTGTGAGGAGTACCACAGGAACCTCGAAGTAGCTGTCCCATTAAGAGGACCTGCCAGCGAAAAGGGAAATGACTCCTACTTGATTGACTAGTTCCCACCCGTGAGGTAAACCAAGAGTTGTCATTTGTGGCAAATTGGTTATCAGTTTTACCTGAGCCGTGGAGTGAGGGGTACTTCCCCAATACCCAAGCCATCAGACAACATTGGTGGCTGAGTGAATCCCTTGAACCATTAGGAAGCCAAGCATACCTGGGGTCCATATCTATTTTCAGCTACAAAATCATAATTTTCTCTGTCTAGAATTGTTGCCGATCACTCCTGCCCTGTTGTGGATCCCTCTATTTCTGATCACTTCCATGTCGTTGCAGATCTATCTATTTCCGATCATTTCCACGCCATTGTAGATCTATCTGCTTCCGATCCCTTCCACGCCGTTGCAGATCAATTCCTGAAAAAAAAAACTCCTGGTTATGGTTGTCACTCCCGTGCTATTGCAGATCCCTCTATTTCTGATCTCTTCCACGCCATTGTAGATCTATCTATTTTCGATCACCCACGTAGGAGAAAAAACCATGGAAGAAGCACTTGCATCCATCAAGCCAAACTCCAGGATCTGGATGAAAAATTTCTCGGCCTCCATCTTGAGCATTCAACCATGAACAACAAACGATAGTCTGAGTCTTCATCATACAATGGGTTCTCTTCTTCCAACGATTTTCGTGGTCCGAAGCTTGATTTTCCTCGCTTCAATGGTATTGATCCGACTGGATGGATCTATCATGCAGAACAATATTTCAGTCTGCATAATACTTTTGATGTCAACAAAGTTCCACTTGCATCCTTCCATTTGGAACAGGAATCTCTTCAATGGTATCGTTGGTACATCAATGCTCATGAAGAGCCAAAATGGACAGATTTTTTCCAGCTCCTTTTGCAATTATTTGGTCCTAGTGCTTTTGATGACTTCACAGGAGCCCTCACTAAACTTTGCCAAATTGGCACTATGAGAGAGTACCAAACTGAATTTGAGAAACTAGCCAACCACACCGAAGGATTGCCTGATGACTTCTACCGGAGTTGTTTTATCAGTGGTCTAAAGGATGAAATCCGCTCTGAGGTCAAAATGTTCTGTCACAACACAATGATGGAAGCCTCGGGGTTGGCTAAGTTGGCAGAAGACAAGATTGCAGCCCGACAACGCTCCAAACCCACTTTTGTTCCCTTCCGAATTGTGGGTTCTCAATGACCTCCCATCCCGCCAGCTCCTCGACCAACTCCTATCAAGCATTTGTTTGAAACCGAGATGCGGACACGCAGAGAAAAAGGGATTTGTTATAATTGTGATGATAAATTCACTCGGGGACATAGATGTGTTCAACAAAAACTCTATCTCTTGGATATGGATTCTCTGCCTGCCTCTGAAATTGGTGAAGAAGCTCCAGATGTAGTGGATGCTCAGGTCGACCTTCCGGAGCTGCCTATTAACCCTTCGTCTCAGGATGACTAGCCAGAGATATCTCTCCATGATTTAGCTGCAATCACCACCCCCCAAACCATGCGGGTTAGGGGTTACTTTAAGAAGCTTCCTCTTACAATACTCATTGATTTTGGTAGCATTCATAATTTCATTGACCCTCAGATCGCCAAATAGGCTGATTGTTTTATCCATCCTTGCTCCAACTTTGAAGTCATGGTTGCTGATGGGGGCACCTTAACTTGAAAAGGGAAGTGTTGTAATGTGTGTATATCTATGTGAGATTAGAACCTGTGCTTTGACATGTTTGCCTTGACCTTAGGCGGATGTGATGTGGTTTTGGGTGCTCAATGGCTATGCACACTTGGCCCCATCTTATGGGATTTTGCTGAACTTTGGATGCAGTTTTCCCCCAATAGAAAAAAAAAACACATTGAAAGGCTTACAACCAGGGTCTCTAAGCATCATCAGTTCACATCGCATGCAAAAAATCCTTAAGAAGAGTTCACATGGTGTCATCGCTTAGATCCATTCCATTCAGATACAACCATCAACAGTCTCCACTACTCCTTTGGATCTACAACAAATTCTAGATCGATATATAGGTGTCTTTGTTAAACCAGTGGGATTGTCACCTTCAAGGACAGAGGACCATCGCATTCAGCTCCTTCCTGGAAGCGTTCCTCCTAACATCAGGCCTTATCGCTACCCATTTCACCAAAAAACAGAGATTGAAATGCTCATTCGGGACTTACTAAAGCAAGGTATTATTCGCCCAAGCACTAGTTCCTTTTCTTCACCAGTTCTTCTTGTTTGCAAAAAAGATGGGTCATGGCGCCTCTGCATTGACTTCAGAGCACTTAATCGCCTCACTATCAAGGATAAGTTTCCAATTCCTGTTGTTGATGAGCTTCTTGATGATCTTCATGGTGCTTAATTTTTCTCCAAGTTGGATCTTCGTTCTAGGTATCATCAAATTCGGGTTCATGAGGATGATATCCCTACAACAACTTTCCGCACACATGATGGCCACTATGAGTTTTTGGTCATGCCCTTTGGACTCACTAATGCTCCTTCCACATTAGAGGCCTTGATGAATAAAATATTCCGGCCCTACTTGCGGAAATTCATTCTGGTATTCTTTGATGATATCCTCATCTATAGTAAAACATGGGTTGAACATCTCCAGCATTTGGATCTTGTAATGAAACTTTTCTCTGACCATCATCTCTATGCCAAACAGTCTAAATGTTTTTTTGGATAGAAGGAAGTCGAGTATCTCGGGCACATTATCTCACCACAAGGGGTTCATGTGGATCCTGCCAAAATCGTTGCCATGAACAATTGGCCGCATCCTTAGACACTCAAGAGCCTTCGTGTTTTTTTGGGGTTGACTGGCTACTACCGAAAGTTTGTCAAGGATTATGGGAAGATTTCAACTCCATTAACTGCTTTATTGAAAAAGGATTCTTTTACATGGACACATGCTACTAAGTGTGCATTTGACAAACTGAAACATGCTATGTGTACTACACCTGTTCTAGCTATGCCTGATTTTTCCAAGCCCTTCACTATTAAGAGTGATGCTTGCAGCAATGGACTTGGTGTTGTTCTCCTTCAAGATGAACACCCCATTGCGTTCACCAGCAAAGCCCTTTCAGGTAAGAATTTAGCTGCCTCTACATATGAGAAGGAAATGATGGCTATTTTGCATGCAGTATAGAAGTGGCGACCATACCTATTAGGGAATCATTTCTACATCAAGACTGATCACCAGAGTCTGAAATATTTCCTGGAACAATGTGTCTCCTCCCCAACACAACATAAATGGGTTAGAAAACTCATGGGTTATGAATATGAGATCACTTACAAGAAGGGTAAGGACAATATTGTGGTGGATGTTCTTTCTCGCACATTTGAGCACCAAGGTTCTCTTTCAACTTTTTCTATGCCTGTTCCAAATTGGTTGCAATTTGTTCAAAAGGGCTATGTCAATGACTCTTCATTATCTCAAATCATCCAATGCTTGGCCAACAACCCTTATGCTGTACCACATTACTCTTGGGATGGTGCTTCCCTGAGATACAAGGGTCGTCTGGTGCTTCCCCAGAGCACAGATCTTCAACAGGCTGTCTTCTATGAACTCCATGCTTCTCCATCAGCAGGGCACTCTGGGTTCCTCAAAATGTATAAGCGGGCATGGCGTAACTTCTTTTGGAAGGGCATGAAAAGGACAATTCAACAGATGGTGGATGAATGTGATACCTGCCAACGCAATAAGGGTGAAATGACACTCCTTCCGGGATTTCTCGAACCCTTTTACATACCTACACGGATTTGGACAGATATTTATATGGATTTCATTGAAGGGCTCCCTAAATCTGGAGGGAAGACAATGATTTTGGTTGTGGTTGATCGCCTCTCCAAATATAGTCATTTTTGTGCTCTCAGCCATCCCTATACAGCCTCCTTATTCGCTCAAATTTTCCTGGACCAGATCTTTCTTCTTCATGGCATCCCTTCTTTCATTGTCTCGGATCATGATGCGACTTTCACCAATCATTTTTGGACAGAACTATTTCGCCACACTGGCACCAAACTGAGGATGAGTTCACGGTATCACCCACAAACAGATGGTCAGACTGAAATTATCAATAAATGCTTGGAAACTTATCTTCGTTGCTTCACCTCTAAACAACAACATCAGTGGGCAAAGTGGCTCCCTCTCGCTGAATGGTGGTACAATAACTCTTACCACATTGCCTCTAAAATGACCCCATATGAAGAAGTCTATGGTCAGGCACCGCCATTTCTTCTTCCATACAACCCGACAGTTCACCAGTTTAGGCAGTTGACACAGTTCTTCGAAATCGTGATCAGATTCTTCGCATTTTGCAGGACAATCTTCACATGGAAAGAAATCGCATGAAGCAACAAGCCGATCAACACCATTCTAAGTTCACTTTTCAAGCAGGTGATATGGTTTTTCTTTGTATCCAGCCGTACAAGCAATCCTCCCTGAAACTCAAAGGGCGTCATAAGCTCGCTCCAAAGTTCTATGGGCCATATCAGATTCTTCAGAAGATTGAGTCCATTGCTTATAAATTGGAACTTCCTCCTTCTTCCCACATTCATCCAGTATTTCATGTCTCTTGTCTGAATAAAGTTCTTGGCACCAACATCAGAGGACAAACTATTTTACCTGAACTGGATAATGAAGGATCCATCCTTTTGGAGCCGGAGGCCGTCCTCAATAAGCGCACTCGTCAGCTTCGCTCTCGCTCTATCACAGAGGTCTTAATTTAGTAGCATAGCATGCAACCAGAGGATGCTACATGGGAACCACTCCTTCGGATTCTACAACAATTTCCACATCTAAAGCTTTGAGGACAAAGCTTTTTCTAAGGGGGAGGGGATGTTAGGAACCCATGTATTTACTTTGTTAGTATATTGTTGTTGGACGCATATGATTTGTAAGTCATTCCGTAGTAATTGTTGATCCATAGTTTGTTTTATTGTTGTTTGGCGCATATGCTTTGTAAGTCGCCCGTAGTATTGTTGATCCATAGTTTGTATTGGCCCATGGTTTTGACCCATAGTATTGGTGCCTAGACTTAGTATATAAGTGTGTGTTGAGGCATATGAAGGCATCGTGAAGTTATTTTGTATTGAGCTTGCTCAAAGGAGGTTTCCCCCTCGAAGCGGCCTACGATCAATAACAATATTCTGTGATCTGATATATCGTGTATTCATCAATTAATTGTTGCAGGTTCTTCTCAGAATCCTCCAACATAGAGTTATGAAGGTGAAAGAGAAGAGAGAAGTTTCAGCTGACACTTCCTAAATGATTGTGTGAAGACCTCTCTTTGTACATCGCAAATGTTGTAATACAACTCTCGAATGTATGCCTTCTCCTATAGGTGAATCTAATAAAAGGGTCGACCGATACTTCCCTTGGCATCCATAATATTCATTTCCTCATCAATAGTTGTAGTTCTCTCATCAAGGAGAAAACCAAGAATGTCAGTCTGACACTTATTTCAATTTGAAGTCAAGTCCTCTAAATTTACATTGTAAGAATCAAAGAGAACTTTTAGAATGTCGGATTTTATGTCCAAATTAACCTTATGGAAGGGATGATCAATTCTTTCTCTAAAATCATTTAAATGAGTCGATCAAAACATCCTTCTCTAACATTTTATTCTCCTAGAAATACAATATGTTTTGGAAGGGTCGATCGATTTTTCCCTTATGATAGCGTTAACGTAGAAGAGACAGATGGAACCTCTCTATCATAGATTTCTCAGAAGGAAATGAAAAAGATAATGGTTTGTCAAAAAATATTTAATGATGGTGTAAAATCCTCCTTTCTATAATTTGGAAACTTTGGCCATCTCTATAAAAAATGATGGATCCATCAAAGAGGTGGATCCAATGGAAGGATCGACCAATCCTTCCTTTTTTATTTAGTATATGGTCTCCCCAACCATACCTATTGTGTACACACTGAACCATCCTTCTTCAATATTGTATTCTACCAGAATCACAATATGTCTTATAAGGGTCTGTCGATCCTTCTTTCATCATAGAGATAACATAGAAGATTCATACAACACTTACTTGTCATAGTGTTATCATGGGGAAAGGAAACATATGTCAGTCGGCCAACACATATTTAATGATGGTGTCAAAGTTCGATCTATACTTTGGAAATCTTGGCCATCTGTACGAAAATGATGGATTCACCGAATAGGTGGAACTAGTCAAAGGATTGTCCGGTCCTTAGTTGTACACTCATTATATGGTTTTTACAACCATACTTATAGTGTACACACTGAGGCATATAATTAAGAAGATCTAGACGACGCTTCCATCTGGTGAAAAGATCTACCGATCCTTCCTTGTTCATTTAGTATATGGTCTCCCCAACCATTCTTACAATGTACACATTGATGCATATAATGAAGAAGATCCGCACGACACTTCCATCTGGTGAAAGGATTGGTCGATCCTTCCTTGTTCATTTAATATATGGTCTCCCCAATCATACTTAAAGTGTACACACCGATGTGTATAATGACTAATATCTGCACAACACTACTTTAACAATTGTTTTCTGTTCTTTTTTGTTTATCTTAATTTCAAAATGAATGCAGTGGGACAGTCAGAGCTTGCTTCCATAGAACTCTATTGATTGGCCTCCCAACATATTCCTCCATAATTGTGTTCTATATAAAGATGAGAGACACAGTAAATGTAGGACGATCCATGATCCATTATGGAATATCAGTATAAGTGTTGTCCTATATATACTTCATCATATTTCTCTTATAGGGGAATACAAGAAATAAGGATTGGTTGAGACTTCCTAAATGACGATCTCAAATCCTCATTATATACATTGGAAGGATTCAACGACACTTATCAAATGTTGGATAATCCATAGAGATTATATTGGTGGATGTGTAGATTTTCCCTTTCTTTGAAATACAATAGATGTATCCTCCCCAACATTCTCATAGTATTGTCATCGAAGGATAAAATTGAAAAGGTTTGTACAACACCATCCTAAATGATGTAGTCAAGTAATCGAATTATACATTGGAAAAGTTACGAGACACTTCTACAATGATTTCATCCGCTCAATATGAATCCAGAGGAAGTGCTAGCAGATCATTCCATTGATATGGATACAACCATTTTCCCTTGTATTGTATTATTTTCAAAATTTGATGCCTCATATGGGTTGGGCCATCCTTCCTGCAATAAATATTTCCATTCGATGGATACTCTAAACATTCCATAATGATGTTTAAACACTTGATTTATGTTGGTGCCAAGTATTCTAAATATACATTGGAAACATTGACCATATCTACTAGAATTATCCTTTGAAGAGGTGGATCGATGAAAGGATCTATCGATAATTCTTTTTTTATCTAGTATATGGTCTCCCCAACAATACATATAGTGTACACAATAAGGAATATAATGAAGAAGATCTACTCGGCACTTCGTCAAAATTTTTTTATGTCCTTTGTTGTTGGTCCTTTTTTCAAAATGAATATGATGGGAGGGTCTGATACTCTTTCTGTAGAACTCCATAGATCGGTCTCCCAACATTTTCATCTAGAATTGTGTTCTCTATAAATATGAGATACCTAGGAAGTGTAAGATGATCCATCATCCATTATGTATTAATGGTAGAAGTTCCATATTACATATACTCAATCGTATTTTTCTTATAGGAGAATACACCGAATAAATACCATTTTGAGTTTATAAGTAGACCATTTGGGAAATATTTAAGAGTTCATGGTGCTTTAGTGGAGCGTTGCATGGGTGGAGTGTTGTAGGCATGGGTGTAAGGTTTCTTGGGTGGAGTATGGATGCACCATTTTTTACTTTATATAAATTTTACTACATTCATCCATTCCCATATCCACCCACATCAAATATGTTCAACTTTGGTTTCCATTGATGTCAACTGATGTCAAAGAGGATTCAATATTCCTTGTGCTAGTTTGATCATATTTCTTTGTTTGAATGTTAATCACACTAACAATCTCTTGCAGGATCACTTGGAGGAATACCAACCACAGAAGAAAGGGGCTCCAAGGACTGAGGCCTTGCTACAACCTACAAGGATTATCCCCTTACCAAGTGGAAGAGTGTGCTTGTGCAATTTTTTCCACAATAGCCGTAAAAATAGGTGCTGAATGAAGTTTCCTATAAAATGGAATGGATGGTACCGTGTTGAAGATATTGTGATGCTGGTCACGGTGGTGCAAATGGTTTATCAAACGAAGCTATGGTTTGTGCATATGGGTTATTTGAATATCGGGTCAACTAAGTATAAATAGGAGCAGGGCCTGCTTTTCAAAATAATTTGTACTGGTTGATGTGTTGATGCCCTAGAGATACTTTTACTATTTTTGGGAGTTTCAATCATCAAATTTCAATTTCATGAGTTCTAAATAAGCCTTGAACTCATTCTTTCCATTCCTGTCTAGTCAATTTTTAGCTTAGGGGGTTGTTTAGGTCATATGATTGGACGTTTGAGTCTTCTTCATGTTGCACAGGTTTTGAAGGGTCTCCCATGCTACCTTACATGGGTCTCCATTCGGTAGTCGAGTGAGATATTCACGCCTCGTTCACGGGATGGTTTTGAACGACTATTTAGTGAATAGTCGCGCTTAAGAGCGAACGAATTGTGTATCTCCTATGCAGATCTGTAGCGCAAATGTATTGGGATATAGTTGCACTAAGCACAACAAATTAGTGTTTTCTCTCACATTTGTATATAGTGTGGACCTATAATGGTAGGGTTGTGCTAAATAGAGATACTTTGTATGGAAAATGTCACACTATTTTGAGTCAATTTTTCACTTATGAGATGTTGAGACTAGATTAGATTTTATGCTTGCAGTCTCCCTCAGATTGCGGTGATGGTGTATGTAAAGTGGAGAGAGTGCCACTATGGTGAGATGACCTAACATGTGGCAATGTATCCAATGAATGAGTAGGCCTTGAGAGATGCAGGGATACTCAAGTTCTTACATTGTTCATACATGAGATATCGGGATGCCCTTTTACAAGCCACTGTGTAGATGTGGGATGCCCAATAGGGTTTTTTCCAAGTTGTAAATAAAGACCTGAGCATTGATGGTTAGGATATATACTTCTTGATAAGGCTCCCTATCTATGGGGTTAGGGAACCTATCAGTCCTTCTTTAGCTTGGTACCATACTATTGATCATCTCATCACTTAGTACTATGGTGGAACCCGTTGGTCTAAGTGTCCAGGAAGATTGGGAATGACCACATTGTGGACCTATCTATTCGAGATGTAGCATCTATTGTGGTGTTAGTTCTCAGAGTGATGAGTACCAACATGATTACTGGTGGCTAGATCATGTTGGTAGAGTGGGTTATGGTTGAACATCATGTAGCCTAGGGGCACATGATGTTGCACCATCTTCTTGAGACACTGAACAATAGGTCCATGAGGGGTTTTGGAATTTTTAGTACTTATGGGATCATAGTATGCTCCTACTTCTTTGAGTGGTTCCCATCACCGTGACCATCAATGGTAGTGCCTCTAAGAGGGATGAGAGAGCCACATATGGCATTCTTGGGGTGCTTGATGCATAAGGATTATGGTTGCAAGGTAGGCTTGATTTTTATAGAGCACTACCTACATGTGTGGTGCCATAGGATCAAGACAATGGAGAGATATCCTTGGAGTGGGATGGACTTTCATGGGAATCCCAAGATTCTAGTACTAGTGGGTGGTTGGGATGACTGAGGTATGTGAGATATATTTATACATGTTTTACACACACTGTTATTATGCAAATGTTTTATGTATATGTATATTGGGTATTGACCTTAGATGATCTTTTCATGCAAATTTCAGACTTGTGAGACCAATCAGGGTATCGAATGCTGTAGAAATGCCACCCCCTCCTAGGCCTCATCGTCATAGGAAATGTGATGAGGTAGTTTCTAGGGAAGGGAGAGAAGCAGGTCCTAGAGGTGGTGTTTCCTCCCCTAAGGGGGTTGCTATAGGGGAATAGACTATTGTAGTTTTGGTCAACCTAGAGAGGTGATTATCTATCCTAATGATGGGCATGGATGAGCATCCATTGGGTGCTCTCAAAGATGAGCAGTTAGCCTAGGTGGTGGGGCTACCAACAGAGTGTGGGCCTGGGTGGTGCCAGGTGATGCGTAGGGTTGTGGTGGCGGGACATGTCACATGGGGATTCTAGGAAGGAAAATATCCTCCACCAGCAGGATCGACACAAGCTCTAAGTCCACCAGGTCCACTAGTTGTGCATGTGTAGGCGGTGCCCCCTTTGGTGATTTTGGGGCATTGTGCTCCATTACCAGGGGAGGTTCCATGAGTTACGTACACTCATATATTTTTGTATAGGTCTAGGAGCCCCATTTTGTACATGCCACTGGCATAACCTATGGGAGGTAGTTTTATGATGTACCCCCATAAGGCATACATTTTGTCTATGAGGGCCAATGTGACTTGTGATGTATATGGCATTTTTTGATGATGATGATGATGATGATATATATAATTTTTTGGCATGTTGGTCTCATCTATGTGTTTGATGTATACATGTGTGATGTATGTTTATATTTATGATCATATTTGTTTTCATGTCGATGTATAGATTTAGTGACTAGCACATAACTTGTTTGGTAAAAACACATAGGCTTGATTTGCTTGCAAGATTAGATTGACAGGTGATGTAGCAGGCGCCAATTGAGGATCCCATTAGCAACATGATTAGTGAATGCATTGGATTTCCTAGGGACATGGATGAATGTGATGGTTTCAAATCATTGGACTGGGAGGTGCACTCGCAAAAAATTGCAAAAGAGGAGCTAATTGAGAACATGAAATACATTTTTTAGGTGCAAGAGAATGAGTTGGGAATCTAAGTGGACATGAAGGTGTTGTATTCCGATGCAAAAGGAATCATTCAATAACCCAATGGCCACATCATAATTTTTTTGGTTATTAGGGATTGACCCCAAGCAGACTCCACCTGTGTGGTATATAGTCTGAGTTGGGGTATAAATGGCCCAAGCAGTTGACACCCAATTCTTTGACCAATAGTTCGCACCATCGGTGAAGACGATGAAGCAATATGAGGAGATGATCATCTGCATCAAAAATAATGTTTGGTCACATTTTCAATATTTGAGATTAAAAACATGAAAAATAAAAATAAAATGCTACATTGTATTAAAAAGGAAGTGACAATGTAGGGGGGTGAACGATGGTGTCACCCACTTTATTTTAGAGACTACAGGTGTCGGTAATCAATGCAACTTATCTATGTGATATAATGTTTGCACGTCCATGTGACATCCCAATTCGGTTGACTTGTGGGTGAGAGTATTATTAAATGCAACTTCTTGGTGAGGTTGCATGGACTAGATATCCCAAGGATACGCAACACATGTTAGAGTTCTCTTGATGTCTAAGGATTGTTTAATGGGTTGCGGTTAGCTTCCATGATAGGGGATGATCTTGGGGTTGGACCGTGTTCTTACTCTGATGATGACGATGATGTGTCGTTGTCGACAGTTAAAATAGATAATGATGACATATTCATAATGTCAGCAATATGGGAAATGCTAGTGGATATGTCCTAAGGGGAGGAGGATGGTATTCGAGCCACATTTGTTTGAGGAGAACAACTCGTTCTACATGTAGGATGGGGCACTAGAACGAGTATGATGGGACATGATTAGAGTTCTAATGGCATGTTTAGGTATGATTGTGCCAGAAGTATTAGGGATATATGGGTATGATTCCCACATGATGAACATCCATGGGGTTCTGTTGTTGGTGTGGGAACCTTCAACAGTGGTATCTCAAGCGAGGGTACCTCTAGCATTAACATCATTGTAGTGAGGATGTTTATGTAATTCATTTCCTAATGACGAAGTGAGGTCTTTCAATCATAGGGTGTGTAAGGCGAATGGTCACCAATGCATCTTAGAACCAAGGGAGTTCAGAACAATGATGTTTATTCATGCCCAAACCGATAACATATTGTGCATGCATGATTGGTGCACAATGTCTTGGTTTTGTTCTTAATGTTGGTTGCAGCCAAGGTGGTTGGCGTGACCCATGCTAAAGTGTTGATGGTGTGGGTCACACTGACAGGGGGGTTAAGTAAATTACCGAGCTTTGACAAGGTGGGGCACATGTTAGTGGCATGTCCTTGTTGCCTGTAAAGAGCACATGCTTGGTTGAATATGGGTCCAGGTTGTCATGTCCCCATTTTGACATAACCATGGAGTGTCATGTACCCTCCCTAGTGATCCTTGATCACCCTCCTAACCCATTTGTTCCATGGGTCATTAAATAATTAATTAGGAACATATTACTTAATAAATGTTTTTGGAATTAAATAAAGTTAGATGGAATAACTAGTTGCACATGTAATGATTATTTTTATTATTATTCATGTAATTTTTATGAATGGATAATATAAGAAGAGTCCAAGAAGGCGCATAAGGATTATTTTGCTTGACAGATGTTTCCAAAAAAAGTGATAATGGAAAAAAACAGAAATCCAGAAGAAAGCAGGACAAAAGCTGAAAAAGGAAAGAAAGCAAGAAAGGCAGGAAAAGCAGAGAAAGCAGGGAAAAGCAAAGAAAAGAAGGAAAGTGACAGGAAAATCAAGAAGAAGAAGAATAGTAGGAAAAAGCACAGGAAAAGCAGGAAAAGCGACACAAAGCAAAAAGTCATAATTTTTCTAATTTATGCACTCAAGAAGGAATAGTAAAAGAATAAAGCAACCAGAAGGATTTAGGGAACCTAGCAGAGGATAATTTTAACCATTTAGGGTGAAATCATGAAGGCAAGTGGGTCCAAGGAAAAAGAAACTTACCAAAGAAGCATCCAACTCACCAAAAGATATTCTCCCCTAAAAAAATATTAATTATTATTTTATTATTTTCATGAGAAAAGTATAGAAGGAAAGGGCCAGTGTCTAGGTTCAATTCATCTAACTCATAGATTACTTTCCCAAGAAGCAAACCAAGTTATAAAATATGGTGGTGCGCACACTCTCATATCTTTTGGTCATTTTGATATTTGTTTTGAGATATTGCTCTCAAAGGCTTGGGAGATGCGCCCCTAGCTAGCTTTGGGTGATGTGCCCCATTGAAAACTTGTTCCAGTAAACCATAGAGTTTCACTATAGCCATTAGATTCTGAATTAGCATATTTGAACCAGTGTTTGGTGTTCTTGTTGTGTGGTTCAACCCCTTCATTCAGTGGAAACAATGTTGAAGGGCCGAAATGGAGGTTTTGTTTTCGACATTTCAAAGTATTTCTAGGTTGTGGTACCTGCACCATTGAGTCTAGAGTGTCATTTATAGTAATAAACACATTTTGTCTCGTCAAAAAAGGTATTGAGTGACCAAGATACAACCATTTTCACCATAGCCAAGGTTTCAACGTTGAGGAGCGCACATGTGCAAATCTATCTTTGTATTTATGGATTTTCGAGCCGTGTAAGTGCCTTTGTGAGGGAGATTTGATGATCCATATTCTTCCATGAGAATCCAACCTACTATTATATTGAATATAACTCTTATCCAAGGGTTCCATCTTCTCCTTCCTCCCTTCTATTGAAGAATTCTTCTCTTTTATGTAAAATCATTGAAGATGGTGATTGGGTTGTAAGTTTGGATCAATTAAATATTAATTGTTGCTATAAATATCTAATATAATATTGCTTATGTTTATTTACATTCCATTCATCTCATATATTAGTGCTAGTTATGAAGCCGTGAGCCACTAAGGCTGTTTGTAAAGTTTTGGTTCAATGCTTGCTCTTTTGCATGTTAAAATTGACTAGTCTTACATATTTTGTAATAGATTGATTTCTGAAAATCCTTTTCTCAGTCTATAATTTGATGCAGGTCTTTAAGACTCTTATTTAACCATCCATATCTTTAAAATTGAAATTTGTGGCCCTCTGGTGGTGTTTGGAGTCTTCTAGAAGTTGACTAGTTGTGTAGTTCTAGGTAGCGCCCTTGCTATTTTGGCCTCCAAAACTGATATAATTGATACAAAAACTCTATATTTATGTTGTAGCAGTTATGATATGAGCTAATAAATCTAACCCAGGTCTGATTATCTTCAATGAGCACCAAAAGCCTTGGGTTTCCACAGAAGTCCCGTGGACAATTGCCTTGTACCCTTGGGTTTAGCCCAAGGGGTCTACCCGAGAGTGAAGTACCTATAAAAGTGTCACTGTCAAGATATTGGCCTTCTTTCCATCTTATCCATATTCTTATTAGGTCCAGACCTATTTCCGGTGAGAATTTTGAAAGAGTCTGAAGTGGTTTGAAATTTTCTTCTTGAGTCATTGTCAAATTAGCTAGTTTTGATTCCTAGTAATCTACTATGTGTTTTTATTTTCAAATATCTTGAGTTAATGTGCCATTGATTAGATCTAGTACATTATAGTGGTATCATAGCACTTTCCTCTACTCTTCTAGAAAGTAAGCTCTCAATTTGAAGAAGTTGCAGCCATGAGACTAGCACCAACTAGTGATGATTTTGAATGGGATGATGTTGAAGCATCTCGTTCCAATGAGGAAGTCATCTATATTGATGGAGGCCTACCCCGAGAAGAGGATGGTTACTTTTGTGACCATATTTACAGTTAAAAAATTAGGGTTGAGCCACCAATGGCTAGCTTAGAAGATATATTATCCAGAAGTATGGAAAAAATTAAAAACATGCCTCACCATTATTAGGAGTATCTGGCTTTGGGTGAGAATATATATACATCTTATCCTTCAAAGATTATAATATTTGCAAGTATGGATTTTGGCCTTAGAAGTTTGATGAGTATTCTTTTGAGTGCATCAAACCATCCATAGAGGAATGTTCCACCTCTCAGAGTAAAGGATAAGAGAAGAGGACCAAATGTGAAGCTTCATCGAAGTCATCTACATGTACTGGCATCATGAGACTCTTTGGATTTTCTTCAAGGATAAATTCCAAGGAACTTGACCCTAAGGCTACCAAGGAGCAAGATGCATCAGCTAGCTTGAAGGAGAAAAATCATGTTAACAATCAACCATCAAAGGAGAAGAGCAACAATATTCCAAGATAAGAGCCATGTGGTTCCTCTAGTGAGTGCATGAAGCAACAAGAAGAAGACATCAAGCAAAGGTATACGAATAACTTTGATTTTTGTGGCAGTAATGTTTTCTTACATCCATTTGAGGAATCTTCCAATTCATGTAATGTAAATGGATCTCCTAATGTTGAATTGGATATTGGAGATGAGTATTGTGCTATGGATCCATGCCACAAGCAGTTGAACTTAACCTTGCAGCCAATAGAGAACATGCACATAGATTTCCTGGATGAAGGTTGTGTAATGGGTGAGCATGTTGAACCATGTGCATCCAAAGAACCAATAGCAAGTCAAGGGGTTATTGGTATTGTGGGAAATGAATCCATTTCCAGTTTCATTGTTCGTGATTTCAAGATCATTACCAAGAGGAATGAAGATGATATGAGTTCAATTGAACTCAATGATAGTGAGCCATCCTGTGGAGCAAATATAGAAGACAAGGAAAAACTTGTTGGGTGCAAACCAAAGATTTTGGTGGAAGAACTGTAATACCCCCAATTCGACCCTTAGGATATATGAGCCTTTAATGTAAATCAGTGTACATGTGATGTATGTTTTCCTAGCGTGGAGCTCAAGGCCAAGGCCCCGCTAGTGAAAGCCGAATTTTATTTAAAGGGCAAGTATTTGATATTTTGATACCATGTGCTCTTAAGCCATGGAAATTGTAATAGGATGTAAATAAACATCAGGCAATATAAAATGTCCAAAACTGGCTACGGAGGCAACAAATGAGAAGGGGCCACGTGTATCCACTAGGGAGTGGCGAGGGGGCTATGGGAGTGACCCATAGGTTGCCATTTGTCATTATGTGAACCCATTGACTTCCTTAGGTGACATTAATGCCAATTGTAAGGAAGTGGTTGAGATTTCAGCCCATGACTTTGATGGAGTATGGGCAGCCCTGAAATTCGTATGGGAAGGTATGGGCTCTTTTGACTTGTCCCACAAGTCACTCTACATCTTGGGGGTTGCTCCATCCTTATCCCCATTTCATTGTGGAAGCATGGGACATCTTTTCCCACCCAAAAAAACGAGCTCCCAACAGGGAGAAAATGGAAAATCGCGACTGCGAGAGAACCGACGTTTTGGGAAGCCAAAAACGTCCTGATTTGGTATTGGACAGAGAAATCCAATGGGGGATCCATTGGTAGGAACCTTGGGGCGAATTTGGGAGCAATAGCTACCCCAAAAGCCATGGGAAAACCCAGTTTTAATGGCCCAGAAAATCAGTGACGGATTTGGGTTGTTTGTGACAGAGTTGTGAGAGATCCAGTTGTGGATGTATGAGCAGAGGATGGGATTGCTGAGTCTAGCTTGAAGAGTATGTGGCTCTGGAATTGAGCTTAGTGGACTAGCATCCTCCTCCATCTCCTATTACATGCTTGAGAAACCCAACCGTGTGTTGGCTTAGCATGGCTGTTTGAGTGAAACCCTGACTGTGAGTGAGCCATCTAGTTCCTCCTTAGTGGATACACAGCCCAGCTCGGGGGTGATCTCTCAGCTGAAAGAATACAGGCTGGACAGAGATCTATGGTTGGGTGGAACGTTGCTCTCACGTAGCCATTCGTTTGGACCATTCTAATTCGAGATAAGTATTCTTGATGATTAATTCTATGCCTTACAAGCATTTTAAATAATGACTGTTGTTTATATGTTGAATGCATGATAAAAACTGTGTGCATATGTATTGTTAATTCCGCTGTGTTTATATTGAATGGAATCTGCATACATAAGTTTTAAAATGTTAAGTTATTTATGTGCAAAAATTATTGGGGCTAAATTTACAAAAGCCCGGTATGTTGTTAATGTCTCCTTCCCTGTTGTTCTAAGGAGAAGGGGACGTTACAAGAACCGACCACCATATCCCTATCACATGAAGAGGAAGATGTTATGCAAAGGTATGAAAAAAATTCTGATTCCTATATTCCTTTGTGTCATCATGATATTGCATCCACTGCCGAGGAGGAAATTGGCATGGTTGAGTCCTCTAGTGGTGAGGCTCAAATTTTTGATGATGAGGATCATTGCAATAAGGAGGATGGATTTTTGGATGGGAGTTTGCATGATACTCATATGGTGGATGAGCCCACATGTGACAACACACTTGGTGTAGTCAAGCAGTCATGGAGTGATTTGTAGAGCTTGCTCCTAGTCACCGAAGAGAGGATGTTGCAAGTGTTGTCCAGAATTGATGATGCACATAGATTCATGGAGGATCTTATTGGGAGAGGTCAATTAGAGGAGATATAAGGTGGATTTGATGGGAGAGTCTCTAGCTTTGAACTATGCATCATTAAAGGAGATATATAAAAGATGAAAGCAGACTACTTGCAGATGTTCATGGATAGAGACATGGATCTCAAATTTCCTGACAACAAAGTAGCAGTAGAAGGAGAGAAATTTCATATGGAATTGGGATATTCTGTTTCCTCTCTTAGCACTACTAGTAATGTGATGTGTGTGGCTAGTTGCACACATGTTGCATTGGATGAGCCTCATGTGCAATGTGGGCATGAGGAGTGTTCAGTGATGGAAGTGCATGATGGCAGCAGTGATATGGAGATTGGTTGTAGAGCGCTTGTTTCACACTTGGAGGATTATGGGATTTCTCTATATGAGGAAGACTCATCTATGGAGGATGTACCTAAGTGAATTCCACTTGGACCATGCAACAGTAGTGATATATGTCCATCTATGGATAGATGCATTTAAGAGATAAGGACTTCTAGAGGTGAGAGCACATTTTATTATTCCATTGACATATCTCATAATGCCAAGTTAGATGACCAGAAGCCTATGCAAATTTGGTTTCCATTTGATGCCATTCATCTACACATAGATTGGGTGGAAGAAAGTTACATGGCACACATGGATACACCTTGCATAAAGAGTTTTGATCAGGCTATGTGGAAGACAGTTATGCAAGCAAGTTTCCATGAAGAAATTGGAATGCAACATTTTGAGGCATTAGCCTTACATAGATCTCAACTTGCCTCTGTGGAGGAAATTCCCATATTTGGATGAGGCATACATGTACATTCTTGTTGGACCAACAAAAAATGGAGACCATGCATCTACTGTTTCAGTGGATGATATTTATAGGGAGTTGCAACTGGCCTACTTTCTTTCATTCCTAGAACTTGAGGATGTGAAAGGAAATTTTGGTTTGACGGAGGGACCATTTTTATTGATGCTTCATGAGAAGAAAGTGACACATGTGTCTTCTTTTCAACTTTTTGATCATTGGGACACACCCTTGGTCCTCCTTTAGTATGGTGAGAAGCAGTAGCATCTACTAGTGCCACTTGATACTTGTCTCAAGCATAGTAGTGCAGAGAGTTCCACTTGATCTCTTTGGGTGAAAAATGTGATTGTAGTGTGAGCCATGGGATTGGAGTGTTGTTTGCACATGAGGAGTTTCACATTTTGTTGGGAAGGCTCACTGATCTGATGAATTTCATTGGGAGTGTGACACTTCCAACATGGTGGATGGATCCTGGCATACCATGGAGTGACAGGTTGTCACAAACAACAATGCTGATGGATGGTATGCATCGGGGACCATGGGATCCAGACATTGATGGGTGGTTCCATACACCATTGATGCTTTGGAGGGTGCAGCTGAGGCAATGGGATCTAGGAATTCCTTGGAATGACGGAATGTATAGGGTGTCATGGATGTTATTGGAGTGTAGTGGTGGTTTTCATAGTCACATTGTATTCATCAGATTTGTTTGGCCTCTTGGCATTCTTATTAGTTGTTTTAATTGGGAGGAACTTAAATTTTCAATTGCAGAGATAGAGGAGTTAGGAATTGGGAGATGGTAATAATCAGAGTAGTGCAACGAAAGCATGGTGGATAACCCTTAGTTTAGCTATTCATTCCAAAAACAACCTTGAGGCAACAATTGGAAGAAGAACAGGTTAAGCATCAACATGGATTGTTGTTGCTTGAGGACAAGCAAACTTGGGAGGGGAGAACTATCATGTCCCCATTTTGATATCACCATGGAGTTTCATGTACCCTCCCTAGTGATCCTTGATCACCTTCCTAACCCATTTGTTCCATGGGTCATTAAATAATTAATTAGGAACATATTATTTAATAAATATTTTTGGAATTAAATAAAGTTGGGTGGAATAACTAGTTGCACATGTAATGATTATTTTTATTATTATTCATGTAATTTTTATGAATGGATAATATAGGAAGAGTCAAAGAAGGCACATAAGGATTATTTGGGTTGACATATGTTGCCAAAAAAATGATAATGGAAGAAAGTAGAAAGCCAGAAGAAAGTAGGACAAAAGGAGAAAAAGGCAAAAAAGCATGAAAGGCAGGAAAAACATAGAAAGCAGGGAAAAGCAAAGAAAAGTAGGAAAGTGACAAGCCCTCAAAATTGCTCATTTTCTTGACTATATTATACTATCATAGTAGCACAATTCACCATAATTTGATACATTCACCATTCAAAAGATTGTCTTCGCTTTAACCTATCAATTGAAAACAATAAAGTTAAAAGGCATTTAATTTATTAATTTGTGATGTATTATTCACGGTGACTGTGGAATTCTTGACCTTGGGATTGCTTTCTGGCACTTATTCTGGTATCGAGTTTTGTTGGCCCTCCAACAATTTTGCAAAATAACGGGGCCCCCATCTTAGTTTTTGTAAATATTTATCTTTTGGTTCTCTTTCATTTTATCTTGTTGATTCCTTAGGTGATTTCTTGGTTTTCTTTCTTTTGTCATTCACTATTTTCTCTGTTTGTTTCTTGGTTTGGTTTTCATTTCATAAGGACCTGATGATATGATTTATTCGTGTCGATTTATTTTATTAGCTTTTGGCTTGGAATCTTTTATTTGAGGTATGTTGAGTTGAGTACGTTCTTTGGTTTGGCTAAATTCGATCAAATTCATATTTCGACAATTTCGCCAATCTTGCGGTTTTCAACACATTAAGGAATTAATGAACATCTTGGCGAATCTTGATGACTTAACTGATTTCCTTTTTTTTGCTAATTCAGAGCTACGTCAAGTAAGATTGTATATCAAGGCATGAAACCATTTCTTCACTTCTCAATTTGAACTATTTATCGAATTTTTTGAACCTTAAACTTTTGCTTATATTTTTCTTTTTTTATGTAATTTTATAATTTTGGGCAAATATAAAGTTACTCATTTAAGGTTTAGATTTGGTTATTTTTCTCAGCCAAAGAAACAAATTAAATTAAGTTTTATTCAAACTTGAAAAAGATTTTTGGATTCTTTATATATGATTATATTAATTATGAATCAAATTTCTTTTTCTTAATATAAGACCTTTAAACATTTATAATTTTTTTATTATATACTTTTAATTAGTTCTTACTAATCTTTCAGTTTCTTTGGAGGATTCTTTAATTTAAAATTTGTAAATAAAAGAGAACCCATGTTTCACCATGGAGTTGTCTTACATTTTACTTGGTGATTATAAAATATTTTTTAAAAAAGATTTGCAATGGTTAATCACTTTTTCCATTTAAACTTTTTTGTATTTACATTCACAAAATGGTGTCTACCTGTCAAACCATAAAGTATCATTTTCTTTGGGAAATTGTATTTTAATTTCATTTTCTATGATAGGGCAGATTTCTCTAATGACTCAAAGAATAACAATGTGAACACTGATACATTCAAGTAGTCAATTTAAGTGATTAAAAACTGAACGAGTTGTATTTTTCCATACGAATCTCTTTAATATATATTTGCAAAACCTTCCATTTATAACTCGTTTCTTTTTCACGGAAATTTGTAACACCTTGGAAAGTGATACTAAAAATCATTTAAGCTATCTTACGACAAATCCAAGGATTAATAAGACTTCTTTAAGACTAAGAGTGATTTCTGTTTTCCACAATATTAAATCTCAAACACTGCCATGAGTATAAATTTCATGTGGATAAATCATTCCTGCCGTTTTAATTTTCATGTGAATAAAACAATATTGTAAATATTCATTTTAAATGATGTTAATATATGTTGAAAACTTTAGTTTTTGTGAATAATATATATATATATATATATATATATATATATATTCAATAAACTCTATATATGTACATATTGTAAATAATGTTTTAAATTTTAATTAATTTTGTAATAAACTTTGTTAATTGTAAATACAACTTTTGTTTTGTAATTTATTTAATAAGTGTTGTTTAATTTGTTATAAAAGAAGGTGGTTCACACCTTCTCACATCTTTTGGTCATTTTGATATTTGTTTTGAGAGATTTCTCTTAGAGGCTTGGGAGATGCGCCCCTAGTTAGCTTTGGGTGATGTGCCTCATTGCAAACTTGTTATAGTAAACCACAAAGTGTTAGTACATCGATTAGATTATGAAGTAGCAAATCTGATCCACTGGTTGGTGTTCTTGTTGTGTAGTTCAACCCCTTCATTCAGTAGAAACAATTTTGAAAGGCCAAAATGGAGGTTCTCTTTTCGACAGTTATAAGTATTTCTAGGTTGTGATACCTGAAAATAGCTATGATCGAAGTGTTACATCTTCTCCTTCCTCCCTTCTACTGAATATTTCTGCTCTTTTATGTAAAATAATTGAAAATGGTGATTGGGTTGTAAGTTTGGATCAATTAAACCTTCATTGCTGCTATAAATATATGACATAAGATTTATTATGTTTATTTACATGCCCTTTATCTCATATATTAGTGCTGGTGATGAATTCGTGAGCCACTAAGGCTGTTTGTAAAGTTTTGTTTCAATGCTTGCTCTTTTGCATGTTAAAATTGACTAGTCTTATAGATTTTGTAATAGATTGATATACGCAAATATTTTTCTCACTATGTAAGTTGATACATGTCTTTAAGACTCTAATTTAACCATCCATAGCTTTAAACTTGAAATTCTTGGCCCTCTGGTGGTGTTTGGAGTCTTATGGAAGTTGACTATTTGTGCAGTCCTAGGTAGCGCCCTTTCTATTTTGGCCTCCAAAACTAATATAAATGCTACCAAAACTCTATATTTCTGTTGTATCAAGTTTGACATGAGCCAATTAGGCTACCCCGGGTCTAATTATATTCAGTGACCACCAGAATCCTTGGGTTTCCACAGAAGTGCCATGGACAATTGCCTTGTACCCTTGGGGTTAGCCCAAGGGGTCTACCAAGGCATGAAGTACCCATAAAAGTTTAACTGTCAAGATATTGTCCTGCTCTCCATATAATCCATAGACTTAGCAGGTCCTAACCTATTTCTGGTGAGAATTTTGAAAGAGTCTGAAGTGGTTTGAAATTTTCTTCTTGAGTCATTGTCAAATTAACTAGTTTTGATTCCTAGTAATCTAGTGTGTGTTTTTATTTTCAAATGTCTTGAGTTAATGTGCCATTGATCAGATCTAGTACATTACACAGGTGTAGTACTTGGAACAATAGGGGATTTTAAATTAGGTTTCTTCATGTGCTCAACATTGGGTTTAGTGACAATTGGTGGTGGTTGAGTCATGAGAGGTACTGCCCCGGTAGGAGGTGCTGATGGTGTGCCTATGCCTGATATCAGGATAAACTCATAGCAGGCTATCAAATTTGGAGCTATTTTGGGATAAGGTGGTGTCAAGTACCACATGTGTATTCCCAAATTAATCCCAGGTAGTGTGAGTTGGGTTGTTACTAACATTCCTTGGACTCCCGTGGGGGGGTAAAATAAAGGGATTTAAAATATTGGTGGAATTGATGGAGTTATGATATGCTTAGTGCAATCGATAGTAGGGTGTGTTAATGCTAGTGCGAAGGGGGAATGTGATGTATCTTCATAGGTGAATATAGTGCACATAAGACTTTCCATGGATGCAGGGAGCTCAGGTGGAGGACCTGAGTATGCCCCCAACAAATCAGAGTCTTTGTAAATTCCTAGAGAAATATCAACATACTGGGGGGAATTAGTTGTTCCTATGGTGGGTATGATGTTACCTAGGTTTGTGTTGGTATGTGGGTCATAGTAGTTGAGTTGGTCAAGGGTGACAATCTTTCCATTATGGGGGAACATCATGATGTATAAAACTAAAGAGGATACTACCTTCATGATGTACATATAACTATGTCCCAACAAATGTTGTAGTTGAGTTGTGCAGCAACTATCTCAGTATACAAAAAACACCATTCCACCCCCTAGCTCGATGTGGACATATTTTTACAAAACCAAAGGTTTTGATGGCCTCCTATCCTAAGCGTAGAGAATGATAGATGAGGGGACCAAGTCTGGTGAACCCATATGTTTCCAGACATGAGTGGACATCACACAAGTTGATGCTCTTTCATAGACAATGCATCAATGTATGATGGTGTTCTTGATTGTGACGGGAATCTGAAAAGCGATTGAGGAGAGTAGTTATGGTGCACCCTTGTCAAGGTCAAAGGTCATAGGTGTGAATCCAAAGGGTAGAAAACACCTAATGCATTGAGTAATTCCTTCTTTTGAGAAGGGAAAGACTAGATAACCTCTAACATCGACATGGTGACAAGGGATTGAGCGAAATCATCTTCAATGTTGTATTTGTGGGTAGCTTCCAAGTGAGAGTTATGGGTGGTTTGTCTAAGCGGTGTTTTTGGGATCCAAGGGATTTGATCACCATTTGGATGAGGTATCTGCAAAGACCCACTGGAGGTAGCGATTACATCTTCCCCCTAGGAGGATTCAGGCATGCCATACCATTTGGCACAAGTATGGAGGTTGACTTATTTTGTATTCATGTAGATGTTTTGAAAGGTTTTGTCACATGTGGGGCAAGGATCCAACTATTAGGTAACCACCCATTGGTTGGAAAAGGGTTGCTGCAACACAACTTGTTGGAGTTGTGGTGCATTAGGTGCTTGATGAGGGTTGGTTGTGGCTTTGTTCTTTGATTTAATCATTTGTTGGAATTGGGGTATCAACATACAATGGTGCATGTAGTGTCCATACTATCTGCAAATGGAGCAAGGATAGTTCGTCCTAAGGTTGTCGTTCTTTCCTTATTTAGGGGGATTGTATGCCCTCTTGTTTTGGTTACCCATGATTTGGTTTTGCTGGGGAGGAGGGTTTCCCTCGTGTCCTTGCTACTATTTTTTCCTATTATTTCCTTTCTTCTTCCCCTAATTCTAAGGATTTGGGGGTTTATCCACATTTAACTGCTCAAATCGTTGATTTTATTGCGCGGGAGAAGGTTGTACTAGATTTACTCCTATTTGAGGCATGGGGGAAGGACCAGGAGGACCAAGAAATGGGAGATATAGATTTTATCCAGGTGTGTGAATATATGTGTTAGGTGCTCTGTATGATGTGGATGTAGGAGAAAGTGGTGCTATATGAGGTGGCAGTACCAATGGTGCTTGGATAGCATTCAGATATGTAGGACTATAGGGTCCATAAGATAACTTCCCAAATGGAGCAGTTGGTGCAGTTGTAGGTGCTGCTAACAAAGGTAGTGCTAGAGGGTCCTGCTATGTCATAATGCATGGCAAAGGAGTTGGTGGTTGGGGAGCATTTACCTACTTAGAAATGTTCCCAATAATCTCGTCAACTGAGTGATACATACTTGAGGGTGTTGGTTTCAGATCATGATTCCAAGGGGCATCTTGGAGGATGGTGTAGAGATACCCAAATTTTGCATAAATCAAATCAAAATGTTGGGCCTTGAGGATGGCCTCTTCTTCCATTTTGGGCAATGAGGTTTCCACATCCTTTGCAATCATGGGATGGAGTGATTTAAGGAACCAATCCAACATAAATTGGTGTTGGATGTCTATTTTTCACAGAATCCAATGTCTATTCCATTTTTGGATATGATCCCAATATGGATGGAAGTATTTTCCCAAAATTCCATTAGGATTTAGATCCCTAGGTCGTGATGTATGGGTAACTAAAAGTATGTGAGTAAAATAGTGGCAATCGACTCAAAGGTGGTAGAAGTTGCAGATGGTAATTTGACATACCATTTGGTTGTTGTTCTAGTAAGTGTTCTATGGAAGAGTTAAAGATGCACCGTGTCTTCGATGATTTTGTTAGATGAGAACGAAAGGTGGAATGACATAACATGGTTATTCGGAACATCTCCCCATTACCCTTCAAATTTTGGGATATCTGAGGGTAGATTAGGGGGCATTTTTGGCTAAGTTCAGTCATGTAAAATGGGGTCATTGATCAATTTGGCCAATTTAGGGAGATTAAATCTCTCCATGAAAGGAAGGTTTGTGTTTGTTTCAGCCATGGTGTTCTATGTGTTTCCCCCTCTTATAGTTGAGAGTGGTGTGAATGGTAGTGTATTTCCTTCTTGGGAAGGAGAATATGGGGGTGTCCTCTCTCCTGCAGAAGGAGAGGATGGGGGGTATTCCCATCAGGAGGTGGAGATGGATAATTGCCTCTTCCAGGAGATGGAGAAGCAAAGGGAGTTGTATGATCTCCAAGTGGAGAAAAGGGAGAGTTATGCAAGGTGTTCCCTTGTCGAGATGACCCTAACAACGTTTCCTAGGAATACCCCAACTAGATTATCTCCTTCATGAACCATGGTAATAAAATGAGAAAACAACACTCTAGAGAGGAGAAATTCCTTGCAGTCTGAGAGACTGCCTCATATTTAGTTGTTCCACTATGGTTATGGTTTATGTGATCAAGTGAGACTAATGATAAGGGGGTATAAACACAAATGAACAAATGCAAAAATATGCGAACCACAAAAGATGCAATATGGTGCAAAGTAAGTGATAGGTGTTGAGTCTTTGTGCAAATAGTTCACAAGTTGGTTCTTTTTAATTACAAGTTAGGTTGTCTTGTAAATACAAATAAATCATATGCAAATTCCCTAAAATATGTAACATTCTTCCTCTCAAAAGTAACTAGGCCTTTCAATAACTCACCTGTTAGCAGTGATGAAATCCCCCGATGATGGCTAGTGAAGGTATGATAGAGTCAATTATCAAGTAATGACCTTCGAGCTATGTTTTGGAATGGATGGAAACATTTCCTACATTTAACAAGATCTGACTCATGAGTTAATTGCACCCACAATTGCTTCCTAGTAATATCCTAGGTTTTGGCCACTAATATACCTGCGTCAAGTGTGGATAAGTGGTCCATCCTCGAGCGGTAAAGTGCTATCTCCACAAACAATTGAGTGACTCTTTGTGGTGAGCAGATACAACTATACCTTGGCTTTCACGTCCTTGGGCATCACACCTTCTTATCTGGGTTTTCTTTTGACACTTGTTGCTAACATGATTTAAAATTACCCTACAAATCAACGACCACTATGTTTCAAGAATGTAGAAGATTGGTGGGAATTATTTGGATGCCTATCCCAATAAATCCTAAACTAACTAAAATATTATTTTGTGATCCCCTATGGAGGATTTCAGTTGGTTTGATAATTACAAGTGCAATGCTGATTTTAAAATGGTCCAAATTTGATAAATGAGTGAAAGAGAGGTATTTTAAACTTTCAAATCATTCTAATCCATCTAGATGACTAAGAGTGCAAGATGGAGATCATACTAGATGAGAAAGAGTACGTAGGTCTCTTGGTGTGTGCTTAAGTGGAAACCACACATGTGTTTGGAAATCAAATGCAATTGAAATTTTCAACTAGCTAAAGAGAATAAAGTGAAACACATGGGAATTCACTTTAATTTAACTCTAAGTGTAAGATTAGTGTTTGCAAATAACAACTAAAAATACTTAATGAAATAAATGTGTGAAAATGAGGTATTTCAAAACTTTCACCCTTTTCTGATTTGCCATGATCAGTGAGAGTGCAAGGAAAAGAGAATGCTTAGGGTAAGAGGAGTTTTTAGGTCCTTTGCTTCTATGAGAAAGTGAGATAAACAGTCTTGCATAAAACAAAGAAATAAGCAAGAAGCAATAACATATCTAACTAGATGTAGTTAAATAAAATTCCCTAGACTAACAATTTCTATGAGATGACAAGCATAATCATTCAACTACTAGTGAGTAATAAGGGTCTATTGAAAACCACATAGTCTTTTATCCTAAGTAGTATTCAAGAAATCAATTCTTTACTTCCTATATTGAGCTAAGCTATGTAATTACTATAGAAGATGTAACTGCATGTGAGTTATTATTTTTTTGGTTCATTAAGCAGCCATTGAAAGTGCAAGTGACCATGAAAACATAGGTAAAAAGAAAAAAAATGCAACAGTTGTGTAGTTTTTGAACCCACAGACGTGTTGTGTGGCGTGAGTACAATGTTATATTGACCACGCTAATTTACCGTGCGGGTACACCGAAGAAAAAGAGTACAAGTAAGCGCGACTTTCAAATAGATATTCGTGCTATGTTGCACAGGTGGGATGTTGGGAACTACGCTACTGATAAGAAAATTAATGTGGCAAGAGTGTTTCCGAAGTTTGATTGTTGAGAGGATGGAAAGTAAGTCTTGCACCTATAAAACACCCAAAATAAGTTATCTAGCAAAATAAAGCCTATCTATAATTCAATGAACAAAAATAAGAGTGGAGTCGACTTAAATATTATTGTGGGAAAAATAGCAACACGGGTGAGTAGTCCTCCCACAATTGGGAAAATTCCTGAGGTTGAAGCAAGGGCCCAATATTGTGGTTGCAAATTGTTATTATCCAAAACTCCAAATGGAAAAGACAACTCAAAACAAGAAATAAAACAAAACTAACAAGAAATAAAAGGAACACATGCCAATCAAAACAAAATAGAACAAGAGTATGCCAAACCAAATTTTGATTGCCCAATATTTCACCTAAATACAATGGTGTCACCTGGGAGGTGATGTATTTAAGGGAATCCAACAATATCCATTAGGTAGGCCCTTTTTGTCCACACAATTTCAAGTTAACTATCATAAAGAAATGGAGAAACACTTGCTTCTTAGAGGAAGAAAGAAATGGAGGTTTTTGATGCCAATTTGTGGTAGAAAGTAGATTGAAAGATGAGCTCTCAATGTAATTCCAACAACGTAAATTTGCTATGATTTTATCCTATATAACACATTCCCATGGCTTCCTTTTTTATAGGCCAAATGGAGGCCAATAAACATCTAGATCCAAATGCGAACACTCTTTCCTTTGAACTAGTTCTCTAAGTACATGAGGGGGGCTATTGAATGCTCCCAAGCATGTGAGGAGCCTCATTCGAATTTTGGAACCAAGAGAGCTGTATTGAGCTTTGAATGCACCATGGAATAAAGTAGTCGCGAAGTTTTGACACTATCATGGGTTTCTATAGAAACTCTATATGGGTGCACGTGAGTAACTGGACATGAAGGTCATGCTAATCAACGCGGGTGTCCAGTGGTTTTAGTTGTGTGATTTTCGTACCGACTATCTTTGACATTTTAGGGTTCAATTTGTATTTTGGATCTGAGGAGGATGTGTTTGGTGATCTACATGTTGTATCTTGATGACGTCTTTATGCAATATTAGCCAAAATGTTGCATGTGTGCAAGATTTAAGCATTAACAGAGGTGTTTCCAAGATAGCATTAATAAGAGGAATTTCCCACTTCACTAATATATTGTGCAGCTAACAAATAACTATGGATTCCACACTCCCAAACAAACACTGATAAGGATTTAGCACAATCAAGAGCAAACTCTCTACCATCCCACCATGAAATTTTTCAACATTAGAACAACCATCCAAAATTAGGGAGTATAAGTCACCATCCATGACCACCCTCTCTCTCTTCTTATAATACTTGAAAAAATGACACATGGCTTCTAATGCAAAGTTACTAATTATTAATTCACGAAGATTCACCTAACCACATATTTCTTCCATGCATAATTCTAATTTCTAATTAATTTAAATGCATATAATTTACCCATATGCCAACTACCTTCCCTATTTTTACTCATTTACATCCTTTCTTTCATTTTCTAACTCATTTAGTACATGTCAACATGATAATTCATTTTTAAATTTATAAAACATCTAAAATAGAAGAAGATGAATACTTTATATTAATGCATTCCTATAGTATTTAATTTAGATTTCAATTTTTCATAGTAAAATCAATCCCATTTAAATCCACAAATATCCCCTCTAATTAAATGAATGAAATTAGTTATATATGAATAATACATTCATGAGTGTAATTCTACTATTTAAAATATCATTTTAAATTCTATTCACATAAATGATACTTTATCTCAAAATAGTGAATACCAATAAACATTGCTATCAATACCAATATAATCAGTTACAAGGAAAAGTCCATGATCCCTCCTCTCCTCCAGATACACACATACATTTTCGTAGTGAGGGTAAAATTAATGTAACATGGTGAGACCATTATTTACTCCATTATGGGTATTCATGGTGAGAGAATCATGGTGACCGAGGAAAATGGACTACCTATCCTTATTGCATTATCCTTAGTTATACCTTATGAATGACTGGTTGTGGTCTTCCCTCATGGAAACATGTAACGTCTTGGGTGAATTACCGTCTCTGATCTGTTACATATTGTAGGGACTTTCTAGTAGGTAGGAAATAGAGATGCTACTCCTCTCCTAATCATACAAATGTTACACCCCCTCATATAGACCTTACTCATTTGTTAGCTTAATTGAATAAAATCCATGCTCGTCTCTACATACATACAAAGACATATCAAATAGAAATTCTCAAAGAAATTATTAATCAAATTAACATGTTTACAACATCATATTCAAATCACAGCTTAGCATCATGACTCCATCTTGGGTTCATATAACTTGACTTATTTTGGAGTTCATATGCATGTAGTTATTTTCTATCATACTTGACAAATCATCAGTAGTTTTGCATAAATAAATCTATCGAATAGTAAAAATCACATATACTTATAATCTAATGAATTCATAAGTTTATGCGCTCCAGCTCAATCATAGTATTTAATAGTACCAACAAATTCTCAACATGTTCATGATTGATACATAATCATCACATCATGCATTAATAAAACAATTATATAAAAAAAAACAAAATTCAAGCATAAATCCAATCCAAGTGTGTTCATCCATAAAAAATTAGGTCATCTATACATCAATAATTCCCTCAAATAATAAAATGTTAGAAAATATTAAGTTTAGTCAAAAGGGACATTATATACACACCTATTCTTAAGGAAACTTCGTATCAAAGTTTAATATTTAAACATAAGTATATTTCAAATTTATATATTTTTAGGATAATATAGTAAGAACTTGTTCATTTTAATCCATTATTTCACCTCTTCCAAATTTGAACATTTCTATGACTGTATAATGTTGTTTTCCTTGCACAATGCCCCAATGCTAATAATCCAGAGATAAGGAAAGCATATTTCATATACATTTCATTCCTAAAATCATATGTAATGCTAATAATCAAGAGATAAGGAAAGCATATTTCATATACATTTCATTCCTAAAGTCATATTGTATACATTGTCATAAGTTATGACATATTTATAAAAATGTTACCATATATTTATATTAACCAATTTCAACATTTGGAAAAATAGGTTACTTAACATTCTTTTGTTTAATTTAAAATGTCTCATTTCAACTTGAAACCTCTTAAAATATTATGTTTACAAGGTCAGACTATGACATTGCCCACTTTTATCTTTTATTGATCATAGTGTGAGTAACCTTTTTGTTCCTTTTTTGAACACAATGTGTTTACAAGGTCGGACTTCGGACTATGACATTGCCCACTTTTATCTTTTATTGAACATCATAATGTGAGTAACTTTTTTGAATACAATGTGTTGGTGTGAAATAGATTTTTAATATATATTATTCTTTTTAAATGTCATAATGCAACATAATGTGTTTGTATTACATAATCTTCTATTGTATATTGTTATGTTTTTAACATCTCAATACAACATAAAACTAACTCTTCTTAGCTCATTTTTAATGATACATGCAACATAAAACCTCTTAAAATATTATATTCGGAATATTAGAATGTAACATCATTTTTTTATATTAAAAGTTAAATATCATAATACGAGGTAACCCTCTTTTATTTCTTTTTTGAATATTATAAGGTAACATTTTATATTCGAAAAACATAATATACTATCATATATATTGCCATAACTAATTACATATTTATAAAACATTACCGTATATTTTTACTAACCATTATACTTCTTGAAACATATATGCTTAACACTCTTTTGATTATTTTTAAACACCACCATATGACATAAATCCTTTTAAAATATTATGTTTGAAATACTAAAATGTGACAAAACCCTCTTTTATTCTCCTTGAGAGATGTCAATATGTGAGGTAACCCTCTTTTATTTCTTTTGAACATCAAAATCTATCATGTATGTTTGTGCAATATGATCTTCTATGAATCCATAATCAACTAGTTTTAAAATGGGTTACATTATAATATAGATAAATTAAGTAACAATAGAAGATAAAGTTGCGCAAGCATGTTATGCTCCATCCCATTGCAAGGTTTTAAAAAGGAACAAAACATGGTTACTTGCATCATAGCATTCAAGATGGACTAAAAGAGGTAGTCTCATATTTTAACATTGCAAGCATAATGCCATATTGCAATGTTAAAAAAAAGAGAGAGGGTTAAGTAACCTTTGATTGAAATAAAAGAATTCAATATATATAATATATAATTGATTAAAGTATTAATATATTGCTAATTATTAATTATATTAAAATATATTAATACACACATTTGTTATTTTATGAATATTTGTAAAATAATATAATTATTAGATATAAAATAAAAAATATATTTTATTTATAATAATATTTATAATGTAATAAACATAAATAATTAATGTTAAAACTTGAATAATAATTAATTTATTAATAAAAATTATTCTAAGTGAATGTGAGCTCTGCTTTGGGCTTTGAATATAGTTTAACCAAACCTTTGTCTCATTCACCCCCTTACTTCTCAATCATCCCTCTTAGTCATTGTTTTTCGAGAGGAAGGGGTAGAGGGGAACACCTCCTCTACCCCCTCTCTTTGATGTGGATGCCTTTCATGCCCTCATTTAATCCATCAACAAATATCCCGAACCCTTGCATATGCTCTAATTTTTTGTCAAACATGCACATACAATTCCTAAAGTAGATCTTTTGTTGCATCTTGACACAAAGCCCTTTACTTGGTTGAGTAAGGGTTCATTGGAGATAATATTGGCTTATGGAACTCTCTTAGAGTGATGGATTAATGTATTTTGAGGAGCTAGAATCCTCTAATACTAGGGAATCTCTTTAACTATTTCCATGGCTGAGGAAATGATGCATTTCTATTTATGAAAAAAAAGATAGAGACCTAATTTTAAGAAACAAAATCATATTTAATGGTTCCAAGGGGCATACATTTGAATAGATGGAATCTAGATTTCAATCCAAATGTCAGTGTTCCATTAGTACTATCAATCTATTTTTATCTCCCTCATATTCGCTTTCAATGTTGGAGTGATGAGGATCTAGCTGCAGTTGGAAATTATTTGGGTCACTACATAGATATATCTGAACCCAAATCATGAATATTCATCTACTCCAATATCTTCATGAAAGTGGACCTAGAGAAAGGACTTCCTGAGGCAATAAACTTAACGCTTGATAATTGGACCGATACCTAGAATCTAGATTATGAACAATTACCCTTCAAATGTAAATCATGCCACATGAATATGGCCATTTTTATTGAGATTAAAAACAAGTAGCTCTACAAAACACTCTATTGGGAAAGGATGAAAATTTGAAACAAGTTAAGAAAAGGGATCCAAAATATTTAGCACAATAGGAACTCTTGGCCCCCAAAGCCTATGTGCGAATTTCTCCTTCAACCAATAAATTTGTTGTACTCTCATAGGTTGAAACAAATCCACCTTAGGAATCTCCTTCACAACCTATAATTGAATTTGAAGCCCCATATTAGCCCTAGTTTATCCTTATATAATCTCAACTGGTTATTCAATAAGTCTTCCCTAGCCTAGAACCTCTAGAAGTGCATGTCGTGACACCCATTGTTGAAGTAATCTCTTCCCAAGTCTCTAGTGGGATAGATACTAGGAAGAAAACAAAGATGTGGTAAAGATAAGGAGAAGAAGAGCACATTGAAATACAAACCTAGAAGGAAGCTGCTAAAAGACAAGAGGGAAGAAATGATGATGAAGAAAAAAATCTAGGTTTGCAAACTTCTATTGAAAACTCATTTCGATTAGGAGCTAGAATCACCTCCTTTAGAATTCCTAGAATGTAGAAGCCAATATATATTTTTATGGTGCCTCCCATCCTTCATTAGGTAAAAAATGATAATTGTCTCCTGGAATTGTATAGGGTCAGGAAGTAGAAATAGAGTGGACACATTGAGAGATCTTATCAAGATGAAAAGAGCTACTATACTCTTCATCAAGGAGACAAAGTCAGATGAAAATAAGAGGTTGAAAATAGTGAAATGTTTTTAATGTTTTATTCACTTACTCCACCTAGCACTAGATTATGGTGACATTGGTGAACAAGGAGTCACAACAACATAACAAGTTCTTTAATGTATATGCTCCAATGTAGTATGGAGAAAATATGGATTTCTAGAAGACTTTAATAGAGATGAAATAATAATGCATGGACAAATGAAGCATTATGGTAGGCGATTTCAGTATAGTGTCGGCACATATGAAAAATGGGGTGGCTCTATAGTGAGGGACCAATTTAGAGAGAAAATGGAATATTTGATCACTAAGTGGGATCTCATAGATATTGTCCTTAAGAAGGGAAAGTATTCTCGGTCTAACATCAAGGTGATACTAGGACATTTTTTTGCTCATTTGGAATGATCCTTAATACAAACTGATTTCTTTCTATAAAATTCATTTTTCAGTTCACATATTATCCCTTCTGCAATTTCCAATCACAGGCCCCTATTTTCAAACTCCTAAGAACCTTGGATCCATTCCTTTCCTCTTTAATCCATCATGGATCTAGAAGAGATTAGTTTGGGATATCATATAAAGGGCATGGTAGACAAAAGTTCAAGGTTCACCTAATTACGTATGGTAATCTAAGTTACAATTGATAAAGGTAGAGTTAAAGGACAATGAAGAAACTTCATATTGACCTCCTGATAAAGAGATATTAAAAAGAAAAAGTAGTTGAGTAGAATCTAGAACCTACTATGCACATCTCTAGTTTAATTTCTCTTAGGTGTTTTGTGGGTGTTTCCATCTTATATAAACTATAGGTTTTCATATGTTTACACACAATTCTAGCTTTTTCTTTCCACATGTGTAGTCTCTTTGTTTTAACAAAGCACTTAGACATTGTTCCAATAATCATAACTTCAAAATATTACCAAGGAGAATATCCGCATGACCAATGTCACAAAAACCACCCAATATTCCACCTTACCATATTATTACAATCAAATAAACCTCCTCATATTGCATCTCCACACTCAATCATACTAGACTGTCTCAAAATATTTTGTATTCTCCTAGGGCCATGTTTAAATAGGGAGTAAAGTGAGGATGCTTGAATTTAAACCAAGAAGAAATAACTTGGAACACCAGTATGCAACCCCCAAGGGACAACACACCTACAAAAATGTCCATCTCTTAGGATAGTTATCCCCTTGTTTATAATAGATTTAGTTTATATTTACTTATTAGGTGAGCATGTAAATTGCATCTTTCTACGCTTCAAGCTATGTGCACAAGTTGCTTTATTTAATATTTCTCGTAACATTGGGTTATGTTCATCATTGTGTGGACCCATTGTAAAACTATATACTTGGTCATTTCCTAGGATGAATAAGATTAAGCCATTTTCCCTTGAGGTTGTTAAATTATGTTGTTCTTTTTTTCTTATTTCTCGATGGTGTTTCTAGGTTATATTTTTTTCAAGCTTCATTCTTCTCTCTTCAAGCTAGGTTCTTCATTTTAGAAGGTTAAAATTATCATCAATTACCAATAAAATCTTACCTTTGATCACGATCCAATGTTGACTATGTTTATCATGGTTGGTCATCTTGACTATATTCACCACAATTTCCATGTTTACCATATTGATCATATTTAACCATATTGACCACATTGACCCATTAACCATGAATCTTTAATATATAAAACCCCTTAACAATTTACCATAGTAACCTAGTAGTAATTGTTGACCAATATTTTTTACCATTTATACTATAGTTAACCATAATCAACCCACAAACCCCTTAACCTTCTCATTCCTTAAATTGATTAAAACCTAATAACTAATCCCCTAACTCACCAACGCCCTATCCCACTAACACCTTATACATTATGACCCTTAACTCTTATAACCTTAAATAAATTAATCACATATCCATAAATCAATTAGCTTTGCAAGCAACAACCTTAACCCATAAATCAATTAGCTTTGCAAGGAACAACCTTAATAGGCTAACACATTTAGAGAAAATAATAAAGTAAAATGTAATAAATTAATTCACTCAAAATTGATACAAATATATAAATATTATATCTCCACATGAACATATACTCTGCCAAAGAATCATGTGATGTTACAGAATTAGCATCACTTGCTAAGTGTTAATCATTGTGTAGAAAAGGTCTTTAAAGGTACATAGAAAGGTCTCTAAAAACAGAACTTTGAAGACATAATTAGCCACCTATATTTTAATTTCCAAATGTGAAAACACATCTCCAATGGGTCCTTTCAGTGGCTCTCCAAGGCTGGGAGACCGGTGCTTGTTAAATCAATCCTTCAGGCAACTTCTGTTTATTGGATGGTGCTTTCTTAGATACTTTGTGGAGTTCTTGGTGCAATCAAGAAATTAATGTTTTCGTTTTTCTAGGCTAGTAATTCTGTGAAGAAAGGGTTGGTTTTCTAGGTTGGTAATTCTATGAAGAAAGGGTTGGTGTGGATCACTTGGAAATCTCTTGGTGTTCCAAAATGTCTTGTAGGTTGGGGTATTGAATTGTGACTTCATTTTCTAAGACTTTGACTACTAAATATATTTGGAGATTGATTTCTATTTCAGGAATTTGGCAAGAAGCAATTGTTCAAAAATATCTATACCCATCTTCTATTATATTATTGAATGGACTAGGAATCCATTAAAATTCAGTCATAATTTTTCATATTGTTGGAAAGAAATTATTCTTTCTTTCGAGGTGGTTGGTAGTTGTCTAGCCTGGAAGATTGGGAATGGGTGTTGTATTCAAGTAGATGAGGATTCTTGGGTTGGGAGTGAAGAAGCCCACTCTTTTCCTTTTAGTATGATTATGAAGATCAGGTTCAAAGGAATATTCACTTTAAATCATTTAGTAGTTCCAGGATCCTCTGATTTATTGACTGAAGGTTGGAGGAGTGTAATTTCACTTGGATTTAGAAACAAAGAAGGTGTCAAGTGGCAATGTTTCATTAAACAACTCTTAATTTGTCATGTGAGACTTAATCAGGAGAAGGATGTCTTGGTTTGGGATAAATATCCTCATGGTGTTTATACTCCAAAATTGGGTTATAATGCTTTGATGGTTGATCATTAGCTAGTGGATCCTTCTTGGTGGTGGGAAGGAGTTTGGACTTTTAACTATTGAGTGAAAGCTAAGATTCTTATGTGGTTCTTTCTATGGGACAAAGATTTAACTTGATACCATTTGCAAAGGAGGCATCAAGAAGGTCCTGGCAGGTTCTATTTATGTAAACAGGTTGAGGAGACAAATTATAATTTGCTTGTTGATTGTCTCTACACTATTTAGGTTTGGAAGGAGATGGGCAATATTTTGAAATTGCGTTTCTCTTGGAATGGTGAGGTTGTTCAAGATTGTCTCACAATTTGGTGTCTTAATCTTGGTTTTCATGCTATAAAAAAAATTTCCTCTAATTTTGGGGTGTCAAGTTTGCATTGTTAGGAACTCTTCCGTTTTGAGGACAAACTTACTTCTCCTCTAATCTGTTCTAGTCGTAGTGTGGCCATTTTAAAAAGCTTTCCCTAAATTAATAAGGTAATTTGTGTTTGTTATATCATACAATAAGTTCTTAAACCAAACATCCCTTGTCATGTTTCCATGGAGCAACTCAATCTAATCATGAAAGTACAAGTGCAGGTGGTATCTTACATCTTACAAATAATCTAAATATCACCTTTGGGGCAGGTCTTGGATCTAGGACTAATAATTTTGTAGAACTTGGTGCTCTTAGTTTGTTCTTATTATTAGCAATGGAGAATATTCTTAGTCACTTGCAAGTTTTTAGTGATTCAGAAATTGTCATAGATTGGGTCACAGGTGTGAAAAATTGCCTCAATATATTCCTTCATCCTCTTTTGGATGAAGTCTTCATATTAAAATCGATTTTTCAGAAGGTGTCTTTCTTACATATTTTTAGGGAAAGGAACAAGGAGGTATATAATCTTTCAAATCTTGGAGTGGCTGCGAGGCAGGGTAATTGGTATATTTCAGAGGAAAGAGATGGTGTTTCTACAACTTTCTTCCATCCTCCAATTTTTGAACCACCTTGAACATGAGAGTTTCAACTACTGAAGACAGAAGGCGTCATGGTTGAGGATCTAGGTCTTGAGTTTAATCGTTCTCTTTTTCTACCGAGTTGGATGTTTTGAAGATTGTTTTCATTGAGATGAATTGAGAATATTCTGTGAGGTTCTTGTTCTTGCAAGGTATCTCATTCTTGATTTCGATACTAGTGGGATGCTTGTTTGTTTTTGCGATGAAGGATGAAGCTTTTCCATTTTTTGTACATAGTATTATGGATCAGTTACTGAGTGAAGTATTGATATATCTTGTTTTAGATTTTATCCTTTGAATGTCTCTTATTTGTTTGGGGTTTTCTCCATTAAACATTTTTTGTTCTTGATAGGAAGTTGTTTATGAAGCTATATGTTTGGCTGTTTGGACACTTTATGATGTTTCTTAAGTCTGGAAAGAGCATATTTTTTGTAAAAATACAGCTAAATGTAATGTCCCTTTTTATAAATTTATTAAAATGGTGAAAATTTCAATTTTTCCACTAGTTCGACCCTTAACTAGTATAGGTTTCTTAGTCTCCAAATGACTCCAAATGCTCCCAAATTGTCACAGAAAGTACATGGATGGTATTAGGACATTATTATGAGTTTCATGGATTCTTTAGAGTCTTCAAAAGACTTCTGCAACTCTCCTTTGAATTTTGGCCAAGGTAGGGGATTTGACTAGCAATTTGGGGTTCAATTCCCTCCTGGGTAGGTGCTGGAGATGGCTCTCCAAATGCTATTGTACTCTATCAAATTTCAGAAAAGAAGTAGGGAAAATATAGGGGACATAAATTTGGTCTCATATCCATCACCATTTAGTTTATTAAGTCTTATACAACCCTCTCAAATTAGATACAAAAAGACTAGTTTCGACCTTGGGGGAAATGATAGGCAATCTTCTCCAAATGCTATGAAATTGAACAATATGACTCCAAAAGCTTATGCAATGAACATGAAACTTGTATAACACATTATTAAAAGTCCATACATCATTAATTCATAAGTGGGTCACTTTTCCATTCAAATATACTAACATATCATTGGCATACATCAACATAGTGGGGAAAATGGCACCATTTTCTCATTAATGATCAGATTTACAAAGTTCCACTTGGAATATCGGCTTGAAGGTTTCTAAATATGAAGAACAGATAATTTACATCAGATTATAAAAGAATGGGGCATTAGAATCTCCCCCAAAGAGAACAATAGATCACCAAGTGTGCCCCACCTCAAGGATCATGAATATGTTGAGAAAACTGGAAATGGTTGGAGAAACAAGCTGAACTAGAAGTGACCACGATATTCCCTGTAGCTTGAATATGAAATATAAGACTCCATTGAAGCTCCAAACGAAAGTTCTGAATGGACTTTCCAATTACCAACTAGGATGGGAATCTTTCACCCTCGAAATTGGTGCTAATGCAAGTAGAGTAGCACTCCACTAGCTCTCCTCTCAAATGCAAATTTTGAAAATGATCAAAAGCCACCATACTTCTTTGTCATTGTCTTTTATAAACTTCTAAGGTCCTCCATGGGTCGAATTCCTTCCAAGAGCTTCATGCCAACTCAAGTTGGGAAGAGATTCCAATGTGTGCCACTTGTCCCTCCAATTCTAGCCTCCTCCTCCACCAAATTCGAATAGGTGTCTATTTGGATTCCATAACTCCTTTGAGTGCCCTCTTGGAGTATATTTTTATTCCTGACATGTCATATATGTCAGTGGTCAGGTCCGATTTATGTCATAGGTGTCATAGCATCTTCATCATTGTTCTCATAGAGATAGGGAATCTAGTCCAAGTGTCCCACTAGCTCCAAAATGCCTCTTTCTCTTCCATGGGAGTTACTCTTACACTCCAATTCGACCTTCATTGAGTCATGCCAAGTATATTGACCTTCCAACTCCCCAAGATCATTAGAATCCACCTTAGATTCGAATGGGTGAGAATCATGCCAAGTGTAGTGGGGAATCTTGCCACAAATGGGTCCCACAACCGGCTCTTATGTGTCCTCATGGTCCAATGCCACATTATTTTCTTTGTATTATTATTTAATTGAACCATTTAATGTGAATTTGTAAGTCTAATGTCACTTTAGGTCTTGTAGCTCCCTTATTCCAACTTTTAATGCTTCCACCATGTTGAAGCCTCAGTTATGTAGGTTGCTGGAATGTTGTCCAAGGCTAACAACAGAGGGTGAAAACCCAATCTGAAAGGCTTCAAAAAACTCTGCGCAAGAGCAGTTCTATTCCCCGACTATTTGGTATAGTTAACTCCCACAGATATAAAGGCCTCCACTGGCACTTATGTGGGTTGATCCTGAAAGGATCTGTCTTCGTGTGAGGGAAGATCAAAGTGTTCTAACTCTAGAAGTGAGTTTGCCTTAAAAGGAAATATACACTAAGTTAGATCTAAACTAAAGGATGTGTTCTGTTTATGTGCAGGATAACTTGATTTGAATTTTAATAAGTCTTTTCACCAGTTTGACATAAATGTGAAGTGGATCGTTACTTATAGCTTAAGATACAACCAGAAAATGAAAATCAAATGATAGCATCTTAAGGATTGAAGTACATGCAAGATTATCCTGTGTATGAAATGCTAATTGAAAAATTAACATTAATCTAATAATATCTGTTAATCATTTGTGGAAATAGATAAATGTTTTAATTAAATAGATTCACTTAAAACATAAGACACACAGATCATAAGTTGAGAAAAATCTAAACTACAGATCAATGTATAAATTGTGATTGCAAAATCAAACAATGTTCATTCAATGATTAAGGTGAAAAAATCGGACATCATCAAAGAAATTTGACAACATAGACAAAGAAGATGCTAAAAGAAACTAGCTTTGATTCATCAGGTTTGCAATAAATTACAAGATCTCGGGTGAAACAACGTTTCTCTAGTCCCTCTCTAGCGATTCTCTCCCCCCTCCCCTATGAGATCTCTATCCCTTAAATAATAATTACATTAAAGATACAAACGATAGACTTCCCATAAAATAGGGATTACAAAATCAATCTAATCTAAGAATGGCCAAGGGCATCTTGCCAGTTGGACCAAACTTCTAACAACTCATCTACATCAGAATATTTAGCCAGATTGAGTCCCAACTGAGCATCACATGTGAAAGATTCGATATCATTTTTGCTCAATTTGTGCCAAGTGCGCAGAAATATGTGGATCTTGTGTTCCAGACTGACAGGATGCTTGATGAATTTTTCAACCTCAGAAATTTGGATGTGCTCGAGCTGCAGAATCTGTTCTTTGATCTTTGCAAACCTAGTACCCACCTGCTCAATCATCAACTTTGGTGGACAAGCTTGCTCAATTAGGTCCATAGTGGGATGCTGTAGTGTGACCATGATGTTATTTGCAGCATACCACCTTCTTCCACAAATTTCCCGTGCCTTCTTAATTGTTTCTTCAACCATGTCATAAGTCTCTTGCTAGGATTGCAAATATTTTCTTATTTTCCTAAACTTGAAGCTATTGAGAATAGGAATATCCTTAGGTTTGTCCTTGATATACCTTTGCCACTCAGAAACATCATCAAGGGCCTTGGAAGCTTGTTTCCTTTTCTCATTTTGTTGCTCAAGAACGTCAGAAAGCTTCTCAAAAACTTTATAAGTTTCCTGAATGTCATTCAGGGAACTAAATAACTCAGTCAAGAGTTTGTGATGCTCCTCATTAACTTCAAAGGCCAAATCCTTGAACTCTTGCTCAGAGAATATGGAGAATGAAGTAGCTGCATTGGTCATTGCATCCTTTAGTTGTTGTTCCAGTATTTCTATCTTATCCACATTTGCAGTGTTTAGGACTTTAGCATCCTGCAATTGATCCTGGAGAGAAGCATAGTGTTCTTGCAGGTCTTTGAGCTGACCCTGATACTCATTCCTTAATTCATGAATGCGAGATTCATGTTCTTCATTAATCTTTACCAACTACTCCTGGAGCTTCTTCAACTCTTCTTTCTTGATATCAATCTCTTTATTCAAAGAAGTCACTGAGTCAAAATTGGCTCCAGCAAAATGCCCCCATAGCTGCTACAGTTTCTAATGCTTCCTATTGGATGTCATCAGACTGTTTGGCCCAGATTATTTGATTGGGGATAGGTTCCTAAAACATAGTTGATCCCTTGCTTCCCTTGGCACCTCTTTTTACCACTGCTTTTGCTGACATGCTGTAAAATTATTCCCCAAGGGGAACCATAGCATCATCTTCAAGATCAACTGTCAACTCGGTTGAAGATGTGGCACTATTACCTGTTGCAACCAATGGGTTTGTTTGGGTAACAGTGGCACTAGGGATGGACATGGTGATCTGAGAGGTAGATATCAAAGGAGCAGTTGTGGCAGAAAGTGTAGGTGGATAAGGAGGAGAAGTAAATAGGGTGGCAAACTCAGTGAGGGAAGTTGAGACAATAATAAGTGATGGTTGTAGAGAAACAACTTAAAACTGGACCTCGGTGACTATTGGTGGTGGAGTGGCAGGTGGAACTGGGAATCTTGACGGTGAAGTGGTCATGGAGGTTAATGATGGAGGTTAATGTAGAAAATAATTGAGACATGGTGGAAGGTGGTAGTGTAGCCTCAATAGAAGAGATGGAAGGAAGCTCAACAGAAGAAAGTGGGGGTGTGGAAGTAAACGCATCAATAGTGGTGGTGATTTCAGGGAGTGATCATTTGGAATGGGGTCATCCACCATGTAACATACCCCTTTGCTGAAAATTTTTTATGTTTGAAGAAAACATTATCTTAACTTTTATTGTAAAGTTTTATATTTGGACAAGTGGCCAAGGATGACTGTAATTGCACAATATTATTATTTAATAAAATAAAATAGGAGTCACTCACCCAAAGAGACTGTTGAGAGAGTGTCTACTGACCCACTAGGTGGAATGTAATCTGGGGTAGAAGGTAATGGACAAGTGGCAGCATCATGAACTCAGTAAATAAATGTTGTTATGGGACAATTGCCTTGAATTGTGGTCATAGTTCCTTGAAAGATGGAACTGGAGCTTGAGGCTCATTTATTTGGAAACTGACCACTAAAGACCTAGGCATCTTTATAAAGCCATCGAATTGAGCAGAGGCTCACACTTTTTCTGACGAGAAAATTTACCTTGTGGTTCTACTATATGCACACAAGAGATTCGATGAGGGGAAGCTATGTTTTGAGTTGCAGTGTAAGTCTGTTCCATTTTTGCTAGATGCAGATTTATTTCCTGCTTAGGGCAGAGGTTTGAGGTGTATTGCAAGTCTCCATTGATTGCTGGAAGTACAACCTGAGTGGATTTCTTCTACACAGAGTCTTCTACCTGCTGGTTCAGTAAACAGGCTCGGGGGTCCTAAAGGACCAAGTGATATTGGCTGCTTCTTCTGGAGAAGGTTGAGAGGAACAGGACTCTTTGGGTGTTTGTCCACCCTATCTACAGTTGCAGGTTCTACTTTTCATTTCAATTCCTAAGTAGTTATAATTTTATTTATGTAATTGTCAATTTAGAATTTATTAGTCAAATGCTGATAGGGATCATTCTGCAAAAATAAATATTTGATTTCTGAACTGATTATGATTCTCTAAATTGTTGAGAAAATTATATGAAATGATAGAATAGATTTCAGCCCTGTATTTTTCCACGTACTGTTCTTGTACTGTACTCTAGTACAGGGAAGGGTGTTTAAAAATAGATAAGAATGATGTTATGCAATAGACAAAATGATTGAATAAATATCATAGTCAAGAACTCTGCCATGCTCCTGCAATTTTTCTAATCTGTCTTCATTTTGTAATTAAATTTCCTATGTTGTTTAGTCATAGAAATCTTATAAGAATATTTATTCTATGCAGACATTATAATATTTTTATAATAGAAGCAACATCTTTTATTTTGCACAAAAACCTAGGGTTTACTTATAGGTTAAATTATTTTCCTTCAACAAAGTAATTACTGTACATTCTCTTATCATTTTCTTCCCATCATGTTAGTGTAACTTATTTATAGATTGTTATCAACCTTCATAAGTTTAAAACAACTGTAAAACAAACATAGCAATATCCATTATGTAGTATAGTTTTATAGTATCAAACGGTTACCAACTTTCATGAATTGAAAACATCTATCGATACAAACATACTGAGTAAGCAGGACTAATGACCTTCATCTCATCGTTAAACAAACAACTCTGCTTATGGACGAACGTCCCATTTGACAGAACCTTAGCTATTTTTATCATAACTTACAACAAACATTCAACACTTAAACATAAGTACAAGATAGAGCTCAACCATACAAGGATTCTTTCCTTATATCTATAGGTTACATTTAAAACCTTAAGAGAACTGAAATAATTGTAGTATCGAAACGAGTTTTTAACCAGCCTCTTGGCCAAACCTTAATCTTTCCAAACAAGATACATTGCATATGCTCAACATCAAATAACACAGTCACGTTTTCATTTACCTGTACAAAACCAAAACCTAAACAAAGGAACACATTTGACAAGACAATAGATATACGAGACTAGGTCTCAACATTTAGTTATCTTCACAAAACATTTAATGTTATCCTTTAACGAAACAATTTCAGGGTTTGAATTTACAATAACATGGCATCTGGCCTTTTGGCTCTCGGCCATTAATAAAATACAACATAGCATAAAACAAGCTTGGAATTTACACAGGTTCTTGGAGCACTGCCCAAAGACACGACGAACTTAAAAACATTTTAAGTTATAAATACCATAATCCTATTATTTATCAAAATAGCCGAAGGCTGAACTCTTTTTACAATTACCAATACTAATATCCATTACTAAACTAAAACCGTAACTGATCTTTACACAGTGACCAAACAACATTGAAATTAACAGTCACAACATAGGGTTGAAACCCCAAAACAACATTGAGTTCAAAAATCATAAACATCCTTTATTTTCATCAAACAACCAAGGGTTTAACCCTTCACGCAGCTATTACATTTCTTTTAACAAAGTTACTTCACAGCAAAATGCTGGAGAATTAATACCAAGGTAGGTCGAGGATCCCATCCTCCCTATGCTTGTCTCTTAGCCTAAAACCAACAATGACCAACAGTTGCCAAGAGAACCTACAAGAAGAACCACCGAGGCTTACCAATTTTATTTAGCAGTATCCCAGGTAAGCTTCCAACCTTTAGACCTATAGACGTGGAAAACCTGCCAAGCAATGCAAGGAGTGGTCAAAAACAATTTATAATCTCAAAACAATACTGATGTCTGCAACTACGAAATACCCATAGAGTCTTTACCTTTTAAAAGGAACCCTATTCTGAACATTCACTCCTGCAACCGATGAAAGCACCAAGACTTTAAACAATCACCAACAACGCAGCCAAAAGTGGCTTGGCTATGAGAACCCACGGTGGAAGTTGTTGCAGTAACAGGTCACGGGTTTGAAACCTGGTGATATGCTTCTACAAACCTGCTACTAACCCTAAGAACTTGCAGGCCTGTCGGCCTCCCCACCAAACCACTCACTGCATAATGAAAACCTAAGTTATGCTTTCGAAACAATAAAACTCCAGGCAGTTAATGCAGCCCCATAACCCAAGAAAACTCCACGTGAAAGTTAGCCACGGTGGATGCCAACATGAATTCCACCAGCATTACTTTAATGCACTTTAATAGGCATATCCATCACCAGTACGACAATATGCCAGCCAAGCAACAAGGATATCATTTGGACCTACATTAGGTTGATCAATATTATTGCAATATAGTTTGAGTCACATTATATGCAAACTATTCCATATAGTTTGCATCGTACCCTAGGATAAAGTCTTGACCATCCACGATGGAGGGCTTACAAATACTGAACTATGATTACATTCCATTAACACAAGGCTAAGGTGGCATATTGCCAATCCATACATATAATAATTAAATAATACAAAAACCATTTTTATGCATAGTGTTTAAACTATACAGACCCCGTCCATATTATTGTTTAGTATAATGTTAAATATGCTTTAGGCACTATAGTATTAATGGTACAAACTATAGAGAAGGCGCACATAGGAACTAATTTATAGTTGTATATACTATGATCATACTCTAGCATTAAAATGACCATTACTTTAGGGGTTAAACATATAATGTATAGTATAAAAAGATAGACTTAGAATTACGTTAAGGATATTCAAACTTAGGATATAATCCTCATATCTTAGACACTTAATACTGATTATAATTCCTTTGAGTAGGATTTGAAATACTTATTAGTGTTTTCGGTGCTCATTATTAGAATAACATGAATACTGAGAGTAGAATGAAATGACTATAATGTCATATAAACAACACATCACAGATTTTAACTGAAGAAACAATAGTAATGGATCTCACCCTAACGTATTTGCAAGATACTCTAATTTTCTCTTTTTACAACTTGAAAAACTAACTGACGGTAAATAGGATCTCCAGAATTACTTTCGAAACACTTTTTCTCTTACCTGTGATCTGCGACAAGAACGTTCAAATGCTTTAGATAATAGCTAAGTAAGCCTCGGGGTGCCCATAGGACCCCTTCATCATCAAAAAGAAGAACAACTAGTTAGCACTTATAAACCATAGTAAAGTAAATGTATGGAGCATCAACATCAAGTTATAAGTAATCTAGGATGCACATCTGAAGCAAGAAAACACCAATAGCATCCTAATGTAGACACAATTACATTTCACACACATCGTAAAACAATACACATACATGATCGTTATAACATCTTATTCCAGCATGTCGTTTAAAAGAACAAACAAGCAGCTAATATATTTCCACACAACAATTATAGTATTTAATGCTACATTGATTTTTTTTTAAAATTTTGTGAATTTTCGGGATGTTACACACCACTATGCTGTTAAGCAAATCATCCATTTCCTAGGAACCTTCAGTTATCTCTTGCAAAACAGGCACAGGAGGAAGTCTTTCATCCTTAGCGTCACTGTCTTTAATGTTCAGTGTAGGAATTTGAGAGGCAGATATCTGAATTTTCTGTCTTTTGGTTGGGTTACTTGCAGCAACCACTTGAGTATCATTGGTTGGGTTACTTACAACAACCACTTGAGTATCAAGTATTGAAGTCATATGTACCAGCTCCTTCTTCATCTCATCAGTTGATTGAATCAGAATCTTCTTGACCTGTTGGACATCCTCTACTAAGCCCTTGCCTTTGCCCCCATTTGGATATGTTAACATAAAAAAAGTACTTGCCTTTTGTGCTTCTTTTTCTTCTCTGTCCTTCCTAGTCTGCTCTACAAGTTGTAGCTCCATTCTTCTATAACTCAAAACCTTAGTCTTGAGCTCTTTCTGGTACTGAAGGATGAAACTCCGTTCTTCTTTAATTTTAGCCCTAACCGGGACTTCAGAAAAAAAAATTTGCCCCTTCGTAAATAGAATCATTAGGAGTATTCTCATGAACATAGGTGGTACTCATGTATTCTTGGGAAACGTGAGCAGCCATGAAGCCTTTGGGATCATGCATCCTTTTAGGGGCTTGTCCCAACTTTAATGAAACAACCTTCTTTCCCAATACTGCAACATATGTTGAGGTTGGAATAACCAGAGGTCCAAGGTTCAAAGGGAATTTAGGCCATCCCTTTCTTTTAGGTCCAGTCAGTTTGAGAAATACCCCATCTGTAATAGTCTGGAAAGCTATTTCTTCAAGTAGCAGTCTGTTTGGAACTATCCTTGGCAGCAAAAGCATTATTGTACTTCCCCAAAGTATGATATAGGAGAAATATTTTCCCACATACCAGTCACCAATGGTGGGAATGAGAGTTTTGGCATTGGGAGAGAAGGCAAGTGCATCTTCTTTGAATATCTGATGGTAAATTGTACCAAAGAAGTGATCACATATATCATATAGTATAGGAACATAGTTGTTCTCCCACAATGCTGAACATTAAATGTGAATTGGGGGAGCTGAAAGTGTCCAAGTCCATCCCATGAAAGGGTACTGGAAGTCTGAGCAGAATACATCAATAACATAGGCTGAGTAAAAGAAAGAATGCTTCCTTGTAGTTGGTGTCTTCTGATACCGCTCAATTGCTGACTTTAAATCTATTGACAGAATTGAATCCCAATTGAATGACTCCCCGGTTGTGAGGACATGATGGGCCACAAGTGCCCATTCAACTTTGAACATAGAACAATTAGGTAGACCATACAGCCTGCAAAGCATGGTTTCCAAGAGGGAATAGGGTTCCTTGAATTATGAAACATGGTATAGGTTATCAACTTTGGGTATGAAGTTAGCAGGATTATTCATCCATGACTTCATCATCTAGTCGAAATTAAACCTGGTGTTGGCAGAATCCAAGAAAGCGGCATTAAGAAGTTGGGTAGCCGGCTTAAGGGTGTACGCTCTTGAAAGTAAACCAAAAGGGACCCTGCACTGTTGTTAAAGGAACGGTCTTTGGGGTTCGCGTGGTCAATTATCCACTTGACTACATTTTTGCAAGAGAGAAGAGAAGGTCTAGCTGCTATGGTGTGCAACTGGGAATTCTTAATTCTCTCATAGATAGGCTGGTTATCTTGGATGTCTGATAGGTCGTCATTATAAAAAATGGTATAAATGTTAGACCAGTCTATTTGATAGGTTTCCGAGACTCTCTCACTGGTATCAACAAGTATGCCGAAGTTGGGGTCTTTGTTCAATAGGTCTTTATGTGCTGTCTTAGAACGGGTAACTCTCGACATGGTGAAAACTGGTAATTTCAGGTAAAATGAATTAAAATCAATTAAAAACAGTTCAAAATGACGAAATAAATTGTAAACAATCAATAAGAAAAAGACATGAAACTGACCTGTGTTGACAAAAAAATGGCAGAAAACGACCTCTGGTAAAAATTCGTGGTAAAATCCTTGTAGCAGGTAAATTCTCAAAATTGAAAAACGATAAAAGAAAAATAGAAAATTCAACCTATTTAACAATTTCGTCAGATGAAATATGGACCGTAGGATGACCAAAGATTCAACGGCAAGATATAAAATGCGGGATGTGGAAGGAGAGTTGCAGAAGTTTATTGTTGCAAATATGTACATTCTTTCCACAATCTGCAATCCGCAATGCGGGTTGCGGAAAAACAACTCTAAAAACAAAAAAACTAAAAATTTATGTGATCCATAATCCACAATGGGGGTTGCGGGTTGCGGAAATGCAAACAACATAATTCATCAAATGGTCTTTCCGCAATCCGCAATTACGGGTTGTGGATAAACAAAACGCAAATTTATTTTGAAACTCTTTCCGCAATCCACAATTGCAGGTTGCGGGTGTGACAAACCACGATTATTGAAAAATATTTCTGCATCCACATTGTGGATTGCGGGTTACGGAAAGAAAATGTTTCAAATCCAAAACCAAGCTTCCGCAATCCGCATTGCGGATTGCAGGTTGCAAAAAGAATAAACTTTTGGGAAAATTACTTCTTTTTGCAACTCACAAAAACCCCCAAACTGACTAAGTAATTTAAACATTACCTTTGAATATATAAAAATTGGGGCTCCCATGTTTAAAGAAAACATGGGATCTATTGTACCTACAACAAATGGTGACTGGCTGGGAAGAACCAGTTATCTCTTTGAATGAAATATATAGTTATAAGGAAGATATGTCAGCAACCTAATGTTTCAACCTACAATTTACAAAATGTTCTCACAAAAACACAATCAAAACATCAAAGTTAATCATATGATTGACATATTCCCATCCAAAACCAATTAATGATGATATTTATCTGATAAGGCAGTCTAGAAGCAAACATGAATCCTTTACCATTATGTTATCATACGAGGGCAGTTTATCATGAGCCTTAGAGCAAACTTAGATCCATTCTGGGTTACCAAATCATGAATCACCTTGAGTTCATTAATTAATTTTTATGTACAGATGCATTACTCACAATATATACATTTATCTTCCTTTTTTTAAAATATATTTTCTTTTTTCTTTTTCTTTTTGAAAACAGAATGAAAATATGCAAACAAGACTTTTGTTCATACAAGGCCATTGCCCTGACTTGGTGATAAGATTTTGGATATTCCATTCACAAACTTGATCTGGAAACCGAACAAGCTAGCTCGGTAAGGAGACTCCTTGTCTTTCAGATTTTGACACTGAAAGAATTTACCATGGCTTGGTAACCATAAAGTGGTAATTCCAGTCCAAAATCAAATTCATGATCATGGTAGGGATGGCTTGTAATAAGACCCCCCTATCCTCATATACAACAAGTTGTCTAAAAAAGAAAAAGAAAATTTATTGGTGTATAAATTACAAGACACTACCATGGCTTGGTAACCACATGCTAGTAGTGGTACTCACTGATGTATTGCAGATCATGAGTGAACTGACTTGTGATAGGATCTTCCACCTTCCAGCAATAGCTGAAAGTCATCTCCGTAGCTTGGTGACTAGATGTGGATATGTCATTCCACTAAACATCTATGAACATAATGGGTTGGCTTGTGATAAGACCTTCCATCTTGTAGTCTACTATTATTAAAGTGAATTATTTTCAAGGTGATCATAATGGGATCCAAAGTAGATAAAGGTTGACCAGGCTATGAGATATGCTGCCATTCACTGTGAAACATAAGCTACGAAAGCCTAATTGCTTCCTCAACTTCAATTACCCAAATGAAACATCTATAAAGATAGTGATTAAGGTGGGAAGGTATCAATCAAAGCTCTGCAAATATTGACTGTTTGATTCCATGGAAAACATTTTCAGATATAAGTTGAGTAAATAAAACTGGCATTGCTACCTCAAACTTCTTACTGTATTGATCTGAGACACACTGATCAACAACCTCTGCCAAATGTGTAGACATTATTCAAAAATAAAACAAAAATATAGAATAAAACAAACAAACAAACAAAGAGAAAGAAAGCAAACCACACTTATATAAAAGTGTTCCAATATGCTCCTCTAAACAAAGTATTTTTTGAGCAGCTGGACATTCACTGGATAGGTTTCTGCAATACCTTCTAGTTTCTGCAACCGGACAGTACTAGGACCAAGCTTTTCTGTAACAATGAATGGTCCCAGCCATAAGCGTTGGAATTTGGTGTAATCATTCTTGTCTTTGTGCTTCTTATCCCACTTTAACACCAAATCCCCCACAATGAACTCTCTATCAGATGAGGACTTCTCATCAAACCACTTTTTACTAGTTGTTGGAGCTGATACAGTTTGTTCTTGGACTTCTCCCTATCTTCTTCCAGCTTAAATAGTGTATCAATCCTCTACTGGAGTGGGGAAGAGTCATCTTCCTGTATTGACCGTGCTAACTATAGTGAAGGAATCATGAGGTTGGAAGGTAAGATGGCCTCCTTACCATAGACCAAACAGTAAGGGGAGTTTCCTATGGCTTCTTTTGGGGTGACCAGGTTTGCCCAAAGAGCATTGTATAGTTGGGTGTGCCAATCTTTATGGTGAGTAGCTACTATCTTCTTTAGAATCTTAATCAGTTTTTTGTTGGAAGAATCCGCTAGTCCATTCCCTTGTGGATAGTAATTGGCATAATACTTCAGTTTTATCCCTTTTTCAAGGGCATACTGTGTTAAATCAATTGAAGAAAAATAAGATGCATTGTCAAACACTAATAACTCAGGTGCACCAAACCTAGTGACTATTTGGCTTTTAAGGAAGGATATCACTTGGTTTGTATTGGATTGTCTGAGAGGGACTGCCTCTACCCATCTGGCAAAAGTAGTCCGTGGCTGTCAAGATGTGCTTGTGTTGCAGGGAGGAATCAGGGTTAATGGGTCTAGCAAAATCCAGGCCCCATTGTTGAAATGGAAACTCTATTGTAACTGGCTGCAGGGGAAATGCAGGTTTTTTCAGTTTTCCAACGCACTTTTGACATGCTTCACACTTTCTTACATAAGCATATGAATCCTTGAACAAAGTAGGATAGTGGTATACCACCCTCAGGATCTTATGAGCAGTGGTTTCTCCTGAGAAATGGCCTCCTGCAGGCCCTGCATGAAATTCCAATAGAATATTATCAGTTTCATCCTTCTCTAAACATCTGATGAAAACACCATCATAGTTTTTCCTAAACAAGACACCATCAATTAATTGATATGGTGCAGCTTTTAACCTTAAAGCTCTATGTTTTTTAAAGTCAAGGGTTTCAGGAGCAAACCCATGGGTTAAGAAAAACTTGATGTCATCATACCATTCATATGTCTAAGTTGTAATGACATTAACAGAACCTGTTGATGTACTCTCCTCTTGTTCCCACTCAATCTGTTGTTGTACAGGATCATTGGATTGAGTGGTGAGAAAGCACAAGCCTTGGCATTTCACGATTTTTGTTGGTCTGATCTCCAGGTCATACTCTTGTAGAGCTGTCATCCAATGAGCTCTCTTTTCACCCAGCTCCTTCTAAACCAGAACATTTCTGATAGTTGCATAGGGGACAATGACTTTAGTCTGAGATTTCAATAAATATGGTCTAAAATGTTTTACCGATTTGTATACCGTGTAAGCTTGTTTATTGATATGGGAGTAGTTAAGTTCGACCCCTTTGAATGTAGAGCTCATGAATGAAAATGGAATTTCAGCGTCATCTGGATGCTTCTGTGTAAGAACAGCTGCATAGGAGAAGTCAGTAGCAAATGTGTATAATATGAAATCTTTGGTGAAGTTTGGAGACATCAGAGTGGGGGCTTCCGCAATGGCCTTCCAGATTTCAACAAAGGCATTTCTTTGTTCATCATACCACTTATATTGGGCATCCTTTTTAATCAATTGTTGCAATGGTTTGACCATTTGAGCAAAATTCGGAACAAATCTAAGAATGAAATTAATCTTACCTAGAAAAGATTGCATGGCTTTACGTGAACAGGGTAGGCCAATCTTTGCAATAGCTTATGTGTGTTCTGGGTCAATGATCATGCCTTCTTTTGAAACAATGAAACCTAATAACTTACCTTCAGTGACGGCAAATATAGATTTCTTCGGGTTCAATGAAATTTCGTATCTTCTGCAGTGCTCAAACACCTGTTTAAGAGAAGACAAATGTTCATATCATTTTTTAGAATAAAGAGTGATATCATCTAAATATACAACGACAGAATTGTGCATTAATCCCCTAAAATCTATGTCCATAACTCTCTAGAATGTGGCACCTGCATTTATTAGTCCGAAAGGCATTCTCCTGTAGGAAAAAGTTCCCCAAGGGGTCCTGAAAGCTGTTTCCAATTGATCAGTGGTTGCAACCAGGACCTGGCTATATCCTGAGAAGCCATCAAGGAGAGAAAACATCACAGTACCTGCTACCTTCTATAAAATCTGTTCCATGGGAGGAACAGGGTAATTGTCCTTTTCAGAAGCTTTGTTTAGGTTCTTGAAATCAACACACAGTCTGATTTCCCCATTCTTCTTCCGAACATGTACCAAGTTTGCAATCTACTATGTATGCCTGATAAGAAAAATAATTCTTGCTGCCAGTAGTTTTTCAAGCTCCTTTTTGACAGAGGGTTCAAGACTGGGATGCGTCTTCCTTAAATTTTGCTGATAGGGTTTTACATCGGGTTTCATAGGTATGTTATGATGCATGATGTTGGTGTCAAATGTTTTGATTTCATCATATGTCCATGCGAAGACATCTTTGAACTCTTTGCACAGTTTGATGAAAGCTCTCTTTTCTTCAGGAGAGCAGTCAACCCCTAGATTGATTAGACGAGGGTTATGTTCAGTTCCTAGGTTGATAGGCTCATAGTTGAGGGATGAACTTTGAGTTTTACAGTTGGTCTTCTGCTTGAACTTATCTTGCAGATCATAGTATTTTTCTAGGTTGATGACTGAATTAGGGATAAGATTCGAAGGATGTCTAGAATTAGATAAGGACTTCTCATGCTCAGCCTCATCTATTGACACATCATGAAAAGTGTCTTGGGCTATGAGAAAGTCTAATATCTGTTGGTCATCCTAAAACACCTTCCAACTAGTCACATTATCAGGAATCGAAGGTCTATACATCAAATCAATCAAAAACGTGTTAGGTGACAAACCTTCTGGAGGTCTCAACCTGGATGCAGTGTTAGCCAATAGGTTTGCATCAAAATTATGGGACCTTGGGACTGACTTAATATTAAATGTAGAAAAATAATTAGTTAAGTCCCTTACTAGTTTCTGTTAGTTAATCAAATGAGGAGATAAACAATGGATTTTGTTTCTCACCTATTTTACTATAATCTCAGAATCTCTATAACATTCAATTATCTAGGCACACATATCAATTGCCTTCCTGAGTCCCTGAACCAGGGCCTCATACTCAACAATGTTGTTGGTGAATTCAAACTCAAGTCTGTAGACAATCATTGTTTTGGTACTTTTTGGATCAATTAAGACACAACTTGCACCAACTCCATATTTAGATCTAGAGCCATAAAAAAACAGAGTCCATGCATTCAAATCTATCCTAAAATTAGTATTTACATTGTATACATTATGTACAACGGTGCCAGAGAATGGTACAAAAGTAAGATTTATCATTTGGGATTGATTCTATGCATTCTCAGCATGTGACAAATCCACAGGTAGATCCACAAAGAATGTATCAAAAGTGTAGTGTTGCACATGTGAGCTAAAGTATGTAGCAGGCTCACTAGGATCATTTAAGTCTGTGACAATTTGTTTCATGTAAGGTTCCCTGCTGATTTTAATTCTATTTGGTCTTCCATTGTAGGGAAGCCATAAGTGGGACCAGTCAGTAGCGAAATAGCCTTTGATATTTTCTGACCAATCCCTCCTCAACCACATTCCATACATTTCAGGAATGTCAGCCATAATAATATCCACAATTTGGTGGATTTTGGGGTCAGCAGACAGTGTTAACAGGACATTCTTCAGTTCTCCCACCACCCTAAGTTTGGATCGATCAAGTTGAACAATTTGAGTAGGGTAGGGATCCCAAAAGGCATTTAACTTTTTGCATACAGATAGAGGCATCACATTGGACGAAGCCCCCGAATCTATCATATAGTTATGGACATTCCTATTGAAAACTTCAAAAGTAAGCAGGAAAGGAGGTGTTTTCTTACTACCTGGTTTTTTATTTCCAGGTTTAGAGTATGTCTCTAAATTGTTGTTCTAAGATTCCCTGGGTTTGTTGACGATCATGCTTTTAGGAAGATTGTCCCTCATGGCAGGGATTTTCAGAAGTTCAAAGAGAGATATGTTGGCTTTCACTCTTTCAAGTCCTCAATCAAACTGTACTCTATTTCAGGAATGACAGTTTCTTTTTGTGCTTTTGTTTTACCTCTGTTTGGTGTGGGTGTTGAAGAAGAAGCTTCTTGTGTAGGATTTCCTTTGCTTATGGTATTATAAGGATGTTGGACATTGAACATAGCCTCAGGATCATCTTCTTTTTCAGCCATAGGAAGTTTTGAAAAGAAAATGATGGTGTTTATCTGCTGATCCTCTACTTCCTCTGGTGGTTCAGGATCCTGATTCTCTTGTGGGTTTTCATTAGGATGATCAGGAGAATTATGGGATTCTAAAACTAAAGCTTTAAAAATTGAAATAATTTCTTCAGAGTTCAATCCCTCAGGATTAGGTGGGACTTGATTATGTGGAGGTTGATAATGTCTTCTGAAAGGTTGTCTATTGAATCCTCTATTATTGTTTTGGTTTTCTGTGTTGGTCTCTTTTAGGTCTACCATTTCATTCGAGATCTTTTGAAGAAACTTCTTCATGTCATTCATTTCAAACGGGTCTTTGTTTTTCATTGTAGGTTTTGGAGGGTTTTCTTGCTTCCTTTTGGAGGTATAAGGTTGTTCTTTTAAGTAGAACACATCTTTTTCCACTTGAATGGCTTCAGAAAAAGCCTCCTGCAAGTTATCTTTTCGTGCTCGTTTGAACCACATAATAATGGGAATAGGTAAACCTTTAATGTAGTATGAAACCATAATTTCTTCAGCAGGAAGAACAGTGGTAGGGATCCTATTTTTCAGGTAAGAGAACCTTTGATTATAGTCTTTAACCCTTTCCTTGCATTTAATTTTCATTGAAGACAAATCTATGACCAAGTCCTCTCGAGTTTTGTCATCTCCAAATTTCTGGATAAAGAGCTTTTCAAATTCATCCTAGGAAGAAATAGATCAGGCTTCCAGGACAAAGTACCAAGTGGATGCTTTACCCTCAAAGGTGTATGGGAAAAATCTACAAACTATATCTTCGTGAATAACATTCCTAAGTCTGATGGCATGCATGAAATTTTTAATGTGATCGAGTGTAGGTGACTTATCATCATGATTAAACTTAGGGAGTCATTTTTCAGGGTTCTTAAGTAGTCTATGTTGCTCTCCAAAAATGAATACAACATCCTGATCCAGCCAGGGTTTGTTTCCACCTTCTTCCATGGGTATGTCCTCCGAAGATGAGCTAGAAGATGAATCACGGTCTGATGACTCGTCAAATGAGGATGAGGAAGATGAAGGAGGTGTTGGTGGTGATCCACCTATTGCAACATTGGGCTGATCTTGTTCTGTTTCTCCGAATAATGAATCAAGGCTAAAAGCAGGGAGCAAGTTGTGGTGAGGTGAATTATGTTGTTCAGTATTTTGGTCACCTGAATTTTGATTGTCTTGATTATTAGTCCGTGGATCGTTGATCTGATGGGGTTGGATTATTGCTAGTTTGAGATTATGGTCTTCTTGGATCCTCTGTTGTAATCTAGAAATACTATCGGAAGAACCTTTCAATAATTGTTCAAGTGTGAAGGGTCCCCTTGTGGGTGATATAAAAACAATATCGTCCCTTCTGGTTTCCTGCTCAATCACAGGGGTAGCAGGAATTGCAGTTGGATCTTGTACCGGTTGTTCTGTTGAGGTTGATGCCCGCGTGTGACTATGGGTAATAATTAGTTTCTTTCTTGAGGAGGTTTACTGGTGTTTTTTTTAGGCATATATTGCTCTTGGCCCTCCTTCTAGCACCATTTGTTGAAGCCTCAGTTATGTAGGTTGCCGGAATGTTTTCCAAGGCTAACAACAGAGGGTGAAAACCGAATCTGAAAAGCTTCAAAAAAATCTGCGCAAGAGTAGTTTTACCCCCAGACTCTTTGGTATAGTTAACTCCCATGGATATAAAGGCCTCTGCTGGAACTTATGTGGGTTGATCCTGAAAGGATTTGTCTTCCCGTGAGGGAAGATCAAAGTGTTCTAACTCTAGAAGTGAGTTTTCCTTAAAATGAAATCCGAACTAAGTTAGATATAACCTATAGGATGTGTTCTGTTTATGTGGAGGATAACTTGATCTGAATTTCAATAAGTCTTTTCACCAGTTTGACAGAAATGTGAAATGGATCGTTACTTATAGCTTAAGATACAACCTGAAAATGAAAATCAAATGATAGCAGCTTAAGGATTGAATCACATGCAAGATTATCCTGTGTATGAAATGCTAATTGAAAAATGAACATTAATCTAATAATATTTGTTAATCATTTGCAGAAATAGATAATGTTTTAATTAAATAATTCACTTAAAACATAAGACACATAGATCATAAGTTGAGAAAAATCAAACTACAGATCAGTGTATAAATTGTGATTGCAAATTCAAACAGTGTTCATTCAATGATCAAGGTGAAAAAATTGGACATCATCAAATAAATTTGACAACACAGAAAAAGAAGATGCTAAAATAAATTAACTTTGATTCATCAGGTTTGCAAAAATTACGAGATCTCAGGTGAAACAACGTTTCTCCAGTCCTTCTCTGGTGATTCTCTCCCCCCTCCCCTATGATATCTCTATCCATTAAATAATAATTACAATAAATATACAAATGATAGACTTCCCATAAAATAGGGATTACAAAATCAATCTAATCTAAGAATGGCCAAGGGCATCTTGCCACTTGGCCCAAACTTCTAACAACTCATCTACATCAGAATATTTAGCCAGCTCGAGTCCCAAATGAGCATCACACGTGAAAGATTCGATCTCACTTTTTCTCAATTTGTGCCAAGTGTGCAGAAAGATGTGGATCTTGTGTTCCAGACTGACAGGCTGCTTGATGAATTTGTCAACCTCGGAAATCTAGATGTGCTCGAGCTACATAATCTATTCTTTAATCTTTTCACACCTAGTACCCACCTGCTCAATCATCATCTTCGATGGACAAGCTTTCTCAATTAGGTCCACAGTGGGAAGCTATAGCATGACCATGATGTTATCTGTGGCATACCACCTTCTTCCACAAATTTTGTGTGCCTTCTTAATTGTTTCTTCAACCATGTCAAAAGTTTCCTTCCAGGCTTGCGGATATTTTCTTATTTTCCTGAACTTGAAGCTATTGAGAACAGGAATATCCTCAAGTTTGTCCTTGATATACCTTTGCCACTTAGAAACATCATCAAGGGCCTTGTAAGCTTGTTTCCTTTTCTCAATTTGCTTCTCAAGAATGTCAGAAAGCTTCTCAAAAACATTATAAGTTTCATGAATGTCATTCATAGAACTAAATAACTCAGTCAAGAGTTTGTGATGCTCCTCATTAACTTCAAAGGCCAAATCCTTGAACTCTTGCTCAGAGAATCTGGAGAATGAAGTAGCTGCATTGGTCATTTCATCCTTTAGTTGTTGTTCCAGTATTTCTATCTTCTCCACATTTGCAGTGTTTAGGACTTCAGCATCTTGCAATTAATCCTGGAGAGAAGCGTTGTGTTCTTGCAGGTCTTTGAGCTGACCCTGATACTCATTCCTTAATTCATGAATGCGAGATTCATGTTCTTCATGAATATTTACCAACTGCTCCTGGAGCTTCTTCAACTCTTCTTTCTTGATATCAATCTCTTTATTCAGAGAAGTTGCTGAGTCAAAATTGGCTCCAACAAATGCCCCCATAGTTGTTGCAGTTTCTAATGCTTCAATTTGGATGTCATCAAACTGTTTGGCCCAGATTATTTGATTGGGGACAGGTTCCTGCAACACAGTTGATCCCCTACTTCTCTTGGAACCTCTTTTTACCACTGCTTTCGGTGACCCGCTGTAAAATTATTCCGCAAGGGAAACCACAACATCATCTTCAGGATCAACTGTCAACTCGGTTGAAGATGTAGCACTATTCTTTGTTGCAACCAATGAGGCTGTTTGGGTAATAGTGGCACTAGGGATGGACATGGTGATCTGAGAGGTAGATATCAAAGGAGCAGTTGCATCAGAAAGTGTAAGTGGAGAAGGAGGAGAAGTAAACAGGGTGGCAAACTCAGTGAGGGAAGTTGAGACAACAGTAAGTGATGGCTGTAGAGAAACAGTTGGAAAATGGACCTTGGTGACTATTGGTGGTGGAGTGGTAGGTAGAACTGGAAATATTGAAGGTGAAGTGGTCATGGAGGTTAATGTAGCAAATAATTGAGATATGGTGGAAGGTGGTAGTGTAGCCTCAACATAAGAGATGGAAGGAAGCTCACCAGAAGAAAGTGGGGGTGTGGAAGTAAACGCATCAACAGTGGTGGTGATTTCAGTGAAGTGATCATCTGGAATGGGGTCATCCACCACTATGCTGTCAAGCAAATCAATCATTTCCTAGGAACCTTTAGTTATCTCTTGCACAACAGGCACAAGAGGAAGTCTTTCATCCTCAACATCACTGTCTTCAATGTTCAGTGTAGGAATTTGAGAGGTAGAGGTCTGAATTTTCTGTCTTTTGGTTGGGTTACTTGTAGCAACCACTTGAGTATCATTGGTTGGGTTACTTACAACAACCACTTGAGTATCAAGTATTTAAGTCATATGTTCCAGCTCCTTCTTCATCTCATCAATTGATTGAATCAGAATCTTCTTGACATGTTGGACATCCTCTACTAAGCCCTTGCCTTTGCCACCATCTGGATATGTTAACATCAAAGGAGTACTTTCCTTTTGTGCTTCTTTTTCTTCTCTATCCTTCCTGGTCTGCTCTGCAAGTTGTAGCTCCATTCTCCTGCAACTCAAAACCTTAATCTTGATCTCTTTCTGGTACTGAAGGATGAAACCTTGTTCTTCTTTAGTTTTAGCCCTAACCAGAAATTTAGAAAACAAATTTGCCCCTTGGTAAATAAAGTCATAAGGAGTATCCTTATGAACATAGGTGGTCTTAATGTGTTCTTGGGCAAAGTGAGTATCCAAGAAGCCTTTGGGATCATGCATCCTATTAGGGGCTTGTCCCAAATTTTAATGAAACAACCTTCTTTCCCAATACTGCAACATATGTTGATGTTGGAATAACCAGAGGTCCAAGGTTCAAAGGGAATTTAGGCCATCCCTTTCTTTTAGGTCCATTCAGTTTGAGAAATACCCCATCTGTAACAGTCTGGAAAGCTATTTCTTCAAGAAACAGTCTGTCTGGAACTATCCTTGGCAGCAAATGCACTATGCTAGTTCCCCAAAGTCTTATATAGGAGAAAGATTCTCCCACATAGCAGTCACCAATTGTGGGAATGAGAGTTTTGGCATTGGGAGAGAAGGCATGTGCATCTTCTCTGAATATCTGATGATAAATTGTACCAAAGAAGTGATCATAGATATCATATAGTAGAGGAACACAGTTGTTCTCCCATAATGCTGAACAGTAAATGTGAAATGGGGGACCTAAAAGTGTCCAATTCCATCCATGAAAGGGTATTGGAATTCTGAGCAGAATACATCAATAACATAGGCTGAGTAAAAGAAAAAAGGATTCCTTGTAGCTGGTGTCTTCTGATTCCACTCAATTGCTGACTTTAACTATACTGACATAATTGAATCCCAATTGAATAGCTTCCCAGTTGTGAGGACGTGATGGGCCACAGGTGCCCATTCAACTTTGAACATAGAACAATTTGGTAGACCACATAGCCTGCAAAGCATGGCTGCCAAGAGGGAATAGGGTTCCTTGAACTATGAAACATGGTATAGGTTATCGGCTTTGGGTATGAAGTTGGCAGGATTATTCATCCATGACTTCATCATCTCGTCGAAGTTAAACCTGGTGTTGGGAAGAATCCAGGAAAGCGGCATTAAAAAGCTGGGTAGTCGGCTTAAGCGCGTACGTTCTAATAAAAAATTCAGGGCGAAAGTAAACCAAAAGGGACCCTGCACTATTTTTAAAGGAACGGTATTTGGGGTCGCGTGGTCAATTATCTACTTGAATGTGCCTATGTAAGGGAGAAGAGCAGGTCTAGATGCTATGGCATGCAACTGGGAATTCATATTTCTCTCATAGACAGGCCGGTTATATTGGATGTCTGATAGGTCGTCATTATAAAAAATGGCATAAATTTTAGACCAGTCTATCTGATAGGTTTTCGAGACTCTCTCACTGGTATTAGCAAGGATGCCGAAATTGGGGTCTTTGTTCAACAAGTCTTTCTGTGTTTTCTTAGAACGGGTAACTCTCGACATGGCGAAAACTGAAAAATTCGGGTAAAATGAATTAAAATCAATTAAAAACAGTTCAAAATGAAAAAATAAATCGTAAACAATCAATAAGAAAAATACATGAAACCGACCTATACTGACGAAAAATGGCAGAAAATGACCTGTGGTAAAAATTCGTGGTAAAATCCTTGTAGCATGTAAATTCTCAAAATTGAAAAACAATAAAAGAAAAATAGAAAATTCAACCTATTTAACAATTTCGTCGGATGAAATATGAACCGTAGGATGACCAAAAAATCAATGGCTAAGATCTAAAATTCGGGATGCAGAAGGAGAATTGCAGAAGTTTATTGTTGCAAATATGTACATTCTTTCTGCAATCTGCAATTCGCAATGCGGGTTGCGGAAAAAAACTCTAAAAATAAACAAACTAAAAGTTTCTGCAATCCGCAATCTGCAATGTAGGTTGCGAGTTGCGGAAATTCAAACAACATAATTCAACAAATGGTCTTTCCGCAATCCGCAATTGGGGGTTGCGGGTTGTGGAAAAACAAAACACAAATTTATTTTGAAACTTTTTCCACAATCCACAATTGCGGGTTGCAGGTTGTGGGTGTGACAAACCACGATTATTGAAAAAATATTTAAAAAATTTCAAATCCAAAACCAAGTTTCTGCAATCCGCATGGCGGATTGCGGGTTGCAGAAAAAATAAACTTTTGGGAAAATTACTTCTTTCCGCAACTCACAAAAAATGCCAAACTGACTAAGGAATTTAAACATTACCTTTGCATATATAAAAATTGGGCCTCCCATGTTTAAATAAAACATGGGATCTGTTGTACCTACAACACACCCCAACCTAGGGAACTAGTAATTTCCCTCCATGACAGTTCATTTGGATGGGTATATTACAAACTTTGAATTGAGAATTTCTCTTAATGTGACCCACCTTGTCCATTTGGATCTAATTTCACATTATTACTAACTTGGACATCATTCTTGGCAATTATTTGACTCTTAACATTAATTTGTCAAACTATTATGAGTATGGCCAAGGGGCTTAGGCCATTGTGACCCAATGCAAAATTTTGAGAATGACAAATCCTCCCTTTCCAATATTGCTTGTCCTCAAGAAATTTCAACACATGTATGTGGAAGAAACTGCTTTCTTTCCAAAATTTTGCTTCCCAAAACTTCTCTTCTGAAACCTTGAGTAGAGCCACCCATGCACTACAATTGTGTGTTTCCAAAAGCAAGGAGATGTGGATTTTCTTTTTCATTTTGATATCCCCTGTAACATCACCACTAAACACCAAAATTTTAATTAAATCCATAAAAACCATGTTTGCACAATTACTCTTTACCTATTTCATATTTTGGAAACCCCTTTTGATACCACTGCATAATTCTTGAAGTTGCCACTGAGTTTCCCAACTTTCAGTCTTCAAGATTCCATGAAGATTTTAGAGAGGAACCACCATGCTTGTTGCTGCACTACTCTGATTAAAATCACTTTATTAAGTGGGGACTCAATCTCCCATACTACTTGTTTCCCAAAAAAATTGAAATCAATGGGACTAAAAATTATCCCAGGGTCCCATTGCTTGTATTGCACTCCAACAATTAAGAATGCTCTCCAACCCATACCATCAGGAAAAAGAATTCCTGGATCCCATTTTCTTGTATGCATTCCTCCAAACATCATGAGTACAAAATATATATCATCAAAGTACATAACAACATAATAAAAATGTACATCAAGGAGGTTCCTCATCAAAGAATCATGAAAGTGCTTATACCTCCAAGTAAGTAGACCACCATTTGCCAAGTGCATACAAGCTTCAAGTGACCAATCAAATCTGATCCAATGATATAGGTGAGGATCCCATGTCCTATAATGTTGCTCCAAAAGGATGTAAGATGCATTAAAATAATCAACCATGTGTTCTTTCATCCAAGAAGTGAATGAAGAACCTCCACTACAATCTGAACCAAGTAGGGAACAAAGAAAACAATGAGCCTTCAAGGGGCTCACACAAGTACCATTTGTGCATCTATGAACATGTGTATCATCAAGAAATAACAAAGGATGTTGTTGCCAATAATAATTTTCTCCAATCATATGTCTCTTCACCCAAGTAGTGGATGAAGTTCCTCCAATATCAATTGAACTAAGCAAGGAGCAAGGAAAATCATAAGTCTTCAAGTGACTCAAGTGAACATCATAGGTGCATCCATGTAGATGTGTTTCATCATAAGGTAACAAGGGATGTTGCTGAAAATGTAAATAATAAATGGCTCTAGTAGTGTCATCATATAAAGGATAGATATGAGTTCCATACTCCTCATGTGGCACCATAAAAAATAAACCTTTCACCCATACTTCATGAGGATGAATGCTGCAAAATATGGAAGTGTAGGATGTAGGAGAATGAAACAACTCACCCAAATGATCAGAAAATGTAGAAGTATCCTCATTTGAATGCTCCATAAGGGTAGGATCATGCGCCTCTCTCAAAAGTGCAAAACTTTCCTCATAGGTTGGTTCCAAGGTAGTGGAATCATACATTTCTTCAAAAATTGTGTCACCATTTCCAAGAGGAAACTCAAGTTCCTCTTCCACCACATCAAGTTCTTGGATATCATCAAGCTCATATTCAAACACATCAAGCACATGAAAATTTCCATATTTCTCATGATCTACCATGTCATGAGAATCCTCCATGCAATCGACCATATGACAATTTGAAACATATGAGGAAGAACAAGTATATTGCAAACTTTCAAGAAGTTGCTCATTTTGAATTTTGAGTTTACGAATATCCTCATTAGTATTCAAGTATGCATCATGTAATAATTCATTAAACTCAACCAAATTGTTTCTATCAAAAAGAAAAGACATGAAATTATGCACATTGCTCTTTGAATCTTCTCCATGTCTTCAAGGAAGGATGGATCCTTCAATGAAGAAACTTTCCAACAAGAATTTGACACTAATTCTTGAGTGTCATGGAGCATTCTAATGGTCTCTTGGATATTCTTTTCATTCATATTTAATGACCCTTCAAGAAAAAGAGGCTCTTGCAAATGAAACTCCTCATCTTCTTCCTTCTTACTTGGACCAACTTCATGAAGCTCAAGTGGTGATGGGGAAGTTGATCTTGTTTCTTCTTCAACTGCTACAAGGTATTCATTTTCATGCTTAATGGAAGTTTGGCTTGCAACAACACTTTCAAAAGTGATCTCTATGTCACCAACATAGAGGTGTGAGCACCCATGTTGTGAATATTTAATTAATATTATTATTTATATATTAAATAGATTATTAGGTTAATAAGCGAAAGGGTGTAACCCTTCACTATTCTTGCTCAAGCCCTATAAAGGCGAGCTTATTGTATCTTTTATCCTATCATCTAATATATTATTCTTACTTATTATCCAATATGAGAGTTGGATTCGACTATTAACTTAGTGAATGGATACGTTCACTGCATTTGGTATCAGAGCTTGGATTCGGCTCCTTTGACCTGAGATCGGATTCAGCTCATCCCCTCTTTCAGCAAGTCAGCGTTCAACTCTTCATTCAGCTCTCTACATGGTCTGCATTCAACGTTCAACTCTCCACCATTCCGCTGCTTCATCATCACCTTCTTCTTCCCTGTCTCCCTGCATACTTTCCCCACCAGCTTCACGCCCACGTCCACCAACTCCCGTGCTGAGACTCCCATGCCCTCCTTCACCTGCTTCCACACTCCCATCTCCGTGCTTGCACAATCTCTCTCCACCTCACCTGCTCCACTCGTCCCTCATCCTGTCGCATTCCCCAATCCTTTCCCCTGCTCCACATCCTTTCTCCTACTTCGCCCTTCTCCCATATCCCCCATCTCTCATCTAACAACCACCTCGCACCACCCTTCCTCCCGCCACAATTCTCTTGCACTCTCTACACTGACCTCCCTCCTTCCCCCATCACCGTTCCACCCTGCGCTGCACCCAATCTCCCTCCTTCCCCCATCAATGTTCACCCCTACGCTGCAATCCCTCTGCGCTACTCCCCTCTCCCATCTGTCCACCTCTCCGCACCGCCTGCCACCTCCTCCTCTCCACCTTCTCTCCCCCGCAGCCCCCGCTCCACGCTCCCTTCCACGTCACCCTTCGCTGTCTGCAACCACCGCGCCCTCATTTCTCTACGCTTCCCTCTCCCTCGAGATCTGCCTTCCACCTGCTCATTGTCACCTCGTCCAATGCCCTTTTCTCCAGCACCTCCGTCGCCACCCTCTCGCTTCCTCCACTTGCTCTTCCGCTAATCCTCCAAACTCCATGAGAAACCCTACAAAACAAATTTAAAAAAAAAGTCACAAAAAATATATATATTATATAATAATTTTATTATTATCACAATATATATATTTAAAAAAAAAAATTTATAATATATAATAACATTATTATATATATATATTTTTTTTACTACCACTTGATTTTAATAATAATACTTATTATTAATTAATCAAGCCCACACACAAAACTCCCAAATCTCACTAGTATCACTTCACCCTCACAAGCCAAAATAGTGTCTAAGTACACACCTCTGCATACAAGGTCCAAGACCATGGCGAAATTAAAAGACAAACTTGAGAAATTGGAAAAGGACATCAAGGCCCTCGTTGCCAACCAAGAAAAATTCAGAGAAGAAACAAAAAAATAACAAGGCACTTAAGAAAGGAATTGAAGAAGATGTTGTTCTACTACTAGGAAGAAAACTTAATGACAAATTAGACATCATGCACGAGAAACAAAAAGAGTTAGACAACAAGATGTGTGCGATGACACAGAACATAAGCACCATGTCACAGAACTTGAGCATCATGACACAGAACCAGAATACCATAATGGAAATGTTACAAAAACTAAGGTCTAATACAAACCATATCAGTAACTCAGATATGTTGGACCACTATGTCAACAAAAATGAGAGTAACAAAATTGATCAAGACAATAAACAAGACAAGGAGACTACATATCGTAGGGATGACCAAAATACCAATAATATTTTTGATAAAGATGAGCTCAACCAAGATCATAATGAGATTCAAGCAAGTATCATTGACAATGAGGACGATCCATACATTGACAAAAGCTGGATCCTACAATACGCAAAGGAATCCAAGTCAAAGGAATCAGATATCATAGATTCATCTTCTACCTTAACTCTTCTACCACCCTGGATAAACCTAAATGTAACACTATCAGGTGACTTTGAGTGTGAGAAGCCTTACGAAACGCCACTTCTCGAGATAACTCGTAAGAATAATAGAATGAAAACATTCTGTGATGACATCCTAAATATCGTAGGACAAGCGACTTCTAAAACAAGGCTTGATATGGGCAGTCACAAAAATACTCCTCGTATTCATGCACAAGGAAAATGGGATAATAATAACAAACATAATGGAGTACAAATTCAAGTTACAAATGAAAGGAAGATGACAAACTATTGCGTAAATACCAAGCACATACCTAATACCAGCTCTAAAAAAGACATAAAGGAAGTAATGACATTGTTTCAACACAAAACGAGAATGAAAAGACGACAACAATAATCTAAGCTTTGAGGACAAAGCTTTCCTAAGGGGAAGGCAATGCTGTGAATATTTAATTAATATTATTATTTATATATTAAATAGATTATTAGGTTAATAAGCGAAAGGGTGTAACCCTTCACTATTCTTGCTCAAGCCCTATAAAGGCGAACTTATTGTATCTTTTATCCTATCATCTAATATATTATTCTTACTTATTATCCAATATGAGAGTCAGATTTGACTATTAACTTAGTGAACGGATACGTTCACTACAACCCATCGGTAGGTACTACTTCATAGTTCAAGCATCCATCAGTAGATTCTCTTTCAGCCATGTCCAAGGTTGAATGTGTCTCGAAGGAATCTTCAATATTTTCAATAGAGTCTTCTTCATGTTCAAGTGATGTCTCTTTACATTTGGAATCTCTTTTTAAGGAAAACCCAAAAACTCTCTTCAAGTAGGAAATACATGCATTCCTTGAAGTTTCGCATATTTCATTGCTCTTTTCACTCACACACATATGATTTTCTCTCCAAGGTATTTTACAAGAATGGCATAAACCTTTCTTCACTAAATCCACATCTTCATTTTTGGGCCTATTTGAAAACACCCAATCAACAATGTCTTCGAAAGGAGGGGCTTTTTTTGTATTTCCCTTATACAATTCAAGATATGCCTGATATTGTTGGGGCAAGGTTTTATATGTTGTTCTCCATCTTTGTAACTCATTCATAGGATTATCCTTTGGAAGTGTGACACACTCATATTTAGCATACATAGGGTCATAACAATAATCTTCATTCCTCATGAAATTGTAAGAAGTGTTGCATGGTGGCACCTCTTCCTCATACCATTCACATTCTCTTTCATATTGATCACAATCATTTGCATACTGCTCATAAGCATTGTACTCATAAGATTCATCATAATAGTAAGACATGGATGCAAATTATTCTTCAATGTATGATATTAATTCATAGGTGCAAGGAACATGCTCTGATACCATTGTAATTTCCCTTTTTAGAAATTTATTAAAATGGTGAAAATTTCAATTTTTCCACTAGTTCGACCCTTAAATAGTATTGGTTTCTTGGTCTCCAAATGACTCCAAATGCTCTCAACTTGTCACAGAAGGTATATGGATGGTATTAGGACATGATTATGAGGTTTGTGGATGCTTTCGAGTCTTCAAAAGGCTTCTGCAACTCTCCTTTGAAATCTGGCCAAGTTAGGGGATTTGACTAGCAATTTGGGGTGCAATTCCCTCTTGGGTAAGTGCTAGAGATGGCTCTCCAAATGCTATTGGAACCTCTCGAATTTCAGAACAGAAGTAGGGGACATCTAGGGGAAATCAATTTGGTCTCATATGCATCACCATTCAATTTATTAAGTCTGCTACAACCCTCTCAAATCATATACAAAAGACTAGTTTCGACCTTGGGGGAAATGATAGGCAATCTTCTCCAAATGATATGAAATTGAACAATATGACTCCAAAAGCTTATGCACTGAACATGAAACTTGTATAACACATTATTAATAGTCCATACATCATTAATTCATAAGTGTTTCACTTTTTCATTTGAATATACTAACATATCATTGGCATACATCAACATAGTGGGGAAAATGGCACCATTTGCTCATTAATGATAAGATTTATAGAGTTCCACTTGGAATCTTGACTTGAAGCTATTTTGAATATGAAGAATAGAGAATTTACATCATATGATAAAAGAATGGGGCATTAGAAGCTCCCCCAAAGAGAAAAACAGCTCACCAAGTGCGCCCCACCTCAAGGATCAGGAATATGTTGAGAAAACTGGAAATGGTTGGAAAAACAAGCTAAAATAGAAGTGACCACAAGCTTCCCTGTAGCTTTCATATGAAACATAAGACTCCATTGAAGCTCCAAACGAAAGGTCTGAATGGCTTTTCCAATTACCAACTAAGATGGGAATCTTTCACCCTCGAAATTGGTGCTAAGGCAAGTAGAGTAGCACTCCACTAGCTCTCCTCTCAAATGCAAATTATGAAAATGATCAAAATCCACCATCCTTCTTTGTTATTGTCTTTTATAAACTTCTAAGGTCCTCCATGGGTCAAATTCCTTCCAAGAGCTTCATGCCAACTCAAGTTGGGAAGAGATTCCAATGTGTGCCACTTGTCCCTCCAATTCTAGCCTCCTCCTCCACCAAATTTGAATAGGTGTCTCTTTGGCTTTTCTAACTCCCTTGAGCGCCCTCTTATAGGCTATTTTTAGCCCTGAAATGTCATATATGTTAGATGTCAACATTCAGGTCTGATTTGTGTCATAGGTGTCATAGCATCTTCATCATTGTTGTCATAGAGTTAGGGAATCTAGTCCAAGTGTCCCACTAGCTCCAAAATGCCTCTTCCTCTTCCATGGGAGTTACTCTTCCACTCCAATTCGACCTTCATTGAGTCATGCCAAGTATATTGACCTTCCAACTCCCCAAGATCACTAGAATCCACCTTGGATTCAAATGGGTGAGAATCATGCCAAGTGTAGTGGGGAATCTTACCACAAATGGGTCCCACAACCGGCTCTTATGTGTCCTCATGGTCCAATGCCACATTATTTTCTTTGTATTATTATTTAATTGAACCATGTAATGTGAATTTGTAAGTCTAATGTCACTTTGGGTCTTGTAGCTCCCTTATTCCAACTTTTAATGCTTCCACCCCCAACCTAGGGAACTAGTAATTTCCCTCCATGACAGTTCATTTGGATGGGTATATTACAAACTTTGAATTGGGAATTTCTCTTAATGTGATCCACCTTGTCCATTTGGATCTAATTTCACATTATTACTAACTTGGACATCATTCTTGGCAATTATTTGACCCTTAGCATCAATTTGACAAACTATCATGAGTATGGCCAAGGGGCTTAGGCCATTGTGACCCAATGCAAAATTTTGGGACATGACACTAAAATAGGCTATAGAAACCTATAGAGTGTTGGTTTGGTGGATACTAGGTGTATCTTGAAGAATATTGAAGAATGTAAACTTTTTCTAATAGAAGTTTATGATTCTTTTTGAAAAAATAAATTGACCCACCTATATTTATGATATCCATGTTTATCCTACTTCATGGTGAATAAGGATATTATTAGATATCATTTATATACGAGAGATTAACAATAATACTAATAATTTATTTTTAAAGAGACCCCCTTGTTTGTGGGGATCGTACCTCTTTGGATTATAAATATTGTAAATTGCCTAGGCTTCAGTTTTGGAAGCCTAACCTGGAAAGACCAAGAGAGTTTTTGGATTTGGGCTCCAACCAAATGAGCTCAAAACTAAAAATATATAAATAATAATAATAATTTTAAAATTTTTATTTGAGAAATTTAGAAAGTGTTTTTAGTTTTGGAATAAGATTTAAAATTATTTTTAATTGATTTAGAGTTAAAAGTTTATTTTAATTTGATTTAAGAAGATATATTAAAATTCAGAAAATACAGTAAAAGTGAAAATTTGGAACTTACTTGAATTAACAACAATTCATTTTACATGATATAGTTTTTCTTAATTAAAACTAATAATAACTTTCTTACTCTAGATTAACCATAATTTATAATATATTTTTCCACCTTAAATATAAAATAAAATCATTAATAATTTAGATCTAGATTTTTTTTAAAATAGTTTTATTATAGATTAACAATAATTTATAATATGTTTTTCCACTCTAAAACAAAATCATTAATAAATTAGATTTAGATTTTTTAAAAAGAAATTCAAATCTTTTAAAACTACTTATATTAATGTAAACATAACATCAACTCATTAGAAAATTATAATTTGCTTCATGTGAAGAGATCAATCAACTCGTTTGGGGACCATGGTATCCTTTTAAAAAAGAGATTTAGTACAGGTGGCATCAAAGAACACGTGGATGTATAGTTGGGTACGTTGATTAGGTATTGGGCGAACCACAAGGATTTAACAAGAAGTTATGGTTTTAGAAGTTTCATTTGGCACGGGATCCTAGCTAATTCAAAGAAAGTTTCGTATGTTTGTGTGGGTGGGGAATTCATTACGAACAACATAATTTGATAGAATTTTTTTTGGAAAGTTTCTTAAGCTTGTGTGGGGGAGAAGTCATTACGAACAACCCAATTTGATAGTATTTTTTTTGTTTGAATAGTTTTTCAGAGAATTTAATTTTCACTTAATATATTTATGTCAACTATAAAACATAATAAGTTATTTGAGTTGAAAGAATGGTTTTATGAATTAGTGCGTGGAAAGGATATATGAGGTAATATGTAAATTAGCTAGGTATAAAGATAATGAAAAAGTGTTTTAAAATTGTTTTTAAAAAAATATATGAAAAAGAGAATATGTGAAAGAGGAAAATAAGCGGAAGAATTACTTGATTAAAAATTGTTATAATTTTTATAATATATTTAATATATTTCATTGTAAAATAATTATATTTTTTTTACTATAAAATGTATATTGTCATTAGCCTTCATAATTAAGATGTGCATGAACAAAATCTGAAAATATTTTTAAAACCATACATTTTAGCATTATATATATCTAGTCACAAAAAAAATGCATATTCAATGGCAAAAGTATAGGTTGTTTATGATGACTTGGTGGATAGAGATGACCTAATGATTATAAGTGTAAATAATAACAATAGTCTAATTGTTTACTTTGTTCCACAATTCACTGTAAATATAGTAAGATTTGAAGTCAAGGACATGTGAAGATATGAGAGAGGGAAGCCACCATGTTGTCTCCTACTAAATTCAAGATCTTCCATTAAAAATATCACATAAGTTTGTAGGTTTTGTGGACTTATGACAAACATCATTATTTCCCAACTATTAGTGTCATGCAACACATATGTTGTTCATTATGCTGTAGTGATTGTTGTTGCATAATCACAACAATATGCAATATGAAACCACTATGAAGGATAGCAATACACAAAATGATATGGCAATTATAAAGTTCTTATTTTATTAATTTAGTGTAAAATGATAGTTGTTATGCTCTTTGTAAAGATAACAACTTGCATGCTGTACATAAACAATTTTGAACATATTTTTATATTTATTAATGGTATAATTATTTGAAAAAAAGAAAGTCGATGCATGCTTGAGGTTTCCTCGTGTCGAAGAATGCCTTCGGCAGGTCGATACCTTTGAGCAGGTGGGCTTGATGCTTATACGACTGGATAAGTGCATGGCTTTTCTTAGCATGTTGGGAATACCCATGACCTGGACTCTGCTCTCTCAGAAAGTTGAATATACCCCTTCAAATTTTTCATTTAAAATCTCTAGAATGAAGAGACTGTTCATCGAGTCAGCTTTTCCCTTCTGTTGTTGTGGATAATACAATGGAGAGGCCAAGGAATTGGTGTAGAAGAATGGATTTCCTTGTTATGTTTGTTATTTGCTTAACCTCTGTCACTGCACGCCCAGTATCGTTTTCAGAGGATTTTATAGTAACGTCTGCAGATAACCGTGTGAAAACAATGGCGGACAAGTCAATTGAGCTCATCTTGGATCAAAATTCAGGTGGGTATTGCTCTAACTCCTGTTTTGTCCACAAGAAGGCTTTTGTTGGATTTTTTTGGGGAAAATATCATAAGTCCTCTGTGCAATTTTCATTTGGTTGGGCAGGCGCAGGATTTGCATCGAAGCATACTTTCATGTTCGGTCTTGTAAGCATGAAAATCAAACTCGTGACAGGTGATTCGGCGGGGACAGTCACTACTTTTTATGTACCTATAATTAAATGCTATATAATGCACGATGCCAGTTTATGAAAATTTTCAATATGAAATACGATTTGGGTTGTCAAATCTGAATAGAGTGAGTCCAAATTTCAATGAAACATGAGTACTCTAGTCATATTGGTACAATAAAGGAAAGCAATAAGTATTTTAGTAATCTACCAATGTAGTATTGAATGTTGCGGAGGGTGTTTGGTTTAAGTATGTAGTAATTCAGCAATGTAGTATTGAATGTTGTGAAGGGTGTTTGGTTTATTGATTAATCTTAAGTAGTTTCAGCTTGAAATCCAACAACCAATAACAAAACACTCTGGTAACATTCAAAAGTGCACCTACAATAACATTCATTCGCCATAACCTTCAAGGGTGTCCCCTCTTTCCTTTTCTAACTCATTTAGTATATGTGCACATGATAATTCATTTTTAAATAAACGAGCCTAGATCCAAATCCTAGGCTACAATCCATGAGCCACATAATCCTAAGCTCTAAAGTCTCTAGTTTAAGTCTTATATTTACTTTTTACTTTGTATTATTCTTTTTTGTTTATGGCGGACATAATATTTATTACTTTTTACTTTGTATTATTTTGTTACTGGACAAACACTCAACAAACACTCTAAAGTCTCATATTTACTTTTTACTTTCTATTATTATTTTTTGTTATGGCCGACATAATATTTACCACCTAATCCTAAGATATAAAGTCTCTAGTTTAAGTCTCATATTTACTTTTTACTTTGTATTTTTCTTTTTTTTTTATGGCCGACATAATATTTATTACTTTTTACTTTCTATTATTTTGTTATTGACAAACACTCGACAAAGACAAACACTCGACTCACAAGATCTCCCCCATACTGGGCTATAGAGCGCCTCTCGACGCAATAAAACATCCAAAATAGAAGATGAATACTTTTATTAATAACTCATTTAGTACATGAGAAAAATAAACAATTCTATACCAAATATTATAAAGTAACCAAGCTCGTGTGTAGCTTTTACTTTTAAAGGAGAAACAATATTTGAATGTTGGTACTTTAGATAATGGTCATCAATCTCCTTCATAGATGGCTCTGGTTAGGGTTTGGGTGATTCTTCACTCGACTGTTTGCAGGAATGGGCTGAAAACTCTAGTTGGAGGGACATATCCATGAACAATCGTCAACTTGGAGTCAAGATGGTTTTGGTGAACCATCTCAGTACCAGCCAAGTATAAAAAAAGTGGGAAGCTTGGTTTACGATGGTTGCTCTTGGAATGTCCGCTATTACTATTTGTTTTCAGTTAGTGATTTTGTGGTGTTTTTCTTATTTTTAGCTCCTTTCTATTTTGTGGGTTGGAATTCCTATTTTGGTGGGTGGGATTCAAGGTTTTTTTGTCAAGGTTTTAGTAGGATGATTTGACGTTTTGTGGTTGGAGTTTATGGCTCTCCATTTGATAGACAGCTGGCTATCACTCATCTACCACTAAGGTTTCAGACTCCTTCATTCGGTGGTGGTTGGACGAGACAGTTGCTGGTCCTGATGGAACAAGGAGGTCACCAACTTGATGGATTTGGGTATGTTTCACCGGGGTCTGGAGTTAGTAATCATTTTCCCTATTACGGTTCGGTCCAGGGAGGGTTTGGTCCTTCTGAAGCCCAGGTTAATTGAGATGGAGTTTTGCAGACAAACTCTGGTGTGGGTGACCCTGATTCTGTTAAGGGATGGCATAATAGATTTAAGGGTGTAAAAGCTAGGAAAAGACGACATGAAAAGGCTCTTAAGGTGCGAGAGAGTTTAGATCGTTTCACCATCGCCCAAGAAACTAATCTCGAACGCATTGAAATGTTGTCTTCTAGGGCTATCGTGGGTCGGCTGGAATTTACCACAGGCGATCAAAAAGAACTTGTTGAATGGGTCAAAAGACAATGGAAGTCGATTGTTGGGGATTTTCCACAGGTTCTACAGTTGATTAATGGGTGGCTCATGTTCATCTTCTCCAAACCGGAGCATGTTGGGCTTATCCTTAAATGGTATTGGTGCTTCAAGGAAGGTTCACTCTATTTGAAGAGATGGCACCTGGCTTTTGACTCTTTGAAGGAAATACAAAGTTTCCGCCATCTTTGGCTTCTTATTCCGGGGTTGCCAATAGAACTCTGGACAAATAATATTCTGATGGGGATTGCGAACACTATGGGAAAATTTGTTAGGATTGAAAATCATTCTCTGTTTGGATATGATAGGAGGTCTGCAAAAGTCATGGTTTCTTTTGAGATGGCGAAGGGACTTCCGGAGGAAATTGAGCTGGTTTGGGGTTCAAAGACTTGGCGTCAGCACTTGGATTATCTTCAGGTGCCATTTCGCTGTTATCTGTGTCAATGAACTAGACATATTCGGGCCAATGTCCGGATACTACTACATTTTTACCTTCCGAAAGAAAAGGGGGGTCCTCTAAAGTTCAAGCTATGCATTTGAAGACTTAGCATGTTGGCTCTTTGGATGGGCATGTTGATTTGAGTAAGTCTTTTGTTTCTCCTAAATCTACTTTACCTGTGTTCTTTGATGCTGAAATTGATGAAATTTTTGATACAAATGTCTCTCTTAATAAGAAGTATCCTGAAACCTCTAGGGGTTTGAATCCATCGTTGCGAGAGGATACCCACTTGGCCAAGGTCAAAGCTTGTCGGGACTTATTCGGGGAGGAATCTGTCTTGGTAGGTGATGTTGCTGCTAACATTCCAACCCCTGTCATTGGACAGAGTGTCATTTGTTTGGATGAAGTGGATGAGGGGGGGGAATTGTTATGCCATGAAAAGGTGAAGAATAGTTCGTTATCTTTAGATGATAATTGTATTTTGGGGGAAGCTGGTAATGGGGTCTCTGGGGGGGAAGGTTCATTCACCCCTCTTTCCATTTTTTCCAAAAACCCTACTTTTAACCCCTTGTTACAATTTGTACATTCATCGAGATTTCAGAATGTAACCATTTGAAAATCACAAAAGAAAGATTGAATTGTTGGTGACCAGGCCATTGATACCCTTCAGGGTCATATTCCTGTCTTTGAACGTATTGATTTGGTGGATGATGGTGTGGATTCATCTGTTCATGTTGGGGGTCTCAGAGCTACATCCCCTGTCAATAGGGTGACTTAATGTCCATCTACTCGTTGAATATCCAGGGGTTGGGGGGGGCTGTACGAGTTAGGGCCCTCGCCGATCTAATTTCTACGACTTTTCCTTGTATTATCCTATTACAAGAAACTATGTGTATGGATATGGTTTCTATCTCAAAGTTTGTTGGGCTTCTTGGGGGTTGGGAGGTCTCTACCTGCAGTTCAAATGGTATGTCGGGAGGACTGTTAGTGGCTTGGGATCCTAGGGTCTACTCTTTTTTGGTTTATAAATCTTGCTGGGGCATTTTGATGGAGGGTTTCCGAAGATCTGATGACACATCTTTATCTATTTGAAACTGTTATGCACCTTATAAAAACAGAGAGTTGTTTTGGAACGACTTATAATCTACTGGACTTATGGATAGAGAAAACATCATAGTGGCCGGTGACTTAAATTTTACATGGTTATCCCAGGAGATTTAGGGAACAAATGCTAAAATGGACGTTTTGGCTAACTATTTCTCTGAATTTTTTATTAACAATGACTTGATTGATGTGTGCACAGGTGTCATTTCTCCTACCTGGTCTAATGGCAGAGGGGGACATGATTCCATTCAGAAACGACTAGATAAGTTTCTCATTAAGAGTACACTTCTGCGGACCTGTGACAGGTATCAAACTTGGGTCGGAAAGGCCAAGATATTTGATCAGTGGCCTATATTTCTGCAGTTGGATGACTGTTTTCCTCGGCGTAATTTTCCCTTTAAATTTGATTGTTCCTAGATTGCAAATGAGGAATTTGTCAGGTATGTTTCGGATGTTTGGATACATTTAAATATTGATGAGGATTTGAATCCTGTGGACCGATTATGCTTAAAATTGAGGGAGTTAAAAGGGAAAGTTTCGCAATGGATTCATAATAGGAAACAATTGGACAAGCAGAATTTATTGTTGGTAGAATCAGAGTTACAGATCTTATATTCACAAACTTTGGAGGCTCCGTTGAATGAATCTGACTTTGACCTCCTCAAAAAATTGGAAGCTAAAAGAGAATGCATTTATTTAAAGGAGGAAAAGGAGTGGCGACTGAAAAGTCATGCATTGTGGGTGAAATCTGGTGATAAGAGCACTAGATTTTTTCATTCTTATGCATCGGCTAGGAGAAATAATAATACCATTTGGAGAATGGCTGATGAGGGAGGTAATGAGGTTGTAGGCGATCAGGATCTTCATACTTTGCAAAGAAACATTTTAGCAATATTTATTTAGATGATCATGGTTGTGACTTGATTTCTCAGTTATAGGTGGCTAGATTTTATCCTAAATATTTTGATGATAGGGAAGCTGCTGACCTGTGCAAGGAGATTACATTGGAGGATGTGGAAAGTACTCTCAAATATTTTGCTAAGGAGAAGAGTCCTGGGATGGATGGATGGACTGTGGAGCTTTTTTTACATTTCTTCAATATTATGGGAAGGGAAATATTGCAGATGGTTGAGTTTACCAGGTTACAGGGTTATGTCTCCAGGGCATTGAATGCAACTTTCATTACTCTCATTCCAAAAGTCAATGATCCGAAGACTTTTGGGGATTTCCGACCTATTGCTTTGTGCAATCTTATCTACAAGGTTGTATAAAAAATTATTGTAGGACGTCTTAAACCAGTTTTTTTCCAGATTTATCACTCCGGAGCAATTCAGTTTTTTACAGGACCGACAAATCCATGATGCTGTTGGTATTACATAGGAACTACTACATACTATCAAATGCAAGAAGCAAAGGGCTATCATTCTTAAAATGGATTTGGAAAAATCTTATGACCGTGTTAGCTGGGATTTTCTCAGGATCATTTTGATTCACATTGGTGTTCCAGCTCTAGCCATTTGGTGGATCATGGCTTGTGTTAATACCATGAACATTGCTGTTCTTGTGAATGGTGCTCCGACTTCCTTTTTTAGTTGCACTAGGGGGCTTCGCCAAGGCTGCTCGTTGTCTCCCTTATTATTCTTTCCGGTGATCGATGGACTTAGTAGGATGATCAAAGAGGTTGTGAGTGTAGGTAAAATAAAAGGATTGAAAATATCAAAGGACTTAACTGTGTCACATGCTTTATTTGTTGACGATGTCTTATTAGTAGGCAACGACTCTTTGGATGAATGGAAGGCATATCAGGGGATTATTGAACTATTTTGTAGAGCATCTGGTATGAAGGTTAGTCTAAAAAAGTCAAGCATATATGAGAATTTGGTAAGTGAAGACAGATTGAGACTTCTTAAAACCTTGTTGCCTTATAGATGTTATAAGATAGTTGATGGATTCACATACCTGGGATTTCAACTGAAACCAAATGGCTATCTGGTCAAGGATTGCTAGTGGCTCATAAAAAAGTTTGAGTCCCAGATCACTCATTGGACATACCGTCTTTTATCTATTGGTGAGAAACTTACATTAGTAAAGTCGGTTTTGACTGGGACTCTGGTGTATTGGCTCTCACTCCTTCCTATGACTTGTTCTGTCATTAACACTTTGAGAAAAATGATTTTTAATTTCTTATGGTCTAGAGGGTTGAAGAAATCTTATCTGTCATTGATTGGATGGGAGAAAATTTCTATACCTGTCACTGCTGGTGGATGGGGGATCAAAGACCTAGCTGTCTTCAGTGCTTCTCTCTGGTTGAAAAGTTTTTGGAGGGTATTATTTGGCAATACTCTCTGGTCTAGAGTGATCCAGCATAAATATGTTAAAACAAAAACCTCTTATTGGTTGAGGACACCCAGAAAAGTGGTAAGAGGTGTTTCCCCTATATGGAACGGTTTCATAAAAGTATACTGTTGGCTGGCTGATGGACTCTGTTGGAAAGTAGGTGAAGTCTGTGAAGATGTGGTATTGGATACTGGTTCTTTATATTTTCTGCACTAATGATCTCTAGATCTATGTTATTCAGTACATGGACAATGGTTTTTAGTCTATTTTGAACTTTTGAGAGTCTGAAAATACCATATTTTATGGTAATTTTGGGATACTTGGAACATCTTTTGATGATTATCTGTACTACTTGATTCAGTATTACTTGAATAGCAGTAGTATGATTTTTTTTGCGGAAGAAAAACAAAAAACAAAAAACAAACTCATTTAGTACATGTGCACATGATAATTCATTTTTAAATAAATAAAACATCCAAAATAGAAGATGAATACTTTTATTAATGCATTCCTATAGTATTTAATTTCTATTTCAAAATTTCGTAATAAAATCAATCCAATTTAAATCCACAAATATCTCCTCTAATTAAATGAATGAAATTATTTATGTATAAATAATACATTCATGAGTGCAATTATACTATTTAAAATATCATTTTAAATTCTATTCACATAAATGATACTTTGTCTCAAACTAGTGAATACTAGTAAACATTGGTATCAATACCAATATAATTAGTTGCAAGGACAAGTCCATTATCCCTCCTCTCCTCCAAATACACACATACATTTTCGTAGTGTGGTAAAATAAATTTAACATGGCGAGACCATTGTTTACTCCATTATGTTTATGCATGGTGAGAGACTCACAATCATCGAGGAAAATAGACTACTTATCCTTATTTGATTACCCTTAGTCATACCTCATGAACGACTGGTTGTGGTCTGCCCTCATAGAAACATGTAACGTCTTGAGTGGAGTACTATCTCTAATCCATTACATGAAGGAAGTTTTCTAATAGGTAGGAAATAGAGATTCTACTCCTCTCCTAATAATACAAATGTCACACCCCCTCATATAGACCTTACTCATTTGTAAGCTTAATTGAAAAAAAACCCATTCTCGTCTCTACACACATACAAAGACATATCAAATAGAACTTCTCAAAGCAATTATTAATCAAATTAACATGTTTAAAATATCATATTCAAATAAAAGCATAGCCTCATGACCCCATCTTGGATTCATATAACTTGACTTATTTTAGACCATATGCATGTAGTTATTCTCTATCATACTTGACAATTCATCAATAGTTTTGCATAAATAAATCTATCCAATAGTAAAAATCATGTATACTCATCATCTAATGAATTCATAAGTTTATGCACTCAATCATATTATTTAATAGTACCAACTAATTCTCAACGTGTTCATGATTCATACATAATCATCACGTCATACATTAATAAAAAATTACATAAATAAAATAATCTCAAACATAAATCCAATCCAAGTGTGTTGATCCATAAAAATTGGATCATCCATACATCAATAATTCCCTCAAATAATAAAATGTTAGAAAATAATAAGTTTAGTCAAAGAGAACATTACATACATTCCTTCTTCAAAAAAATTCATTTCAAAATTTAATATTTAACTATAAGTATATTTCAAATTTATACATTTTTTATATAATATAGTAAAAACTTGATTTTGTGTTCATTTTAATCCATTATTTCTCTTCCAAATTTGACACAATGTTATATTCTTTGCACAATGCCCCAAGAGATAAGGAAGACATATTTTATATACATTTCGTTCCTAAAGTCATATTGTATACATTGTCATAAGTTACGACATACTTTTATAAAAATGTTACCATATATTTATATTAACTAATTTCAAAATTTGGAAGAATAGGTTAACATTCTTTTGTTTAATTTAAAATGTCTCATTACAACATGAAACCTTTTAAAGAATTATGTTTGCAATGACAAGTGTGACATTACCCACTTTTATCCTTCATTGAACATCATAATGTGAGTAACCTCTTGTTCCTTTTTTGAACACCACAATGAAACATAACATGTTTGTGTGACATAGTCTTCTACTATATATTATTTCTTTTTGAACGCCACAATGCAATATAATGCGTTTGTATGACATACTATTCTATTATATATTGCTATTATTTTAACATCTCAATACAACATAACAATAACCCTTTTTATCTCATTTTTTAATGTCACTTGCAACATAAAACCTCTTAAAATATTAGATTCAAAATGTTCGAATATAACATAACTTTTTTTCAAAATTAAATATCATAATGCGAGACAACCTTCTTTTATTCCTTTTTTGAATGCTAGAAGATAACATTTTATGTTTGAGAAACATAATATACTATCATATACATTGTCATAACAAATTATATACTTATAAAACATTACCGTATATTTTTATTAACCAAATTATACTTCTTTGAAACAGATATGTTTAATACTCTTTGATCATTTTTTAACAACACCATATGACATCAATCCTTTAAAATTTTTATGTTTGAAATACTAAGATGACAAAACCCTCCTTTATTCATCTTGGATGTAAATATGTGAGGTAACTCTCGTTTATTTGTTTTGAAAATTAAAATCTAATATAACATGTTTGTGTAATATGATTTTCTATGAATTCATAATCAACTAATTTTAAAATGGGTTACATTTTTGCATCGAGAGGAGTGAGGTGCTCTATAATCCAGTATGGGGGAGATGTTGTCACGTAATATAGTATTATGTCAAAAGTAAAAAGTAATTACAAATCATGTTGACTCATAAAATAAAAAAGTAAAACTAAATGGAAAATAATTTAAAAATTCCATGTCGACTCATAAAACACAAAAATTAAAACTAGCATAGATCCATCTTAAATATGGATCTATCAAGCACCAAGAGGGATCAAATTTCTCCAGTGTAAATTTTGTTTGGATGTGTAAAAAAATTAATATTGAAAAAAAAACTACACCACAAAAAATTAGATTCTGTTGCTTGATAGATCCAGGTTTAAGATAGATCTATACTAATAATATAGATAAGTTAAATAATAATAGAAGATAAAATTACACAAACATGTTATGCTCCATTCCATTACAAAGTTTAAAAAAGGAACAAGAGATGGTTAGAGATGGTTACTTGCCTTATAGCATTCAAGATGGACTAAAAGAGGTAGTGTCATATTTTAACATTGCAAGCATAATGTCATATTGCAATGTTTAAAAATAAACAAAATAGGGTTAAGTAACCTATGTTTATAAAAGTTGAATTTTATTAATATAAAAGATTTCAAAATATATAATTTATTAAAGTATTAATATATTTCTAATTACTAATTATACTAAAATATATTAATATACATATTTTTTATTTTATGAATATATGTAAAATTATATAATTACTAAATATAAAATGGAAATTATATTTCATTTATAATAATATTTATAATGTAATAAACATAAATAATTAATGTTAAAAATTTAATAATAATTATTTTATTAATAAAAAAATTTCTAGGTGAATGTGGGCTATACTTTGAGCTTTGAATATAGTTTAACTAAACCCTTGTCTCATTCACCCCCTTGCTACTCTATCATCCCTCTTAGACATTGTTTTGCAAGGGGAAGGGGCAGAGGGGTACTCCTCCTTTACCCCCTTTCTTTGATGTGGGTGCCTTTCATGCCCTTATTTCCTCCATCAATAATATCTTGAACCCTTGCATATGCCCTATGTTAGAAAAACAGGATCGCAGAGCAATAACAATAAACATAAATGCAAATATAATCACACAAACACATTACAAGAGAGACACCAATATATCGTGGTTCACCCAAGATGGGATACGTCCACACTGAAATTGCCAGTCCTTATTATTATACCATCCAGCAAAGTGAAGGGATACAACCTGCAGCACAACCGTTGCACTTCCTCTTCACTGTCTTATAGTCTCTCTTCACGATCTCAGAGATCTTTACAATGCATAATACCTAATACATCAACCCTAGCCGTGTTACAATGTCTTTCTTTTATAAGGGAAATACAATGGGAAAATACCACGGGTTACCCAAAACCATGGACCCGAAATCTGTTGGTGAAACAACCCAAAACTTTTCTCGAGGGCGTTGCCCCCGAACCCCCGGACTCCCTGGGGATCGTGCCGGGATTATAACCAAACCTGGGGTACAAACACGGCTGAATCATCATCTATGAGACTGGAAGATCAGGCTCCACAACCAACACCCTAATGTTTTATCATGCACATAAAATTCCTGAAGTAGATCTCTTATGTTGCATCTTGACACGAATCCCTTTACCTGGTTGAGTAAGGGTTCATTGGAGATATTATTGGCTTATGGCCCTCTCTTAGAGCGATGGATTAATGGATTTTGAGGAGATAGAGTCCTCTAATATTAGGAAATCTCTTTAACTATTTTCATGGTTGAGGAAATGATGCATTTCTATTTGAGAAAAAGAAGATAGAGACCTAATTTTAAGAAAAAACATTGTATTTAATGGGTCCAAGGAGCATGCATTTGAATATATGGACTCTATATTTCAATCCAAATGTCATTGTTCCATTAGTACTACCAATCTATGTTTATTGCCCTCATATTCCCCTTCACTATTGGAGTGATGAGGATCTAGATGCAATTGGAAATTCTTTGGGTCACTACATAGATACATTTGAACCCAAATCATGAATATTCACCTACTCCAATATATACATGAAAGTGGACCTAGAGAAAAGACTTACTGAGGCAATAAACTTAACGCTTGATAATTGGACCGATATCTAGAATCTGGATTATGAACAATTACCCTTCAAATGTAAATCATCCCATGAATATGGCCATTTTTATTGTGATTAAAAACAAGTAGCTCCACAAAACACTCTATTGGGAAAGGATGAAAATTGGAAATGAGTTGAAAAAGGGATCCAAAATATTTAGCACAACATGAACTCTTGGCCCCTAAAGCCTATGTTCTAGTTTCTCATTCAACCAATAAATTTGTTCTACTTTCATAGGTTGAAACAAATCCACCTTAGGAATCCCATTCACAACCTATAATTGAATTTGAAGTCCCATATTAGCCCTATTTTATCCTTATATCATCTCAATTGGTGATTCAATCAGAGTTCCCTAGCCCAGAACCTCTGGAAATGCATGTTGTGAAACCCATTGTTGAAGTAATCTCTTCCCAAGTATCTAGTGGGATGGTTACTAGGAAAAAACCAAAGATGTGATAAAGAGAAGGAGAATAAGAGCACATTGAAATAAAAACTTGAAAGGAAGTTCCTAAAAAACCAGAGGGAAGAAATCATGATGAAGAAAAAAATCTAGGTTTGCAAACTTCTATTGAAAACTCATTTCGATTAGGAGCTAGAATAATCTCCTCTAGAAGTCCTGGAATGTAGAATCCAATAGATATTTTTATGGTGGCTCTCATACTTCATTAGGTAAAAAATGATAGTTGTCTCCTAGAATTGTATAGGGTTAGGAAGTAGAAATAGAGTAGACACATTGAGAGATCTTATCAAGATGAAAATAACTACTATATTCTTCATCTAAGAGACAAAGTAGGATGAAAATAAGATGTAGAAAATAGTGAAATGTTTTTTTATGTTTCATTCTTTTATTCCACCTAGCAATATATTATGGTGACATTGGTGAACAAGGAGTCACAACAACATAACAAGTTCTTTAATGTATACGCTCCAGTGTAGTATGGAGAAAATATGGATTTCTGGAAGAATTTAATAGAGATGAAATAATATGGATTTCTTTCAGATTGTTAGAAATAAATTATTCTCTCTTTCGATGTGGTTGGTAGTTGTCTAGCCTGAAAGATTGGGAATGGGTGTTGTATTCGGGTAGGTGAGGATTCTTGGGTTGGGAGTGAAGAAGCTCACTCTTTTCCTTTCAGTATGATTATGTAGATCAGGTTCAAAGGAATATTCACTTTAAATCATTTAGTAGTTCCAGGATCCTCTGATTTATTGAATGAAGGTTGGAGGTGTGTAATTTCTCTTGGATTTAGAGATGAAGAAGGTATCAAGTGGCAATATTTCATTAAACAACTCTTAATTTGTCATGTGAGACTTAATCAGGAGAGGGATGTCTTGGTTTGGTATAAAGATCCTCATGGTGTTTATACTCAAAAATTGGGTTATAATGCTTTGATGGTTGATCATCAGCTAGTGGATCCTTCCTGGTGGTGGGAAGGAACTTGGAATTTTAACTATCCAGTGAAAGCTAAGATTCTTATGTGGTTCTTTCTATGGCACAAAGCTTTACCTTGCGACCATTTGCAAAGGAGGAATCAAGAAGGTCCTGGCAGGTGCCATTTATGTAAACAGGTTGAGGAGACAAATTATCATTTGCTTGTTGATCGTCTTTGCACTATTCAGGTTTGGAAGGAGGTGGGCAATATTTTGAACTTGCATTGCTCTTGGAATGGTGAGTCTATTTAAGATTGTCTCACAATTTGGTGCCTTAATCTTGGTTTTCTTGCTATAAAAAAATTGCCTTTAATTTTGGGGTGTCAAGTTTGCGTTGTTAGGAATCTCTTCCGTTTTGAGGACAAATTTACTTCTCCTCTAATCTGTGCTAGTCGTAGTGTAGCCATTTTAAAAATCTTTCCCTAAATCAGTAAGGTAATTATGTTCGTTAGATCAGACAATAAGTTCTTAAACCAAACATCCCATGTCGTTTTTCGATGGAGCAACTCAATCTAATCATGAAAGTACAAGTGCAGGTGGTATATTACATCTAGTACAAATAATCTAGATATCACCTTTAGGGCAGGTCTTGGATCCTGAACTAATAATTTTGTAGAACTTGGTGCTCTTAGGTTGTTCTTATTATTAGCAATGGAGAATATTCTATGTCACTTGAAAGTTTTCGGTGATTCGAAAATTGTCATAGATTGGGTCACAGGTGTGAAAAATTGCCTCAATATCTTCCTTCAACCTCTTTTGGATGAAGTCTTCAGATTGAAATCGCTTTTTCAGGAAGTTTCTTTCTTACATATTTTTAGGGAAAGGAACACCGAGGTATATAATCTTTCAAATCTTGGAGTGGCTATGAGGCAAGGAGATTGGTATATTTCGGAGGAAAGAGATGGTGTTTCTACAGGTTTCTTCCATCCTCCAAATTTTGAACCACCTTGAACATGAGAGTTTCAACTGCTGAAAACCGAAAGGGGTCATGGTTGAGTATCCAGGTCTTGAGTTTAATGGTTCTCTTTTTCTACCAAGTTGGATGTTTTGAAGATTGTTTTCACTGAGATGAATTGAGAATATTCCGTGAGGTTCTTTTTCTTGCAAGTTATCTCGTTCTCGGTTTTGATACTAGTGGGATGCTTGTTTGTTTTTGCGATGAAGGATGAAGCTTTTCCATTTTTTGTACATAGTATTATGGCTTTGTTACTGAGTGAAGTATTGATATATCTTGTTTTAGCTTTTATCTTTTGAATGTCTCTTGTTTGTTTGGGGTCTTATTCGTTAAACATTTTGTGTTCTTGATAGGAAGTTGTTTATGAAGCTATATGTTTCGCTGTTTGGACTTTTTATGATGTTTCTTAAGTCTAGAAAGATGATTTTTTGTAAAATACAGCTGAAATAGCCTGTAGAAACCTATAGAGTGTTGTTTTGGTGGATACTAATTGGTATCTTGAAGAATGTAAACTTTTTCTAATAGAAGTTTATGTTTCTTTTTGAAAAAAAAAATTTACCCACCTATATTTATGATATCCATATTTATGCTACTTCATGGTGAATAAGGATATTATTAGATATCATTTATATACGAGAGATTAATAATAATAATAATAATAATAATTTATTTTTAAGGAGACCCCCTTGTTTGTGGGGATCCTACCCCTTTGGATTATAAATATTGTAAATTGCCTCGACTTCAATTTTGGAAGCCTATTTGGAAGCCTAACCTTGAAGGACTGAGAGAGTTGGATTTGTAAGAATTGAACCTCCAACCTCAATATCAAAGGGTCTTTGGATTTGGACTCCAACCAAATAAACTCAAGGTTGAAAATATATAAATAATAATAATATTTTTAAAATTGTTATTTTAGAAATTTAAAAAATGTTTTCAGTTTTGAAATAAGATTTAAAACTATTTTTAATTGATTTAGAATTAAAAGTTTATTTTAATTGAATTTAAGAAAATATATTAAAATTCATAAAATATAGTAAAAATGAAAATTTGGAACTTACAAATTAACAACAATTCATTTTACATGTTTTTCTTAATTAAAACTAATAATAAATTTCATTACTATAGATTAACAATAAATTTGTAACAACAATTCATTTTACATGATATAGATTTTCTTAATTAAAAGTAATAAGAAATTTCATTACTATAGATTAACAATAATTATAATATGTTTTTCCAACTTAAATATAAAATAAAATCATTAATTATTCAGATTTAGATTTTTTTAAAAGAAATTCAAATCTTTTGAAACTACTTATATTAATGTAAACATAACATCAACTCATTAGAAAATTATAATTTGCTTCATGTGAAGAGATCAGTCAACTCGTTTGGCGACCATGGTGTCTTTTTTAAAAAGATATTTAGTACAGGTGGCATCAAAGAACACGTGGATGTAATAGTTTGCTACGTTGATTAGATATTTGGGCCAACCACAAGGATTTAACAAGAAGTTATGGTTTTAGAAGTTTTATTTTGCACGGGATCCTCGCTAATTCAAAGAAAGTTTCTTAAGTTTGTGTGGGGGTGAATTCATTACGAACAACAAAATTTGATAGATTTTTTTTTGAAAGTTTCTAAGTTTGTGGGTGGAGAATTCATTACGAACAACCAAATTTGATAGCATTTTTTTTGTTTGAATAATTTTTCATGAAATTTTAGGAAGGAGAATGTAATTCTCACTTAATATATATATATTTATGTCAATTATAAAATATAATAATTTATTTGAGTGGAAGGAATGGAAATTTTCATGAATTATTGCTTGGAAAATATATATTATGTAAGATGTAAATTAGTCAAGTATAAAGATGATGAAAAAGTGTTTCAAAATTGTTTTTCAAAAAAATATATAACAAGGAAAATATGTGGAAGGGAAATAAGAGGAAGAACTATTTATTAAAAATTGTCATAATTTTTTTAATATATTTAATATATGTCATTGTAAAGTAACCATATTTTTTTTTCTTTCCATGATACTAGACCATGCATTAGCCTTCATAATTAAGATATGCATGAACAAAATCTGAAAATATTTTTAAAGCCATACATTTTAGCATTATACATACCTAGTCACAACAAAAATGCAAATTCACTAACAAAAGTTTAGGTTGTCTATGATGACTCGCTGGACAGAGATGGCCGAATGATTATAAATGTAAATAATAACAATAATCTAATTGCTTACTTTGTTCCATGATTCTCTTGGTGCATGACTATAAACATACTATGATTTGAAGTCAAGGACATGTGAAGATATGAGAGAGGGAAGGCACATGTTGTCTCCTACTAAATTCAAGATCATCGATTAAAATTATCACATAGGTTTGTAGGTTTTGTGGACTTATGACAAACATCATTATTTCCCAACTATTAGTGTCATCCAACACATATGTTGTTCATTATGTTGTAGTGATTGTTGTTGCATGATCACAACAATATGCAATATGAAACCACTATAAAGGATAGCAATACACAAAATGATATGGCAATTGTAAAGCTTTTCTTTTTTAATATATTTCCCAATTCCTCCAATCCTTTGTGAAACAATTTTGTCTTTATTTTTATGATGTGTATAGTTGAAAATATACATATACTATCATCAAAACACAAAATTATTATCTTGCTTTTGATGTAGGTGAAAATGAATGAAAATTACAAAGATCATTTTCTCCAATTTAAAAAACAACTATCATCAAATCTGGAACCATGCATCTTTTCAAAAATGTTGCTACAAATATCCCAAGAGACTTTTAGAGATTCACTTCTCTTTATAAATATTGGTCAATGTTTTAAATAATGATTCTTATACAAATATTTTTCAATGTTTTAAATAATGATTTTTGAACATAGTTGATAACTTTTATGCAATGAAAATTCTAAATTTTATTTATTTATTATTCTATTTAAAATTCAACCATTTTTCATTGTTTTCTCATTGTTCTTTAGTCTTTTCTTAGTATATTATATTAGGAAAAAACACTAACATTTATCTCTATACCCTTCTTAATTAAAAGGATTGTATAAATGTCTTGATAAATCACTAATAGATTGAGAACAAGTTGCTATTCCCTCATACCATTGCATAAGATGCAAAGAGGATACTTCTTGTGCTTATTAAAGGGTTGTCTTGGGTTTTCTCAACAAAGAAGCCATCTAATGAAACCTATCCTCATAAAATCCTATTTTCTAGAGTTTGTTGATATATCTTACAAATAGTAAATGTATAAGATTTTATGGACAATTTTTGAGTTGCATAAATTCTATTAAAAGTGAATAAAAATGGAAATTTTTAAAATCCAATATGTTGTGGATAAACAATTTTGAACATGTCTTTATATTTATTAATGGTGTAATTATGTGAAAAAAATCTTGGTAACAAGAATATAATATGCCTTGTTGATGACAAGTTATTTTAAATGAGTTTTATTGCAACTTGCCTACAATTTATATAAAGTTAAGGATAGTTTTTATATAAAAAAAAACATGCTTTTTGTTATTCATAAAATCAAAAGGTACATATCACATAACATAGGAATATTTTTCAAAAAAGACTGTATATATCTCATCATCCAGAAAGAATCAGTCACAAGACTAATGACTGATCCATCTAAAGACCAAAAAAACTGATCCATCTAAAGACAAAAAAAAAAAAAAATGATCCATTTAAGATAAAAAATAAAAAAACCTGGACAGTTACCGCTAGGAACTACACATACCAGAATAGGAACTACACATACCAGAATAAGTAACATCAAGGAGTAAGAAATTTCTTTAACTTATATTAAAAAATAAATAAAGTATTCTTAGACACCCTTTAAAATCATAGTTCTTTTATCTTCAATTATTTTTATTTTATATTTTATATATACTTTTTAATCCAATCATATTTTTAATATTATATTTCATATATACTTTTTTTTCAAAATCCTATGAGGTTTAATGTTCAGCTAATAGCGTAATAATTCAATATTCCAGAGTACATGTATTATTTTTCATGTTGATCTCTCTTTCATTGTATTTGAATGTTTTTTAATATATGTATTATATTTTAAAATTTATAATTTACATTTCCTCCATTTTATAAATTTAGATTTTCATAATTTCAGAAAAGTAAATTCTAGTGTATTATATTTTAAAATTTATAATTTTACATTTTCCCCATTTTATAATTTAGATTTTCATAATTTCAGAAAAATAAATTCTATGATTGTTATTCTCAGATGAGTTATTTGTATAATTTTGTAACTATTATGATGGTTATTCTGAATAATTTTGTAACTATTATGATTGTTATTCTGAGATCAATTATTTGTATATCGGGAATAGATGGGCTTGCCTTGCATTTCATCATGGGGTTATGGGATGCATTTTAAGGACCTGTGGATTTTTTTTATTGTTTTATAGTTCATGCTTGGTAACGACACAGGTTTTTGGGGTTTTAAGATTAGCATGTTGTGTAATATTTTGAGGGGTTTTAAGATAAGCATGTTGTGTAATATTGTTCATGTCTTGTCTTTGCAAGAGACGCTATGGTTACAATGGGTTGCCCATGCTGCCTGCTTATTTTTTGATATGTTTCCTTAAGCCAGAAAAATACTAACAAAAGCTTCAAGGGTATATAGGTTGAAAGGTTCAAGACTTAGTAACATGGAGCGCGATTGCCGAGCTGCCTAGTTATGCGAACAATTTTCCATGGTTAGAGAGCCGAACGACTTTAAAGGTGATAGTCCAAATTTCCATAAAGAGTGTGAAAGCAAAGTGGAGAGCATGCAAAGATTCTTCCTTGCAATCATGGACAGGTTGATCAGCCCAGAAAAGAGAGGTGCGACGATGAGGTGAACAACAGTAACGCCGATCTTTTTAGTCCAATCGACATGCCTGGACTGGCTTGAAGCTTCCTCGTGTCGAAGAATGCCTTCGGCAGGTCGATACCTTTGAGCAGGTGGGCTTGATGCTTATACGACTGGATAAGTGCATGGCTTTTCTTAGCATATTGGGAATATCCATGACCTGGACTCTGCTCTCTCAGAAAGTTGAATATACCCCTTCGTATTTTTCATTTAAAATCTCTAGACTGTTCATCGAGCCAGCTTTTCCCTTCTGTTGTTGTGGATAATACAATGGAGAGGCCAAGGAATTGGTGTAGAAGAATGTATTTCCTTGTTATGTTTGTTATTTGCTTAACCTCTGTCACTGCACGCCCAGTATCGTTTTCAGAGGATTTTATAGTAACGTCTGCAGATAACCATGTGAAAACAATGGCGGACAAGTCAATTGAGCTCATCTTGGATCAAAATTCAGGTGGGTATTGCTCTAACTCCTGTTTAGTCCACAAGAAGGCTTTTGTTGGATTTTTTTTGGGAAAATATCATAAGTCCTCTGTGCAATTTTCATTTGGTTGGGTAGGCGCAGGATTTGCATCGAAGCATACTTTCATGTTCGGTCTTGTAAGCATGAAAATCAAACTCGTGACAGGTGATTCGGCGGGAACAGTCACTACTTTTTATGTACGTATAATAATGCTATATAATGCACGATGCCAGTTTATGAAAATTTTCAATATCAAATACGATTTGGGTTGTCAAATCTGAATAGAGTGAGTCAAAATTTCAATGAAACATGAGTACTCTAGCCATATTGGTACAATAAAGGAAAGCAATGAGTATTTAGTAATCTACCAATGTTGAATGTTGCCGAGGGTGTTTGGTTTAAGTATTTAGTAATCTAGCAATGTAACATTGAATGTTGTGAAGGGTGTTTGGTTTATTGTAATCTAGCAATGTAATATTGAATGTTGTGAAGGGTGTTTGGTTTATTGTAGTATTGAATGTTGTGAAGGGTGTTTGGTTTATTAATGAATCTTAAGCAGTTTCAGCTTGAAATCCAATAATCAACAAAACACTGGTCGTAACATTCAAAACTGCACTTACAATAACATTCAATACTGCACTGCAAACAAAACATTTGCCATAACATTCAAGGGTGTTTGGTTTAAGCATTTAGTAATCCAGCGATGTTGTATTGAATGTTGCGAAGGGTGTTTGGTTTATTAATGAATCTTAACTTAGTTTCAGCTTGAAATTCAACAACCAACGAAACACTCGTTGTAACATTCAAAACTGCACCTATAATAACATTCAATACTACGCTGCAAACAAAACATTAGCCATAACATTCAAGGGTGTTTGGTTTAAGCATTCAGTAATCCAGCAATGTAGTATTGAATGTTGCCAAGGGTGTTTGGTTTATTGATGAATCTTAAGCAGTTTCAGCTTGAAATCCAGCAACCAACAAAACATTCGTTAACATTCAAAACTGCACTCACAATAACATTCAATACTGCACTGCAAACAAAACATTTGCCATAACATTCAAGGGTGTTTGGTTTAAGTATTTAGTAATCCAACAATAAAGTATTGAATGTTGTGAAGGGTGTTTGGTTTATTGATGAATCTTAAACAGTTTTAGCTTGAAATCCAACAACCAACAAAACACTCGTCTTAACATTCAATACTACACCCACAATAACATTCAATACTACACTGCAAACAAAACACTAGCCATAACATTCAATACTACACACACAATAACATTCAATACTGCATTGCAAAGTGTTTATTGCTTACCCAATAAAAATATTACATACATTTATTATATAGCTTCCCTTCTTTTCTTCATCAGAAATGAAAGATTAGCACTGTGCGTAAGCACTTATTGGTTATAAGAGTTAATTTCAAATACATATGCAGATGAGCTCAGACAGAGAGGAAGTGCGAGATGAAGTGGATTTCGAGTTTTTGGGAAACAGATCAGGCCAGCCATATACAGTCCAAACAAATGTCTACGTTCTGGGGAAGGGTGGCCGAGAGCAGAGAGTGAATCTCTGGTTCGACCCTTCTCTGGAATTTCACAAATATTCCATCCTCTGGAACCATAACCAAATTCTGTAAGTATTGATGTGTTTAATTTCTTCGGCTCGTTAATACAATAAATTTTGTTTATTAGAATGTAGTGCGTTGCATCTTGAATTGGCATTCATCAATGGACGGGGGATAATGCAGGTTTTCTGTGGACAACATCCCCATCAGGGTTTACAAGAACAACGAAGCGAGAGGCGTTCCATTCCCGAGGAATCAGATGATGGGGATCTTCTCCACTCTCTGGGAAGCCGATAACTGGGCGACGAGGGGAGGGCTTGAGAAGATTGACTGGAGAGAGGCGCCATTCGTGGCCTCCTACAGGGATTTTGAGATCAATTCTTGCGAGTTCCCTGACAATACAGGCTGCGCGTCTAATACCCACAATTGGTGGGAAGGGTTGAATTACAGCAACCTCAGCCCAAATCAAGTGAGGTTGTACAAATGGGTGAGAATGAATCACATGATTTATGATTATTGTCGAGACAGGTCAAGGTATCCACGGCCGCCTACGGAGTGCACTGCCGGTATCTAATCAGTCCCTCTTAACGCCCGATATGGTGACTTTGCTGAAGATGCTGAAACAGTGAGCAAAGAGCCGTTTTGAAAACTTGGAAAGGAATCTCAGAAAACACTAAGCAATAGCCAAATACAAAACATTTGTATCCGGATTTTAAAAAAATCTTAAATACCATATACAAATATATGTTATATATATTTATAAAATAAATGTGTTAAAATCCCTATAGAAATATACATATGTTATATATTTAGAAATGTTACATATTTGTTGGGTGTTACATATTGGTCAGCTGAGCTGTGGTAAATTTGTGGGAGTTTTCCAGTTTTTCATCATTGGTTTAAGATACATTCTAGTAATGGGATAGAAAGATTTAGAAGGAAGTCAAAATGATAAATATATGAGAGTTTTAGAATTTTAATTTTAAGATAGACTCCAATAATCCAATTGAAAAATTTAAAAAGATACAAGTCAAAAAAATGTTACATATACAGATCTCTCATATATATTGAGAAATGTTATGTATCTAAGTGAATATATTTCTTAACAAAATAAAGAAATTTTTTGAGATTGCACAATCAAGGAAATGAGGAGGGGCAGAGTGGATGTAACCTTGAAATATTATGTTGAAGCATTCATTTTTTTTAGGTGTAAAAAATTTAAAATAAAAAAATTTATAGAATACTTATGATGATTCGATTAGCATAATATATATTTAGCTTTATTAAAAAATATAAAAAAAAATTTAGACATTTTTTTTTAAATTTTAAATTTTTTTATTATTAAAATATGAGAAAAAAATCTTTTGAGAAATACAAGTTTATTTTGTGTTAGGATATACACAAATCATAGCATCATGTGTCTAAGGTCCAATAGCATGTCCATGTGCCGTGATGGCAAGATCTAAACTGAATGTTAAGGGGCACCTTTCCTTTCGGTACTAACAATTAGTTGTAGATTTGGTTTACAACTACATCTTCCAACTACAAAATGAGATCCATTGTTAATATTATCATTCAGATCAAGTCATCATAAACTACAAAATGAGATCCATTGTTAATATTATCATTTAGATCAAGTCATCAAAATGGTACATATAACATAAAGGGATAGGCTAGATAGTAGTGAATACACATGAGGATAATATTGGAGTATAAATTTGACATAAGTGATGATAGGTTTTATGACCTATATTTTGTACAACACTGTTTTTATATGTTCTACAATTACTTGAAGGATAGAGATATAGCAATTAATCAATTGTTGAATTAAATATTCAATAGGTTGTATGGGTTAGTTAAAAAATGATTATGCATTCTAATGGTTGAGGTTGTTGCAAAAACATGTAATATGATGCATATTTGGAACTATTTTGAGACTTAGCATGGGAAAGGTAAGCATAATGGAGTTAGTGCATGTGTTAAAGTTCACTACATAGGTAGGAGATGAAGTTTATAACGAATTCCCTTCTTTGAAATACAAATTATTTAGTCCAATGGTGCTTTATAATAATGGTGAAGGAAACAAGAAGACAAGAGAAATCGACAAAGAGAGAGCTTGTGCAAATAAATTTGTGAGAGGTGGGTGATTGCACGAAGTTGATGGCCTCAAAAGCAGCAATGGGGTCATCACGAATGCATTCACGCAGGAATGCTTGCATGCTTTCAGAAACATGATTGCATTCCTAATTTTTCAAGTTTGAGAATTCTTGAATCACCAACATGTGCACATTCATAAAGCACATGTGCTTTTCTGTTTAATTTTTTTAAGGCTGTTATTAGTCTATTTTCCCCATAGACCGTGTCATGCATTTTAGGGAATATTGAGCAAACTATTGGTTGCATTGGATTGCTCGAGGGACCGTTGCCTTCATCTTCATTGGATTCTAGGTTAGTATTTTATTTTTTATTTTTATTTTTATTTCCTATTTTTTTTTTTAAATAAACAAACAACTAAATCTATTTTTTTTAATTAAATTACGACAAATCTAATTACAATGAATCCCGAAGATAACCCAAACCAATCACCACCACATGAAGATGCACTAAACCTGATCCTTGAACCACCAAATGTTAACATGAAAATTGATTCGTATTTGAAATATCTTAGAACCATTTGTACTGATTTGTGAAATACCAAAGAGCCCACCTGATTGTCACTAGCCACTTCTCTAGAGGTAATTATATATTTCATTGCAGATGCCTAAGGACAATTAACCAATGTGTCTGATTACAAGGATAGAATGTTTAAATACTATAGGACTAGTCTAAATAAAGACCAAGTTAGAGACCTAAAGATCACCAAATAATGGTTGATGACTTTGTTTATTGAAAGAAGAATTGGATTACATCCACGAGTGAAAAAAAAAGCATTTTTATGGATTTGTGCACCTTCCAACCATTCAGAGACCATTGGATGGAAATGTGGTTTATGGTATTTGAAAAACATCCCTGCAATAATAATGAGGTGCCACTATATTTCCTTAGGAAATTATGGCTAGATTTTGTGTTAGGTCACCATGTCAACTATTTTGACATTAGTGAATTTCATGGGGTGGGTCATGGGTCGGAAAAATATAGAGAGAATGATACGTGTAACCCATTTCTAAGTCCTCTTCCTCCTAGGTTAAGGACCTAACCCCATATCCAGCATCCACTAATAGGGGAGAGCATTACCCAGGCCGGAGCATCCCTATCCGTCGTGACTCACAAATTGGTGCAGCATAGTAGTTTGATAGCATTATCTTGTGGGGAGTGAGATTCAAGTGATGTTGGGGGAGGAGTTGGGCCTTCATCCCCTACAGTAGGATCCGAACATGAGAGGCAACATGGTGACTCACATGAGCCTCATAGATTTTGAGCTATGGGAAGAGTTGTTATGGGGCAAGGGAGGCCAACATACTTGAGACTTTTATGCAGTAGGTTAGTATGTTGACCATCTCTTTTTTCTTCATTGATTATATATATTATTAAATTTTCTATTTATATATCTAATTATATGATGTTTGCAGTTTTTACGCCTAGATATCACACCTTCCACACTAGGTGATGCATTAGTGTCAGTTTCTGTCACTGATGTAGTTGTTACAGTTGCTTTCACTTTTGGTGTACCACACACCCAAGTAGGGTAGAGTTAGTGGTTCATGAGTTAAAACGATCCCTCCATGAAAATTTTGTCATATGTTTTCAGAGCATATTCTAGATGCTTTTAGTTTCAATGTTCTTTTAGTCTATGTATAATGGTTGCATTCATTTAATGTTTCTACATTTTGTGGTACCATATAACGATGAACCTTGTCCACTTGGGGTGGATACACTACCACCTTCCCAATTATCATGTGTGAAGTTAAATCTTGTTTAAATGAGAATTTTATTATAATGTGTATGCAGGTGGGTTTGTTTCCTTCTAGGTCGGTATTATCACTGCCTCACTTTTCACCATTATCGAATTTCCACCCATTATTTGTCCCAAGATTGATCCATATTGTAGTTGGCATTATTGTCGGATGCTAACTTCGACACATCTTCGACCAGTCATCGCTATTGATATAACTTCAACAAGTTTTGATGCAACATGACTTCGACAACTTCAACACTTCGACAGGTTTTTGATTTCGACACAACTCTGACGAGTCTCGACTTCGACATACTGCGACATGTTTCGCACCTTCGACATGTTCTACAATCTCACAGTTCGCGACATCGACATGCAACTAGCGACTGTTGAACTTCGACAGACTGTGTCTCTGTCTTCCAGTCGACTGTAACGGTTGAACTGTTGGAACTGTTCTAACTTATTCTTTGTAACTGAACGTAACGGGAAGGCACCGAAGCATCTTAGACTTCTTTATAAGCATGTAAAATATTGTAACATACATCTTATCAGAATCAATGAGTTTTGATCTGTTTGCAAGTAATAGAAGAACGGTTCGCATTCGTGCATATTGTCTGTGCGTATTTATGTTTATCTGTATTACGTAATCCTGCTTTTGCTCATTTTGTTTATTAAGCTTCCGCCATAACAGAGCCAACTCATTCATCTAAAATGTTGTCCCCCTCGTGCTTCTTGGACATGACCTGGATCATTGGTATCAGAGCGCACTCAGTTTGGTTCATGCTTAAGTTTTGTGTATACACTTCTCTCGAAGTTACTTGACTTATGCTGGTTCAAACTCGCTCGCAATCTCAGCAATCCAAGCAGACGCGATCTCCAGAAATGACAGAAGAAATAGACGATAGACATGCAGCCAATGAGACAACACAACTTATTGAGCAAGCTCTGGCTCGACAACGGACTGAAATGTTCGCCCAGTTCAATGAGATTCTCATGCGATTTGCTTCGACATCTGGAGGATCCTTGATGAGAACTCACTCCGATAAAATCAGCCCCTTCAAAGTGCAAATGAATCTGGACATACTGAATCTTGAAGGTAATATTGACGCGAAATCCATCGACAATTGGGTGCAGCAATTGGAATCCTATTACGCTGTAAATCAACTGTTCAAAGCTGAAAAGATCACCATTGCATCCTTAAAGATGTCAACCTCTATGCAATGCTAGTGGGAGAACCTCTCGACAAAGATGGAGAAAAGAGGAGAACCCATTAACACATGGGATAAATTCGTTGAACACATCTGAAAGGAATTTGACTCACTGAAATACCTTGAGCAGTAGTATAAGAAGTGGCAGCAGCTAAGGCAATGGAAAGACCAATCAGTATAGAGTTACACCGATGAGTTCTACCGACTCATGGTGAGACTTGGCGTCCAAGAAGAAGAGAAATTGCTTGTTTTGAAGTACACCAATGGATTGTCCTAGTACATCCAGTAGGAGATGGAATTTCTGACTGTCAATACGCTTGTGGATGCTTTCCACTATGCCAACAAACTGGAAACCAAGAAGAAAGGAAAAGCACATTTCGTGACAAAGCCGACATCAGGACGACCACCCGACAAGAAGACATCAGTCGACTTCGACAAGTCGAAATATTCTCAGCCGAAACCGCCAAAGATTGAAAGCGGCAAGAAGCCTTTTCACAAGAGGGAACGTAGCAAACAACCGCCGACCGAAAAATGGTGCGATTACCACCACTCATCTTGGCATGATACGTCTGAATGCAAAGCTCGAAAGACATTTCTGATGAAAGTGTTGACCTTCGATGCATTCGACAAGACAATGGAAGAATAGGATCCAGACGCGATGACCCTTTTGACCTCGACCACTCGAGAAGCCTTGACTATCGTCAAAGAGGAGGAACGAGAGTGTCGATTCCATACATGGATATGGGACCAGAGCAACCCATTGCATCTGATTGTGGACAACGGGAGCCAAAAGAACTTCGTTTCTGAAGAACTTGTGAAGAAACGAGGTCTTGTTACCACTTTGCATCCTCGGCCTTACAACATCGGTTGGATGAAGGATGGACAAGAACTACGGATCACTCGACAATGAGAACTCACCTACTTCATAAAGCCTTTTGAAGATGAAGTACTCTGCGTCATGGCACCACTCTCTCTAGCCGACACCCTATTTGGGAAACCTTACCTTTGGGATAGACATGGAAGTTATCAGTCACGGCCTCAGAAGGTGATTGTCAGAATTTGAAATCGATGGTTCAGCATACCAGAGCGTCAACCTGCACCGACAGTTGCACTGATATCTACCAAACAAACAAAGAAGCTCATCAATCATGCTCAGAAGTTCGCATTGATCATGATCAGGCCGCAACATTCTAAGAAGACTGCAGCACAAGTCGAGTCACTGACCAATGCAGTTCTCGACAAAAGCAGCAAGTCGATCATATTCTCGATGAGTACCAGAACCAGTTTCAAGCTCCAGACGGAGTACCTCAACATTGTCAGGTAAAACACTCCATTGAACTTGTTCCTAGTTCTTCTTTTCCTAACGCATCTGTTTACAGAAGATCCATTCTCGAAAATGAAGAGATTCACAGAAAAATCCAAGAATTATTCGACAAAGGTCATATTAAACCCAGCTCCTCACCTTGTGAAAGTCTAGTCGTCATAGTTCCAAAGAAAGATGGGACTTGGTGTATGTGCATCGACTACAGAGCTCTCAACAAAATATCGATGAAGAATTGGTACCCTCTATGGCGGATAGACGAGCTTATCGAATATCTAAAAGGTGCTAAATTCTTTACTAAACTCGACCTCAAGTAGGGATACCATCAGATTCCAATCGAGCCCTCAGATGTGTGGAAAACTGCTTTCAAGACCAAGGAAGGATTTTTTGAATGGTTAGTCATGCCTTTCAGCTTAACCAACGCACCTGCGACCTTCATGCGACATATGGATAACCTTCTTCAAACTTTCATCGGTAAATGGGTTATTGTCTATCTCGACGATAGATTAATTTTCAGTCGATCATGGGAAGAACATGTCGGACATCTTTGACAAGTCCTCGACAATCTTTAGCAACATCGGCTCTATATGCACATGGACAAATGCTCTTTTGTGATGACCAGCATAAAATATTTTGGGTATGTAATTGACTCTGCAGGCATTCACGTCGATCTAGACAAAGTATAGATCCTCAAAGATTGGCCCATTCCTAGAAGCATTCAAGGACTAAGAATTTTTCTTAGTTTGGTGAATTTCTATCGACGATTCATACTCGGCTTTAGTCACATAGCCTGGCCCTTGAATCAGTCGACGAAGGGAAGTGGGAAAACTGTCTTTCAATGGACAGAAACACATCAAGCATCTTTTAAACAGCTCAAACACAAGCTCTTCACTACACCAGTACTTGTGTTACCTGATTTGTATTAGCCCTTTGAGATTGAGATGGACACATCGGACTATGCCTTGGGCGTAGTGATCACTCAGTCTGGTCACCCAGTCACTTTTCATTCCGAGAATTTTAATGAAACAGTTAGAAGATACTTGACGTACGAAAAAGAACTGTATGCCATTGTGCAAGCTCTCAAGCAATGGAGGCATTACATCCTTGGCAAGGAAACGGTCCTTCTCACTGATCACAAGTCTCTACAGTTCGCTCCGACATAATCAAAGTTGTAGAAAAACCGACAACTCAAGTGGATTAATTACCTACAACAATTCTAGTTGGTGATTAACTATCAGAAAGGTAAAGCTAATGTCGGCGCAGATTGCCTCAGTCGACCACACATTACTCTCATTTTGACAGTGATGACTATGCAGGGATACGACACGACCACTTGGCCACAGTTGTATGAGGACGACAATGACTTCTCAGCAATCTACCAACAGTTACAGACTAACAAGTCGTCGACCTTAGACTCCGACTACTTCCTGAAGTAAACCTTGCTATACAAGCTTGGACAAATTTGTGTACCGACTGGTGAGCAATGACAGCAGCTTATTTGGGACGCGCACTACAACAAGACTGCAAGAAACTTTGGAGTAGCAAAGATCCTTGCTATTTTGCAGAAGTATTTCTTCTGGCCTACACTTAAATATGACATGAACAATTACATTCGATCATGCGTGGTTTGTTCCATTGCTAAGACACCTAATCGACAACAGGGATTGTACACACCTCTACCAGTTCCTAGTCGACCATGGGAATATATTTCTATGGAATACTTGACGAGTTATCCTACTACCAAGCATCAGCATGACGCGATATTAGTAGTAGTCGACCGATTTTCCAAGATGGCCATTCTCATACCATGTAAGAATACCACTACAACACAGTAGATTCCTCAACTCTTCTTTACACATGTTTGGAAACACTTTGGTTTACCCCCAACCATCATTTCCGACCGAGATGCCAGATTCGTCAGCATCTTTTGGAAGACCCTCTGGAAACAGCTGGACACACGACTCTTATTGTCGACAGCTTTCCATCCTTAGACCGACAGACATATGGAAGTTATAAATCACTTGGTAGTACAACTGCTTCGCATGTATAATCACTAGCATCAACGCACATGGGATGAAAGTCTTCCATAAATCCAGCACAGCTACAATCGTGCTCAACACAGCTCCACAGGCAAGAGTCCCTTTGAAGTCTATTATAGATTTCAACCCTTAGCACCTATTGACTTGATCAGCTCCTCGACATAGCCAAACTCCGACATAGACCGCATCCAGCGAGAAGTTGATAAAGTAGTCAAGTTCAGAGAACAGATTTGTGACATCCAGAAGCAAGCACAAGATATGTTGCACAGAGAAAACGAGAAAGCTAAGATCCAACACGACAAGCATCGTATTCCTCATACATTCCAAATTGGGGATAAGGTCTGGCTACATCTTAAGAAGCAACGCTTCACTGGTACTTTCAAGAAGATCAAGCCTTTGCGATATGGTCCATATAGTATTCTTCGACAGATTGGCAAAAACGCTTTCCAGCTCAACATTCCTCCTTGATTGGGTCTGCATCCATTCTTCAATGTGGATCTACTTCGACCATACCATGCACCTTTGTTGGAACAAAATGACTTCTCCACAATAGAACCCGCAGACATCAATCCAGATGTTTAGGAGCCTCTTCCTTGCGACACCATTGTGGGACGACGAGTACGCCTTACAAGGACGAACACAATTCCCTTGTTTTAGGTTACCAAAGCTGGCCAAATCCCATCTCAAGGAAAGTGGTACTCTGCTACTGAAGTGATCGACAAGTTTCCTCACCTTCACGAGTAAACAATGGGGTCCATTGTTTCTTAAGGAAGGAGGTCTGATCTGTTGAGATATTGTAACTTCAAAGAATATTATATTTGTACTTTATTATTCCAGAGATGTTTCATTCCTCTGTGAAGATCTTATTGTATATCCGGAGATGTTTATTCCTCCGTCGGAATGTGGTAACTCGGGTTATTAGACTTCCCTAGTGGGGGTCGGCCCTGTATGTGTTATGTGGGTCAAAGGGTTATTAGAACACCCTAGAGGGGTCGGCCCAGTCAGTTGTAGTGGGGTATTTAACCCATTGGTTAAATACGAGCCTACGTGTACCTGTGTAAAATACATGTCAGTGTAGTGTATAAATAGAGGAGGTGTGTTCCTCATTTGACACACTCACACACTTGAGGATAGCGCACTTGTGGAGGAGAGGTCTGCTATTGTGGAGGAGGAGATCATGTCTCAGGGTTTCATCTTTGTATATTGCTGGTCATCTATATTGAGGAAGCTTTGCTGGGTTTTCTACCCCATGAGGGTTTCCCAGGATAAATCTCTGTCTCTTGTGTTTATGCTATGCTTGTTGTTTCTTCAGTGATCCTGTATATGCTATTATTGTGAAATGGAATGTAATGCTGCTATTTTATGTATTATCATATTGAATTTTAACATGGTATCAGAGCTAACCTGAAGGAAGGCAAGGTATGGCACTTACGACACTTGCTTTACTTCTGACGATTTGAAGGTTAGGGTTTTTCATAGCAAAAAACAGTCATCATGGAACTTTCGACATAAATCTATTTTGGCAAAGTTTCAGGATCTGAAAAGTTTACAGGTCGAAGATAACATCCCTAGGTACCTTGTGTCCAAAGGGCACCCTCAGATTCATTGTACTTTGTGAGTTATGATCAGTACAAGTTAGGGTTTCTGCCTCTTCCAGATCTCAATCAAAATCAGGTGACCTTGGAAAAAAGGTCATAACTTTGGCTAGGAAGCTCCAAATGAAATTTCGTAAAAAGTGACAGGTAGTACACAGACTGTACTATCTCAAGAAACGTTTTCAGAGGCCGAAGGTGAACCAGTGACACGTGGCACTTCGTACACGTGCGCTCTTCTGTTTTATCCCATAAACAGGTCACTCTGCGACACTTGGAATAACTCTCTCTCAGAGAGTCCAATTGAGGTCAGACCTGTCAGGATGGACAAATAACAGGTCGAGCTATCTCAGGAAAAGTTTTCAGAGGCCGAAGTTCAAACAGTGACACGTGGCATGTTGTACAATTTCTCTCTCCTGTTTTATCCCATAAACAGGTCACGTTGCGACACTTGGCATAACTTTCTCTCAGAAAACCCAATTGAGGTCATACCTGTCAGGATGGAAAGATGAAAGGTCAGGATACTGCATAAAAAGGGTTTCAGACCCTATGGAGCAAAAATTTCAGATTTATAGTAGAAACAATCAGGTGCATATTTCTGTCAAAACAGAATTATTTTTGGAGCACCTTTATTCATGGCTTCCGGAATTTAGGGTTTCGGAGAAAGTTAGAATTTTTGGAATCGGAGTCCACGGCTGAATGCTACTTAGGAAAATCAAAATTTAGAGACCAAGATCGAATTTTTTGGTTGGGTGGAAGATCGGGCTTGATCAAACCCCAGTTCGGGATTTTGATCGGAAAGATGGAAAATTAGGGCTTTAGCAAAAGTTGGAATTTTTGAAGTCTGTAACCACGGCTGGAAGCTCCTAAGAAAAATAAGAGTTTAGAGCCTTGGATCAAACCTTTTGTTTGGGCAGAAGGGTGGGATTCATCAAACCCTAGTTCGGGATCCTGTCCAGAAGATCCAGAAGTTTCAAAGGCAATTTTGAGGGGTCAAATTTTGGAAATTCCAAAATTGAAGTATGCTAGTTTGATCAGCTCAGCAAGACATATTCTTTCATCCATTCAGAAGTGTGAAAGTCAAAGATTGAATTTTTAGGGTTTCTCTAGAAAACCCTAATCAAGCTCCAGATCAAGTTTCAGGGGGAGTTGAAGCTAAGGCCTTACATAAGAAGACTACAAGAAGTCTCGACAGGTATGACTTAAGGAGGCTCAGTTATGTCTTGAAATCTAATGATGTGTTTGTCTTCATATTATTTATTAGTACAATCTTGATTAATGTTAGAATTGTCTTATCACCCTAGTAACAGTATGAATGCATGTGAATGATCAAAGACATTCATTGATTAGGGCTATATGATTGTACTAATGCATTATGATGTTGTGTGAGGTTGATGTTGTCTGCTAACAAGATACAGGTACATCATAAAAGACAAATTAGGTTCCATGACCATGAAAACATGAAGACAAAGACTCATCCATAATCTTTGTTCTACTTACGAGGTATGTATGACTTTGTTATATTATGCTTAACCTATGAGACATGCAGGTTCTAGCTCAGGATCTCTAAATCATTGAAAAGATTGTTTAGGTATGTTGTACATAACTAAGTAGGTATACTAACCCAGGTATGTTTCCCATGAATCTTACCTTGTGTTAGGATCCCTTATATAAGTATACTTGGTATGATTGGTTATGCTTATTCATAAAGTTAGTAATCAAGGGATTATGCATATTATGTCTTTTATCTTGAGTGATGATATGCATGAGTAAAAGAAGACTTCCCTGAAATCTTGAATATTAATGTTTATTAACTATAATCATGACTATACATTCTCAAGATTATTTAGAACTATAATGTTTTGATAACATTTAGAACATACTAATGGGTGTATGTTTGTGTATGAGATCATGAGGATGACACTTGAACATGCACAGTGGTACAGAATGAATAGAAGTTCAAAAGACATACAGAAGATCAAGCGGGAGGCAACCACACAAACATAAGAGATAAGTATTTGAGTTGTTATTTGAAATAGTAAATGATATTGCCTGTAATAGGTTGTATGCATATTTGCATTCCTATAATATATCATGCTGAGTGTAAAAATTCATAGAACATTGAACAGTATACTACTAATATGCATATGATTGGTAAGTTGGACAAACATTCCATTGTTGCTTGTCTAGAATGAAACCTCTTTGCTGAAATGTTGAGAGTAGTGCACACTCTCGATAGTATGTTCTGGCAGAGATGGAAGGCATCTAGATAGCCACTGTATGCATACAGGATATGGGAAAGTGTTGTGCCAAAGTATTGGTCAAGATAGTTGCATAACTATGTAAATGATATCTGTATGCATAATAGGTTATCATGTCAATGTGATTTGATGATTATGAAGTATTACTAATCATGTACCTAATTTTGATTTGTAGGAAAAATCATGATGAATGATGAACAAGCGATGGATGTTCAAAAAAAGGATTTACAAATCAAACACACTATAGAAGGCTTGTGGCTAGAAGATTCTCTTAGAAAAGAGAAAGAGAATCATGATGAGATGTTTGTTCCAAGTGGATAGATAAAACCATTCTCTTAATGGTGTAATCAAAGAAGAAGTGTGATTTAGGTTCTGTATGGGTACCCAGGATCGATAATCAATTGATGAGCTTAATGATCACCACGGGTGATGTGGATCTCAACCTTTGCTACAAGGTTGAATATGGTTTTTATACATAGATGACATGGATGCAAGAAGGAACTCACCACAGAGTTCGAATAATATTGAGGTTCATATCAGTAGACCCATCTATCGAGAGATGGCACAGATAGATATGCAGAAAATCATTCAATGCAGAGTGTGAATGATGTTCAGTCACAAAGGGAGAATTGACAGTTTCTTAATAAGCTTGTCCTTTACCAAAAGTAAAGTTGTTCCTAACCTTTACCTTAAGGCTATGGATCATACTATTATTATGATATCTTTCTTATAGGGAATGAGAAACAGATCATGAAAAGAAAGAAGAAGATGGCTGCAGAAATGAAAAATGAAAGATCTCAGATTGATGCATTACTTCCTAAGTCTGGAAGTATGGCAAGGCTTAGAAGGAATCTTTCTCAACCAGGGAAAGTATGCTGAGAAATATTAAAAGGAATTGATGTGTTGGAATGGCCACTCTCATGAATTCCAACTTGAAGTTCTTAGCAGATGACTCATTAGAGTTAGTGTATATAACTCTGAACAGACAAATTATTGGGTCTTTGATATATCTAACATATACTAGGTTAGATATATGCTTTGTTGTGAACACCTTGAGTCAGTATCTAGTGGAAACTAGATGTGTTTACCTGATAGTTGCAAAGCATGTGATGAGGCACATAAAGGACATGATAGAATTTGATCTATGCTATCTTGAAGATCATGACTTCAGATGGCTATTCAGATTCTGATTGGGAAGGAAGTGTATCAGACAGGAAGAACACATCGAGAGGATGTTATTGTCTAGGATTAGCCATGATCTCGTGGTTTAGCTGGAAGCAGTCTAGTGTGGCTCTCAGCACAAGCGGAATATATGGCTGCTTGCTCTGCTAGTTGTGAAGCAGTTTGGCTTTAGGATTGTTTGACTTAGAGATAGAACCAACTGAGATCCTATGTGATAATTAGGGTTGTATCAAGATGATATAGAATCTAGTGTTCCATGATAAGTCAAAGAACATAGGGAACAAACAAGATATGACGCGGAAAGGAACTATAAAGTTTGAATTTGTAACAGGTTACCTTTTTACTAACCAAACCTTTACCTCAAGTGAAGAAGTTACCAACATACTAACCAAACCTCTGTCTCGAGTGAAATTTGAATACTTCCGAGACAAGCTTGGTGTAGTTCAAAAGGACCCTCCTCGAAAGGGGGAGTAGTATAGTCACTGATGATGAGTTTGTCTCATCGAACAACAAGGTCGATGATGAGGTAACCTGTTCTCCACACCTAGATACTTAGAAATATTTAGATTTAGGACTCTTATACTTAGAATACTTAGTTTTACTTATACATGCTTTTGATGATAGATGTATTGGTGAGAATACATGCTTTTGATGATAAGATGTATTGGTAAGAATACATACTTTTGATGACACATGTATTGATTAATGTACTTGTATGGTTGAGGATACTTGTACTTGTATTGATGAGAATACATGTGGGGATTGTATCATCCTTGAACACATGTTCTAAAGTGAGCCGTAGACGTATGGTCTCCGAGAATGAAGTCCTTAGTGGACAGTTGAGGGGATTGGATCATCCCTGGACTTTCAGTCCTAAAGAGAGCCGTAGACGTGAAGTCTCCGAGAATGAAGTCCTTAGTGGACAGTTGAGGGGATTAGATCATCCCTGGACTTTCAGTCCTAAAGAGATCCGTAGACGTGAAGTCTCCGAGAATGAAGTTCTTAGTGGACAGTTGAGGGGATTGGATCATCCCTGGACTTTCAGTCCTAAAGAGAGCCGTAGACGTGAGGTCTCCAAGAATGAAGTCCTTAGTGGACAGTTGAGGGGATTGGATCATCCCTGGACTTTCAGTCCTAAAGAGAGCCGTAGACGTGAGGTCTCCGAGAATGAAGTCCTTAGTGGACAGTTGAGGGGATTGGATCATCCCTGGACTTTCAGTCCTAAAGAGAGCCGTAGACGTGAGGTCTCCGAGAATGAAGTCCTTAGTGGACAGTTGAGGGGATTGGATCATCCCTGGAATTTCGGTCCTAAAGAGAGCCGTAGACGTATGGTCTCCGAGAAGTGGGGATTGTATCATCCCCGGACTTCGGTCCTTGAATTGATCCGTAGACATGTGGTCTCCGAGAAGTGGGGATTGTATCATCCCCGGACTTCGATCCCTGAATTGATCCGTAGACGTGTGGTCTCCGAGAAGTGGGGATTGTATCATCCCCGGACTTTGGTCCCTGAATTGATCCGTAGACATGTGGTCTCCGAGAAGTGGGGATTGTATCATCCCCGGACTTCGGTCCCTAAATTGATCCGTAGACGTGTGGTCTCCGAGAAGTGGGGATTGTATCATCCCCGGACTTTGGTCCCTGAATTGATCCGTAGACGTGTGGTCTCCGAGAAGTGGGGATTGTATCATCCCCGGACTTCGATCCCTGAATTGATCCGTAGACGTGTGGTCTCCGAGAAGTGGGGATTGTATCATCCCCGGACTTCGGTCCCTGAATTGATCCGTAGACGAATGGTCTCCGAGAAAGTGATTTTTTTTTGATGTGGTTACTTGTATCAGTATGGATACTTGTATTGATGATGTGGTTACTTGTATCGGTATGGATACTTGTATTGATGATGTGGTTACTTGTATCGGTAGGATACTAGTATTGATGATGTGGTTACTTGTATCGGTATGGATACTTGTATTGATGATATGGTTACTTGTATCGGTAGGATACTTGTATTGATGATGTGGTTACTTGTATCGGTAGGATACTAGTATTGATGATGTGGTTACTTGTATCGATATGGATACTTGTATTGATGATGTGGTTACTTGTATCGGTAGGATACATGTATTGATGACATGGTTACTTGTATCAGTATGGATACTTGAATTGATGATATGTATACCTGTATTGGCATGAATACTTGTACTAATGATGTGGATACTTGTATTGTTATGGATACCTGTCTTGATGACGATGCTGATGATCGTGTGATGACGATGCTGAGGATCGTGTGATGACGATGCTGATGATCGTGTGATGACGATGTTGATGATCGTGTGATGACGATGCTGATGATCGTGTGATGACGATGCTGATGATCGTGTGATGATGATGCTGATGATTGTGAGATGACGATGCTGATGATCGTGTGATGACGATGCTGATGATCGTGTGATGACGATGCTGATGATCGTGTGATGACGATGCTGATGATCGTGAGATGACGATGCTGATGATCGTGTGATGACGATGCTAATGATTGTGAGATGACGATGCTGATGATCGTGTGATGACGATAATCGTGAGGATCTAGATGATGCTATTGTTGTAGCTGTTCAAGTGCTACAGAAGATAAAGACTCAATACTGAAGATGTCGATGTTCCAGTATTGAAGATGTTCCAGTAACTGCTTGAGTTACTGATGATGTTGAGAAAGCTTCCAATGATTTATAGATGTATCATGTATGATGTTGATGACTCCTTGCTCGTGTAGATGTTGTTATAATATCCTTCTCGTTAAGGGGGAGTGTTGAGATATTGTAACTTCAAAGAATATTATATTTGTACTTTATTATTCCAGAGATGTTTCATTCCTCTGTGAAGATCTTATTGTATATCCGGAGATGTTTATTCCTCCGTCGGAATGTGGTAACTCGGGTTATTAGACTTCCCTAGTGGGGGTCGGCCCTGTATGTGTTATGTGGGTCAAAGGGTTATTAGACCACCCTAGAGGGGTCGGCCCAGTCAGTTGTAGTGGGGTATTTAACCCATTGGTTAAATACGAGCCTACGTGTACCTGTGTAAAATACATGTCAGTGTAGTGTATAAATAGAGGAGGTGTGTTCCTCATTTGACACACTCACACACTTGAGGATAGCGCACTTGTGGAGGAGAGGTCTGCTATTGTGGAGGAGGAGATCATGTCTCAGGGTTTCATCTTTGTATATTGCTGGTCATCTATATTGAGGAAGCTTTGCTGGGTTTTCTACCCCATGAGGGTTTCCCAGGATAAATCTCTGTCTCTTGTGTTTATGCTATGCTTGTTGTTTCTTCAGTGATCCTGTATATGCTATTATTGTGAAATGGAATGTAATGCTGCTATTTTATGTCTTAGCATATTGAATTTTAACATGATCCATATCGTAGTTGGAATTATTGTTGAATGCTAACTTCGACACATCTTCGACCAGTCATCGCTATTGATACAACTTCGACAAGTTTTGACGCAACATGAATTTGACAAGTTTCGACGTGACATGACTTCGACAACTTCAGCACTTCGACAGGTTTTCGATTTCGACACAACTCTGACGAGTCTTGACTTCGACATACTGCGACATGTTCCGCACCTTTGACATTTTCTACAATCTCATAGTTCGTGAGATCGACAAGCAACATCGACATGCAACCAGCAATTGTCGAACTTCAACAAACTATCTCTCTGTCTTCCAGTCGACTGTAATGGTTGAACTTTTGGAATCGTTCTAAATTCTTCTTTGTAACTAAATGTAACGGAAAGGCACCCAAGAGTCTTAGACTTCTTTATAAGCATGTAAACTATTGTAACATACATCTTATAAGAATCAATCGGTTTTGATTTGTTTGCAAGTAATAAAAGAATAGTTCACATTCCTACATATTGTCTGTGCATATTTATGTTTATCTGTATTGCGTAATCTTTCTTTTTCTCATTTTGTTTATTAAGCTTCCGCCATAACAGAGCTGACTCATTCAGCCGAATTGTTGTCTCCCTCGTGCTTCCTGGACAAGACCCAAATCAAAGATACATGGAAATTATGACCTATGGCAAGTTTTCCCCAACTCTTGTGATACCAGTTTCATCTACTAGGGTAATTCCATCTATAGTACAACCCATGGGGGTGTATCATTTCCCATCCCCACCTCTTTTTCCATCACATGCACTTGTGCAACACCCACAATATCTCGTACTATAGCCACCATTGTCACATCTACTATGATATCACCATCTTGACCCATGCACCTCCCCCACCGTCATCCCATGATGATACCATAGTGGATGTGATAGGAGATGATCCATTAAAACAACTTGTGCACTTGAGTGATCCACCTATTGGTGAATCTACACCATTTCTTGATATATTCACGGTGAGATCATTCATTGATGATTTTTTTGTGTATCATGAATGAAATTGATTTTAGGCATTCTTTTTCTTAAATTTCATGTTTTAATTCTTCTAACTAATGTAGGATGGCATAACTAAGAGACTAAGGTAGAGGAGGGAACTACCCTCTCGACTCATAGTACCATTTGTGGTGAGTTTTCTTTACTTGAAGTAATATACAATTTCAATTTTTAAGTGTGTTAATTCATTGTGGAAAAATTATTATTATTAAGTGGTTTATTTTTCCAGTCTCCAGAGAGAAGAATCACACTAAGACAAAGAGAGGCACAAGCTCCTAGTTCTAGTAAAAGGATAAATATTGACTTCAAGGATTTAGGATATAGTGGCAAGGGTGGTAATGGTCAATGAGATGTGTTTTTTTATATTGGGCATGCAGTGCCATTTTGTAAAAAATGTACATTTGAGACAATTATATATATATATATATATATATATATATATATATATATATATATATATATATTCCATGACATGTCCTCTATGAATGGAAGTGTTTTTTTATTTGTTGTTGATGAATAATTATGATGATGAAGATGGTGATGATGATGCTGATTTACCTCTATATATTTGCAAACTATTATTATTATGATGATGATAATGATTTGCTCACTATTCAAACTTGGTCCATGGTATCATGATGCTCCTCTATACACTATTGGAATCCTTCAAAATATAACAATTAATATTGAGGTTGAAAATCATTGTTAATATTGAGTGAAAAAATTACTTGGTTGATATCTCATGCAGTGAACAAATTAATTGGTAATTACTAACACATATTAGTGATTTGTGTATTGTATACAAAGAACGCATTAAAAAAGTTTCCTAGAAGACCTTGTTGAAATTTATCAATATTGCCATTCCTTTTCTTCATATGGTGTATGGATTTTGTACTTTAGTTCTCGCACATACTTGGTGTAATTGAAGTATATAAATGTGACCTATTTCTATGCAATTTATATACCATTCATTATGGTGTGTGTGTGTGTTTCAACTATGTATTCTTAGAACATACTGAATCAATCCCTTGAATCCCACTAGAAGAGGGGAAATCAATCCCACTACAATGTGTAGTAACATGACTCTTAGAGTGAGGTACCACACTACCGTGAGGAAGGGGAGAGTAGATATGACATTCAATTTTGGGCAACCTTGCCTAGAAAATGTAAGAGAGGGGAATAAATGAATAAAGGAGAAGGGGTTAAGCGTCCTTGGTTAATATGGTTTTTTCATTATTTATGTGACCCAATTTGGAAAACTAAATAGGGTTAAATTATTGTCTCATTTGGTGAGCTAATTATTATAATTATTGAAGATGAAAAATAGGTGGAAAAGAAGGATCTTGTATACACCATCAATCTTGGATACAACATCAATCTTGTATCACTCAAGTTATATACATTAACATGGTTTTATTTCTTAGAGTTTCCAAACCCTATCCACATTGCATTACACAAGTACATGGTAAGACAACTCTAGTGCCAAGTTCCAATTCTAAATATTCGTCCTAGGGTGTCACTCCTCAAACTCTATGTCCTCAACTCTTGCACCAACACAAGCATCAATACCTTCATGGAACATCAAAGACACAATAACCGATTCTTGTTCCAACCAAGGCACCAAGGGTAATTTTAGGGGCAAAATTTATCCCATGGGCTATTTTTCTATGTTTTTTTTCCAAAATTCCAAAAAAAGATTTGCCAATTTGCATTTTTTGAAGCCCCATTTCGCCCAATTTTGATGGGGTATACTTTTTTCACTCTAAAAATCGCAAAATTATTATATAAACTATATAAAATCCTTAGAAACTGAAATAATTTTAGAAAAATATCGCCAAATATTTTATAGTTGACATTTTAAGAATTGGTATGATTCACCAAGGTTTATACACTTTTAAATAAGTACAGGTCCTTAAAATTATCCCTGCAAGGCACCATACTGTGAGGAACCTCCAACAATTCATTAACGAAAATGCACGATATATAAAAAATAATAGAACACATAATAGATTTATCGATCGCGGGCCACTTCGTGGGGAAACCTCCTTTGAGCAAGCTCAATACAAATAAATTTTTGGTGCCTTCAATGGCCTCAACATGTACTTATATACTAAGTCTATGCGCCAATAATATGGATCAATACCATGGAACATATAATACTATGGGACAAAATACAAAGCATATGCGTCCAATACTATGGATCAATACCATGGAACAGGTAATACTATGGGCTAATACAAACTACAGATCAATACCATGGAACATATAATACTATGGGATGACTTACAAAGCATATGCATCCAACAACAATATACTAACAAAGTAAAGAAAAGGGTTGACACAGGTTCCTAACAACCCCTCCCCCTTAGAAAAAGATTTGTCCTCAAAGCTTTAGATGTGGAAATTGACGTTGAATCTGAAGGTGTGGTTCCCATGTAGCATCCTCTGGTTTCTTTCCATGCCACTAAATTAATACCCCTGTGATAGATAGAGAGCGAAGCTGGCGAGTGCCCCTATTGAGGATGGTCTCCGACTCCAAAAGGATGGATCCTTCATTATCCAGTTCTGGTAAAATAGTTGGTCCTCTAATGTTGGTGCTAAGAACTTTCGTTAGACAAGAGACATGAAATACTGGATGAATTCAGGAAGAAGGAGGAAGTTCCAATTTTTAAGCAATGGACCCAATATTCTGAAGAACCTTATAGGGCCCATAGAAATTTGGAGCGATCTTATGATGCCCTTTGAGTTTCAGGGAGGATTGCTTGGAAGGTTGTAGATGAAGAAAAACCATATCACCTGCTTGAAAAGTGCGCTCATAATGGTGCTAATCGGTTTGTTGTTGCATTCGAATTCTTTCCATGTGAATATTGTCCTCCAAAATGCAAAGTATCTGATCGTGGTTTCGAAGAACCGAGTCAATTTCCTGAACTGGTGAACTGCTGAGGGTGTATGGAAGAAGAATTGGCGGTGCCTGACCATAGATTGCTTCATATGGAGTCATTTTAGATGCAGTATTGTACCACTTGAGCCCTTCAATGAAATCCATAGAAATATATGTCCAAATCCGTGTAGGGATGGGAAAGGGTTCGAGCAATCCCAGAAGGAGTGTCGTTTCACCCTTGTTGACCTGGAAAGTATCACATTCAACCACCATCTATTGAATTGTCATTTTCATTCCCTACCAAAAGAAGTTACATTGTGCCTACTCATACGTTTTGAGGAACCCAGAGTGCCCCGCCGATGGAGAAGCATGGAGTTCATAGAAGACATAGCCTTGTTGAACAGATTGCAACCAATTTGGAACAGGCATATAAATAGATGAAAGAGAAACTTGTTCATCAAATGTGCGAGAAAGAGCATCCGCCACCAAATTTTCCTTACCCTTCTTGTAAGTGATCTAATAGGCATAACCCATGATTTTGCTAACCCATTTCAGTAGTGCTGGGGAGGAGACCCGTTGTTCCAGGAAATTTTTCAGACTCCGGTGATCAGTCTTGATGCAGAAATAATTCCCTAATAGGTATGGATGCCACTTATGTACTGCATGCAAAATAGCCATCTTTTCGTTCTCAAATGTAGAGGCGGTGGAATTCTTACCAGAAAGGTCTCTTGCAGGCAGAAATCCCACTAGTTCAACAAAGACACCTGCATATCTATCCAAAATGTGTTGTAGATCCAAGGGAGTAGTGGAGATCGTTGATGGGTGCATCTGAATGGAATGGAGCTGAGCGATGACACCATGTGAATTCTTCTTAAGGATAATTTCCAGGAAATGTGACTTGATTATGCGAAGAGACCTTGGTTGTAAGCTCGTAAATGTGTGTTTTTTCCCATTGACTGAAAACTGCATCCAAAGTTCAGAAAAATCCCATAATTTGGGGCCAAGTGTGCATAACCATTGAACGCCCAAAACCACATCACATCTACCTAAGGACAAGGAAAACATGTCAGAGCACGGGTTATAATATTCCATAGAGATACACACAATGCGACACTTCCCCTTTCAAGGCAAGGTGCCCCCATTGGCAATCATGACTTCAAAGTTGGAGTAAGGATGTACAAAACAATCAGCCTATTTTGTGATTCGAGGGTCAATGAAGTTATGAGTGTTACTAGAATTAATGAGTATTGTAAGAGGGAGATTCTTGAATTAACCCCTGACCCGCATTGTTTGTGTGGTTTTGACTCTGGCTAAAGCATGGAGAGATATTTCTGGGTGGTCATCTAGAGACGGAGGGTCAACAGGCAATTGATGAATGTTGACATGATCATCTATTGTATCTGGATATTCTTCACCAAGTTCAGAGGTAGGCGGATAATCCACATCCAAGAGATAGAGCTGTTTATTAACACATCTATGTCCCCGAGTGAATTTCTCATCACAATTATAACAAAGCCCTTTTTCTCTACGTTCCCGCATCTCTGATTCAGACAAATGCTTGATAGGATTTAGTCGAGGAGCTGGCATGATGGGAGGTCATTGGGAAACCATATTTCTGAATGGAACAAAAGTGGATTTGGAGCGATGTTGGGTTGTGATGCTGTCCTCCACCAACTTATCCAACCCTAGGAATTCCATCATTGTGTTGCGATAGAACATTTTAACCTTTGAGCGGATTTCATACTTGAGACCACTGATAAAACAACTCATGTAAAATTCATCAGACAATCCTTCTGTGTGATTGGCCACTTTCTCAAATATGTATGATACTCTTGCACAGTGCCAATTTGGCGAAGTTTAGTGAGTGTTCCTGTGAAGTCATCAAAATCACTAGGACCAAATTGTTGCAAAAGGAGTTGGCAAATATCTGTCCATTTTGGCTCGTCATGAGCCTTGATGTACCAACGGTACCATTGAAGGTTTTCCTGTTCCAGATGAAAGGATGCAAGTGGAAATTTATGGACATCAAAAGTAGTGTGTAGACTGAAATATTGTTATGCCCGGTATATCCATCCAGTCGGATCATTACCATTGAAGTGAGGAAAATCAAGCTTCAGGCCACGAAAATTGCTGGAAGAAGAGAACTCAGTGTCTACAGAAGATTCTGGCTGTCGTTTATTGTTCATGGTTGAATGTTGAAGATGGAGGCTGAAAAAATTTTCATCTAGATCTCGGAGTTTGGTTTTGAGGGCTACAAGTTCTTCCTCCATGATTTGTGCTCCTGCGCGGGTGACAACCATAACCAAGAGTTTTTTTTGTTTTGTGAATTGGTAGATAAACAAAAACATAAGCTTATTTAGTAAAGGGAAATTTGGATTTGGGAAAAACTCTGATGGGTAATTGGGGTTTGACTAGGTTTTGGACACTTTCTAATGGACAAGGAAGCATAAAATTGAGATTTCAGAAGCGGGGTGAAAGAATGGGAAAATTTGTCAAAGAGGAACAAAGAAGCAGAAATAGGAAATGAACATTGTGGCAAAATTTGAAGGAGATTGGGTGAAAATCGAAGAATTTATGGCAAACCCTAAAAATAGACAAATGTGGCCCATTTCTGGCTTGAGGAAGTGGAATTTGGGATAGGGTCCCCAGGAATGAAATATCCAGAATGGGATTGCATGGGTGTCAGTGAAGTTTCAAGGGAAACAGAGTGATCAGAAACATAATGGATCTGCAACGGTGCGGAAGTGACTGGAAACAATTCTGGATAGATGTAATCTGTGATTTATCGAGTGGAAATAGATATGGACCCCAGGTTCAGGGGATTCACTCGGACACCAATGTTGTCTAACGGCTTGCATATTGGGGTAGTACTTCTCACTCCACGGCTCAGGTAAAATTGATAACCGCTTTGCCACAAACGACATCTCTTGGTTTACCTCACGGGTGGGAACTAGTCAATCAGGTATGGGTCGTTTCCCTTTTCACTGGAAGGCCCTCTCAATGGGCCAACTACTTCGAGGTTCCTGTGGTACTCCTCACAATGAGTTTTAGGGATTATGCCCAAGTACTTCCCACAATTAAGCAGATAGGGATTATTCCCAGATACAAACCTGCAATTGATAGGAACAAATACAGATGCGAAATTTTTTTTGGCAAAAATTCCACCCAACGAGCTCAAGGAAGTGCTATAATACTAGATGTGAGGAACCTCCAACAATTAATTAATGAAAATGCACGATATATCAGAAATAACAGAACACATAATAAATTTATTGATCGCGGGCTGTTGACTCAAAACCGGTTGACAGGGGTTCCCATCACTGTCGACACCAACCCACCGCAATCTCCTTGAGCACCGGCCCAGACAGGTTTTACCTCGTCTAGCAACACATGTGGAGAAGATGAGGTCTCACCCAAGATGTTCAAGGGAGAGTCGACGGAACCATGTTTCCGTCAAATGAAGGAGGATGTTTGCGGCAACAATCACTTAAACTTATTGCGACATTCAAAAATAGATCTATGCATTTAACTTTGGAAACATTGTATCCATAGCATCATTCAACAGAAACATTCATCGCAACAAGTATAACAGTAAAGCATTAATTGCAGTAAGAAAACATAGCATTATTCATATATCGCAACATGCATTACCATAAGTGAACAAAAGATGCACAGGGATTTCGCAAAACAACTCTGTCATGTCATATTAACTTCAACAAAACCCTGATACAATATCTACGCAAGACACAGATCTTGCCAATATCTCTTGATCTCAGATACAGACTCAAAGACGCACACATCCAACATCTAAGAATCCCTACAATGATTATTCAACACTTACAACTCATGTCTATATATAGGCTTCCGCCCTTACAATGCTTGTCCACTTTCTAACAACTTCCTAACTGATACTTCAAGCAAATGACCCAATATCTAACTGACTTGGTCCAATTGACCCAAAACTAACTGACATGGTCCAAAATGACCCAAAAACCTGCATACCGCGGTACAATTGACTCATAAATACATAAAATATTCTCCTTTGCACCCAGGTTTCCACCTTCCGCGATATCTTTTGACTTGTCGCAGCATCCGTGATGCTACGATGCTAACTTACCAAACCGCCTTCCAACATGGGCCACTTCGAGGGGGAAACCTCCTTTGAGCAAGCTCAATACAAATAACTTCTTGGTGCCTTCATTGGCCTCAGCACATACTTATATACTAAGTATATGCACCAATACTATGGATCAATACCATGGAAAATATAACACTACGGGATGACTTACAAAGCATATGTGTCCAATACTATGGATCAATACCATGGAACAAATAATACTATGGGATAATAAACACTACAGATCAATACCATGGAACATATAATACTATGGGATGACTTACAAAGCATATGCGTCCAACAATAATATACTAACAAAGTAAAGAGAAGGGTTGACATAGGTTCCTAACATCCCGTCCCCCTTAGGAAAATCTTTATCCTCAAAGCTTTAGATGTGGAAATTGATGTTGAATATGAAGGAGTGGTTCCCATGTAGCATCCTCTGGTTGCATTCCGTGCCACTGAATTAATACCCATGTGATAGATCGAGAGAGAAGCTGGCGAGTGCGCCTATTGAGGATGGCCTCCGGATCCAAAAGGATGGATCCTTCATTATCCAGTTCTAGTAAAATAGTTGGTTCTTTAATGTTGGTGCCAAGAACTTTCGTTGGACAAGAGACATGAAATGCTGGATGAATGCAGGATGAAGGAGGAAGTTACAATTTATAAGCAATGGACCCAATATTATGAAGAACCTTATAGGGCCCATAGAACTTTGGAGCGAGCTTATGACGCCCTTTGAGTTTCAGGGAGTATTTCTTGGAAGGTTGTAGACGAAGAAAAACCATATCACCTTCTTGAAAAGTGCACTTAGAACGATGCTGATCGGTTTTTTGTTGCATTTGAATTCTTTCCATGTGAAGATTGTCCTGCAAAATGTGAAGAATCTGATCATGGTTTCGAAGAATCAAGTCAATTTCCTGAACTGGTGAACTGCTGAGGGTGTATGGAAGAAGAACTGGAGGTGCCTAACCATAGATTGCTTCATATGGAGTCATTTTAGATGCAGTATGGTACCACCAGAGCCCTTCAATGAAATCCATAGAAATATATGTCCAAATCCGTGTAGGGATGGGAAAGGGTTCGATCAATCCTGAAAGGAGTTTCGTTTCACCCTTGTTGACCTGGAAAGTATCACATTTAGCCACCATCTGTTGAATTGTCCTTTTCATTCCCTGCCAAAAGAAGTTGCATTGTGCCCGCTCATAAGTTTTGAGGAACCCAGAGTGCCTTGACGATGGATAAGCATGGAGTTCATAAAATACATAGCCTTGTTGAATAGATTGCAACCAATTTGGAACATGCATAGAAATAGTTGAAAGAGAAGCTTGGTCATCAAATGTGCAAGAAAGAGCATCCGCCACCAGTTTGTCCTTACCCTTCTTGTATGATCCACGCATGGCTAGGAAGCATGAGGGGGACAACAGTTCGACTAAATGAGTCAGCTCTCTTATGGCGGAAGCTTAAGAAACAAAATGCGCAAAGTAGGAATACACTACACAGACATGACACAAATGTACACAGACAATATGTAGGAATTCGAACCGATCTTCTATTACTGGATATGAGATCATGACTTGATTATATGTTGTATATTACAATATTTTACATGCTTATATAGAAAGTGCTGAGACGCTTGGGTGCTTTCCCATTACGTTTAGTTACAAAAGAAATTAGAACAGTTCGAAATTTCAACCATTACAGTCGACTGGAAGACAGACAAAGATCCTGTAGTTCGACAGTCGCAAGTCCTAGATTGACGTTGTATGTTGATGTCGCGAAATTGTGAGGTCACGGAACATGTCAAAGTCTTGAAGTTGTCGAAGTCGGAACTTGTCGAATTTGTGTCGATTTTGATGACTTGTCGAAGATGTGTGGAAGTCGGCATCCGAAAATAATGCAAACTGCGATGTGGACCATTGTAAGCAATCTCATAGGCATAACCCATGAGTTTGCTAACCCATTTTAGTAGTGCTAGGTAGGAGATTCGTTGTTCCAGGAAATTTTTCAGACTCTGGTGATCAGTCTTGATGCATAAATAATTCCCTAATAGGTATGGCTTCCACTTTTGTGCTGCATGCAAAATAGCCATCATTTCCTTCTCAGATGTAGAGGCGGAAAAATTATTACCGGAAAGGACTCTTGCAGGCGGAAATCCCACTGGTTCAGCAAAGACACTTTCACATATATCCAAAATGTGTTGTAGATCCAAGGGAGTAGTGGAGACCATTGATGGATGCATCTGAATGGAGTGGAGATGAGCGATGACACCATGTGAATTCTTCTTAAGGATCTTTTCCAGGCGATGTGACCCATTGATGTAGAGAGACCCTAGTTGTAAGCCCATAAATGTGTGTTTTTTCCCATTGACTGAAAACTGCATCCAAAGTTCAGCAAAATCCCATAAGTTGGGCCAATTGTGCATAACCATTGGGTGCCCAAAACCACATCACATCTGCCTAAGGACAAGGAAAACATGTCAGAGCACATGTTATAATATTCCACAGAGATATGCACATTGAGACACTTCCCCTTTCAATGTAAGGTGCCCCCATTGGCAATCATGACTTCAAAGTTGGAGCAGGGATGGACAAAACAATCATCCTGTTTGGCGATCCAAGGGTCAATGAAGTTATGAGTGCTTCCAGAATCAATGAGTATTGTAAGAGGGAGCTTCTTGAAGTAGCCCCTGACTCGCATTGTTTCTGGGGTGGTGACTCCGGCTAAAGCATGGAGAGATATTTCTGGGTGGTCATCCAGATACGGAGGTTCAACAGGAAGTTGCTAAATGTTGAGTTGATCATATCTTGTATCTGGAGATTCTTCACTAATTTCAGAGGCAGGCAGAGAATCCACATCCAAGAGATAGAGATGTTGCTCAACATATCTATGTCCCCGAGTGAATTTCTCATCACAATTATAACAAAGACCTTTTTCTCTACGTACCCGCATCTCTGCTTTAGACAAATGCTTGATAGGAGTTGTTCGAAGAGCTGGCGTAATGGGAGGTCATTGGGAAACCATATTTCTGAATGGAACAAAAGTGGATTTGGAGCGTTGTTGGGCTGTGATCTTGTCCTCCGCCAACTTATCCAACCCTAGGAATTCCATTATTGTGTTGGGACAGAACATTTTAACCTCTGAGTAGATTTCATCCTTGAGACCACTGATAAAACAACTCCTGTAGAATTCATCAGACAGTCCTTCTGTGTGATTGGCCAGTTTCTCAAATTCTGTCTGATACTCTCGCACAGTGCCAATTTGGGGAAGTTTAGTGAGTGCTCATGTGAAGTCATGAAAAGCAATAGGACCAAATCGTTGCAAAAGGAGTTGGAAAAAATCTGTCCATTTTGGCTCGTCATGAGCCTTGATGTACCAACGGTACCATTGAAGGGCTTCATGTTCCAAATGAAAGGATGGAAGTGGAACTTTGTGGACATCAAAATTATTATGCAGACTAAAATATTTTTTTTCCCTCTATATCCATCCAGTTGGATCATTACCATTGAAGTGAGGAAAATCAAGCTTTGGCCCCTCGAAAATTGTTGGAAGAAGAGAACTCAGTGTCTACAAAATATTCTGGCTGTTGTTTAGTATCATGGTTGATTGCTAAAGATGGAGGCTGAGAAATTTTTCATCCAGATCTTAGAGTTTGGTTTTGAGGGTTGTAAGTTCTTCCTCCATGATTTGTGCTCCTGCGCGGGTGAAAACCATAACCAAGAGTTTTTTTTTGTGAATGGGTAGATAAACAAAAACATAAGCTTCTTTAGTAAAGGGAAATTTGGATTTGGAAAAAACTCTAATTGGTAATTGGGGTTTGACTAGGTTTTGGACACTTTCTAATGGACAGGGAAGCATAAAATGGGGATTTCAGACGTGGGGTGAAAGAATGGGAAAATTTGTCAAAGAGGGACAAAGAAGTAGAAATAGGAAGTGAACATTGTGGAAAAATTTGAAGGCGATTGGGTGAAAATCGAAGAATTTATGGAAAACCCTAAAAATAGACAAATGTGGGATTTCTAGCTTCAGAAAGTGGAATTTGGAATAGGTTCCTCAGGAATGAAATAAGCAGAATGGGATTACAGGGGTGTCAGTGAAGTTTCAAGGGAAACAGAGTGATCGAAAACAGAATGGATATGCAACGGCGCAGAATTGATCGGCAATAGTTCTGGACAGATGTAATCTGCAATTTATCAACTGGCAATAGATATGGACCCGAGGTATGCATGGTTTCCTAAAGGTTCATGGGATTCACTCGGCCACCAATGTTGTCTAACGGCTTGCATATTGGGGCAGTACCCCTCACTCCACGGCTCAGGTAAAACTGATAACCGCTTTGTCACAAACGCCAGCTCTTGGTTTACCTCACAGATGGGAACTAGTCAACCAAGTAGGGGTCGTTTCCCTTTTTGTTGGAAGGTACTCTCAATGGGCCAGCTACTTCGGGGTTCCTGTGGTACTCCTCACAATGAGTTTTAGGTATTAATCCCAAGTACTTCCCAGAGTTAAGCGGATAGAAATTATTCCCGGATCCGAACTGGCAATTGATAGGAACAAATACAAATGTGAAAAAAAAATTGGCATAAATTCCACCCAATGAGCCCAAGAAAGTGCTATGATACCAGATGTGAGGAAACTCCAACAATTAATTAATGAAAATGCATGATATATCAGAAATAATAGAACACAGAATATATTTATTAATCGCGGGCCACTTCGAGGTGGAAACCTCCTTTGAGAAAGCTCTATACAAATGACTTCCCGGTTCCTTCATTTGCCTCAGCACGTACTTATATACTAAGTCTATGTGCTAATACTATGGATCAATACCGTGGAACATATAATACTACATGACGACTTACAAAGCATATGCATGCAATACTATGGAACAGATAATACTATGGGCTAATACTCAACTATGGATCAATACCATGGAACATATAATACTACAAGATGACTTACAAAGCATATGTGTCCAACAACAATATACTAACAAAGTAAAGAGAAGGGTTGACATAGGTTCCTAACACACACACCAAGCTCAATACTCATCAATCTTATTTCACTATGATCATACTCTATCCCTATGTCCCATAAGATTAAGGCTCCAATATCATACAAGGTTTTAGATCCAAGCTGCATGCCATCTACTAGGGTAGAAAACCTTATCCTTACACCAAGGTCCATCATTTTCTTCAATGTCATATTGTTCTCTATGGTTTTCATAAATAACACAAATCCTAGATACACAAGATCAAATCCATGCATCACATAAGAGTAATTTTTCCATGAACATCCAAGATCTCTCTCTCTCTCTCTCTCTCTCTCTCTCTCTCTCTCATTCTCTCCTAGGTTTTCCTCCTGAACTCTAATGTATCAAATAGATTTACAAAGATATAGTACGCTATTGGTTATGATTGCAAAATCTCTCTCCTCCCTTATATACACAAATAGGAAAGGTAATAATGACATGTGTCCATATAAGCAACCAACAAGGAAACCTCACATGGAACACTCTAAAATACAATGATGGACAAGTGTCACAGAAGGGTTCATCCAACACCCAAAATGAAACACCCTCCAAGCATGATCCTCCTTGGACTCAATGCTCCTCCTCTAATATGGTGCACTCTCCAATAAGATGTATTCCAATGTTCCAACTTCCATAGTGGTTCACTAGCCAAGTGTTTCATACAAGTCACTCCTCCATGTTCCCAATTATATTCTCATGAACCCTAATGCCTCCAAGACTAACACAAAAATAGAGCATAATAATGATTACAAGTTCTCTCTCGTGTCATATATATTATATCAAATAGGTGAGGGATGCTAAAATAAAACGAGGACATGTGTCCATATAAGCAACCAATAAGGAAACCTCATGTGCTCAACCACACTAACCCATAGGCACATGTGTTTCAAAACATCAGTTATGTGTTAACTTGTGTGTATAGGTTAAGTTACATACATGGGTTAGGTGCATCAGTTATCATTGTGGATGTGTCAATGCATTGGTTAGGTGAATGTATTATCCACTTGTGTTACATATCTGTGTAAAATGGATGGCTTAAATGCAACTCCCATAGGTTTATATACTTGTCCTCCATGGCCATGATTGGCCATTTCCATTTGGAAATCACATTTACCCACTAACCCCTAGTGATAATGTTTATTGAAACATGAATTACATGTAAGGCTATGATGTTATGTTTATTAAAGCATGACCTACACGTAATGATATGCTAGTTTGCAAGTTTTCTTTGGAGTGAAAACCCTAAAATTGATGCCATGGCATATGTTTAGTGTGCCACTTATGTGAACGAGTGAATGGGTGCATATGTTTAGTGTGCCACGAGTTAAGTGCATTGGTTATCTTGTGGGTGACATGTGTACGTTATGTGCATTATTTAGCTAGTGCACATATTACATATGTGGGTTAGTTTTTGCATGGGGTAGATACAAGTTTCAATGTTGATAGACTCATTGTCCATACTAATGACAATTTTTTATTTTCATTTGGAAGTTGCATTATCCTAATAACCCCTAACTCATTTATTATTATGCCACTAGTACCCTAACTAATCCTAAAACACTTACCACATTGACCCAATAACAATGTTTAACCCTAACTCATATATAGTGACTAACACATTAACCACTAAAACACTAAACCCTAAACCCTCACTAGGCCACAATGCAATTTTTTCTCCAAGGGTTCAAATTGGATAAAATTGATTGTGAGAGACTCTATATGGCATGATCACCTTTCCTAGGCCCAAACACAGGTGCTCAAACTCACAAAACTCTATTATGTTGCTCGGTTATGATTTTAGGCCTTAGGACCAATTTTCCATGACTGTCTCAAAATGGCTTTGGAAAGCAAGTTGCAACTCCCCACAAAACACAAATCGTGAGTCTGATCACCAAACCATTAGTTTTGTTGGATTTTGGGCATTGTATTATAGCTAGGGATGTCCCTTCCTTATGAGTTCCATGGACAAAATCATCTTCTATTTGGAAATATAGAAACTAGGGTTTTGCTTAATGGACCACAATGCAATTTTTTCATTGAGGGGTCAAATTGGATCAACTCAATCACGAGAGCCTATGTATGGCATGATCACCTTTTTCAGGACAAGAAACACATTCCCAAACTCACAAAACTCTATTATGTTGTTTGATTATGATTTTAATCCCTAGGATCAATTTGTTATGTGTCCCTAAATGGATTTGGAAAGTGAGTTGCAACTCCCCATAAAACACAAATCATGAGTTTGATCACTAAGCCGTTGGTTCCATTGGATTTCGAGCATTGGATTACAACTAGGGATTCCCCTTCCTTTTGATTTCCATTTCCAAAAGCTTCTTCTATTTGGCAAGACGAGAAACTAGGGTTTTGCTAAGTGTGCCACAATGCAATTTTTGCATCAAGGGGTCAAATTGGATAAAATCGATTGCGAGAGCCTATTTATTCCATGATCAACTTTAATAGGCCCAAAATCATGTTCTTAAGCCCACAGAACTTTATTATGTTTCCTGGTTATGATTTTAGGCCTTGGGACCAATTTTACATGTGTCCTTAAATGGCTTTGGCAAGCGAGTTGTAACTTCCCAAAAAACACAAACCGTTAGTCCAATCACCAAATAATTGATTCCATTGGATTTTGATAATCATATTATAGCTATGGAAGCCCATGTCTTATGCATTCCATGGACAAAAGAATATTCTATTTAGAAAGATGAGAAACTAGGGTTTTTCTTGTTAAATGTACATCATCACGAGTCATTCTCCAAGCCAATCTTGCATAGCCAGGGTTGGGCCTCATGTGTTGAGGTAGGGATCCTGAGTTGGACTCAAGAACTTGGAGTAGATTCTTGAGTTGGACTCAAGACTGACTAATCCTTTAGTTGTAAAAGGTTATTCCTCATGTGTTGAGGTGAATGCTTTGATGTATCAAAGTGATGATGTTGTAAAGTCTTGTTGGACAAGGCGCAGGACTTGTGTGTCAAGTCAGATTCTCATGTGAACCTACATTTATAGTAGGTACCCATGGGGTGGACCTCCAGTTATAGAGGTAGATGCTTTGGATGTTGAAGCATTAATGTTGTGTGATGTATTACTAACCATGGTCACTGATTTCTATTACGTCTCCTTTGGAAACTGGCCACCTCTAGAGTGAATTACTTTAGCATATGATCATTTGGTCCGAGAGTAATATAATATGATCATAGAATATGGAAAATATTCTTAGTATAATCGACAAGTATGATATATAATTAAAGTTAACACATATTGACCATGTAGTAAATATAAGAGATAAAGATAAATGCATAGAGAAAAAGAGAATTCGAATTTCTCATGAGATGACTAAGTGAATTCGAATTGTTAAACTTTAGTGAATAATTTAGTAAATAAAAGGAGAGCTTGAATTGATCACTACAGTGATGTTAACAAGAAAGAATCAGTTAACGAGATTTAACTAAGTGATAACAAAGAAGATCTAGTTAACTAAGTGTTATTGCATGAAGACACTTATGTTAAACTAAAAGACGACACTTGAGTTGTGACACTTAAGTTATCCACCGAACTAAGTGGGAAGTCTTTCAGTTAAGGGGCGAGTTCATCCTAAGACTCAATTCAATGAGTTAATGCACTGCATGAGAAGTGGGGCGCTCTTCTTCATGCAAGATTGATTCATCTAGATACAGGGCAAGTTCATCATGAAGTTAGAAGATAAAAATAGAAGCCAATGCATGTGAAGAATATATAAATATTTTATACATGATTGATGAATTCAATGTGAAGTGAATTCTCTTCTCCCTTGAAGGAAAGGCACTTCTATTTGTGCAGGATTGAAAAAACAGATGCACATGATAATTCTCTAAGAAGGCCATTCACATTTCTTTCATGTGATGCACCATTACCCATGAAACCATTCGCTATAGCTTGCATGATAGTGATTCTTTCTTGTTATTAATGTGCTAGGAACATGGCAAGTTGATACAGTTGATCTCTATTCTCTATTGCTCAATATTCTCTCTTATCTAGCACATGGGGTGCCGAAAGCAATCTATTGTTTTGTAAAATACATCTCTACTATCTATCATAATTATACTCTAAATATTTGTCATGGGTTTTCATCCTCATTTTTTTGAGGGTATTCCCTAGGGTACATCTTGTCTTATGGTTGAATGTTGCATGTGATTGAATGGTTCATTGATTCAAGTATTCAGTATTTTCGCACTGAAAGTTTTAAAGTTCAAACATCGTCATATTTGCTCAAATAACATGGTATCAGATCTCAGGGTGTGAAGGAGCTAATATTTGTCAAGAAAACTTGAGCCTATGAATATCCTGAGGAGTTGAGCATAATACTTGATATCCATGGCATCGATCTATGTTCGACCGGAAGACTGACTTGAGGGCACTTAGAATTTCAACACTTTGAAGGAGAGGGTGTTGAACATATTGGAGGAGCATGACTTGCATGGATACGTATCCAATGTGGTGGAGGAGCCTACATCTAATGTGGGTTGCATCAACTTCAAGAAGAACCAAGCTAAATACAGACAGATCATCTATGATTCGGTAAAGGACAATTGGATGCCCGTGATCACTCCATTGAAGACCGCAAAGGAGTGTTTTGATACATTGACAAACCTATATGAGAAGAAGGCCCTGATTCAAAAGAGGGAATTTAATATTAATATTTGAAACCTAAATATGGAGAAGGATGAAACAACAGCCTCCTTCTTCACCAATATCTCTCAGGTAAGAGATCATCTTGCTAGTATTGGAGTAGTGCTGGGTGAAGATGATCTTCTCCAAATTGCTATTGATGGTCTCCCATCCTCATGGGAGACATTCTTGGATGCATTAAATGGACAATAGGTACAAGATAACTTATAAATGTTGTGTCATGACTTCCTCCAAGAGTATGGGTGAATCCAGAGCAAGTCAGTGTGCATCAAAGAAGAAAACCTTGCCCTCACGGAAAGGATGAAGAAAGGAAAGAAGAACTTCTCTCAAAATAAGTTTTCCCATTTGAAGAAGGTATAAAACAAGGACTTTGACAAGTCGAAGGTTAGATGCTACAACTATGACAAGAAGGGCCATTATGTAAGGGATTTCAAAGCAAAGAAAATTTTAAAAGGAAGGTTTCATGCTTCTACCACTATAGAAGATGAAACTACTAAGAAGAATGCAACTAAAGAAAAAGAGACAAGGAGGGAGTATTACCTAGTCTTAGCACTTTCCGGATCTGTCATCACAAGTGAGGAAACATGGTTGGTTGACAGTGGCACATCCAAACATATGATTGGTTATAAGAGCACCATCACCAATTTCAAGGAGAAAAAGTTTTCATGCAAGGTAGAGTTGGGAGACAACACAACTTATTTGATCCAAGGAGTTGGATCCACCTCCTTCTAGCTGAGTTTAGGAGATATTTTACATGTGGAGAACATTCTTTATGTTCCAGGATTGAAGAATAAACTCCTATCATTTTTGGATCTTGAAGATAAGGGATTCTGAGTTATCTTCATGGATAATCAAGCACTATTATGGTTGAAGAACAAATACTTGAAATATGAGGCAGTGATTGGAGTTAAAGAGGGAGGTCTCTATAATGTACCTAGGAAGTACATTCAAGCTATGGTTCACATCACTATCATTCCATGCGAGCTATGGCATAGGAGGCTTGGTCACCTCCACTACAAATATCTACCAGGATTACGACAAATGGTGAAAGGTATGCCCGTATTTGATTTTGAGCATGATAGTGTATGTAGGGGTTGTTCACTTGGGAAGAATGTTAAAAAGAGTTTCTATAGCATTACTACTAGATATAAAGGGATTTCATATTTAATACATTTTGATGTATGTGGTCCCATGTCATCCCCTTCCCTGAGTGGCTATCTATATTATGTAATGTTTATAGATGAATTTTATAGAAAGTCATGGATTTATTTCCTAAAGGATAAGAGCGAAACCTTTAGCAAGTTTAAGGAATTCAAAGACCTAGTTGAGAATCAGATAGGAAAGCACATCCATGCTTTGAGATATGACAATGGAGGTGAATTTTATTCACATGCATTTAATGAGTTATGTAGTGATGTAGGAATGTGTAGATAGATAATTGTACCCTACAACCCTCAGCAAAATGGGGTTGTCAAAAGGAAGAATAGAACCATTTGTGAGGCTACAAAATCCATGATGCATGATCAAGACCTGTCTACCTCATTATGGGAAGAATCCATCAGTATAGCAGTATATATCCATAATAGAAGTCCTCATTCCATTATGGATGAGAAGACACCTAAATAAGTGTTCACTGGTGAAAAAACAGATATGTCACACCTGAGGATATTTGGGAGTCCTGTATACATTCATGTGCCGAATGAAAAGAGGACAAAGATGGAGCCATCCGAAAAAAAAGGGAACCTTTGTTGGTTATAGTGAATCATCCAAATCCTACAGAATATATGTTCCAGGTGAAAGACACATTGAGGTCAGCTGAGATGTGACCTTCAATAAAGAGGTTGCATTCAATTGATCAAAAGAGTTTTAGTATGATACAGGTATAGAGGAGCATGAGACTCCTATGATGGAGGACCCCGATATTAATTCTCCCCATTCAAATGTTTATATGGAGAATCCAATAGAGTTCTCATATTTGATGGCTCTTGATGAACTAGTAGAATTGGTTGATGAACTTCCTGCCAAGAGGAGGTATACATAGTACCGAGATATACTACAATATGCAGAGAGCCATGGAGCACCATTAGGATCTTCCAGAGAGAAAAAGAAACCTAACATATATTCAGGGTATGTTGCATAGATGATTCACATCAATGATCCAGAGCCTTCCACCTATGAAGAAGCTGCAAAGCATAAAGTATGGAAAGATGAAATAATAGAGGAATACAAGTCTATTTTGAAGAATTATGTTTGGGAATTTGTTCCTAAACCTGAAGGGAAGTCCATAGTTACTTCTAGATGGATTTACAATATCAAGCATGTTGCTTATGGAAGTATTGAAAAGTATAAATCCATATTTGTTTCCCAAGGTTTCTCTCATAAAGAAGGCATAGACTATGAGGATACATTCACTCCTGTGGCTAGGTACACCACTATTCAAGTTGTGATCTCACTTGCATCTATTCTAGGATGTAAGCTTCACCAGATGGATGTGAAAACAACCTTCCTAAATAGTGAGGTTGAGGAAGAGGTTTATATTTAGCAGCTTGAGGGGTGTTTGGTTCATGGGAAGGAGTCCCATGTGTGCAAATTGAAGAAGGCCTTGTATGGGATTAAACAAGCTCCCAGATCTTGGTATTTGAAAATTCGCAACTATCTTTAGAGAGTGGGATTCTCTAAGAGCGAATTTGATCCAAATTTGTACTTCAAAGTAGCGAAGAACAAACTGTTGATATTAGTTCTATATGTTGATGATTTGTTCCTTACTACAGAGGAAAAATCAATTTCTTGGTGCAAGAGGAAGCTCACTTCTGAGTTCGATATGAAAGACGTAGGTCTTATACACTACCTTCTTGGCCTTGAGATTTGGCAAAGAGAATATGAGATATTTCTTTCTTAAGGGAAGGACACTATTGATATATTGTGTAGGTTTGGCATGATGGATTGCAAAGCCATGAGTAATCCCATGGTTTTCAATTCGAGGAAACTACACGAGTCAGATTTTGGATCAGCTCCAATAGACCCCACTTTGTATAGACAACTTATTAGTTCGTTGATGTATTTGATACACTCGAGACCGGATATATGTTATGTTGTCAGTATTTTGAGTCAATTTATGTCTGATTCGAGACATAGACATTAGGTTTTTTCTAAGCATGTGCTTTGGTACCTTTGAGGTATGATTGCTTATGGACTCAGATATGCCTCCAGTGAAGGGGTGTTTTTACTTGGTTATACCGACTCTGATTGGGGTGCTATCATTGTGGATCGAAAGAGTACATCTCGGATATTTTTTTAGCTTGGTTTCTACTATGATCTCTTGGTCCAATAGGAATTGGGGTTTTGTAGCCCATATTACTATAGAAGCAGAGTATATTGATAGTAGTACTTCCTATCGAGAAGCAGTGTGGCTTAGGAAGCTACTTGTTGGGTTGTTTGGTGAGAAGCTTGGGTCTACAATCATTCAGTGTGACAATCAAAGTTACATCAAGATTTATGAAAACTCTGTGTTTCATGATAAGTTGAAGCAAATTGAAATGAAGTATCACTTGATCAGAGACATTTTCCAGAAAGATACAATGAAACTTCATTACATTGCTATTGATGAGCAGATTGCAAAAGTGTTAACAAAACCTCTATTAGTGACGAATTTCAGGTATTTTCGAGACAATCTTGGTATGGAAGAGAATTCCTCCCTAGATGAGAGGGAGTGTTAAATGTAAAACATCATGAGTCGTTCTCCAAGACAATCTTGTGTATCCAATATTGGAACTCATGTGTTGAGGTAGGGAGCCCAAGTTGGACTCAAGAACTTGGAATAGATTCTTGAGTTGGACTCAAGAATGACTAAGACTTCAGTTGTAAAAGGTTATTCCTCATGTCTTAAGGTGAATGATTTGATGTATCAAAGTGATGATGTTGTAAAGTCTCATTGGACAAGGCTCAGGACTTGTGTTTCAAGTAAGATTCTCATGTGGACCTCCAGTTATAGTAGGTACCCATGGGGTGGACCTCTAGTTATAGAGGTAGATGCTTTGCTTGTTGAAGCATTAATGTTGTGTAATGTATTACTAACCATGGTCACCGATTGTTATTAAGTCTCCTTTAGAGACTAACCACCTCTAGAGTGAGTTACTTTACCATATGATCATTTGGTTCGAGAGTAATATAATATTATCACAACATTTGAAAAATATTCTAAGTATAATATGATATGATAGATAATTAATGTTAACACATATTGACCACGCAATAAAGATAAGAGATAAAGATAAATGCATAGAGAAAAAGAGAATTTGAATTGCTCATGAGATGACTAAGTGAATTCGAATTGTTAACCTTCAGTGAAGACTTTTAGTAAATCAAAGTAGAACTCTAATTGATCGCTACAGTGATGTTAACAAGAAAGAATCAGTTAAAGAGAGTTAACTAAGTGATAATAAAGAAGATCTAGTTAAATAAGTGTTATTGCATGATGACACTTATGTTAAACTAAAAGATGACACTTGAGTTGCGACACTTGCATGACGAAAATTAAAGTAGCCACCTAACTAACTGGGAAAGATTTCAGTAAAGGGGCAAGTTCATCCTAAGACTCAGTTCAGTGAGTTAATGCACTACAAGAGAAGTGGGGCACTCTTCTTCATGTAAGATTGATTCATCCAAATGGAGGGCAATTTCATCATGAAGTCAGAAGATAAAAATAGAAGCCAATGCATGTGAAGAATATATAAATATGTTATACAGGATTGATGAATTCAATGTGAAGCGAATTATCTTCTCCCTTGAATGCAAGGTGCTTCTATTTGTGCAGGATTGAAGAAATGATGCACATGATAATACTCCAAGAAGGAAATTCATAGTTTTTGCATGTGATGCACCATTACCCATGCAACCATTTTCTACATCTTGCATGGTAGTGACTCTTACTTGTTATTAATGTGTTGGGCACATGGAAAGTTGATACAGTTGATCTATATTCTCTCTTATCTAACACTTGGGGTGTTGAAAGCAATATGCTATTTTGTAAGATACGTTCTCTTCTATCTATCATAATTATACTCTAAAGATTTGATGGGGTTTTTCATCCTCGTTGTTTTGAGGGTTTTCCCTAGGGTACATCTTGTGTTATGGCTGAATTTTTCATGTGATTGAATGGTTCATTTTCAAGTATTCAGTATTTTCACACTTTAAGTTTTAAAGTTCAAAGCTCATCATATTTACTCAAAAATTAACATTTCTCGGTGGGAAACGATGTAGATTTTGCACCAAGGGGTTAAATTGGATAAAATCGATCATGAGAAACTTTGTATGGCATGATCACATTTTATAGGCCCGAACACATGTTCTTAGACTCATAGAACTCCATTATGTTGCTCGGTTACAATTTTATGCCCTAGGACCAATTTTCCATTTGTCCCTAAATGGATTTGGAACGTGAGTTGCAACTCCCCATAAAACACAAACCGTGAGTCTGATCGCCAAATTGTTGGTTACTTTTAATTTTGGGCATTAGATTTCAGCTAGGGATGCCCCTTTATTGTGAGTTTCATGGACAAAAGCATTGTAATGTCCCCACTTTAGAGGCACCATGTTCATCTCTGTAACACATTCAATTCCCATGGGTTCAGAAGGAAATTAAATATATTAGTTAGGGAATTAACTTTTGGCCTATGGTTATCTTGTATAATTAAATTAAATCATAGAGAAGTGATGTAGTCCATAGATTTGAATGTTTAATTATTAATTAATTGTTTAATGAGTTGGAAATTCCTAGGTGGCCCAAGAGGGATCATAGGAGTTTGGGTGGACCCTCATGAGTTGTCTCCCACAAAGGAATCTAGACAAAGCAATGAAAAGCAAGAAAGAAATTGAAAAGCAAGAAATCAACTAAAAAGCAAGAAAGCAGTGAAAAGAAGGAAAGAAACATAAAATCAAAGAAAACAAAAGTTTCCATATTTTTCCTAAAAGCAGGAAAATCAACCTAAAGTAGAAAAGACAAGAAATAAATCAAGGAATCTAGGAAAGCTTTTCCTAATTTCGAATTAGAAAGGGGGGGATAACTTCTATTCTCTCATGAAAATAATATTAATTATTATTTTATTGATATTTTCATGAGAAAACTCTAGAAGGAAAGAAAATATATCAGAAGTTTATGAAAGGAGTATGAGAGCCTCCTTGAGGAATCTTTTGGTCATTTTTGTTTGTGTTGAAGAGCTCTGTTCTTTTCTTAGCTTGGGAGATGTGCCCCTACGTCCACTACACTAGTTGAGTATTTAAGCTAGATATTGAGGAGGAATGTATTAATCCTTTCTTATTGAGGTTTATTGTAGTTTTTCCATGTAATTTCCATATCCATTCCAATTCTAGTTGGTGTGTTAATGTTCCACTAGTTTCGAGTTTCAATTGCAGTGTGTAGATTTGTAGTGTGCTATTTGTAGCATGGGATATGGATGGTGCTTGATCAAGTATGATGTGGTTGTTGTACTTGTATATATGATATGTAATCAATGTCCTATTGAATAATAAAAATAATTATTGTGCTTCCATTTTACATATCTCATATTTATGTTCTATGTACAATTTCTCTTATGCACCATTCATTGTCAAATTTGACTAGTTTTAAGATTGGCTGTAATAATCAAACTTCTATGCTTCCAAATCCAATTTTTAAGGTTGATTCAGTTATATAAGAGGAATTTGGACCCATACCAAGTCTTATAATATAAATTTGTGAGGCTCGTATACCATTTGAATTCATTTGGAAAGATCCTAGTTGAGCTGTCATGAATTCACAATTTTTCCTCCTAGCTTCCAAACTTTTCCAAATTAATTCCAATTGTCAAAATCAATGTTTCCATAGTAATTTGGGGTAGTTATATACTAGAAACTTCCATTTCTACACCATTATCCATTTGGTTTCCATAGAAGTCCTGGGTCCATTACCTTGAAGCCTTTGGTTTAGCCAAAGGAGTCTACCCATGCTAGATGTACCCAGAAATGTGCATCTGTCGAAGTTGGGTGTCTATATAAGGGTGATGTAGGTTTTCATTAATATGTAGAAGATCCTAATATACCTTCTTGAATAATTTGTAGAGTTCTAGAGGTGTTTGGGACAAGTTGGGAAAAGAGTAGTTCCAGGTTGCTAGTTTTGAGCTAGTTATGATGATTAAGGGTGCATGCAAACTGTTTATGAATATTATCCAACCAGGTCTGCACAATCATAATTCCAAACCTTATAAAAGGTATTATTGGTAACATAACATAATCTTGTATTCTTTCCCTTTGGTCTGCATTATAACTCATCATTGCTAGAAAGTTTCCTTCTTGTGTCTAGTGTGAAGCAAATCACCTAGTTTTGGGAAATTTCGATTCTATAAGGATGTGGTGGTGTTAATATCTATGATTTTCATATTGAGTATATTACAGTGGTATTATTCACTTGTGTGATCTAAACCAAAGTTCCTTTGTTCAGTGGATGAAGAAAAATCTTGTAAAATGAGACTAGTACCTGCTATTGAAGATTATGTATGGGAAGAAGAGGAAGAGTCCTGATCTGAGGATGAAATCATCTATGTTGATGAAGGAAATGAAAAAACAAGTGGAGTTTTTCATGTTCCACTTGAGGATAATTGGTATTCTTATGTCAGCATATACTGAGAAGAAAGTAGGCCCAAGTCACCAATGTCTAGAATTGTTCTTGCTTCGTCGGAGGAAGAAAAGGTGACTCCATTAGATGAGTTATTGTAGAATGTTGAGAGGAGTATGCAATATTTTACAGATTTCTTATCAACACAATTTGTAATGCTAAAATTTGAAAGACTCTTCCTTGGTTTGTCTACAAATAAAGACTCCAAAAGGTTTTTTGAAGAAAGTGGTTTAGAAAATGGTAAATCAACAGTCATGGATCAGCCCACAAATGAGCAGGAAGAACACAAAGATAAAAAAGGAATGGATTCCAAATATAAATAAGTAGATGCACATGAGAATGTTGGAGATGGAAATGAGCCAACCTTAAATGAGATAGAGGAAATTGACATGGAAACTGTTGACCAATCACTTGTCTTGCATCAAGAGGATTTAGAGCTACCTCTATGGGAGAAAGATTTATACATGGAAGACGTATAGGAGTACATTCCATTCCATATGGACCAGAAAGTACCGAATTCTATTCATCCATGGATTAGGTGGATATATACATACCAAAAATGGAGATTCAAGGGTGTGCAAGTCTTGCTCACATTGGTTTGGAATCACCATGTAAAAGAATATCAACTTGCATTCATGGAATATTGGATGAAAGAAGGCAAGGAAGAAGCTTGATGGCACTATAGGAGATCCAAATATTATTGGATCAAATGGAAAGTGTTCTCAGAGGCATTGGTAGTGATGCACTATCAATATGGTTGTGGTATCCTCGTATATTTTGGAATTCCAAGTTGTTCCAGTTGACCAAAATGTTGAGAGGAATGCAGCATGATCAATGGGATCCTGGAGGACGAGTCCGCCTTAACTTCTAGAAGTCTATCCATGGGAAGAAACGGTCTAGTTTCCTAGATGGGAAATATTAAGCTAGATGGACACACTATGTTCCTTCTTGGGGGTTTGAGAGTATTCAAAATACTCTTTGTGTTGACACTAAGCAAGGTGGAAGAAGGTGGCATGAAAAGGTTTTTGGGAACCTTCCTCCTGGTAGACCACCAGACAAAGAAGTTGAGCATATTTTCGAATGGGTATGTGAGGAACATGCCCATGATTTTGATTTTGCATTAAAGGAAGAGGAAAAGAATGTAGTAGCATATGCATTTATTCCTTTGATATAAGATTCAATTGCTTGGAATGTTCACTTAGTAGTAGAGTCTTCTAAACAAAATTTTGCATGTGAGACACTGAATGATTTGATCCAAGGAGAACAATATGAGATCATGAGTGGATTCATATATTTAGTGCTAAGATCTATTGTTAATGAGGTGATTATGAGGGCCACCCATGATTCGCTCCTAGTTGTGCACTTCCTTGAAAGGGGAGTAGAGGCCCAACAAAACTTCACTCACACATACATACATCTTTAGAGATTCAAAGGTGAAGGTGAAAGGAACGTCCAAGAATTTCTTGAACCATATTTAAAAAGGACACATCTAAGTCCAATTGCATCCAAATTCATGGTCCAGAAAAGAAGTTCATCATCTCCACTTTGGCCATCATCCAATTTGGAGGGGAGAAGAAGTTCAATAGGAAGCAATTCTTGGTTTTCAATGTGGCAATTATGGATTTATATTCATGGCCATTCACTTGATTCAGGCACCCATTGCTTCACATCCTTACATGAGGATAACATACAACAAGTAGCTTGCTGGAGGGATTAGGATTATGTACCTTGATCTCATGTTGGAACAATGCAAGATTGGTGTCTACATGAAGAAGATTCGGCTTACCTTGTTTGGTTTTATTTTTTTCCAAGGATGTGACCAAGTTAATTTAAGCCATTGGGAGTGATGCACCATATAGAGGATCCTTCCATTTGAAAAAACACATGGCTGTCCAAGTTGGGAAAAGAAGTTTGTAATTGCAAGGGTATCACTATTTCACTTAACACAAAGAAACGTTATCCATTTTGCATGCATTGATCATATTCAACCATATGTTCTGAGTCATTTGACAATCGAATATTCCAAGAGAAGTTTCAACTATGAATTGAAGGAAAAGGTATACAAGTACAAGCTTAAGAAAGGGGTCATCTATTATGGAGGAGAGATTCATATGATTCCTAAGATAGTCCTGCAACAACATTTTTGGAGGCAATGCACATGTTCTTCATCACCCATGTTTTCAATTCCTTGAGGACAAATCAATATTGGGAGGGGAGGATTGTAATGTCCCCACTTTAGAGGCACCATGTTCATCCCTCTAACCCATTCAATTCCCAGGGGTTCAGGAAGAAATTAAATAAATCAGTTACATAAATCATTTTTGGCCTATGGTTATCTTGTATAATTAAATTAAATCATGGAGAAGTGATGTAGTCCATAGATTTGAATGTTTAATTATTTTTGTAATCTGGAACTGCATTAAGTGTTCAAGACTGTGCTCAACGTTTGGATCTCTCCTCTGAGATCATCTTCAGGAGACTTTGAAATCCTAAGATGTAATGGCTATGAAAAACTTCATTTAAATACGAGATCATTGCTCTTATTTGACCATTGAATAATATACTTTAATGCAGGTTGGCTCATTTTTGCTATTGTCGGTTTGGGGTTTCTGTTTTTTGCAAAAAGTGTAGCAGCTGTGTCCATGTGTCACTTAATTTTTTCCCATCATCCCTGTTCATGCAATCTGGGTTCATCCTAATTTCTATCTTTTCTCTCACTTTTCATTTAGTTAAATCCTCCTCTTTTGCGATGATTGTTTCCTTTTCCATGCATATATGATGTTTGGTTAAGTGTGCATGTTCGGCTAAAGCATATTTTTTAACCCTGTCATGTTTTAGATCCGCCCAATGTTCTTTGAGCCTAACTTCAAACGATCTGCTAGTTTCGCCAATGTAAACATCTTGGCAAGAACATGGTCTTGAATATACTCCTTTATATAATCTAGGTTTGATTGGGTCCTTTAATGAGTCTACCCCATTCTGTTGGTGTTTGGAGGTCTGAAAGAAACCTTAATGTTCTTTTTTCTTAGAATTTTGGCTATTCTATCCAAGGCGCATTTTATGTATGGAAGAGAAATTCTATTCGCATTGTTTTCATTATTATCATCTTTCTTCTTCCTCCGAGTTTTTTTAGCATTGTTTATAGCTGTGTTGATCTGATTGTTATTATAGCCATTGCCTTTGAAAACTTGTGTTATATGTTTTAGCTCTTGTTCCACATGTTCCTTATCACAAATTATTATTAATTAATTTTTTAATGAGTTGGAAATTCCTAGGTGGCCGAAGAGGGCTCATAGGAGGTTGGGTGGACCCTCATGAGTTGTCTCCCACAAAGGAATATGGACAAAGAAATGAAAAGCAGGAACGAAGTTGAAAAGTAGGAAAGCAACTGAAAAGCAGGAAAGCAATGAAAAGCATGAAAGAAGCAGAAAATTAAAGAAAGTAGAAGTTTCCAAATTTTTCCTAAAAGCAGGAAAATCATCCTAAACTAGAAAAGACAAGAAATCAAGCAAGGAATCTAGGAAATCTTTTCCTAATTTCGAATTAGAAAGGGGGGGATAACTTCTATTCTCTCATGAAAATAATATTAATTATTATTTTCTTAATATTTCCATGAGAAAACTCTAGAAGGAAGGAAAATCTATCAAGAGTTTCTAAAAGAAGCGTGAGAGCCTCATTGAGGAATATTTTGGTCATTTTTGTTTGTGTTGAAGAGCTCTGTGTTTTTCTTATCTTGGGATATGTGCCCCTTGCTGCAATAGGGAGATGTGCCCCTTTGTGCACTACACTAGTTGAGAATTTAAGCTAGAGATTGAGGAGGAAGGTATTCAGACTTTATCAATGAGTTTTATTGCAATATTTCCATGTCATTTCTAGATCCATTCCAATTCCAATCAGTGTGTTAATGTTCCAATAGTTTCAAGTTCCAATTGCAGTGTGTATATTTGCAATGTGCTAGTTGTAGCATGGGATATGGATGGTGCTTGCTCAAGTATGATGTGGTTGTTGTAATTGCAGATATGATATGTAGTCAATGTCCTCTTGAATAATAAAAATCAGTATTTTGCTTCCATTATGAATATCTCATATTTATCTTCTATGTACAATTTCTCCTATGTCCCATTCATTGTCAAATTTGACTAGTTTTAAGATTGGTTGTAATAATCAAACTTCTATGATTCCAAATCATGTTATTAAGGTTGCTGCAGTTATATAAGAGGAATTTGGACCCATACCCTTATAACATAAATTCATGAGGGGAATATACCATTTGAATTCATTTGGAAAAATCCTATTTGAGTTGTCCTGAATTCACAATTTTTCCTCCTAGCTTCCAAAATTTGCCAAATTAAGTCCAATTGTCAAAATCAGTGCTTCGATGGAAGTTTGGGGTAGTTACATACCATCCACTTCCATTTCTGCACTAGTACCCATTGATTTTCCATAGAATTCTTGGGGCTATTTCCTTGAAGCCTTTGGTTTAGCCAAAGGAGTCTACCTAGGCATGATGTACCCTGAAATGTGCAATTGTCGAAGTTAGGTGTCTTTCTAAGGGTGATGTCGGTTGTCCTTAGTATGTAAAGACCTTAAAATACCTCCTTGAATAATTAATAGAGGTATAGAGGTGTTTGGGATAAGTTGGGAAAAGACTAGTTTTGGGTTGCTAGTTTTGATCCAGTTAAGTGTTGATTAAGGGTGCATGCAAACTGTTTGTGAAGAGTATCCAACCAGGTCTACATAATAAAAATTCCAAACCTTATAATAAGTCTGATTGATCACATAACAGAATCTTGTAGTCATTCCCTTTGGGATGCACCATAACTCATCATTGCCGGAAAGATGTCTTCTTGTGTCTAGTGTGAAGCAAATCATGTAGTTTTTGGGAATTTCAATTCTCTAAGGATATGGGGGTGTTAATATATCTAATTTTCATATTGGGGATATTACAAACATCTTCTATTTGGAAAGATGAGAGACTAGGGTTTTGCTCAGTGGGAAACAATGCAATTTTTGCATCGAGTGGTCAAATTGGATAAACTCGATCACGAGAGCCCGATATATATGGAATGATAATGTTTTCTAGGCCCATACACACATGATCAAACTTATGGAACTCGATTATGTTTATCAATTATGATTTTAGGCCCTAGGACCAATTTTCATGTGTCCCTAAATGGATTTGGTGAGCGATTTGCAACTCCCCATAAAACAAAACCGTGAGTTTAATCACCAAAGCATAAGTTCCATTGGATTTATGACATTGGATTACAACTAGGGATTTCACTACCTTATGAGTTCCATGGACAAAAGCATCTTCTATTTGGAAAGATGAGAAATTAGGGTTTTGCTCAATGGGCCACAATGTAATTTTTGCATTGAGGGGTCAAACTGAATAAAACTGATTGTGAGAGACTCTATATTGAATGATCAGCTTTAATAGTACCAAACACACGTGGTCAAATTCACAGAAATCTATTATGTTTCTTGGTTACAATTTTAGGCCCTAGGACCAATTTGCCATGTGTTCCTTAATGGCTTTGGAAAGTGAGTTGCAACTCCCCATAGAACACAAACTGTGAATTCGATTTCCAAACCATCAGTTTCGTTGGATTCTAGGAATCATATTATAGCTAGGGATTCCCTTTCCTTATGAGTTCCATGTCCTAAATCATCTTCTATTCGGAAAGACGAGAAACTAGGGTTTTTCTCAATGGGCAACAATGCAATTTTTGCACCAAGGGGTCAAATTGGATAAACTCGATCACAGGAGCCTTTGTATGGAATGATAACCTTTTATAGTCCAGACACATGTTATAAAACTCATGGAAATCTATTATATTTCCCGATTACAATTTTAGTCCCTAGGACCAATTTTCCATGTATCCCTAAATGCCTTTGACAAACGAGTTGTAACTCCCCATAAAACATAAATCGTGAGTATGATCTCCAAACCATCGGTTCTGTTGGATTTATAGCATTTGGCTACAGCTAGGGATTCCCCTTTCTTGTGAGTTCCATGGTTGAAAGCATCTTCTATTTGAAAATAAGAGAAATTAGGGTTTTGTTCAATGGGCAACAATGCAATTTTTGAATCGAGGGGTCAAATTGGATAAACGCGATCATGAGAACCTTTGTATGGCATGATTACCTTTTATATTCCCAGACACACATTATCAAACTCACATAACTCTATTATTTTTCTTGGTTACGATTTTAGGCCCAAGGAGCAATTTGACATGTGTCCCTAAATGGCTTTGGAAAGCGAGTTGCCATTCCCAATAAAACAAAAACCATGATCCTAATTCCCAAATTGTCAGTTCTATTGGATTACAGGAATTGTATTATATCTATAGATGTCCCTACCATGTGAGTTCGATGGCCAAAAGAATCCTCTATTTGGAAATATGAGAAACTAGGTTTTTGCTCATTGGGCCACAATGCAATTTTTGCATCGAGGGGTCAGATTGGATAAACTCAATCGCAAGAGCCTTTGCATGTTATCATCACCTTAAATAGTACTAGAAACATGTGCTCAAACATACATAACTCTATTATATTTCTTGATCACGATTTTAGGCCCTAGGACCAATTTTCCATGTGTCCCTAAATGGATTTAGCAAGCGAGTTGCAACTCTCCATAATACACAAACCATGAGTCCAATCACCAAATTGTTGGTTCCATTGGATTCCAGGCATCGGGTTACAACTAGGGATGCCCCTACCTTATGAGATCCATGGTTGAAAGCGTATTCTATTTAGCAAGATGATAAACTAGGGTTTTACTCAGTGGGCCACATTACAATTTTTGCATCGAGTGGTCACTATGTTTGGCCATATATTCAAACGCTATAATTCAGCATAATCAACCTAAGTTTACACTTAATATGTGAAATTATATAAGGTTGATATTGATAATACCTTATGTTCATACAGTGGTAAGGGATTAATATATCAATGTTTTCACTAATGATTGTTATAAGACCTACTATACCATTCCTATTATTAAAGGATTTCATACTTCTTAATGTGTGTTCTCTAGACATCATAATTGTCACTATTTAATATCCCAATTACAAGTTTTCCTTGGCTCATATTTGAACTTATTTCTTTGAAAGTTTGAAGGCTTATCTTCTAAGAAGCAATTTGGCACCTATTCACATTACTAGTAAATGTTTTAAGTTGCTATAAGAAATTGATTAATGGTGCAAGTTAATGCTACATTGATAATTGGGTGATGTTATATGGTTGTTTGAGTAAATTGAATTGGATTTATACCTTGCATTGCATCCAATTCACATTCATTTTTCATGTGTTGTGTTATTCGCATTTAGTATAAAGTATTTGTATTAAATTTCAAGCATCTTATGAGTTTATGATATGATGATTTGAAACTGGTATTCTAAATTTTGAACTATTTCTATATCTCGTAAGAATTTCTTAATCTATAATCTGAATTTGTTGTGGAACATACACTATTTCGAGTGGAATATTTTGGAATTAATGAAACAAGTATTTATAGGGTTATAAATGGTTGTTTTACATGCTTATGATTGACATATGATGACCCCCATACTACCCCAATATATTGGGGTTGAAAAAAAATTCTAGTAGCTTGGTAGCTTGGTAGAAATAATTGACTCCACCAATGTTATCCCAGAAGAAATTATAGAGGAGATTCTAGAGCTTCTGGTAAGCATTGGCAGAATGCACCCAACTAGATGAGTAGTAAACATGAATCGTTTCTATGAGCCATGTGCATATTTTCAATTTAGCAGAAATTATCATTGAATTTTTCAACCATTCCTTGATCTTTTCTCCACTTGTCGAATGACCACATCCTAAGGAAATTTTGGTGAATATCGAAATGCAATGCAAATACCTAAAAATTTAAAAATTGTCTAGCTTGATTACAAGCCCAACCTTGATCTACAAGCTAGATTGGAAAGTCTTATTGGTTTTATCTATAGTTTTTTGTTTTATCCTTCGTGATGTTGGAGTTTGAGGTGCCACAAAATATATAAGGGAAATTCATTGTGTTTTCCATAAAAGTTTGTTTCTCCAACATAGTGATGACATATTAATCATCTACAAAATGCACAACAATCGGTTTACTAACTTCATGGTCAAAGAGGGGAATTCCTTTGATCACGCCTTGTCCAACTTGTCAGTGAATGAGATCACCTAGGATCTATTCTTATATAATAAAAAGGGTTTTTCAAGGGTGCATGCTTGATGGATGAACTTGAAAATAACAACAACTTGTAACTTGCACCTTTCAAATTGAGGTCCAAAGGTTTTACACAAAAATATATTTTCAAAGGCTTCCTTGGTTGCAAGAGCCTTATTGAAATACTTCATGGGTTTGTCACCTCTCTTTAGTTAGTGGAAATGAGCTCTTAGCTAGATCCCTTTACCTATTAAAGTAAATATTCATAATGGTCATTGTTAGTTACTTGGTGTACATTTATCATAATAATACTACTGGTAATAAATGAATAATGAGGTGTGGATCTAGATTTTTGGTAAGGATTTTTACTTTTCATTGTCAGGAACATGTGTGTTTTTTCTTGAACAAATGATGTTGCATGTGTAGAGCGAGAATGTTGGGGTTGTGTACTGTAAAACGATGAAGATCTGTGATGTCCATAGGAAGCACAAATTTGAGAGAAACTAACATGGATATGTCCATAGTATGTAGTGAACCAACGTATGTGGTATTCTGAGTAACTAAGAAATATTAAATAATTTTAAGATCCAAGTGACTTATCCCTTTGATTCCTACGCTAGTGCCATAATTTTTGTGATGTTCCATGGTGTATTGGTCACATGAAAATAAGGAAATTTCGTTGTTGGGGTAATTTCATTCTATTAAATGATTGTATCTCAAATCTAGTATATCCTCAAAGCAATATCCCTCAAAGCAGAGTGTCAGTTCTCCATTGGAGATGGTGTGGTAGAGAAATGGATGTCTACCCCAAAAACATGCCCATTATCGCTCAAAACATTATGTTGTTGTCTATTTTGAATGAAATGTGGATCTTAGGTTTGATATGGTAATAATGCTATATATTTTGATGTTGTAGCAGCTAAGAGAACTATTAAGATGTGTGTAGGGGTAAGAATGGATGGTGTTATGATCTTTGCTAAATTTGTGATAGGGGGAGAGGATTAGGGTTAGGGTTATGATTTGGGAAGGATGTTTTGAGTGTACCATTGAAAGGAGGATGCGAAGGGAAAGGGTGAGTACTAGGAGGAGAGAGGCATTAATGAAGATTTATTTCTACAATGAGCGTAAAGAGGGAGGCTTGATCTAAAGTCTTTCTATCAAACAAAGACACTTCTTTCCAAAAAATCACTACTAAATGAGAATTAAATTTAAGGCTTTGTATCACTTTAGAATATGTGATTTAAGAATTTTCTTCAATACAAGAATTTAATAATATGTAAATGTATTGGAAAATTATATTCATATGTAAACATATGCATTGAAAGTAATAGCATAACAGTCCATGTACCACAATATAGAACATAATGTTGAAAAAATCAAACAACACACATACCTCGGAATAGAACAAAAAATAGCAAGTATACCACATACCTGGCTACTTGCCTATGGTCATTAAAGTAGACCATGAGGATCACTTCTAATACTAATGGTCCCCATTAACTTCTCATGCTCGTACTAAGGAAAGAAGTATTGTACCTTTGATGATTTCTTCTTTGGCATTGTTTGTAGTTGGAGGTTTGTACCAAAAAGTAAGTTTGTATAGTGGTATAAAAAATGAATTGATTTGTAATCTTCAAATACATACCCTTTTTTCGTCTATTTTCTTTCATCCATTGTAAGAGACTCTCCTATAATAACCATCGCCCCAATTGGAAAATCAATGCCTTCAGATTTCATTAGTGAGACATTGACGGTTTGCATTCCCTCTAAGAAATGTGCCAACTAATAGTCATTTCCCCATTCATCACCTTTTTGGGAAACCACTGCATATATGTGTCCTGAAAAAATTAGAGTGCCAACATGTGAGTCCACTAAATAAACAAAGCATGCAGTGTGTTCATGCTAGATGATAAAAATTAATAAAATATTCACTGAACCTAGTTGTACGAGATCTGAGATGTGATCATAATTTGGTGAAATAATTTATTGGTCCTCCTCCAATTGGGATAATTTTGCAGTTATACATCAACCAATGGGGAGTGATGCATGATCCCCTCTATCAACCCAGTATGTGTATTCACAATTGTCCCATTTACCACTACTACATGGAGTACTGAAGCATGAGACTTTTCTTTTCCACATTTCAACTATAACATTGTCTGACATTCTAACTGAATGAAATGCACAAGTGCCCTGGATGGTTTTTCATTCATATAACTATGATACAGTGACCACCTCCCAAAAATATCATTGTACATGTGCTTTCTTGGTTGATTGGTCTTCTCACCTTCTTGCTCCCTCCCCCACAATTGAAGAACACCATTCAACAATGGAATTTGCATATCGAATGAGGGAAGTAGTTGTGAACTTCATTTCTTACTACATAACGTAGTTTTGATGCATGTACCTGCTCCATCATATTCCCCTTTTCAGTTTCTAGTCTTGAAATAGTTCCAAATATGTGGTACCTTGTGTTTTTTGTGGAGCATACACAACCATTGAAATACATTGGCATTTTTTAATTGCCCCACACAACCATCAGACCAAATCTAATGTTGATCCATATCTATACTATTGTCCTTCAACTGATTGTAGAACAACTGAAAGTAGTGTTGTACAAAAGCTAAGTCATGGCACTTATCATCAATTATATGGAAGTGACACTCCTTCAAGATAACCCTATTGTCTTCGCTACTATCGACCCCGTGCATGGACTATTATGCTAACCTATTCTTCAAGTCATACTATTGGATTTAAATCTCATTTTGCAGTTGAAGGGTGTATTCTCAGCAAAATCAACAATATAGTACCAATGGGAAATGTATCCTTGCATATTCTAAAATGCTCATCCTGCCATTGAGCCACATGGACATGCACAACATAGTGTTGGGTCTTCTCAAAGAATTCCTTCATGAAGTCGCAGACTCGTACCTAGTAGAACAACAATCAATACATATACTAATATATTCTTACTTCTCAAAGTGAAATACGAATGAAATAATACTATTTAAGTACTCACTACTAACCTAGGAAGTGACCAATTGTAAACATTTTCTTTCGTTCCCTCTACCAATATCATACACAACCTATTAGAAGCTTTACAAGTTAACCTCCTACCTCCCAAGTTTATACTCATCACTCACGTGGATACATTTTCTTAATAATTCCATTCCACTACACCTGGGGCATATCCCATCTAAGCAAGATTTTTAATTTAAAAATGTTTAACCTTCAAAAGGGTATTTTTTGTTTTTCAATTTATGTAAACAGTTGGAAAAGGTGGGACTCAGGAGGGAAAACAAAGGTGTGTAAAATGGGATTCAAATATTAATGGGTCAACTTCAAAAAATAATGAAAAGTATAATTTAAATGGGACCTACTATGTTCTGTGTATATCACCCTCTATTTTGTTTTTGAAAATTATATATTGAACATTGAATTAGTTGAGAGGAACAAAATTCACTTGTTAGATTTTCCATAAATTTGCAAGGGCATGAAATTAATTAAATGCAAATTCGCACATCAAATGACACTAATATGTTTTGAAAAAAATTAGAAAGACAACACAATTTCCCAGAAGTTTAATTTTTATTGTGCATAAAAAATCACAAGGATTATATGAGTTTTGGTGACTTCAATATCAAAAATAAAAATGTAAAATACCAAATTTTCATTGCCACATTTCATTGAAAAGCATTACCCATTTTCATGGATTCACCCATGACTCTGTCAACCTTGTTATAAAAATAAATTTAGCAAGTGGATTTGTTTCACTATGTTTCAATGAAAAAATGAAATGAAATCCACAAAGAAGCTTTTTGTTTGTAGATGTGATCAATTTACATAAATCAAAGGGAGTTTCGATGTTGGTTGCAGAGGGAGTGAGCTACTAATTTATCCTTACAAATTTTATTGAATTATAATGTTTGATAATAAGTTTTGTGAAATGATTGAAATCCAGTGCTTGGTGAAGGGGTTATCACATACATTGATTTTTAGCCGCATCACAAGATATTAGTGACAAATGAAGAAATAAGACTTAGTAATGCTAATTTTCAATTAGAAAAAACACGTAACTTGTTATTTCAAGAAGAAATCAAAGTTACATAGTATAATCCAGAAAGTTCAAATGTGTCTAGGCTATTACATCCCATACCGAGACATGCCCAAAGCTAAAAACCTTACAGTTCTACAAACCCAATATCATCTTGGGCGGATATACAGTAGTAGTCTAAGTTCCAAAAGCAACATATTTCTATGAAGGGTCTATTAGACAACAAAACACATGGGCTAAAGGAGTAAATTACAAAATGGCATTTACACTGCCATAGTCGACAAGGAGGTCATCTACCCAATATTCAAAAGAGATCGTTCCATGAAAATGCCCCATGGATTCCTTTGAAAGAGAGTCTGCCTCATAATTGAAACACCTATAGATATGATGAAAATTTATCTCTCAAAAGTGTTTATGAGATCAGAGGTACGCTTCAACCAAGGCCACAGCTGTAGAACTTTGATCTCAAACTTTCAACCTCCCAATCAATGAGAAATTTTGACTCCCCAAAGATGTTGATCCAAAAAATATCCCTCAAAGAAGAAAAATGCAATAGACCCCATAGGGAAAATAGCTCAGCTCTCATATTATAGCCCACGCCTACACCCAATTTCAGCTGGATCTTGTGATTCTCTTTCACCCACAGAACAATGCCTGGACTACAAATATCTCCATTTGCTGCACTAACGAAAAAATCAAATGAGGAACTAGGGTCAATCATTGGCACTTTGAATATTTCCTTTTAATAACCTTAGTTGGAGTAGGAAACTCATACAAGAAGGACAAGATCTTTTTACATATTAAGAAAGTAGAAGGTTCAACATCTTCAAAAAGTTTCATGTTTCTACAATTCCAAATTACCTAGATAGTGACCAAGGGTAACATCGGGTGGTTCAACTTCAATTTGTTCCAGCTGTGCAAACAATCATCTAGAGTTCGACCATTCCAATAAAATATGAAACCTAGTAGAACTTGCATTTCGTTCCAGATGTACCTAAAAAAGGAGCAAAAAATAAAGAGATGCGAGATGTCTTCCCCATCATTCCAGCATAAAACACAGATATTCAAACCTTGAAAGCCTCTTTTCTAAATATTTGGCCATATCAATATCTTGTTGTACAAACATACCCACAGGAAGCATTTGACCTTCGTTGGAAGATTCCAATGCCATAGTTTGAGATGCCACCACAATGGGACTAGTTGCTCCTGTGTATCCAAAATGGAATTATAGACCATTTTGATAGAGAGTATCCCATTAGCGTGAGGATAATCCCAAACCAAAATATCTAGGACATTACTCAGAGAGAAACATGATAAAGACATTCTACCAACATATTCGCTCCAATGTAACGCTTCTCTTTCCACTAGTTCTAGCTCATTTGTCGATTTCCAAATCGACGAGCTATGATTGTCCTTAACATGATAAGTCTGTTCTCTAATCATAATATTCTTGGCTTTTAGCTTATTTAATAAAGACTAAGATAACACATATTCCTCTCCCAAGATAACCATCGGATCGATACCTACCTGAATTTGATCACCACCTCTCGCCTTCCAGCTTAGAAATTTGTTGATATAGGGAAACGTAGATGCTAAATATCCTCCAGATAATCGAGGAATTTCTTAGCCAAAACGCTGGTTTCTTGATCCAATGAATAATAGAGAAGGTTTTTAAGTATTTTAATATGATCATGGAGCACCATAAACCCTCACCCGTTAGAGCCTGCCACATGATCTTCGTCCTCAAATCCTGACTGAACATATTCTGATTGATTAAACCCCATCCACCAAGTTTCTTTAGCCAAGAGATAGAGTCCCAACGAACAAGATGCATCTTCCCGGAAAGCTTGTTACCATCCCAAATAAAATGAAATACCTTGCTACGAATGGCCCTCAGAATAATATCCATAGGCTTCAATAAACCAAACCAGTCAGTAGGAATCCTTAGAAGGACTGATTGAGCTAATATGAGCCTCCCACCTAGTGATAGCCACCTGTATGCCCAACAATTTATCCTATGATCAATCTTTTTCAATATCCAATCCCAGTCTGTCAATCTATAATTGTTAGGATTAAGGAAATAACCAAGGTACTTCAAACCCTGATCCAGAGGCTCCATTGAGTATGGTAGAAGTGACCCGATTGAAGACAGACAAACCTCATTAGTGTAATGATGGAGGAAACATGACTTATGAGTTCTAATAGCCATCCCGGAGACTTTACAAAGTAAATCAAATATGTATTTATAGGCCCTTCACTCATTCACAGATGCTGCACCAAATATCAATACATCGTCAACAAAAATTAAATGCATTAAGGACAGAGACCTGGAAATTTTTATACCCTTTATCATGTTTGTCTTTTTTGCATCTTCAATCAATCTGTTGAGCCCTTCAATAGCCAGAATGAAGAGTAGAGGGGACAAAGTGCATCCTTGGCGTATTCCTCTGCTTCCAACAAAATGGTTGGATGGAGAGCCATTCACCAAGACTGCAAAAGAAGTAGTCGAGATACATTCCATAATCCAATTTGTCACTACGACTGGAACACCAATTTGGATCAAAATCAACCTAATATAAGACTAATCTAACCAATCGTAAGCTTTAATCGGGTCCATTTTCAGAATCAGTTCTTGTGGAGTTTTGACTTTTATATAGTGCAACCCCTCCTGAGCAGTGCCAACAACATCTAAAATCTGACGATTGTATAAGAAGCCAAATTGCTTCATTGATATAAATTTGGCAAGGACCGGTTTCAATCTATTAGACACCAGCTTGGTGATAATTTTGTAGAGAAAATTTCACAGGGAGATAGGCTAGAAATCATTGAATTTGACCGACTTATCCTTCTCAGGAACACGGGTAATTAATGTGGAATTTAATGCACATGGAAGATAAGCCTTTTTTCTAGACTCCTTGATGGCTGTAAGAATTTATTCCCCAAACAAGTCAAAAAAATGCAAGAAGAACTGTACGATCCAACCATCTGGACTAGGGCTCCTCTCCTTCACAAATCCCTTTAGGATATGCTTGATTTCCTGCAATGTAGTTGAGTTTCCAAGCTGGTGTCCTTCTTCCTCTGAGAATAATTTAGGGAAGAGATTAATGATCTTAAGTTGCTCAAACAGGTTCCGAAGACTGATTCTGCTTGTAAATGTTAGAGAAATGAGTAACTGCCATCCTCATAATACCAACTTGGTCTTTATGAATATTATCGGCCTCGTCCCTAATCTTCCAAATAGAATTTTTATTCCTTCAGTGTGATGCAAAACATTGGAAATTTTTTGTATTTTTATCCCCCCGGGAAACCGACAAAGCCTGACTCTTTAACCGACATGTGTTCTCTTGCTGATTCAGAATGTCCCCTTTCCTCTTTTCCTAATTTAATAACTCCAGCTTTCCAGATGAAGAAAAGATATAATCCCCCACACAAATACCAATGTCCTGTATCTGCTCTTCAATGCTACAAATTTATTTAACCAATGATTTCCTTTTGGCCTTATCCCATTTCATAATAGCAATCCTCAACCTATTGAGCCTAGAAATCAACTGCCGAAAAGGGGAGGATGTTCAATACTGCATAATTCAGACCATTGATCCTTGGCGAAATCGCAGAAGGAGCTATCCTCAAGCCACATGTCATTAAAATTAAAAGGGTAATGTAGCTAGGGTTTTCACCCCAGCTTGTGCAAATGAGCACCTACTAAGGAGAAGGGACTCTTTAGTAGCAGTTTAATAAATAGTAAATTCAAGCACTAAAACAGTATGAAATTTAACCTAGCATGAGCATTAACATAAATAATAAAACATGAAAATATGGCAAAAGATTTCTCTTTTTGTATTAAAGATTACCTTAAGCGTAGAGGTTGATGAAGCTCTTGCAGCAGTCCAGGAGGGTTGCTTCCAAGCTTCCAGCTTTGCTCCTTTCTCTTTCTCCAAAGGGTTGGAAATGGGCCAAAGGGGCACTCAAGTGTGAAAGTAGCTCAAGGGTGAGCTAGGGTTTCAAGAGTGATTTTGGCAGAGTAAGGGCGTATTTGACTGTGGATATGAAATGAGGGGCCTCCATCACCTATTTATAGGTTTTTAGTGGTGGAGTGCTGGCCCATGGTTTTTGGCACCATATGGTTTAGGTCAGCTGTATAAGGTTTTTGCCTCCTTTTTCCCTCATTTTCCTCTTTTTTTTATATTTTTTATTCCCTTTTTAGAGGGTTTTTTCTATTTTGGAGGAATTTTGGATTATTTTGGGGGAAAAAAGGGGTTTTTTTGGCTTTTTGGAGGCTTTTTTAATGGTTTTGTGGCCTTTTGGAGGCTTTTTAGTGGGATTTTAAGGTTTTGGAGGCAAATATGGTAGGAAATATGGACAAATGAGTCATGCAATGGGGTAGATGAGGTAGTGAACACTTTTTGGGTGTTAACAGATTTCCCCCTGATGTGTGAGGGCAGGAGCTCATTATATGGTCGATAGACATCATAAGTCTTGTATGGTTTTCCTGGGGTGTGGAGAAGAGAAGAAACAAAATAGAGCCCGGAACAACGGTCCCAAACAAACTGCAAAAACTGAAAGTACATGACCTCAATAATGAATGAGGAATAATCTGAACATAAGGACGAGGCGGGCATTCCCATGCTCGTATCAAGATCTAGAATAATAATAACAGTGGGGTCCAAAATATGGGGACCTGAAATATACATGGACTCAAATAATGAATGAGGAAGAATCTCAATATATGGACGAGGCGGGCATACCCATGTTCGTATCAAGATACATAAAAAAAAAACAGTGAGACCCGAAAAAGGGGGACCTGTAGGATACATAGAGAACCACTGTGTACATCATAACGGTCCAGAGGGAACACAAATCTGGGACATACTGTTGGGCTGACCATGTCTGAGCTGAAGAACTGATACACTGGAATAAAAACAGTGCTACTTAGTGGGGTATCAGAGGAACTTATGAGCTGCTGGAGCATAGTGACGGGGAGTTATATCCTCAATGGTACACTGAACTCGAGTTGAAATGGGTACTCAAGGAAGCATATAACTGGATGTCTTTCGAATACAATCGCCAACGCAACCCAGACATACATGGGAACATATAACTGGGCGTTCCGAAGTGACTCACCAATGTGCTAGAGTCGGGAGAAATCTGGGGTCTTCGACCAATAACTGAAGGGATATAAACCCTGCATGATTCTCAACGATGCGATCAAGGTGTTGAAGTCGAGCATGTGAGAAACAACCACTCGGAGAGGCAATGATGACTCCTCTCAAAATGGTCCGTAGGAACTCACCACAGATGGTGATGGGTCCAAGGCGCAGGGACCTCTGGGTCTATCCTCTGGAATAAAGGGGCTATCTTCGACAAAGGGAGACCTGCAACTATCAAGGCAATGATGTTTCCTTGATAGGAGCGCGATGTGGAGAACCGAAGTGTGAGAGTACTAATGGTAGGACTGTCATATTGTGGGGGATAACTGGGCAAGTAGAGTGGGTGGACTCAAACTTCCTTTGTTCAGAGTGTGATGGCGGGGATGATCGGGCAACATATGAAACTAACTGGTGGGAAAGGGATCATAGCTGTAATGGATCAAGGATAGTGACTAGGATGAGTGATACTCAAGCTGGTGTAAAATGGCAGGAGATTGCAGAATACTCTGAACAAAGGCGACCTGATTGGGGGTGCTGCCGAGATGATCGATCATAGTTCCAAGAGGCACGGGGGGACTTCTTCACGGGTTAAGGAACTAGAAGAAGTGTGTGTAAAATGGTACTGTCGTGTGGATTTATACGAGCCCAGGACAATTCATGCTTGTGATTGCTTTCAATTTTAAGGAGTCTGAAAGAGATAAGAAGACTCTGAAATAATGGAATGGTACCGTCGTGTGGATTTGTATGAGCCTAGGACGGTGCATGCTCGTAGTTGCTTTCAATTTTAGAGAGTCTGAAAGCGATAAGAAGACTCTAGGGGGGTGCTTTTTCATGTGTTAGTCTCCAAGGCCCGAAGAAGCATAAAAGGATGCAATGAATAACTCTTCTAGCCGGTGTGACTAGAGTATTCCTTTTTCGTAATTAGTCTACCAGGTCCGGAAAAGGGTTAAACTTATACCAGATAGACGCCCTTTCAGGTACTTTAACGAGCATGAAAGGAAGCAAGAGTGCTCATCTATCTTTTCATTTTTTTAGGAGTCAGAAAAGAGCTTAACAAAAACTCCCTAAGTGCCTTTTTCATAAAGGACTTGTCTGGTCTGAAAAGGGGATAAAATTATACCGAACAAAAGGAATGGTCAGGCAAGGAGGAAGTGCTCAATCAAGGAACAGTGATGATGACTAAGAAAGAGGGTAGGGGGGAACACTGGTGGGCCTCCTTGCAGGATAATGAATGGTGGCAAAATAACGAAATAGTTGCAATATGAAAGGAGTGAAGGGCTCATGTAAAAAGGTGGAACAATTTGATGGCAGCTGATGTGGCGTGCAAACTGAGGCAGCAAGGTGTCGGGACACATTGTTGAAACTATACCATGTGAGAGCGAGAAATGATCTCAAGCATCATCACGAGCTTAGAAAAATGAATCAGTCAATATAAAAAGTGTCAAAAATGGATAACGATCGATGTGGCACACAAATCGAGGCAACGGGGGGCGTTTTGGAAAAAATACCCAAAAACATCTAGGGGTGAGAGTGAGAAATGATCTCAAGCATCATCATAGGATCAAAAAAATGAATCCAATGATATAAGGTATATCAAAAATGGGCTACGGTCGATGTGGCATGCAAACCGAGGCAAAAAGGTGTCGGGACACAATGTTGATATTGGTCTTGGTGAGAGCGACAAATGATCTCAAGCATCATCATGGGCACGGAAATATGAATCCGGCGGTGCAAATGGTGCGAAACACAGAGGTCATAACGACTCCGGAATGGTTAAAGGAAATAACTAGGTTAAAAAGTGGTTGCAAATAAAGGTGAGCCCACCAAGCCAAGGATGCAGTGGTGGGGAGAAATGATGACCCGAGGGGGCAAAATACTAGGTGTATCGAATCAAATCATATATACAAGTGACATGTGACCTCAAAAATGGTTGAGATCATGCATGTGAAAAAGTGAGCAGGGTTAATGACTTGCCCCCATGCTATGTGCATGGGGTTTATGATTATGGATCACATATGTGTTGGTTTGAACAAGGGGGTCATGGACGTGCTGAGATAGATGTGATGGGGAATGTTCAAAATGGTTGATCATGCCCCCTATCCCAGGGTCAAGGTAATCTATTATGCCCCTTAACTCAGAGGTGTCAATGTGGTGCTTGATGATAGTGGGGTCAAGACCAGGCATTTTGGTGTAGGACCAGGCAAAGACATCACGAAACTCTTGGAAAAGTTTCTTGTACCCTCCAATCTCATATTCACTGCAGGAGGCTCCTAAAGTGATGAGTTCAAGGACACCTACTGGGGAAGCGATGTCAATTTGGATTGTGGGTGAGATGTTGGCCATGTTACCTTCCTCAAAGGCATCAGGAGCAAGAATGGGATCCTTAAACTAGTCAACTTTGGTGGGAAGGAAATCTTTTGACTCAACCACAAATTGGGTGGCTGTGGTGGAGGAGAACTCTTCTGGGAGGAAATAGGAACGATGGTGCATGTCTTCCCAGGGATAATCCGGGGCAGTGAGAGCCTCTAGAATCTCCTCATCATTGCGGAAACTTTGAGTTGTCAAATCGGCTGACGAGGGAGTGGTAGTCGAAGAGATCATATAAATGGTGTTAATCTCTCCGGATGAGGGTGATACTGGGGGGTGGATTTCCTCAATTGTGGGGGGTGCCGTCTCAAGGTCCAAATTATTCATCTCGTAGAGAGATGCTCCGTAATTTGGGAGATCAGGATAGTGATGTGAGTAATGGCCGTAAATACCGCATATTGCACAAGGGTGGTTGGTACGCAGTGATTTATCATGAGGCTTAGGGGTTGGATCGAGTTCGACAACCGGGATGTTGGGGTCGTCATCAAGCATTTGCATGTGTTCCTGTAATGCAGGTAATTATGGACATTGATGAGTTGGATGGCCTAACTCATCACACAACGAGCATTTGGGAGGAGCACGAAACACCGGGGGGGGGGGGGGGTTTAACTGTTTTGGGTTGGGGTACAAAAGTGTATGGTTGTGGGTCTCTGCCCCCAGTGTGCTTGATAAGAGGGGGGGGGGATTCATATATGACGAAGGGGTAGTGACACCGGGAGGTGGTTGACTAGTAGTGGCAATGGGTTGCATCGGTTGTAGGATGACATTAGGTGTCGGCGGGGGAACGGGAGGCGGAATATACCACATGGGTAATCCTAAGGTTAACCGAGGGAGGCTGAGGGTAGCCATAACCGGGGCGCTTAATACGCCCGAGGGAGGGAATAGGAAGGGGATTGTGTGGATGGGTGTAACACCAATGTGACTAGGTACCAACGGTGGTTTGGGTAACAAGGGCGGTTGATTATTGGGTGTTTGTGTATTGTGGGAAAGGGTACATAGGTCAGATACTTCGGTTGCGGGTGACGGGGGTGGAATGGATTGGAATGTTGAGGTCATCGACGTATTTGAGTAAATTCCGGGTCCCACGGAGGAAACAAACGAGGTAGTTGCACCACAAACAGGTTGTTCAACCATGGGGAGAACATTTTCAGGTGTAGCGGGGGCATTGGGATCGTAATAGGTGAGTTGGTCGACCTTGACCACGCGTCCGTCATGGGGGAACATCATGGTACGAAAAATGGATGAGGCAACCACCCGCATGGCATACATGTAGCTGCGGCCAAGTAAGAGGTTATAATCAAGTTGGGCATTGATGACCTCTATGTCAATGAGCACGGTTTTACCAGCCAACTGGATGGGGACATTAGCTAAGAGACCTTGGGGTTGAGCCGAACAGCCGTCGTAGGCTCGCAACGCAGTGGTGGACTGCTGGAGAGTAGGGGATCCCAACTTCTGCCAAACGAATGTGGACATAACGCATGTAGAGGCACCTTCATCGATAATGCACTGATGGATGACAAGATTCCGAATGGAAACAAAAACTTGGAATGCTAAAGTGGAAGGCAGGCGTGGTTCGGACTGGTCCAAATCGAAGGCCATCAGTCGTGAATCATTTGGGTCAATAGCACCAATGGCGGAGAGCAAAGTCTTGCGCTATGAAGGACAATTTTTTAAGACCTCTAACGTAGACATGGCTGCGGGGGGACTGGGCTAAGTCATCTATAATGTTGTAATTAGACGCAGCGCGAGCATTGGGATTATTGTTGATGCGACGAAGTGGGAAGCGAGGTGCTTTGGAGGTGCCATCTAGTGGAGCCGGAGGTATACGAAACGTTTGATCAGTGGGATGAGCGTTAGTGTTTTTGTTGGCAAGAGGGGCTTCAGGGGTGGAGCCATATTGGTTCCGACGGGTTTGGAGGTTGACATCGGCGGATGACATCATTAACAAGTGGTGGTGACCTGAGTCTAACATGGGTTGATCAGGAGCGGCATAAGTGATCTGCTGTTGTGGTGGCATGTTTCCTTGAGGGGGAGCCAACGGTTGAGTGTTCACTACTCCTTGGGTTGGTAAGGGGTTTTGTAACACCAAGGGTTGATGTTGAGGTGGTGGGGGGGTTGGGCGGCGCCTGAGGAGCTGCGTGCCCTTGGTGATGGGCATCATCAGTCCAGAGTTGTCGAGATCGCTCCAAATGTGGGCAAGCATGTGTGTAGTGGCCATAGACCCTGCAAATAGAACAGGGATGGTTTGTTCACAAATTATGATTTTTGGCCTGCTTGGGCGGCCGATCAGGGTTCTGGTTGGTAGGTGCCGCGTTATTGTTGTTTGGGGGATTGGGAGGTTGATCGCCTTGGTCTAGAGGGGGGTTGTTCCCATGGTTACGGCCTTTACCATGGTTTTGCTGGCCCTGTTGGTGCTGGTTATTTTGGTTCTGCTGCGGATTCTGTTGGGTGTATACTTGCCCTTGGGCAGTAGGTGGGTTCTGGGGTTGTGCAGGTGCGGGAGCAGGCTGTGGTGGATAATAAGCAGGTGGAGGCTGCACAGGTGCTGAACCTTGTGGGGGTTGCTGATACGTCTGCGGAACGGTTTGTGGGTTTGACGTAGGGGCTACTTGTGGCGGGTAATAAGCGGGTTGGGATTGAGAGGACACAGGAGCTGGTGCAGCCTGTGGGTGGTAATATGGCTGAGGTGTGACCGGGGGGGCGTAAGCGGGGGATGCATGACCAAAGCACTGAGGTGGATAGGAGGGTCCGTGGGAATGGTGGTGATGTGCCATGGGATAATACGAATTGGTTGCTCCGGATTGAGATGTAGCTTGCGAAAGGTCGGGGCCATGGCTAGGACGTGCTATGGAAAAGGGTTTGGGATGCGAGGCAACATGACCAATGATGCCATCTGCGGCATGGGATGCCCCCGGCGCATTGTGTCGGGAGGAATCGCCGTGAGGGGCGTCAGGTATGATGGAATACAGATAACCTGAATGGGCATAAATGAGGTCAAATTGCTGGGCTTTGAGGATGGCCTCTTCTTCGGACTGGGGTCGTTTGGATGCCACATCCTTGGCAATGACAGGAAGGAGGGATTTTAGAAACCAATCTAAGAAGATACAGTCGTCTAACTTGATTTTGCAGAGGCTGCGGCGTCGACGCCACTCATGAATGCGGTCAGTGATGTGGGTAGCCGTGTTCTGTCTGCAAGACAGTAGGATCTCAACTCCCGCGTCATAGCGGACAGGTAACTAAAATAATTGCAGGAATGTCGAGGCAAGGGAGGTAAAGGTGGCATGGGTCCCATGGGGTTGCTTGATGTACCACTTAGCTGCAGAGCCTGTGAGGGTGCACTGTAATAGACGGAGGCGGACAGAGTCGTCCACTATGGAGTTGGAGGAACACCATAGATGGAAGGACATAATATGGTTCTGGGGGTCCTCACCTGCCTTGCCCTCAAACTTAGGGATGTCGGAGGGAAGCTTGGTGGGCATGTGAGGCCACACAGGGTCGTGTCTGATGGGATCATTAGTCAGTCTAGCTAGGTCAGGAAGGTTGAGGCTAGCCATGATTGGCAAACTAGTAGAAGGATGTGACATACTAGTAGGTGTGACCATGTTGGGGCCAATGCCCCCAAGTGGAGGGGCAGGGTTTGGGATGTTGCCCCCAAGTGGAGGAACGAAAGTGGTATGGGACAGTCCTGCACTGCCAAGGGTAGTGTGAGTCACTGATGGAGTGGTGATAGGTATGCCAGCTACTGGAATGGGTGCAGTGATCGGAATGGAAGATGTGGGCCCCATCGAGGGCATACCCAAATCAGGTGTGGTAGCTGGTGTGGTGGTGGATGCTCCACCAATGGTCCCTACAAAGAAAGGGGTGGAATTCATGCCAACCATGGGGCTGGTTGGTGCAGTGTAAATGGGGTTCTCAGACTCTACCTCAGAATCAAAGGTAAAATAAGGAGCGTCTAGCTTGGGTGACGGAGTTCTATGCCGTTGACGAGTGGAGTCAAGTGACAAGGCTCGAGATCTATGATGAGTGGTATCAAGTGATGAAGATCTATGTCTATGACGGGTGGTGTCAAGTGAACCGTGCTGTGGGGGCTCGCCCTGGAGGTGCCGAGAATGTCTCGGGGACTCAATGGTGACAGATGGTGTCAAATATCCGGGGGTTATGTTTGAGTGAAAAACAACTCAAAAACCCTAATGCAACCGAGTGTGCAGAAGGAGAGCTTAAAAAATATGGCACTCAGGCCAACAACCAACTCAAAACACTTACTGTAACAGTTGTGCTACAATAAGTGGAGTATCAACAGAAATGGTCATAATACCAACAAGCAGCAGGTTTCCTAAAAAATAAAAATAGTGGACTCGCTAGACCAAAAGGAGGTAAGGGAGCATGCAAACACCTAGCTAAATAGTATTCCGACTCAACTAGACATATCCTCTGCAAGGTGATGAAATCCAAGTCAGACAATATGGATAGTAGAGCCAAGTGGCTAAAGATATCCCCCTACCGGGAGGGACACCGGGTAGTCAATCCTAGAAGAAAAGCAACTAAGATACCTTGTTCATGACACGTTCAGTTGGGTGAATCTTTCGTTTGGTTCTATCGCCGCTGTATCCCCATACGGGTGATACACCGAGAATTGCAAAAGGTATCCTTCGGTTACTGAATGGATTGTGGTATTCCACTCAGGCTTCCGGAACTAGTCTGGCAACTTAAACCCTCCTAGGGGAGAGGCCTTTCCGATAAATTGGTTTTAAACCGTGTCAAAAAATACTAGGGGATTTTGGTTCCCTAATGGACAATAGCTATGTCTCAAGTGTAAGCAACCGAGGGGTGTTTTTGGATGCCTATCCCCCCGATCGTACCTAACTACAAAATTCTTCTGTGTTCCCCAAGTGGGGTTAGAATGTTGGTTGTGTTAAGTAGTATTTTAGGGCTCACTTGAATTAGGTGATAGAGTGTGTGCATGTGAGATGATGAACCCAAGTAAAAGTGCCACGAGGTGGGAAATTTTCTAACTAAAAATAACAATACTGAATTTAAACTTTGAAATGCAAAATTTTCTCTTTTTCAATTAAAATGCTTAAATTCAAAAAATATTCTGTAAATGGAACATAAATAATACTGCAGAAAAGGATGTAGGGAAGTATGGCTGCAGGTAGGACAAATGGCTATGCAGGTGCAGAAAATATTGTAGCAAAGTGCTGGGTTCAAAATAGGAAAAAAGTGCAGAAAACAGACCGCGGGTCTATGGCAAATCTGGGCGGTCGGACCGCGAGAAACAGCTCAACAGTCACGGACAGGTTGTGGGATTTTGGCTGAAATACGCAGTCGGACCGCGGGAAACAGGTCGAAAGTCACAGGCGGGTTGCAGGAAAATGGCTGAAAGCCGCAAGCAGGATGCGGGAAAATGGCCGAAAGACGCTGGTGGGTTGTAGAAAAATGGCTGAAAGCCGCAAGCGGGACGCGGGAAAATGGCCGAAAGACGCAGGCGGGCTGCAGGAAAATGGCTGAAAGCAGCAAGCGGGCCATGGGAAAAAGGCCGAAAGACGTAGGCGGGTTGTAGGAAAATGGCTGAAAGCCGCAAGCGGGCCACGGGAAAAAGGGTTAACAACCGCTGTCAGACCGCACGAAACAAGCTAATAGCCGCGGTCGGATTACAGGTAACAAACTGGAAACCGCCGGTAAGACGCCGAAAACAGTCTGAGAGCCGCGGTCGAATTGCAGGTAAATGCCTGAAAGACGCGGTCGGAACGCAACTGCGGGGGGCAGAAGGCGCGGTTTACGGCAGCCGAAAGGGACAGCCGAAAGGAAAAAACAGTAAAATATTGCAGAAAATTGAAAACGTTTGAAACTTTAAAACTATAACCAGAAATTCAAAGGAACACAAGGGGAGTCACCAAAACTGTAGCTAGGGTTTTCACCCCAGCTTGTGCAAATGAGCACCTACTAAGGAGAAGGGACTCCTTAGTAGCAGTTCAATAAACAGTAAATTCAAGCACTAAAACAGTATGAAATTTAACCTAGCATGAGCATTAACATAAATAATAAAACATGAAAATATGGCAAAAGATTTCTCTTTTTGTATTAAAGATTACCTCAAGTGTAGAGGTTGGTGAAGCTCTTGCAGCAGTCCAGGAGGATTGCTTCCAAGCTTCCAGCTTTGCTCCTTTCTCTTTCTCCAAAGGGTTGGAAATGGGCCAAAGGGGCACTCAAGTGTGAAAGTAGCTCAAGGGTGAGCTAGGGTTTCAAGAGTGATTTTGGTAGAGTAAGGGCGTATTTGACTGTGGATATGAAATGAGGGGCCTCCATCACCTTTTTATAGGTTTTTAGTGGTGGAGTGCTGGCCCATGGTTTTTGGCACCATATGGTTTAGGTCAGCTGTATAGGGTTTTTGCTATTTTGGAGGAATTTTGGATTATTTTGGGGGGAAAATGGGGTTTTTTTGGCCTTTTGGAGGCTTTTTTAATGGTTTTGTGGCCTTTTGGAGGCTTTTAGTGGGATTTTAAGGTTTTGGAGGCAAATATGGTAGGAAATATGGACAAATGAGTCATGCAATGGGGAAGATGAGGTAGTGAGCACTTTTTGGGTGTTAACAGGTAATGAGGAAAATCATAGCCAAAATCCACCTGAAGAGCCACCACCTTATGGTATGATAACCCTGATGGGATACTCCAAGAGAGAAACCAATCAAAGAAATTTACCAAATACTCATGAAGTAAGAATATATCCAATCTTTTCTCTACTCCCGCAGACCATGTCCTCCCATTGGAACAAGTAGGTACCATCGTAGTCGGAACTACATCAATGAGACCTACCTTATGGGAAATATCCTTGAAATATTGAGCCATAGGGTCTCTGATCTTTCTGGAACCCCAAATCTCCTGCTTAGAAGTGGTAAGGTTGAAATCCACACCAATAATCATGGATTGATCACAAAGGATCCCCTACTCTGCAATCCCATCCCAAAAGGCCAACCTACTATTGTAGGGACTGTAAATATTAATAATATTGAGGATCTTATTGAAACCTTTGATCAAACCTGTCATCTTTATACATGCGGGAGATTTAAAAGTAACAAAATTAGCATACAAGGGGTTCCATGCCACTAGTAGACCCCTCGAGTTCCCATTGGCATCCACACCACTGCACAACCAATTTGGTCTCAATATGAGGAAATAATCGCAGGCCACAACTCCGAAGCACATCGTCTCCTGAAGAAGGATGATGACCGAGCTATTGTTTTCTAACAACCTTCGAAACACGGTCCTTCTAGGTTGACTTCTAATCCCTCTTATATTAAGAGACGGAATAATCATTGGAAACCCTTATCAAGGCCCAAATTTTCTCTAAGAGGCCGGGGATGTGACATAGAATCAAGCATAGCCGATATAGACGAGATCTCAAAAGTTTTAGGGTTAATCCATTTCCCTTCCTTGGATTTTCCTTTCTTTTTACGCATAGTGACATTTTGTCGAATGGAATTGATGGGAAGGACTGTTCCTCTGGTACTATCACCATCATTCCCAAAACTAGGCAAGGATTTTGACTGGACCTGGGGTTCCTTTGGGATGTCATCCAGAGACAAAAAGTATTCCTTATCCAACTCCTCCAGGACCCAAATGTTTCCAAATTGGAAAGAGGGAAGTTCCCAGTAGTTCTGGTACTCTAGGGGTCCAAAGAGTCATCCAATGGTGAAGAGGATATTTTAAATCCTAGTTTATTTGTACAACCTCCCAAATTAGGAATGTTCCCAGACTGAGGAGCCTCAACATCAAGACGATTGGTATCATCCATGAAAACCCCTTTAGGATTAGAGATCACTGTCTTTGGGATAGATTGGAAAAGGAACCTCTAGGTGGAGTTGGTTAAAGAAGGGGAGGTTTGGTGTGTAGAGTCCTTGGGGGACGTGACAACCAGCTTCATGGAGTTCAGAATTTCATCAGTCGATAAAGAGTTTAGAAGCAAAGGGAGAAAAGTGTTAAACTTAACCATGAAATCCTTAGTTGCCACTACATCCAACGGAAGAGGCCCAAGAAATGGTATGAGCCAGGTCCTTAGACTCTCTTCCGAGCCCCCACTAATAGAAACATCCTCCTCCTTCTCTTGGTTGCGTGAATGCACTTTTTCACAGTCCTAGCGCAAATGAACCAGGGAGTGGCACTTGAAGCATCTGAACGGCACACCCTAGTAGTCCAATCATTGAACAAAAACACCTTCATCCCATCTGACCTCAACCTCCGAGGGAATGCCATTCGTAGTATCCACCTCCACCAAAACCCTCGGACAATGCTGGTTGTTTGACATTAGTGTTGCTTCCTTTATGAGGATAAAAATCCCTATAGATTTTTCCAATACCATGAAACCAGGAAGCGACCAACAAAATAAAGGGAAACCCAGTAGTTTCACCCATAGATACCTCTTCTTCAATTTTTCATGCCAGGGGTGAAATGTCGAATGCCAACAACTCAAGATAAGTGAACCCGAGCCACAAACCTAGAACCTGGACATAATAGCTTGCAATGAGTCTTCCGTGAGAAAATGAAAGAGGACCCACCATTAACTAGCATAATTACACGAGGAACATAGTGGATGTATGGTTTCCAAACCCTGGAAATCCATTCAATGATATCCGCCCTATGCATTCTAGTCAATTCAAATTTACCAACCAGAGCTCGAGAAGAGAAGTTCTGAACCATGTCCATCGTTATATATCTTCCTAACACACATAAGGCCCTCTCTTTCTTAGCCTTTTCCGACTTGATTTTACGGTGACGCTTAGCCACAACCCCTTGCAATTTACGACCAGATATGAGGGAGCCCTTTTGTAGGTTTTTCAATCGTTGAACAAGAGAGGCATGAGAAGTTATCTCGATGTCTTTAACCTTTGGAAGTGGTGAGCAATAAACCACCTCACAAAGAGGGTTAACCCTAACCCCAGTCGGCGCAGTTTTAGGAGAAAGTTTTGACATTTCCCCCCGACCCGACAGCTGTCGGGATGAGCGTGTGGTCTCGGACCATGACATGAATAGAAAAAAAAATCAGGGAACCAAGCCATACAGAGCATATATTCTCCCACTGGTCGAGCGGACACAGTGACAACACAATCCCGGACCAAAGACTATGCAGCTAGGTTATGAGATAATGTTAGAGCATCTACTGCAGAAAAAATAATGAAACTTCCCACTTTTTAGCTTGGTTGGTACTAAGCCATTCAAGTAGAATGGCGGACTCCAATCCTACAGTAGATGCCTAGCTCTCCAACCTGCTAACACAGACTAAACTCAGGAAACCACTCATCCGTCGTTTTTTTGCCTCCCAACGGTTCATTGTCCACAACTTCCACTCCTTCCTGCATGCCACTTAGTACACTTGGGCTTAGTAATGCTAATACTAGTTCTAATTCTATTTGTTAGTATGTTTTTTCTTTATGTAATTTATGTAATTGATGAGACTTTGAAGCCAACCATGCTTAAATAATTGAACACAACAAGTATAATGAATATATTCAATGTGGATCACAAGTCTCATAGAACTATGCCAATATAGATAAATCACCCGTAGTTAAATAAAAACAAGATCTTTAAATGCCTTATTTATAGCCCTCCTAGATATAATAATTCATTGTTCTATCCCAAGAATGTCAATTCTCTTAGTTAGCTCACAATTATTTGGCAAGCTTTCTTAATGGTGGATCTACTTGCTACTTATTAACTAGAAAAAATTGTGTGATACATTTTAGTGCTAGTTATTACTAGCATGATATTTTATGTGGAAGCAATCTTCTATCCAGCTAACAAAGAACGTGTTTTTATTTATTTATATGGTTGTCTTTAGGTTAACATTGAATCTCAATGCAATGTGTTAACTTTGTAGCTGCACTATTTGATTTTTTCTTTGGCATATTTCTAGAAATAGGAAAATAGTTGTACTCTTTTTTTTATTTTATTTTTTTATTATTTTTTCTTTTGCATATTTTTAGAAATAGGAAAATAGTTAATGAAGATATTTACCAATAACGGAAAATTTGAATTTAATTACAACGTCGTTATGTTTAGATAAACTTATATCTTCATCATATCCAAATGTGAATGGTTGTTCAAGTGGTTCTTTTGTTTCAAGAAGATAATATTGGGGAATTATGATTTTCCAAGGGAATCATGGTTTTCTAAGGCGTGTTCTTTAATAATTTCACATGGTTTTCTAAGGCATGTTCTTTAATAATTTCACTAGCAGTTGGCATATAGTTATAGCACCTATATAATAGGCATATAGTTACAAAGAGAGAAGAGATAATGTATTATTGCAGGTAATAGATTTATTTTTATAAGAACTCGATAATTAAATTAACATTAAAGAAGAGTTTTCAAATTAGTCATTTGTCATGTTCCTCTACTAAATCTCATGTGAATGGATCTCCTTGATAGGTTGATGTCTTATGTTGATGCACATATTTTCTTTTCATATTATTTAAAATTTTATGTATTTTTTTAATGTATTTATATTTTTATATTAGTTTTTCCATTTATTCTTGATACTTGTGTTAATGAACATTATTGTCAATTGTTTTAATTCATGATTTTCTTCTTTCATATTCATAGGCATTTATAGTGATTTCTATCCATACCTTAACATAATTTACATTATTTCATTTATAATGGATCGACTTTGACTTAAGTTGTTGACTGAAAAATTAACTTATACAAACTTTATGTTAATATACTCTTAATAACTCATTTCAATTTATACCATTTTAATCTCACATTAACTCTTAATAACTCATTTCAATTTATATAGACTAACCTTAGATTAAACTCAAAGGAACTTGATTTATTGTCACTATGGCATACATGAATTTAAATATTATTAAACTTAAAGGGACTTCATTTGTTTTTTTTTTTTCTTTTTTTTTTAAAGAATGTTATTATGGAGAATCAAGGTATGGTAAAAAACACATCCATTCAAGTAATACATTGTCAAAGTCGGCTCCCAAGGACTAAGTGTCACAAAGCAAGATTTGAACCCAGGTGGAGATGATAACAATGCTCCTCCCAACCACCCCATCTACACTCAATTGAGAAAAGAACTTGATTTATTATCACTATAACATACATGAATTTAAATATTTTTACAACTACTTATCTTAAATTGAATTTAATTCCTAGTATTCTATAGTTATTAAGTGTATTAATAATTTGTTTAAACATAACTTCGTGGTTAGTAGGAGCATATGTTCTAAGCATAACTTGGAAAATATGTACTATATTTTTATGATTTTTTTGTCATCACATTCTAACTAAATACAAGTTTGTCCATAGAAGTCCCAGCCACTAAAGGCTATAATGTCCCCCATTTTGACCCTTGTAATATTTTGGGCTATAATGTAAATAATGTATGCATATTATGTATGATTCCTAGCGTGGAGCTCAAGGCCAAGGCCCCGCTAGTGAATGCTCGATCTAGAAGAGGCAAGTATTTGATAATATGCTACCCATGTGCTAGTGAACCATGAGAATTGTAAATATACATTTTAATATAAAAGCCCACAACTAGCTATGCAATGCAACAAGAGATGGGGGCATGATGTTACAAGGAAATTGGGAGGGAAATATTCAAACCCTTTAGCCAATGAATTCAAGCCAAGTGTCAATGAGAGAACCCATCAACCATCAAATACCCATGTTGACTTTGGTGCTCAATCATTCATTTCTCCCAAGAGTTGAGTGAAATAGTTAATGCCTTGGGGATTGGGGAGGTATGGCTGTCCAAATTCGAGTATGGGTAAGCCACCCTCATGGAAAATCGTGTTTCTCCTTCTTGGGCAAGAAAACACCCACGAATTGCCTTCCCAAGCTATTATTTATGACCAGACTTCACTCTCTCACGTTTTTGGAGCTTGCTGGGCATTTCTCTCATGGAGTACGCTATAAACTCACTGGTTTTCAAGCTGAGAAGGGCGTTTTTGTGATGGCTAGACTATGGGGAAAGAAGAGAATCCATTGGGAAGTTCAATAGATAAGTTGATAGCTTGTTGTTTCCTCATTGTTGTGAAATCATTTTTGAATTTCCAGAATTGGTTTTCATTATGGAAAAAAAAATCGTTTTTGTGAACCCTACTGCCAGTTAATGACTGTGTGAAGATCGTTTTGTCCCTTGAATGCCCAAGCCTTTTCCCTCTCACGTAGTCTGAGCTAGCTAGGGATTTTCCCATCACGTTTTTCATCTATCTCCTGCATTTTCCATGCCTGGGAATTCGTTTTTGTATTGCCCAATGGCTGGGAAGAAGGGAACCACGAATTTGGGGTTTATGGAGGTCGTTTTTGTCCCTTGAGTGCCCACAAACATTTTCTGGAAATGGTTTTGTTCTCCCAGGGTGATTCCCCAATTGCCATTTCATTTTTGGTTGCCCAACGTTTTTTTTCTTCATGCCCAGAAATTGGGATTTTGCTGTTATGTGTATCCATGCCCAGTTTTTGAGTTTTCTGTGTGTAGGGGATTGTTGGGGTTGAAATGGTTTTCCATTGTTTTGGCTTGAGCTTAAGTGGAAGCATCCACAAATGAAGAGGGTTCATATTTAGCCTGATAAAACCAACTGTGGATTGGATTGGCTTAAATGCAAATGATTATTCGGCTGTGTATGAGCTTGAGAGTCCCCTTTTTCCTTGTAGATATCATGCCCAGCTCGAGGGTGGTCTCTGAGTGCTGGAATAATAAAGGCTGGGCAGAGACCTACGGTTGGGTGGAACGTTGCAACGACATAGCTAGTTGTGTGGTACAATTGCACAACAAAGATAAGTGTTTTCTATCTATGTGTTTTTCCTTTGTAGTGTTTAAATTAAATGACTGTTATTGATATATTGAATGCATATTAAATTATGTGTGTGGATGAGTTTATCTCCGCTGTGCATGTTTGTTGAATTTACATCTGCACACATGGATTTTTAATTGTATGAATTGAATGAATGGGCTAAGTTTGTTTGAAAATCCCCATAGATTGGCATCATGTTCCCTCCCTTGCTTGGATAGATAGGTGGGGACGTTACAAAGGCACTCTCCAAATCATCTCCCTATAAAGGATACAAGTCGTATGTGTCTTGAAGAATGGTTAGACCCTACCCATATTGGTAATGGCTTATTTAATGATAGCATAAAATATTAAAAACAATAACTTATAGGATTTTCATAGTGGTTTCTCATTAAAATCTTATTTAATGTTAGTATTTTACCGTTATACTATGTACGCCTTATCAAACACAATCATTAAAAGACCTGGAGGCAAAGCCTATCTTAAGGTCAATTGGTTTAGTACTTCGATAAATTCTGTATCTTAAAAGAAATTTTATGTTTAATATTTGGTTGTGACGTATTGGTTTTATGTTGCTCATTTTTTTATAAATTTTGAGTTTTTAGATAAAGAAAATTTTAAGGATCCATAATTTTCTTAAAGTGTAAAAAACTTGGTGAATCTTACTAATTCTTAAATTTCCAACCATCAAATGCTAGGTGATATTTTTCTAAAAAGATTTGAAAATTTCTAAGGGTTTTATATAGTTTTTGGCCAAATTTGGCGAGTTTTAAAGTAAAAAAAAATTATCCCATGGAATTTGGGCAAATCAATTTAGAAAAATGGAAATTGGCAAATCGGTTTTTTGGAAAAAAATCTAAAATTAGCCTATAGGCTAAATTTCGCCCATAAATTTTTTCCTTTAAGACAACTAATACATAATATTTATATATTTTATTTTATAAGTTGTAGATACTATTAACTTGTAGTTAATACCCTTCTTTGATATTTCATATATATATAAAATTTGAAAAAAAAAAGAAAATTCCTTTCTAAAATGCCTACCAGGTTTTATAAGAATTGTATTTATAAAAAAATGCTTAAAGTAAAAATGAAAAATGGAAAAACATCATAAGAGTTGAGAAGAAAAGTACTACAAGAGACAATATATAAATTTTCAAAAACATGGCCATAGATAGAATGCTTCAATGTACTGTATAAAAATCAAATCAAATTGAAGAAAATATTTGAAAGATGTATGATAATGGCTCTATGTCATAATATTGAATCAAGACAAAAGTAATAGGTTTTCCAAGGCAAACCACACTACAAGAATACTAAACACTAAAAAAACACAAAGAAAATACTATGTGGAAGTGTTTAAACAAAACACAAGGAAAATATCATGTAGAATGAGAAGAAGATGGAAAATTAAAACAAAATGGAGGCAACAAAACCACAAGGGAGCACTTGGTAAAAAATCAACAAAATTTTCAAATAAAGAGAGATATTGGTCACCACTTAGCATTTTGTTAGATGACTTTCAAACCCAAATTGGTAAACCCATCAATGCACAAGGCATAAGTGAGTAGAAAAAATGAATTTGGGGTTTCCACTTCCTTGATATGAGTGACATGGAATAAATGAGCCACCATACTTAAACCTACTAAAAATATGAGGTTTCCGAGGCAAGACACAATGAAAGAATACCAAGCACTAAACGAAGCATAGGGAAAACACCACGGGGAATCAGAATAAGAAGATGAACGAAAGCAACAAGGAATGAGAAACAAAACCACACATGAGTGCTTGGTAAAAAAAAAAAAAAATTGTCAAATAAGGATAGGTCTTAGTCACCGCATAACCTTTTTGAGACAACTTCCAAGATCAAACTCGCAATCCCTCCTATGCACAAGGAATAAGTGAGGATACCTTGAATGAATTTGTTAGCTTTTTAGCTCAGGTGGCACTCCGCATAGTTTTGTCTTGTATGTGGAAGTGACCTTGCATTTACACTATCTAGGCTACTTGACTTTGTAATGTTGATTTTATAAAGTTGTATTTAGTGACTTTTATAAAGTGTCATTCTTGTTATTTTTATAAAGTGACTTTATTTCATAAAGTGCACTTATGACATAAAGTGAAATAACTTTATTAAAATGTAAGTGATTTATTTTGGAGGGAATGAATCACATCTCTTGATCAAGGAAAGATTAGATCTTGGCAGTTGGATTTAGGGGTTGGGAAGGTGAAAAGTCATTTTCTGATTATAAGAGAGAGCCTAGAGTAGTGTGCAAAATTTCTAAGAGAGGGCTGAGAGGAGAAAAGTGATTTTGCAGTAGATTTGGCATCCTTCCCAAGAGAGTTGGGGCACAAATCCCAAGAAAAAAATTTATATGAAAGAAGGGCTGACTATTTTTCCATCAACAAGGAGGTTGTATTGTATTGTTCAGCTAGGAGGTCGTACAGTTCATACAACAGAAGTACATGCATGCAATTCGAGGCTTCCCTAGGGCACAAATTTCGAGGTGAAGGTTTTCTGTTGTATGCAATTTTGTACTATTCTGTAGAGGTTTGGCTCACATTTTGAGTTTGTTGTACCTGTTGGGTCGTACACTTCGTACAATCATTTTGACACATTTTTCAAGGCATAAATCTGGGAATGTTTTGGGTGTCTACAAGTGAGTTTTTCTTACTGTTAATTTTCATGCCAAATAGATTACTATTGTAGCTTTTGAACTCTTTGAAAATAATAATAAATTTCTCTTGTTGGGTTTTCCCCTTTGTGGTTTTTACCGGGCTGGAAAACCAAAAATCTTGGTGTCTATCTGAGTTTATTAACTATTGTTACAAGTGTTTTTTCCGCTGCAAATTACACCTAATATTTGTATTTCATCTTTCAAGTTACATGGGAATGCGTGCAAATTTATTGCATTTAATGTGGGTGCTTGTATAAGTCTGAAATATGGTATATTATAAGTGTTTGATGAAACTATAGTCCTTTAGTTTCCAGTTTTTCAACATGGTATCAGAGCCAGGCTCTGAAATCTAGTGGGTGACAGTGCTATAGTTGTTTGGCAAAGTGTTTTTTTGTTGGTTTTAACAACTTGGTGGCAGGTAGACACTATCTTCAAGTGATTTGCAGGTGTTGGAAAAAAAGGAAGCTTGTGGTTTACTTTTCTTTTGGACAGTAGAGAGAGATGGCTGTTTGCATCAGATATGAGTGACCGGTTGGATGGCATTTCCAACTATTTGCAATGGAGAGTCGGGATGACCATTGTGATTAAGGAGAGTATATTGTGGAATATGGTTAGCACCGTGGTAACTCCTCCCACATCCGATCATATTTCTCTTGGTATTCATGAATTAAAAGAGGCCATAGCATATAGGTTTATTCTAGATGGTGTTAATGGCCATCTCATCCCAAACTTGGCTGAGAATAAGTCAACTTATGAGATGTGGGACACACTGAAAAACTTGTATGAGACAAAGAATGAGAACTGGAATATGGTACTCAAGGATAAATTGCAGGAGACCAAGATGGACAAGGGTGAGGGTGTACTATCATATATTACCTGGGTGGAACATGTAAAAGATGAGTTGGATGCAGTTGGGGAGGTCATTTATGATTATGAGTTGGTGAGGATAGCCTTGAGAGGATTCACCAAATATTGGTAAGTCTTCGTGAAGTGTGTGGTTGGTCATTAAAATCTTCTGGATTGGAGCAGACTGTGGGACGATTTCACTCAGGAGTCGATCCAGGAAGGATCTCAAAGCAGTGGACAAAAGGACGGTGTTCTTGAAGAAAATGTTGCTCTTCATGCTAAGAGTAAGAAGAATTACAGTAAGGACTTGAGAAAAGTCTGATGCTTTGCTTGAAACCAGTATGGCCACCTTGCCTCTCAGTGTCGTGAGAAGAAGAAGGACGAGGACGAGGATGTGTTTGTTGCAGCTACAGCAGAGGTAGAAGAATTTGCGAGAAAGTTTGAGAAGTAATTCTCGTTGTTCTCTCTTGTATCGAGTGCTAACAACAATGGATTTGTGTAGAACAGTAGTTGGTTCATTGATAGTGGAGCCTCTTGTCACATGACAAGAATATATCATATATTCTGTAGTATTACTGAGACATATCCAGAATGGGCGGTTTAGAGTGAAAGGGGAACGACATGTGTAGTGCATGGATTTGGGAGAGTCAGATTCCAGGTTCGACAGGGTGAACTCCTAGAGCATAATGGATTTCTATATGTTCTAGGGATAAGCGTTAACTTGCTCTCGATGTCATCCTTGGAGGATGTGAGGTATTCGAAATTGTTCTGGAGGGGACATGTGTACATTTTCCCAAAGAGAGATGATATGGGAAATGTTTATATATACTCATAGGGAGAGGAATTGATCCAGCCACAGGTGATTGGTGATCGGTTCTGAGAGATGAACAAGTTAGGTGGACAACCCACGTTTGATGATTCAGAGTCAGAAGAGGAGAAGGAGGCTCCTAAGGATGTAGTGGCGCCAAGGTTTCACTCTCGATTTCCGAGGGAAGAGAGGGAGTCTCTTTTGAGTACCGGTAGGAGGATTGACTGGTATGAGACGATTGAAGCTCGAGATTGGAGGTTGGATTCTCCTAGGATCTTAGGGTTCATAGTAGTTTCCAGGAAGATGTCTTCATATTTGAGTTCAGTGCATGTGGTAGCATTGGCTCCATATTCAGAGGGATATCCTACTATGAACAATGTGATGGATTTGAGGATGGGACCTGATGATGATGATGGTAGTGAGTACCTCCCTCACTAAGAGGGACTGTTAGATTTTTAGCTCATGAGGCATTTCACATAGTTTTGTCTTGTATGCGGAAGTGACCTTGCATGTACACTATCTAGGATACTTGACGTTGTAATGTTGATTTTATAAAGTTGTATTAAGTGAATTTTATAAAGTGTCCTTGTTATTTTTTATAAAGTGACTTTATTTCATAAAGTGCATTTACAAAATAGAGTAAAATAACTTTATTAAATTGTAATTGATTTATTTTGGAGGGAATGAAGCACATCCCTTGATCTTGTGAAGGAAAAATTAGATCTTGGTTGTTGGATTTAGGGGTTGGGAAGGTGAAAATTCATTTTCTGATTATAAAAGATAGCCTAGGATAGTGTGCAAGAAACAGTTTACAAGAGAAATTTCTGAGAGAGGGATGAGAGGAGAAAAGTGTTTTTGTAGCAAATTTGGCATATTTCCCAAGAGAGTTGTTGCACAAATCCCAAGACAAAAAAATTGGTGAGAGAAGGGCTGACTATTTTTTCATCAGGAGGGAGGACGTATTGTGTTGTTCGGCTGGGAGGTTGTACTATACATATCTGTACAATCCATACAACAGAAGTACATGCATGAATTTCGAGGCTTCCCTAGAGCACAAATTTTGAGGTGAAGTTTTATCTTACAGGCAGTTCCGTACAGTAGATATTTGTCTCACATTTCGATTTTGATGTACCTATTGGGCTGTATAGGTCATACATTCATTTTGACACATTTTTCAAGGCTTAAATCTAGGATTGTTTTGGGTGTCTACAAGTGATTTTTTCATACTGTTAATTTTGATGCCAAATGGATTACTACTGTAGCTTTTGAACTCTCTGAAAATAATAATAAATTTCTCTTGTTGGTTTTTCTCCTTTGTGGTTTTTCCTGAGCTGGACACCAAAAATCTTGGTGTCTATCTGAGTTTAATAGTTGTTGTTACTAGTGTTTTTCCGTTGAAAATTACACCTAGTATTTGTATTTCATCTTTTAAGTTACATGGGAATGCATGCAAATTAATTGCATTTAATGTGGGTTCTTGTATAAGTATGGAATCAGTTATATGCAAGTGTTTGACGAAACTACGATCCTTTAGTTTCCAAATTTTCAACAGAATTTGGGGTTTCCAACCTCCTTGAGATGCATGGCATCAAATAATAAAGACACAATCTGTACACCTACCAAAAATATGGGTTGTCAAGACAAGACACAAGGAAACAAGACCAAACACTAAATGCAAGAGTAGGAAAACACCATGTGGAATGAGAAGAGAAAGACAAAGGTGAACAACAAGAAAGAGGAAACAAAAACGCAAGGGAGTGCTTCATAAAAGGACAACAAGATTTTCAAATAAGGAGAGGTATTAATCATAACTTAAATATTTTGAGATGACTTGCAATCCCAAATTGACAAGCCGACATGTGCATAAGGAAGAAGTGAGGAGACTAGATGAATTTGGGATTTCCCACTTCCTTGTGATGAGTGTCATAGAATAAATGAGCCACCATCCATACACCTACCAAAATGATGGGGTTTTCAAGACAAGACACAAGGTTAGAAGACCAAATACTAAATGAAACACAAGGCAAACACCATGTGGATTGAGAACATGAAGACGAAGGGTAAAAATGAGGTAGAGGAAATGAAACATAAGGGAGCATTTGGTAAAAATAAAACATTTTTTTCAAATAAGGAGAGGTCTTGATCACAATTTAAATATTTTTAGATAAGTTACAAGAGAAAATTAACAAGCATGCTTGCACACAAATAATAATTGTTTAAGAGTAAACCAATTAATTTGGGGTTTCCCACTTCCTTGAGATGAATGGTATGGAATAAACAAAACAACATCTTACACCTACTAAAAAATATAGGGTTATCAAGACAAGACAAAGGCAAGGAGATGAAATACTAAAAGAAACATAAGGAAAACACCATGCAAAACAAGAATGGAAATATGGAGGAAAACAATAAGGTGGAGGTAGTTGAACCACATGGGAGTTCTTGGTAGAAAGACAACAAAATTATAAAATAAGGAGAGTTATTGGTCATTGCTTAACTTTTTTTAGATGACTTGCAATCCCAAATTAACAAGATCACATGAACACAAGGAAGGAATGAGGATACAAAATAATTTGGGGTTTCCCACTTCCTTGAGATTTGTGGCATGGAATAAATGAGCCACCATTATAACACCTACCAAAAGTATGGGGTTTCCAATACAAGCCATAACACAAGAAGGCCAAACACTAAATAAAATCCCTTGTATAAGGAAACAAACTTACCCATGAGTCTTGAAGTGTTTCTAATGTCCATGAGTGGAATAAAATTCAAATACTCAAGACGTAAGTTAGTCATTCAAACTCAAATTGAAATTGAAGATAATTTACATTCTTCACATTCACATTCATATTCATATAGGAAAGGGATAGTAGCTTTGATCCCCCAATATATATATCTACATTGCTCTTAGTTATGTCCTTTGATTAAAGGACACATGTAATTCTTGTAAGTTATTTATATCTATAGTCACTACACATTGCCGATGTATAACTTGAGTCCAAAATTTTGGGGAAAAACATAAAGTCGTATAAATACCTATACATGACATGCACACTACTACATCAACTACAAGACATGCACACTACTACATCAACTACAAGAGAATCGTAAATGTAGCTTGCCACCTCGATACAAGTGTATCATTTCATATGAGTTGTACATGCTGAAAAATAAAATACAATTTCATATACTTTACAATTGTGTCAACTAAGTATATGCCAATTGTAAAACTATATACATAATCCTTGCAAATATTAAAAAAAATAAAAAATATTGTGTACTAAACTCTTCCAAGAAGTTATCATGCACAAGAACCTTTTTTGTCCCATAACAAGTATGCCCGCAATGAGAGCATTGATCCAAATCAATTGGACTAGAGCTAGAATATCTATCTTAGCTAGATTTCTTGCCTTATCTAGAATTGGTGTAGTTAGAAGGCCCTTAACTTGGTGGTATAACATAATTTGAGGATGGATCCCAACAAAAATATACCACAAACACATTATGCTAAATTAAGCTTCATATTAGTGATGATATCATAGTACTAGTGGCATGAATCTTGTCTCCAAAATAAGGTAGTTGTGGGGGGTGGGGTGGTTAGGAATATACCTAGGAGTGGGAATCCCTCTCAATGAGTTATTCCTAGCCTTTTCTTGAGTAGAGCTAAGACCAAACCCCGGGAATTCATCAATGTCAAAATAATTGATATAGAGACTTATAATAAACTTCACCCATAATTTATAAAGAAAATGCAAGGGAATTTCCTTGGTGTTGTTATGACCCTCCATAGGGGTGTAATTGTGGGGAGGGAGTGGGCGGGGTGAAAGAGGTACCAATAGAGTAATAGTGGAGGCCATTGTAGTGTTCCTTAGATATGAAAATACAATCACACAAGAAGTATCAGAAAATATCCACACTTTTAGTAATATAAATTGATTATTTTAAGGGAGGAATCAACTCCTATTCACTTGCCTATTGAGGGGATAAACTCCTATGAGCTATGCTCCAATTAAAATGTTATCCACACATCATAAGGAGGACACCATCTTTATTTATAGATCATACTACATTTCTAACCTCCTAACTACCTAGTGGACCTTCTTTAATGAGGCCCCATTACATTTATTCAGTAATAACCACAACAGTGAACCTTATTTAATGATAACAAACATAACAGACCTATTCTACTTTACATTGAGTAGCCTCCACTATTACACTATTGGGCCCTCCGACCCCCTTACACTCCTAGGGAGGGTCAAAATAGGATTGCTCATATAAAAATAAAATTAATCTTTCATTCTTTTTATTTATGGATTTTATTATGTTTAAATACATTCATGATGGAGACTACTTTTCAACGTTCCAAAGTGACCCATTATGAATTTAATTAGAGTGGAAGTTTATTTTTTAAACTAGTGGAAGTATTGATAATTTAAAATATTATATATATAGAATTTGAAGAATGTTTATCATATCTCAATGTGATCTCCTTGAGATTCACCAAGGTAATTTTTATGTATGGTTAACTATTGTCAAATAAAAAGAAGAAACATGAGCAAATAATTCGACTTTTATATGTCCACTCAATGATTATTCTTGGCCTAGTTTTATGAAATTTTATTAGTTATTGAATTTCCAAATCATAAGAACATTTTTTCTTTTAAGACATAATTTATCACCAAATATTTGAAATAATAGTGATGCACGAGGACAATTATTATGGCAATGGAATTGGTGAAAACATGGAAATCCAAGAGGGAATGTGACATGTAATCATTTAGTTCATCCAACATGTTATTGTGAAGAGGTTGCAACTCACTCAATAAGAGCAATCTCTTCATTTGAGTTTATGGAAATGATTAATAATTCAATGCGAGTTATGTTTGGTTTTGTTTGTTTGTTTGTTAATATTAAAGGTGGTAAAACTTATCAAAACTCAATTGTCTAGCAATGAGGACAAACGTCTCACTACTATCCATCAATGTTAATTTCAACTCATCACGTCAAATGTGTTGCTAATAGTAGGTAAGAGGGTATACTTCCACTCTTGCTAGATGCCTTTGGGTCTTGGGTTGCTAACATGTTTTTTTATGTCGAGGAAGATAAGCTCTTAGCACATGAAGCAGTTTTAGGTCTTACTTTATGACCAAAAGATGGTTTTAGTCTAAATAGCATATGTATGAAAGAAAATATCTCTTGTGGTTATTAGTAAAACTAGTTCCAAAAGCCGATCATATACATTTTAGTAGCATTTAATCTTAATCCCATACATAACACCAAATACTTTTTTAATTACAAAATTTGACAAAGTTATACCATTCAAATTAATATATTAAAAATAATATATATATATATATATATATATATATGCTATAATCTCCCTAGCTTGCGAGAATGATCTTTGGTATAAGAAATCATGACCCAGGGGCATCTAAGCCATCAAAATCACTCGAGGATCGCATCCAACCTGGGCCACACCAACCCTCAACTAGTTGGATTTTGGGCATCTCCTCCCAAGACCTAGGTTACCCTGTTCACGAGACCCACTCCTTAACCAAATGAGTTAGCGTGAATCGACAAAAAAAATACAATATAATTAAAAATCAACAAAATTTAAAATAAATCTTATTTATATAAAATTTTGAAATAAATCTCATATATGTTATTGAAAACTTTTGTTTCATTGACATTAGCAAAGATAAAAAGATGTAAGCCAAAGATACAATAGTGAAAAGCGACGTCACTATAATGGAACATGACCATCAAAAGACCTAGGACATTATAAAACCCAAGACAAGAACACAAATAGCTTTCAAAATTTATAACAAGTATTCATAAATTTAGGTTAAAGAAATTGTATGACAAAACTATTAAAAGTTAAAACAATATCGTGGAAGTTTTCATAGGATGGGTTGTCATTTGGGTGTGTTTTATTAGTTATTATACCTGCCGGGAGGCAGTGTATATCTTATAATCGATAATTGATCAACCCACTATTAGTTTGTGTGTTGACCAAAAAATTATTACAATTTTCCAAAGTCTTAGAGACCTAATTCTTTTATTTAAAAAAAAAAATAAACTCATTTTTCTTGCACACCATTGGCTGATCACTTGGGGTCTTATTGCCGAGGTGATGGTATAAGGATTTTGGCATTGAAGAGATAATTAATATCGAACTATATTTGCTTCTTCCTCTGAGCTCACCGCCATTGCAGCACCACCACAGTATTTTCTCATAACACAATTGATACCACCACTGACACCCACTTCCACCACCTCTGTCCCCCACTGCCACCACCACTTACACCCACTGCCACCACCTCTGTCGCCCCCACCGCCTCCACTGCCACCACCTTTGTTCCCCTCGCAACCTCTTCATAGTTAGGATAAAGGAAAAATTGGCACCACATAGCGATCGTAAGTGATGCGCTCAAGGCCAATATAAAATCCCTCTATCCCCTGGTTCTGCGAGTGTTGGAGTATCTTATCTTCCTCTTCTCTGTAATTGCACTCGAGCATTTCTGCATCCACGTCGGTAGAGGACTATTTGAGAGGTCAGAATTCACATGGTATACCTACACAACCACCACCTTAGTGATCATCTGTAAGTTGAAACAATATTTAGAGATTGCTAACCTATATTATTGTGCCTTCATCGCCATTTGTAAGGTGTAAGTTGTTCTCCTTTTTCTATTACTTACTTGTAAACCACTGGTGTTTGTTTCAAGCAATAAGTCTTGGGGACATGTACCATATCTGCTCTTCGAGTGGACTGGAGTAGAGCCAAAGGAAATTGAGCAAGGAGGCCGAGACAGTGAGTGCATGCACTATTGACCTACCCGCGGCCATACACAAATCCAGTTGCTTTCTCATCTCGAATTTCAAGCTTGTATACCGGGTTGTATGCATAGAATAGAAATTATCTGGGATTGAAAAACAATCCTATTAAATCATAATTAAAACACAATGTTGCTAACATTAGAACGAAAATGCAAAGGAAACCATGACTCATAACACTATTTAGTTAAGTTAAATTTGAGCGAATAACACTATGATTTCAGGGCACTCTGATTATGGCAGGGACAACCCGATTTTAGTGAAAGATATATGTTTTTTAAACTGCTTTGCAGAGACACTTTAATTTTATTAAATAAAGGAGGCATGTCCATAAAAAAAGTTAGAAGCTTACCATTGTCACCATTAAAAAACAATTTTATGAGATAATGGTAATGTGCTCGACCTATCACCGGTCCCGAATCCATTCCTGAGATCCTGGCTACATTTAGCAAACACTGACCATACCTTTTAAATGTTTAAACCAGAAGGAGCTGGAACAAGAGCAAGAATCATCATCCGAACCAAGGTCGTCCTTGAGGTCACAATACCCACCTGAGCAACGAAGGAAAGAAAGAAGGAATTGTATAAATGTAGATTACATATTGTCACCGGGTAAAGCATGGAAGAAAGAAGATGAAGGACATGCCCGGCCCGGTAAAGTAAGAAGGCAGAGAAGCAGCACCACCCACCTGGTAAGAATAAGAAGGAAACTAAATACAGGAACCGATATATCTGCAATTACTTTTATATAATAGTATTTACTATAACCTAGTTATATATCACATTGATCCATCTATCACCTTACTAGCACCTGACGGCAATAAATCTAATGCAAATTCCATTTAAAGCGGTTTATGCTTTTAAAAGAATCCATTATATTTAAATAAAGCTTGTAAGTAGTTAAGGGCTTTTTAAAGGCCTTACTGGAAGTCTAGATAGGGCCTTTTTCTTCAATCAAATAGAAAGAACAAGGCTTTTCCTAACCGGTATGGTACTGATCCTAGTTTTTTCCTAACCTTTCTTCTGCTTGGGCTAGCTGCTTTGTTAGGCCACCTTCACCTTAAACCGACTAAGACAAATGGCTCTGATGCGATACTTAGTTTATTTCCTTTCAGTTTTATTTAACCGCCTCTATGGTAGGTGTTAGGAAGCTCCAAGTTTTTGTCATACCAATGACTGTAGCCACTCGTATCTTGGAATGCGCCACAATTTAAGCGGTTTATCACTCATATCTCTATGCTGGTATGATCCTTGAACCTACCATAATGCTCCTTGAACCAACCAGGATGTAGATGCTCTTTGAATCGGCCAGCCTATATTGCGCAGGGTAAGGAATGGCACTAATGCAGCATTCATTGGAACTGTATCTATAGCACGCTGAGATGCATCTTGAAACTACGCTCGAATGCAAAAGTGAAAGCCAGTTAGGGAAGGGCTAATGGACAGAATCGATCGCCGGCTAGTGACTTGTGGGAAGTTAATGAATCCATCCCGCCTTTGTTCAATGCTATCTAGTTGGATGTGGTTAGTGCACTATAGAGGAATGACATTCTTTCCGTCTGAACAAGCACCAACAAACACTAAACCATATCAATAGCAATCAAATGAACATCCCTAAATCATGGAAGGCACAAGGTTTCGAAGGCATGCATGCAACCACATGTCGTTTGAAAGAGGGCTGTCAAATTCTATTTCAAATCCATGTGGTACAACGTAAACAACTCATGTAATATATGCATACCTAAAACTACTCCAAATAAGTCGACACCTGTGAGATTTGTGACATAGTAGCTGGCTGTGCGGTCAAAGCAAGTTTTAACATGGCCCATCTAACCAGGGGCGTGTTCTAGAATGGAAAGAACGCAGTCTAAATACTGCAGGGATTGTAAATGGAACCATGCAAAATAAATCTGGAACGAACGGGGTCCCACTAGGCGCTTTGCTTCTTCCTCCGCGGATAAAACTACTGCTATCTCTGCTCCAGTGGTATTGTATAGGGTTTTATCTCTATCACCACGACATCCAAACCCAAGGCTACAAACCTAAGACCAATGCAACATGTTATGTTTCTTATTTTCCATGCGGGTGCTAGCGAAACACATTACCACCCCACCCATAGTGTTCGTGTCAATTAGTCTCAGTCAGTCAATTGATCTGCCTGAATCTAGGATTTATCTCGGGTAAATTCGCTACCATGGATGTGAAGGATCTTGGAGATGTCATCTGTCTTATTGTGCTACGGATACATTCCTTATCTCCAGTAGGTGTGCTCATTAATCAATTGAATCATGGACTGTGAAATGGTTTATGTGTTCATCGTGTAGCATGGGCGATCTCGTTGGACTCTCTCTTAGCATGTGGACACCAATTTGCCTACAAGCACTGCCATGGTTTTCTTCAATGCTAATTTTCATAATACATTCTCGATGACACATACAGTGGGTTATTGCATTTGCATTTGGATGGAAATTGCATTGTTTTCACCTTCGTTGCTTGGTAGGGCATAGTGGCAAGTGGTCTTCAAATTAGGCAATCAAAAGTCCTCTGGAACTCTATATAGTGACTATGCATTCGTTGTGTTATTACGTTAAGCCGATTTAGGAATAACTAATGGGCAGGATTGAGAGGGTTTGTTGATACAAAATTATCAAATGGAGCTTGTTTAGTCATTCTTGCAATCTTTTTGCTCTCAGGTTCCAATCTTTTTGCTCTCAGGTTCCAGAGTTATTGTTTCTTAAATCTCTTATTTTACTATCATATTATTTGCATTGGTTTTACTTGAGATATATACGTATTCGCACTGATGCAAGCAACAATCTAGTATTACTATTCACTCATCAACATAGTCAACCAGCCTAAAACAAACCCAACTAACCAATGCTTCTACCAACCAATCTAACCTCGGCTAGTATATGCTGCCATGCAGCCTTGTTTAAAAAGAGCTTGTTATTTCGATATAGATTATATCGTTAAATTTTAATAAAAATTTCAAATTAACACGTTAAAACTTACTTCTTCATTAATAAACTATAGTATTTTAAAAATAGTTTGACTGTATAATTTATATTTAAAAAATATATCAAAGATTTATCAATATTTAGAGAAGGAGAATATTAAATATTGGTAAATATATGAAGAAAGGGTTTTGTAAAAGAAACAATGTCTATTCCAATGCTAAATTTGAACTTGAAGAGAATCATGATATTATGAATTACGGAGTGAACATGTTTTATTATATTTTAATTATTTTTAGTTTTTAAATGTAAAAAAGCATAATTATATTGGTAGATGTTTATATCTTAGAATTTGGGGTGGACTATAATCTATGTTTTTCTTAGATTGTACGAGGATGAGACAAGTGTATTGTCCAAATTGATTTTATGGCAGTCGTTCCAAGTTCGAAATAAACCATTATTAAAAAAAGAATATAAAAAAATAACTAGTAGCTATGCATAGATAACTCAATAAATAGTTGATGCATGAATAAGTCGTAGTTGATGCATGAATAAGTCGTAGTTGATGCATGGATAACGGGGAGTTCGTACAACTATACACGGAGAACAAGTAACTTGTTCGCGGCACTTAACTTGTGACCTATCGGTGTTCACCAGCCACAAGTTAATGGTTGTGCTAGTATTAAAGAGAACAAAGCAAATTAATAATGGATAAGATTAATTTAATATAAATTTAAAAGAAAGATAAATTATATTTTGTTTTAACTAAATTTATTTATTGAATAGATTTGTTCATAATAAAAGAAATTCATCCAAAATTCCATGCAAAATACTTTGTTTTATACAAATTCCATTAATTGTAATTCTCAATTTTGTCATGCGTAGAGTTTCTATAGAAGAGAATTCTTACAGTTAAAAGCATTTGATCTTTGATAGAAATAAAGATGATATTTTCATAAATGAGTTAAAAAATGGCTTGCTTGACAAGATAAACAGTTACAAAGCCCTAATTAAAATAAAAGAATGCAATATATAAATAAAAAACAAAAAAATGTTTTACACCTCTCTAAGGTAACAGCTAAGAAATTCTGGATGCATATTCTAACTAGTAAAACTAAAGATAATAATATGATTTCTTTGAAATATTGGAATGCTTATCTTAAAAAACTTAAGAATCTCCAATGTCATTGATGATATTCAAAACCTCCTCGGAAGGGAAGAAGTTTTCTCATTAGAAGACATTGATTTTGAGGTTAAGTAACTTGCAAATGGAAAATATAAGGACATTGAGGGTTACCAAGTAGAAATCTTAAAAATTGGTAGGCTACCACTAATCCCTCACATCCACAAACTCTTCAATCTAATGGTCAAGCAAGGTTTTCCTAATCCCTGGACTCAGAGCCTCATTATTCCTATCTTTAAAGGCGGTGATAAAAAAAACCCCTCTAATTATTGGACCATTATGATTAGCCCACTCTTAGCCAAACTTTACAATATCATTCTAAAAAAGAAATCAGCGTATGGCTAGAATGAAGGTAGGAGGGATAAAGGGAAGGTAGGATTTATAATACATCAGTGTACCAAAGACCACCTCGTTACACTTAGGATCATTGCAGAGGAATGTTGTAATAGTAAATCCAATCTCTTTTGTTGATTTGTGGACTTTAAACATATTATACAAATTGACGAGATCCCGACATTGTTCTCGTTTTTTAGGGGGTCAATTTAAGTAGCTATTTTTACCCCCATTTCAGAAAGTGTGTATACTGGTAGCACCATTTTTTGTTTTGAGTCCTTTTTTTGAGATTTTGAAACTTGTTGGTCATAAAAAACTATAACTTTTATTCACAATTGCGTTTTTTCAAATTTTACAAAAATAAAAAGTAGCTAGTTATCTTGAAAAAATCTATACATTAAAAAAAAAAAAACTTTTAGAAGTTAGTTAGATTGAAAAAAAATCTATTTTTGAAGTTTTTTCTCTTAAATTGTCTCGTAAATCAATAATTTTTAAGGGAAAATTTGAAAAAAAAACATTTAAAACTTAAAAAAAAAATTCAATGTTTTTATGTTTGGTATTAATTTTTTTAACAATTTTAAAATAAAATTGAAAAAAAAACAACCCAAAATTAAAAATTAAAAAAATAAAATAAACAAAAAAAAACTACACCAAACCTACCCAACCCCCCCACCGCTCCTCCTCCACCTCCTCTACCTATTCCTTTTCCCCCTACCTACCCTCCCCCTTCACTCCTGTCCCCTCCCCCTTTGTTACCCCTTCCCCCTCCCCCATTCCCTCCCCCAACCTCGACTCCCGTCCCATCCCCTGTCCCCCTTTGCCCTATCCCCCCTCCTCTCCTCCGCTCCTTCCTCTGCCCAAGTGCCGCCCCTTAGCGGCGACGTGATTCTGAGAATCATGCCAGGCCGCAAGGGGGGGCTGTTTGGCGTGGCATGCAGGGCGGGGAGGGGGTAGGGAGAGGGGAGGGGACGGGGGAGAGAGGGAGGGGGGGGTAGGGGATGGGGAACGGGGGAGAGGGGGAGGGGATGGGGGAGAGGGGGAGGGGAGGAGGAGTTGGGGGAGGAGTGGAGGGGGGGCAGGGATGGGGGAGATGGGGAGGGGAGGGGGAGTGGGAGGAGGAGCGAAGGGGTTGGGTTGTTTTTTTTTTTAATATTTATAAATTTAAATTTTTTTTTAAATGTTTTTAATTTTAAAATTAAAATTTGTATTTTAATTTTTAATTTTTTTTTTTTTTTAATTTTAAATTTTGTATAGTTTTAGTTGTAGTTTTTTTTGTTTTTCAATAAATTTTCCTTTATTTTTTTAAAAATTGGTTTATTTTTTTAATTAAACAAATTTTTTTTAAATGGAATTTTGTTATTTTTTTTTTTTAAATTTTATTTTCAAATATGTATAAATTGTATTTTTTTTTAAAAGTTTTAACTGTTTTTTTTTTTTAAATTGTATATCTGTTTAACATTAAAAATTTTGTTCTGGTTTTATTATTTTTTACAATTTTTATTTTTTTATATCTTTTGGATTTATTTTTAAAATTTTCTATTTATAAATTTTATTTGAAAGTTGTAAATATTTTTTTATGTTTTTTTTTTTTTATTTTGTTTCTGATTTTTTTTTAATAAATTTTTTGATTTTAAACTTTCACGTTTTTTAATTTTTTTCATTCTTTTGTTTTTAAAGTTTATTTATTTATTTTAGCTTTGAAAAAAAATGATTGTGATTCTAGGAGATCCACTTTTCAGTTTGGGGATCGATTTAAGATTTCAATTATAATGATACCACCCCTGGTATCCATAAAGTTGTAAATGTAATCACCCCAAAAAAGGGGGTGATACTAGTATCACCACTTTTCGTTTCGAGGTTGTTTTTGGTGTTTTGGTGCAAAAATATGAAAGAGATTTAATAAATATAATTTTAAATTATGATACAATGATATAATATGTTCATTTTTTTAAAAAGTGTGTTATCGATAGCATTAGTTTTCAATTTAGGGCTTGATTTTAAGGTTTTTGTAAACAGCAAGAAGGACTGTTTTGTTCTATGTCCATATTTTTAACCCAAAAAAAAGTGGTGCTATCGGTAGCACCACTTTTTGTTTCAGGGTTGCTTTTTGGTGTTTTTTATGCAAAAAATATGAGTTTTTATGGCTAGAGTTCTCATTTTGAGTATAAATTTCTCGTCAAGTTGTATAACATGTTTTTAGGAAAGATTTTGATATGGTGCCTAGAAATAACTCGTGGAATTGATTGGAAGAGCTAAAGGTTCCTTTCGATTTGAGAGTTTATGCAATAAGGTTGTACGAGACTGTTATTGCAAATATTTAAGAGCATTGAGGGGTGGTCAAAAGATATCAATTATAATATTCAATTTTGTTGGCAGGTGGTTTGGATGAGTCAACTGCGCAACATCGCAGATGCTGCGAAAGGCCAAAGACACCGCGCAAGGAGTAAAACCGCACACAAGTAAGAAATAATAGTAGTTTATGTATTTTTTGACCACATTATGTGGGTTTTTGGGTCATCGGTTTTGTATAGTTTGTTAAGAAGTAGTTAGGCGGTTGGACCATAAATGTAAAGGCGTAAGCCTATAAATAGACATAGCATTGTAAGAGTCGAGATATCCGTACATGAATTGATCAATCGAAGAGACAGTTGAGCTTGGTTGATTTTTCTTGTTGTTGTCTGTTAATCTGGGTATGAGACGGAAGAACTATATTGCTGTATCTATGGGTTGTTGCAAAGGTTAATATGATGTGATTTTGAGCAGAATTACTGTGTCTCTTTCTATTTTCCTATTATGAATGTGATGTGTGACTTGAATATATGAATGATGTAATGTTTCCTGGTTCCAAATGATGTTTTACTGCTAGATCTGTTGCACATTAATGGTTTATTTGACAGTAAGATTTGCTGAATGATGATGCAATTCCGTCTAAATGCATAAGTCGAAATGTTAGATCTGTTTATGAATGTTGCAATAAGTTGATAAGCAGATGCACAAGAGTCCTTCCTCATTCGGCGGAAACATGGTTCCATCAGCTCTCCCTTGAACATCTCGGGTGAGACTTCATCTTCTCCACAGGTGTTGCTGAACGGGGTAAAACCTGTCTAGGCTAGTGCTCAGGGAGATTGCGGTGGGTTGGATGTCGATAGACTGAGGAACCCCTGTCGACTGGGTTTGTGTCAACAAATAGTTCCATTGTCGGGACCATAGCGTGAAGTGAAGGAAGGACATGTTGTGGCATCTGACAAGACCGAAAATTCAAGATTGGTTGGATCAAAAGTTGCGAGAGTTCGCTGAGAAAGAAAATCGGAACCCTGGGTTGTCGACGGATTGATGGTTGGAAAAGTACATACACGACGGTCCACATGAATATTTATTTTGTGAATTCCCAATCATCTTATATGAATGGTTAGTGCAATTAACCTTTCAAAAGCTGAACTTCCACGGTGGTGAGCCAACATCTTGGCCCCAGAACTGATCCAGGAGCTGCAAGAGGTATACAACAAAGCATCGTCGGCTATTGAAGTCTGGTTCGATAGTATATTGGAGGGCTATATCACCGAGTTTGCAGTTGACACGATGAAATCCTATAGAGAAGCCGAAAGGGAATTTTTCAACAGACCGCGAGGCAGGTTCCTGTTGTCGCTACAGTCGTCCATTAAGATGCTCATCTGTGAAAATGGCATGTTGAAGATGCATCTCGACTAGTATAACCTTGGTGGGTGGAGGCTATGGATACTGCGATAGTAGGGGGGAAGTGAATGGAATGATACTGGGTAGATGGGTGCAAGTCATGACAAGACCGTGAAGGAAGATGAGGAAGAGAGTGGTCTTACGAGAGGAGGAGCAAGGTTTCAACAAGAGAAGAGGCAGAGGACAGGAGAAGGTCCTGCTGTGATCGAAATGCAAAACTGCGAAGGAAGACCACACGGGACGAAGCGAACTCACATTGCCGACAAGGACAACCAGGCTACGCCCAGGATAGAGGTAGGAACAACCCCCAGCAGTAGCGTACCCACACCTCCACTCACTATATCACAACTAGTAAGAAATACGACTTCGACACGATCGTGTTCATCGTGTCAACAACATTTACTTACTAGCGGATCAACTACTGTAGGAAGGAAGCCCAGGATGGAGGGCGAAGATACGAAGTTACCTCTGTTCCATGGAAATGGAATTGACAACCCATAGCAATACTGGTTTTTATGTGAAGCTGTGTGGACTGTTAGACAGATTACGGATGATGAGGCCAAGAAAGGTTAGTTGGTGACAACTCTTTGGGGTCGCGCATTGGACTGGTTCATGAAATTCATGGAGGTTCCTTTGGGAAGCCTAGAGAAAACATTGGATGAAGTCACAAAAGGATTAATTGCAAAGTTCAGAAAACCAAAGTCTCAAGCGCAATACATTACGGAGCTAAAGGAGATCAAGTAGTATCCAAATGAAATTGTTTGGGATTTTGACCAACGGTTCAAAACGCTAATGGCAAGGGCCAGCTTCGAGATGAGCGATGTTCAACATAAGGAATGGTTCATCGCGGCATTGCTACCCTATATCAGACTTCCGTTGATGCAACAGAACATTGCAACACCGAGTGAGGCTATGGAGATTGCGATGCGACTAGAAGCTTCGTCGGTTGGTGAGAATGCAGCCAGCATGTCGCATATTCATACGCAGCTGGCCAACCAGACAATACAGTTGCAAGATCTTAAGAAGGGTAAAGAACACCGTGAAGAGGCTTGGTGTACGTGATGTCATGCAGAGGGGCATACCAAGGATAGCTGCCCAGATTTCTACAACTATCTGGTATCCAGAGCGCCGAACCCATTGAGTTGCGGAGGTATGCCATGGTGCCGCATCTGTCAGGTCTATGGGAATCGACATGAGGAGTGTCAATACATGAAGAAGATGGTCACAAAGCTGATGAATTTGTATTGTACATTCTGCAAGTCTGTTGGGCACAAAGATAAGGATTTACGCGCATATGGCCTACTTCAGGAAAGAACGTATGACTCATACTATGTGAAGGACGACCATCGTGTAGTACAGTAGCCACAGCTACAGACACAGGTGGCCTAGCTTCCACCTCAACCACAAATGCAATTTATACCACCGTCGCAACCACAACAGTAGTTTGTACCACAACTGCATTATAATAAGATGCAGATGGCTCCACAGCAGCCATAGTACGTTCAGTCAGCTCCATATGTTCAGCCAGGGTAGTGTGTTCAACTGAATCCCTTGCAGCAACAATTTAATCAACCTTAGCAAGGAGGATTCCGTGGAGGATGAGGTGGAGGCTTTGGTCGAGGAGGCGGACGAGGTCATGGACCTATCCAATGTTATACTTACGAATTATAGGGACACTATCAGAGAGATTACTCGCAGTTGCAAACATAGTGCATGTATTGTCTTGGTATTAATCACACTGTTCAGAACTGTCCACAGTTGATTGCAAAGTGGTAGGCTGGAAATGTTCTGCAATTGCAGAACCAGAACTAGAACCAGTTTTAGAATCAAAATCAGGTTCATAATCAGCAACCGCTGCAGAATCAAAATCAGATGCAGAACTAGAATCAACGGTAGAATCAGAATGTGAATCAACCTGCAAACCCACCTCTGAACCAGAATCAAGGACCAACTGTCGCAATGATTTCAGCAGAACCGAGGACGCAGGATGTTGCTGTTGCTGTTATCACTCACAGAGGTGCAACAACAGTAGAAGATGGTCCACATCAGTTGATCCAACTGGCTGGAAAGAAGAAGCGGCAGTTTGATATTGATGCTGAGTGAGATACATTCTTCAAAACACGTGATGCGCTAGGAGGAAATTCTGGTAAGTCAATTGTCTATGACATGCCTCCTACTTTTGATTCAACTTCGAGCGAAGGACCATTGCAATAGTATGGTACTTTACAAAACTTCTTTAAAAGTTGTTTATTGCTGGCACGCGATCCCGATGCTCTTGCCGAGATCAAGAGTCTGTTACATCGACTGCCCAAGGGATGGAAAGAGTCTGCGGTAAACTCTCTGCAGAGAAAGAAGACAAGAAAAGAGATGTGCATGAATGTCCAGATCAGGGACTACGACGTAGATTTAGTTATTTTGGATCTAGGCTCATATTTCAACATTCTCACATAGCAGGCATGGTAGAAAATGGGGAGCCCTACGCTGACCTAGTATCCCGTGCAACTGCGATTGGCTAATTAGGCTAAGGTAACACCTATTGGGAGAGTCCTGTGCCTTGTTGTAGATATTGAGGGGATGAAGACATATGATAATTTTGATGTTATCGAATTTGTGGACGAGGGAATCTCCTATCCCATGTTGCTAGGGATCGGATGGGCCAATGACAGTATGGCAATCATTAATTTCAATAAGCGGGTGGTGACCTTTGAAAACCACGACCTTAGAGTCATAGCTCTGTTGGATCTAGCTGAAGGGCACAGGTATGTTGAACTTGTAAAGGATGAAGTTGGAAGAGGATGAGATCACGCATATAACATTTCAAAAGATTACATACATCCTACTACCGACAGTGAACTCGGATGGCACAACTTTATCTCAGCATCTTTCGATTCTGATGATGCCTTAGAGAATTGGCAGAATCACATGCATGAGGTATCGTTTAGGAAGTGTGGTTTGCTTACACAGTCGATGTGCTGTGTTGTAACTGAAACTGTTGAATTGTCAGTATATGAAGGACTTGTTGATGTATATGTAACTTTGGAATGTATTTCATCTGTGTATTTTATATATATTTACTGTACCCTTATAAGAGATGTGTCATTCCTCTATAAGGAAGTGTCGTCATGTGGATTGACAAGTGTCACAAGTGTGTGTACTTGCCAATGGGTTATTAGACCACCATGCGGGGTCGGCCCCGAATTATATATATTATAATGTGGATGTACCTAGCTAGACAAGTCAGCCCCATAAGGTCACTAGGAAAAAAGGTTAGTATAAATAGAGATCGGAGATCTCTATTTTACTCATTCGAAAAAGTAACTCACTCTCACTCAGAAAGTGGCGCACTAGTGAGGAGGAGGATCATCTGCTACTAGGAGACTATCTCAGTGTATTTTGGTTGTACTTTGGTTGAGCCATTGCTCTCTCTATCTCTGAGGAAGTTGTGGGGTTTTTCACCTTAGGGTTTTCCCCACAGAAACTCTGTGTCTCTTGTCTCTTATGCTTTTGATTATTGTGATGCTTGTCATACTTATTGTGATTGTCATGAATTGATATACTGTATATGTTATTCTCTCAGCAAAGATCCTAGAGTATTGTGAATTAATGCTCAAAATTTAACATGGTATCAGAGCTAACCTGAGAAGAAGACATTTTGCAGTGACGAAAACTTGAGTTTCTTGTTTATTGGGTTTCTCTCCATAGATTTTGGAAAAGACGTATAGTAGATTGACTCTACTCATCAAGGCGCATCTATCTGTCCAATCAGAATTCAATTCCAAGCTTTTTCAGATTTGGCCCTAAAAATTAGGGTTTCCACAAAAATGGGAATTTCTGAAATCTGAAGACATAGCTGGAAGCTCCTTGCAAAAATAGAAGTTTAGAGCTTTGGATCGAGATTTTTGGCTGGGTAGATCTCCGGAAAACTCAAACCCTAATTCAGGGCTCTCCCTAGTGAACCCGGGAGGACAAAAGATCAAATCTGAAGGGTAAAACTTTGCTGATGTCAAATTCTGAATGCACCAGGATGAACATCTCATCAAAGCACATCTTTCTATCCTTTCAGAAATTTGAAATTCATATTTTGAATTTTTAGGGTTTTTTCGACAAACCCTAATCTGGGACCAGATCCAATTTTCAGCATTTCAAGTGGTAAGATCTAAATCTTTTCTATTTCCATTTGAAGTACTCTTTAAGATGTCTCACCACACCAAGCTTGAGGATAAGCTTGAAGGAGCTGATAACTTCCGAGCTTGGAAGTATAGGATTGGGTTAATCCTGGAAGAGAATGAGTTGGACTCATATGTGAAAGAAGACATCCCTATCCCAGAGGATGAAGAGGCCAAGGTATTGCATAAGAAGAACTTGGTCAAGGAAAAGAGAATCATTGTTGATTCCATTAAAGATCATCTCATACCCCATGTGTCCTCTCTAAATACACCCAAGGAGATGTTTGACTCTTTAACCAAGCTATTTGAAGGGAAGAACATAAATCGGAAAATGACCCTGCGAAACCAATTGAAAGGAGTAAAGTTTCAGAATGGAGAAACCATTCAATCTTATTTTTCAAGGGTCTCCCAGATCAAGGAACAACTAGAAGCAGTGGATGAAATGGTGGAGAATGGTGAAGTGGTGATGACCACTCTAAATGGCCTACCCAGGTCATGGGAATCCTTTATCCAAGGAATTTGTGCAAGGAAGAAGTTGATCTCCTTCAGTAGACTATGGGAAGAATGCTCACAAGAAGAAGCAAGGCTTGTGGCACGAGAAGAAAAGATGGGGAATGAAGATCAAGCTCACACCAAGAAAGGGAAGTCCAAGAGAGAGCCATCTCACTCCAAGACATCTTTACATCACTTCAAAGAAAGAAGAATATGCTTCACCTGTAATGAGAAAGGACATATTGCCATAAATTGTCCCAAGAACAAGAAGGACAACAACAACTCCAACAAGAAGAAGAAGGGCAGCAAAAGAAGGTTTCATGCTCATGCTGCCGAGGATGATGAACCACCCAAGAAGAAGGCTAGGGCAGAAAGTGATGATAGCTCATCAAGTGAAGAAGAGTATGTTCTATTCTCTGCTCTCACACGTACCATCTCCCATGGTTGTAATGATTGGTTGATTGATAGTGGAGCTTCCAAACACATGACTGGGTTTAAGGAATCTTTTGTGAATCTATCTGAACATGAATCACCCCATAAGGTGAAACTTGGGGATGATTATCAATACCCAATCAAAGGAAGTGGTGAAGCCTCCTACAACCTAGATTCTGGAAAATATTTGAAGATGAAAGAAGTTCTTTATGTACCTGGGCTCAAGAAGAACTTACTCTCAATCTCTGCATTGGATGCAAAAGGTATGAGGGTTGCATTTGTGGATGGCCAAGTCCTAATGTGGCCAAAGGGAAAGACCATGGATGATGCAGTAGTGATTGGAGAGCAAGAGGGAGGTTTGTATAAATTGAAGGGACAACCTGAACATCCCATGGTGCATGAATCCATGGAGCCAAGTGAACTTTGGCATAGAAGATTTGCTCATATGCACTATAGAGCACTTCCAATTGCAAGCAAGGCTATAGAGGGTCTTCCTGAAATCAAGATCAAACATGAAGGTGTTTGCAAAGGATGTTTAAAAGGTAAGAACATTAAGAAGGCTTTCCAAAGCAGTGAAAGCAAGACAAAAGACATCCTGGAAATCATCCACTCAGATGTATGTGGTCCTATGTCATCCAGTTCTCTGAGTGGGTATGTTTACTATGTCTCATTTATTGATGACTTCTCCAGGAAGACTTGGGTATACTTCTTGAAGAACAAAGATGAGGTGTTTGATAAGTTTAAGGAATTCAAAACCTTGATGGAGAATCAAACTGACAAGAAGATAAAAACATTCAGATCCGACAATGGTGGAGAATTCACCTCAGGTGACTTCAAGAAGCTTTGCAGTGATTCAGGGATTAAGAGGGAGTTGACTACTCCTTACAATCCACAACAGAATGGAGTTGCAGAAAGGAAGAACAGAACAATTATGGAAGCAGCAAAAGCAATGCTCCATGACCAGGATCTACCTATGCATCTGTGATGCACCTGCAACAATTACTTAATAAAAATATGCGAAATAGTAGAAATGACAGAACTCAGAATCACTTTTATATTGATCACAGGCCACTTCGAGGGGGAAACGTCTTATGAGCAAGCTCAATACAAATAACTTCACGGTGCCTTCATAGGTCTCAACACACACTTATATACTAATTCTAGGCGCCAATACTATGGATCAAAACCATGGGCCGTTACAAACGATGGATCAACAATACTACGGGCGACTTACAAAGCATATGCACTAACAACAACAATACAAACTATTGATCAACAAATACTACGGGACGACTTACAAAGCATATGCGTCCAACAACAACATACTAACAAAGTAAAGACATGGGTTCCTAACATCCCCTCCCCCTTAAAAAAAGCTTTGTCCTCAAAGCTTTAGATGTGGAAATTGTTGTTGAATCTGAAGGAGTGGTTCCCATGTAGCATCCTCTGGTTGCATGCCGTGCCACTGAATTAAGACCTCTGTGATAGAGCGAGAGCGAAGCTGACGCGTGCGTCGATTGAGGATGGCCTCTGGCTCCAAAAGGATGGATCCTTCATTATCCAGTTCGGGTAAAATCGTTTGTCCACTGATGTTGGTGCTAAGCACTTTCTTCAGACAAGAGACATGAAATACTGGATGAATGTGGGAAGAAGGAGGAAGTTCCAATTTATAAGCAACGGACCCAATCCTCTGAAGAATCCGATATGGCCCATAGAACTTTGGAGCGAGCTTATGACGCCCTTTGAGTTTCAAGGATGATTGTTTGTACGGCTAGAGACGAAGAAAAACCATATCGCCGACTTGAAAAGTGGACTCAGAACGGTGCTGATCAGCTTGTTGCTTCATGCAATTTCTTGCCATGTGAAGATTGTCCCTCAAAATGCGCAGAATCTGATCACGGTTTCGAAGGACCGTGTCAACTTTCTGAACTGGTGAACTGGTGGGGGTGTATGGAAGAAGAGCTGGAGGTTCCTGACCATAGACTGCTTCATATGGGGTCATTTTAGAGGCAGTGTGGTAAGAGTTATTGTACCACCATTCAGCGAGAGGGAGCCATTTTTTCCACTGATGTTGTTGTTCAGAGGTGAAGCAACGAAGATAAGTTTCCAAGCATTTATCGACAATTTCAGTCTAACCATCTGTTTGTGGGTGATATCCTGAACTCATCTTCAGTTTGGTGCTAGTGTGGCGAAATAGTTCTGTCCAAAAATGACTGGTGAAAGTTGCATCACGATCCAAGACAATGGAAGAAGGGATGCCATGAAGATGAAAGATCTGGTCCAGAAAAATTTGAGCGACGGAGGAGGCTGTATAGGGATGGCTGAGAGCACAAAAATGACTATATTTGGAGAGGTGATCAACCACAACGAGAATCACTGTCTTCCCACTAGATTTAGGGATCCCTTCAATGAAATCCATAGAAATATCTGTCCAAATCTGTGTAGGTATGGGCAAGGGTTCAAGTAATCCTGGAAGGAGTGTTGTTTCACCCTTATTGTGCTGGCAAGTATCACATTTAGCCACCATCTGCTGAATTGTCCTTTTCATGCCCTGCCAAAAGAAGTTACGTCGTGCTTGTTCATACATTTTGAGGAACCCAGAGTGCCCTGCCGATGGAGAAGCATGGAGTTCATAGAAGACAGCCCGTTGAAGATTTGTGCTTTGGAGAAGCACCAGACGACCCTTGTATCGCAGAGAAGCACCATCCCAAGAGTAATGTGGTACAGCAGAAGGGTTGTTGGTCAAGCGTTGGATGATTTGAGATAAGGAGGATTCATTGACATAACCCTGTTGAACAGATTGCAACCAATTTGGAACAAGCATAGAAATAGCTGAAAGAGAACCTTGGGCATCAAATGTGCGAGAAAGAGCATCTGCCACAATATTGTCTTTACCCTTCTTGTAAGTGATCTCATAGTCATAACCCATGAGTTTGATAACCCATTTATGTTGTGCCGGGGAGGAGACACGCTGGTCCAAGAAATATTTTAGACTTTGGTGATCAGTCTTGATGCAGAAATGATTTCCTAATAGGTATGGGCGCCACTTCTATACTGCATGCAAAATAGCCATCATTTCCTTCTCATAGGTAGAGGCAGTTAAATTCTTACCTGAAAGGGCTTTGCTGGTGAACGCAATGGGGTGTTCATCTTGAAGGAGAACAACACCAAGTCCATTGCCGCAAGCATCACTCTCAATAGTGAAGGGCTTGGAAAAATCGGGCATAGCTAGCACAGGTGTAGTACACATAGCTTGTTTTAGTTTGTCAAATGCACACTGAGCAGCAGGTGTCCATGTGAAGGCATCCTTTTTTAATAGAGCAGGTAATGGAGCTGCAATCTTCCCATAATCCTTGACAAACTTGTGGTAGTAGCCAGTCAACCCCAAAAAACCACGAAGGCTCTTGAGTGTCTGAGGATGCGGTCAATTGTTCATGGCATCGATTTTGGTAGGATCCACGCGAACCCCTTGTGCTGAGATAATGTGCCTGAGATACTCAAATTCCTTCTGTCCAAAAACACATTTAGACTGCTTGGCATGGAGATGATGGTCAGAGAAAAGTTGCATGACAAGATCCAAATGCTGGACATGTTCATCCCATGTTTTACTGTAGATGAGGATATCATCAAAGAATACTAGAATGAATTTCCGCAAGTAGAGTCGAAATATTTTATTCATTAAGGCCTGGAATGTGGAAGCAGCATTAGTGAGTCCAAAGGGCATGACCAAAAACTCATAATGGCCATCATGTGTGCGGAAAGCTGTTTTAGGCATATCATCCTCATGAACCCAAATTTGATGATACCCAGAACGAAGATCCAACTTGGAGAAAAAGTGAGCCCCATGAAGCTCATCAACAACAGGAATTGGAAACTTATCCTTGATGGTGAGGTGATTAAGTGCTCGGAAGTCAATGCAGAGGCGCCATGACCCATCTTTTTTGCGGACAAGAATAACTGGAGAAGAAAAGGAACTAGTGCTTAGGTGAATAATACCTTGCTTCAATAAGTCCCGAACAAGCATTTCAATCTCCGTTTTTTGGTGAAATGGGTAGCGATAGGGCCTGATGTTGGGAGGAACGCTGCCAGGATGGAACTGAATACAATGGTCTTCTGGCCTGGAAGGTGGAAATCCCACTGGTTCAACAAAGACACCTGTATATCGATCCAGAATTTGTTGTAGATCCAAAGGAGTAGCAAAGACACCATGTGAATTCTTCTTGAGGAGTTTTTCCATGCGATGTGAACTGGTGATGCTGAGAGAACCTGGTTGTAATCCTGTCAATGTGTGTTTGTGTCCATTGAGGGAAAACTATATCCAAAGTTCGGAAAAATCCCATAAGATAGGGCCAAGTATGCGTAGCCATTGAGCGCCCAAAACCACATCACATCCGCCTAAGGGCAAGGCAAACATGTTAGAGCGCAAGGTATAATCTCCCATATAGATACGCACATTTCGACACTTCCCTTTGCAAGGTAAGGTGCCCCCATTGGCAACCATGACTTCAAAGTTGGAGCAAGGATGGATAAAACAATCAGCTTGTTTGGCGATCCGAGGGTCAATGAAATTATGAGTGCTACCAAAATCAATGCGTATTGTAAGAGGAAGCTTCTTGAAGTAACCCCTGACCCGCATTGTTTGGGGGGTGGTGATTCCAGCTAAAGCATGGAGAGATATCTCTGGCTGGTCATCCTGAGACGGAGGGTCAGTAGGCAGTTCCTGAATGTCGACCAGAGCATCCAGTGTTTCTGGATCTTCGTCACCCATTTCAGAGGCAGGCGGAGACTCCACATCCAGGAGATAGAGCTTTTGCTGAACACATCTATATCCCCGAGTGAATTTCTCATCACAATTATAGCAAAGCCCCTTTTCTCTGCATGCTTGCATCTCTGTTTCAGACAAATGCTTGATAGGAGTCAGTCGAGGAGCTTGCGGTATAGGTGGTCGCTGAGAACCCATATTTCGGAAGGGAACAAAAGTGGGCTTGGAGCGTTGTTGGGCTGCAATCTTGTCTTCTGCCAACTTAGCCAACCCTAGTGCTTCCATCATTGTGTTGGGACAGAACATTTTGACCTCAGAGCGGATGGTATCCTTTAGACCACTGATTAAACAACTCCGGTAAAATTCATCAGACAATCCTTCGATGTGGTTGGCTAGATTCTCAAATTCGGTTTGATACTCTCTCACAGTGCCAGTTTGGCGAAGTTTAGTGAGGGCTCCTGTGAAGTCATCAAAAGCACTAGGACCAAATCGTTGCAAAAGGAGCTGGCAAAAGTCTCACCATTTAAGCTCTGGATGAGCCTTGATGTACCAACGGTACCATTGAAGAGCTTCCTGTTCCAAATGAAAGGATGCCAACGGAACTTTGTTGACATCAAAAGTATTATGCAGACTGAAATACTGTTTTGCACGATCGATCCATCCAGTTGGATCGGTACCATTGAAGCGAGGAAAATCAAGCTTCGGACCACGGAAATTGCTGGAAGAAGAGAACCCATTGTATGCTGAAGACTCAGACTGCCGTTTGTTGTTCATAGCTGAATGTTCAAGATGGAGATCGAGAAATTTTTCATCCAGATCCTGGAGTTTGGCTTGGATGGTTGCAAGTGCGTCCTCCATGGTTTTCGCTCCTGCACGGGTGACAACCATAACTAGGATTTTTTTTTTTTGTTGACTGGGTAGGAAAACAAAAAACAGGAACTACTTCAGTAAGGGAAAATTTGGATTTGGGAAAAAATCAGAAGGGTAATTGGGGTTTGACTAGGTTTTGGACACTGTTGGATAGACAGGGAAGCAAAAATGAGGATTTCAGAAGCGGGGTGAAAGAATGGGAAAATTTGGTAGAGGGGAACAAAGAAGCAGAATTCAGAAAGGAACTCTGTGGTAAAATTTGAAGGTGATTGGGTGAAATCTGAGGAAGTTATGGCAAACCCTAAAAATAGACAAATGTGGGATTTCGGGCTGTAGGAAGGGGAATTGAGGATAGGGTCCTCAGGAATGAAATATGCAGAATGGAATGACAAGGGTTCCCTGAAAATTTCAAGGGAAATAGAGGTAAAACAAGGGAGATATGGAGAAAAAACTGAATTTTATACTCGTTTTTTTTTTTTTTACTAGACTGGAGCGGCTACGATGGAATCTGGAAGAACGCTGTTTTTTTTTTGTTTTTTTGTTTTTTTTTCAGACTGGAGCGGCTACGGCTTGGATGGAATCTGGAACAATGCCGAACGGCTGGATCTGGAATGGCTTGCAAAATGGATCTGAAACGGCGCAGCAGTGATCGACAATAGTTCAGCTGAAAGTAGAAATGGACCCCAGGTATGTGCGGCTTCCTAACAGTTCAGGGGTTTCACTCATCCACCAATGTTGTTTGACGGCTTGCGTATTGGGGTAGTACCCCTCACTCCACGGCTCAGGTAAAACTGATAACCGCTTTGCCACAAATGACAGCTTTTGGTTTACCTCACGGGTGGGAACTAGTCAATCAGGTAGGGGTCGTTGCCCTTTTCGCTGGCAGGTCCTCTCAATGGGACAGCTACTTCGGGGTTCCTGTGGTACTCCTCACAATGAGTTTTAGGGATTATGCCCAAGTAATTCCCACAGTTAAGCGGATAGGGATTATTCCCAAATCCAAACCTGCAACAGATGCAAAAAAAAATTTTGGCAGAAATTTCACCCAGCGAGCCCAAGAAAGTGCTCTGATACTAGATGTGATGCACCTGCAACAATTACTTAATAAAAATATGCGAAATAGCAGAAATGACAGAACTCAGAATCACTTTTATATTGATCACAGGCCACTTCGAGGGGGAAACCTCCTATGAGCAAGCTCAATACAAATAACTTCACGGTGCCTTCATAGGTCTCAACACACACTTATATACTAATTATAGGCGCCAATACTATGGATCAAAACCATGGGCCATTACAAACTATGGATCAACAATACTAGGGGCGACTTACAAAGCATATGCACCAACAACAATAACACAAACTATTGATCAACAAATACTACAGGACGACTTACAAAGCATATGCGTCCAACAACAACATACTAACAAATTAAAGACATGGGTTCCTAACAGCATCTATGGGCAGAAGCAGCTAGAACAGCTGTATATGTGCAGAACAGAACACCCCATAAGATATTGGACAACAAGACACCAGAAGAGGTCTTTTCTTGTAAGAAACCTGAAGTTAGCCATCTCAGAATATTTGGTTGTCCAGTATACACTCATGTCCCAAAAGAAAAGAGGACTAAACTAGATCCTTGAGGAAAGAAGGGTATCTTTGTGGGTTACAGTGAAAGCTCGAAGGCCTACAGAATATACTTTCTAGGGTTCAAGAAGATTGATGTTAGCAGGGATGTAACATTTGATGAAAACTTAGCATTCATCAAATAAAGGAAGGCACCTATCGAAGTTTATGAAGAACCTAAAGAAACTAGATTTCAAGACACTACCATGACTGAAGCAGTTCCAGAAGTTGTTCATGAGTTTGAAGATCCACAAGAACCTGTAGATCCACCCCGTGAGGATAACTCTCACAAGAGGAAACCTGCATGGGCTAGAGATCTCATTCAAGATGCAGAAATATTTGGCATTCCAGAAGAAGAACACAGAGCAAAGAAGAGAACCAAATCACATACCAGCTATGTTGCTTTACTCCGTGACATTATGAACAAATAGCCTTCCAGTTATGAAGAAGTAGCGGAAAAGAAAGAATGGAAGGATGCCATGGTTGATGAATACCAATCAATAATGAAGAATGATGTTTGGGATGTTGTCCCAAGACCTAAAGAGAAATCTGTTGTGACTTCCAAATGGATCTACAAAATCAAGCATGTTGCAGATGGCAGTGTAGAGAAATACAAGGCAAGATTCGTAGCTCGTGGCTTCTCTCAGAAAAAGGGAATAGATTATGAAGAAAATTTTGCACCTGTAGCCAGGTATACTTCCATTATAACAGTACTTGCCCTGGCTGCAGCGATGAAATGGAAAATACACCAAATGGATGTCAAGACTGCTTTCTTGAATGGTGTAGTTGAAGAGGAAGTATATGTGGAACAACCACTCAGTTTTGAAATACATGACAGGGAGTCATATGTGTGCAAATTGAAGAAAGCCTTGTATGGCTTGAAGCAAGCTCCCAGAACCTGGTATGGTAGGATGGATAGTTTCCTATCTAGTTTGGGCTTTACCAAGAGTAAAGCAGATTCCAACCTTTATGACAAGGTTGAGGAAGGGAATCCTGTGATTCTCCTCCTGTATGTGGATGACTTATTTGTAACAAGAGATGACAAACTGATTGCAGATACTCAGAGGAAGCTTGCTGCTGAATTTGATATGAAAGATTTGGGAATGATGCACTATTTCCTAGGTATGGAGGTGTGGCATAGTGCAGGTGGGATCTTCCTTGGTCAAGGGAAGTACACAGTAGATATCCTGAAGAAATTCGGGATGATGGATTGCAAGGCTATGGCCACACCTATGACATCGAATTTGAAGCTTCTATGCGATGCTTCATCTGAGCCGGTTGATGTCTCTATGTATCGTCAGATGATTGGGGCCTTGATGTACCTGATGAACACGAGACCAGATATTTGCTTTGCTGTGAACACATTGAGCCAGTTCCTGACGAATTCGAGGAGTGTTCACCTGGTTGCTGTAAAACATGTTCTGAGGTACCTGAAGGGTACAATGGATTTTGGGTTCAAGTATGAAGCGAATCAAAAGTTTAACCTGTAGGGTTATGTTGATTCAGATTGGGATGGCAGTGCTGTAGATAGGAAGAGCACATCTAGATGCTGCTTCAGTATGGGATCAGGTGTGATCTCTTGGTTTAGCAGGAAGCAGTCCTGCGTAGCACTGAGTACAGCTGAGGCAGAGTATGTTGCAGCCTGTTCAACTAGTTGTGAGGCAGTATGGATACGGAAGCTACTGTCTGAGTTATTTGATCTCCCGTTGGATGCTACTGGTATCTTCTGTGATAACCAGAGTTGTGTGAAGCTGTCCAAGAACCCAGTGTTTCATGACAGGTCAAAACACATAGAGATCAAATATCACTATATTAGGGATATGGTGCAGAGAGGAGCTGTGAAGCTCCTGTATGTTGCGACGGACGAGCAGATTGCAGATGTGCTGACGAAGCCACTAGCCAGGGTGAAGTTTGAGTACTTCAGAGAAAGGCTTGGCGTTCTTCAAATTGAGGACACTTCGACGAAGAAGTGATGGACACATTTGCTGAAGCCATTCCAAGCATGTTGGAAGGAGGATCCTTCACATGGCTGTGGATGTAAGCGCTCGATGATGAACATCAGGATGATGTTTTGGTTTCTGCTTTGTATGATCAGTTGGATCATTTTTATATGTATGCATCATGTTGGATGATGGATATGATCAGTTGGATCATTTATATGTATATGTATGTACGCATCATGTTGGATGTTGGATATGATCAATTGGATCATTTATATGTATATGTATGTACGCATCATGTTGGATGCGGGATATGATCGGTTGGATCATTTGTATGTATATGCATCATGTTGGATGCTTGGACCATGTATCTGTATATGTATCAGGTGGATACATTGTATGATCAAGTAGATCATGTATATTCATATGTATCAGGTATGATCAGGTAGATCATGTATGTTGATGGATACGTTGTGTGGATCATGTATCTATGTATCAAGTGGATACACTATGTATGATGATATGTATCAGGTAGATACTTGGTATGTATCAGATGGATGCATTGTATGATCAGGATGATCGTGGATGACGAGCTTCTCCAGATGACATGTAGCAGGATGTTGCAGTGATGATGATCAGGATGATCATGTGTACATCAGGATGATGTATGATGAGTATCAGATGATACTCTGTGGCTGTGGAACAAGTTGTGCAGGTAAGCATGTAATTTGTGCCCTGGGAGATTTGCAGATGGTATTTCGAGGTTTTGCCTATGGCATGTAGTTCGTACCCTGGGACATCTGGAAAATGCTCTTTCGAGGTTTTGCTTGGGAGGACACATAATTTGTGCCCTGGGAGATCTGCAGATAGTCTTTCGAGGTTTTTCCTATGGCATGTAATTTGTGCCCTGGGATATCTAGCAGATGCTCTTTCCAGGTTTTGTCCTATGGCATGTAATTTGCTCCTGGGAGATCTGGACAGGATAAAAAAGTCCTCAGATGCTTCAGCCAGGTTTTGCCGTGACCACATGTAATTTGCTCCTGGGAGACTTGGAAAGGATGAAAAAGGCCTCAAATGCTTCAGCCAGGTTTTGTGGTGGACCACATGTAATGTGCTCCTGGGAGATCCGACAGGTAGAGCTGTGTGCTCGTAACAGCCTGGCATGCTTCAGCCAGGTTTTGTGATGGGTCACATGTAATGTGCTCCTGGGAGATCCTACAGGTAGAGATGTGTGCTCGTAATAGCTTGGGATGTTGCAGCCAGTTTTTGTGACGCACGTAATAAGTCCTGAGAATTCCACAGTATGGCCAGTGATGATGAAGACCTACAGGAGGTGGGCCTACATCCAGTATGAAAAAGGATTGGCTCTGTAGAACTTCCTATGACGAGTAGAGTCAGAGATTGGTTGAGATAGTAGTAGCAGTGACAATGATGATGACGATGCATCGATGACAATGATCCCGAGAAGAAGACTTGTCTAGCAGATCTGTGTCGAGAAATACCTTCCTAGTTAAGAGGGAGTGTTGATGTATATGTAACTTCGGAATGTATTTCATCTGTGTATTTTATATATATTTATTGTACCCTTATAAGAGATGTGTCATTCCTCTATAAGGAAGTGTCGTCATGTGGATTGACAAGTGTCGCAAGTGTGTGTACTTGCCGATGGGTTATTAGACCACCATGTGGGGTCGGCCCCGAATTATATATATTATAATGTGGATGTACCTAGCTAGACAAGTCGGCCCCATAAGGTCACTGGGAAAAGAGGTTAGTATAAATAGAGATCGGAGATCTCTATTTTACTCATTCGGAAAAGTAACTCACTCTCACTCAGAAAGTGGTGCACTAGTGAGGAGGAGGATCATCTGCTACTAAGAGACTATCTCAGTTGATTTTGGTTGTACTTTGGTTGAGCCATTGCTCTCTCTATCTCTGAGGAAGTTGTGGGGTTTTTCACCTTAGGGTTTTCCCCACAAAAACTCTATGTCTCTTGTCTCTTATGCTTTTGATTCTTGTAATGCTTGTCATACTTATTGTGATTGTCATGCATTGATATACTGTATATGTTATTCTCTCAGCAAAGATCCTAGAGTATTGTGAATTAATGCTCAAAATTTAACAGGACTACCTGGGTTGTTTGCGTTTCTAGTAGCATTTGAAGAGAAGGTGTTAGAACCACAACAGTTGCTGGTCCTGGAGGAGGCGCTAAAGGCTACTCTAGCACGTTGGTGGGCGACTCATAAGAAGTCAATTACCGAGTGGTCGCAGTGTCGAATATTGCTGACGATTCGCTTTGACGACAAAGAAATATACCACACCAGTAGGTACGATGGGTGAAACGACCCTGACAGTCATCTAATGGAATGTCAGATGTTGTGGGCCTTGCGACCAAGAGATGAATGGGTCCATGCCTTCATCCACACTTTGGATGAAATGTCACGATCGTGGTATGCCACAACTGAGTTGTGCGGGGAGATTACCACCTGGTTAGAGCTGACTGTTTGCTTCACTCATACCTTCATCTTTGAGGATGCCAATCTGGATGTTCACAATGCCCTACAACTCATCCGTGATGTCATTCTGAAGGTGGTTCCAGTCACCTACCCTGTGGATCCGCATTCGCATTGGCAGATGCAGTCGATGATGGAATGTTATAATATCACTAGAGGGCCAGAGGATGGTGATGACCCACAGAATGTCAATATTTTGGAATCATAAGGGATTCGGGATGTCATAGCACCTGATGCACCGATCGATTCGATCAGTCAGCCGCTAAGCTTAGGAAGGGAAACATTGGGACGGAGGAGAACCCAAAGTTCGTGAATGTTGGGGACTACTGGGATGAAGAAATGATGGTGAAGGTCACAGACCTGTTGCCTGAGTTCCAAGATTTATTCCCGAAAAAGTTTTCCGAGATGAAGGGAATACTGGGGGATTGTTGTAGGTACAACAGATCCCATGTTTAAAATAAAACATGGGAGCCCCAAATTTTTTATATGCAAAGGTAATGATTAAATTCCATGGTCATTTTTGGGTTTTCATCTTGCTTTCATCGCTTTGCTTTGCTTTGATTTAGTTAGTAATTTTCCCTTGGAAAATTCCCTTCATTTTGTGTGTTTTGTGAGTTGCGGGAAGCACCGTTTTTTCCCAAAAAATTAAGTCTTTCCACAACCCGCATTTCCGCAATCCCGCAATTGCAGATTGCGGAACCTTTGTTTTTGGTTTTGGAATGTTACGTCCCCGCAACCCGCAATTGTGGATTGCGGATTGCGGGAAGTTTATTTTTTGAGTTTATTTTTCGAGTTTAGTTGTTTGCATTTCCGCAACCCGCAACCCGCAATGCGGATTGCGGATTGCAGAAAGATTTGTTTATTTGATTTTAAAGGTTGCGATCCCACATCCCGCAATTGTGGATTGCGGGATGAATGTACATATTTGCAGGAATAAGACTTCCGCAACTCTACTTCCGCATGTTTAATCTTAACCATTGATTTGTCTTGATCCTGCGGATGAGATTACACTGCGTGATTTGAATAATTATTTGGATTGTTTCCATTTTTTATTTGCTTTTGATTCATTTGAGTTGGTTCCATGATCTTTGTGGTTAATTTATTATGATGTTCCTCATATTCCCCACCTAGATTTGGTCTTCATTGCACAAATTGATTATTTGAGATGATGGTTGGTTATTACCTTCATTTTGGGATTTTGATTGATCTTATGGTTTCTTTTCTCATGATTTTAGATATTGCATTAGTTTGATATTTGACTTTGATGGAGTTTTATTCTCACTTTTGCATGCCTAGAATCCTAATTTAATATTTTTAATGTTTAAATTAAGCTTGTTTAAAATCTTTTAAATATTCATGGTCATTCTTTGACTTTCATTAACTTAATTTGTGTATTTCATTAAATCCATATGTTAAATTTATACACAATTTGATGTTATGAAAATTAAAAAAATACATGTTTTAGTTTGTTTAGGTTCTAATTTCTCTAATTTCTATGAGATTTGGTTTTATGATTATTTGGAGATTAGTGGGCTTGGAGTTCAACATTCATGAATGTGAAATTAGTTTGATCGTGAATGTGTCTTTCATTTTTAACAAGCTAATTTGATTCTAAAAATAAAACCTTTTTTTTCCATTTTGCAATTTTCTTAAGAATTGAATCGTAAATGGTTTTTATTTTTACTTCTAGGTTTAGGGTTTTCACATATTGCATTTTCTTCGTAAATAATCTCTAGATTTTCTTTCTGAACTTTTATCTATTGATATTTCATTACTTCGGTCAATAAATAAATAAAAATTTCAGTTTTTCCAAGCTTCCCAAGTATTTTTATGCATTTTTTGGATGCAGGAAATGATATTTTTTACTTTGAACGTTGTTTTCATTCCCGAAACCCGAAATTCCAGGTTGCAGATTTTAGAAACACATTTGTTCTTTATTTTTGCAATATGTTAACCTGAAACCCGAAACCCGAAATTGCGGATTTCGGAAACACATTTGTTCTTTATTTTTGCAATATGTAAACCCGAAACCCGAAACCCGAAACCCGAAACCCAAGATTGCGGGTTGCGGATTTTGGAAACACATTTGTTCTTTATTTTTGCAATATGTAAACCCGAAACCCGAAACTGGGGTTGCGGATTTCGCTTTTTCACTTTTTCATTTATGCATTTTTCTGAACCCTAAGTTTATCTTAGGTTATATTTTAATTTAATTTCGGGTCCGTAAATTTTGGTAATTTTAGTTTGTTTACTTAGGGTTTTAATTTTGGTTTTTCCTGATTTTGATTTGTTTAAATGATTTTTTCTAATTCAAAATTTCCCTCCCAACATGTGATTTCTGATTTTGTTGGGAATATTGTTTTTGGATTTTTGTTTTGGTTTTATTCATTTGGGAAATAGTCAACGTGGATAATGCATTTTAATTATTAAATCAATGGCCATGATTTATCCAACAATGAAATCAACGACTACTCCAAGCCGCAATATCTTGAGATTTATAAATCCAATTCAAGCCCGTGATAGTTCGTTGGAAAGCTCGAAGGATGAGGAATGATTTGAGAAGATTATTTTTTCCAAAAGAATAGCTTAATCACCCCTAAAAATATGTCTGAACATTCAATTTCGGATTTGCATTAGATTTGTTCATTTTTATTATGTTTTGGTTTGTAAATGGATTGTTATTAGTTTAGATTTATTTCATTAGCTTTGAAATGTTGTTTTAATATCTCTTTTGAATTGTACAAGTGTGGATTTGGATTTGGAAGAATCAAATTGAACAATTTACATCCCAAACTTGGAGTGATCAAAACGTGCCAAGTGGAAAGCAGTGATTTTTGGATGTGATTTCTGGAGCGATGGGGGTGAATCTGGAAAATTCGAGACATGGGTTTTGTGCAGAATATGCCCAATTAGTTTGGTTTGGAGCAGAATTCGCATAAAGTTCTTCATTTGGGAGATATGGCTAGTTTTCCAAAATGGAATTTCCCATATTTTTCTCATGGACGGATTTGTTAAATGGAATAACTCAGCTAGTTAGTTCAATAATTGAGGAAACTGATCTTATCTTCTCCCGTCATTTGTTTTGTATAAATACTTGTCTTCTATGATTTGAGAGGGAGAATTTGGGGAAGATAATCACCACAGAAGGATTGGGAAACGCTGTTCACTTGTGATCATGTAATTTTTTGCAGACCAATGAATTGAAGTTAGTTTCTTTCAGCATCCTCTTTGTGTAAGTTGTCAAATTTCTTTGATAATGTCTAATATCTTCACCTTAATTACCAATTCATACTATTGATTTTGCAGCTAATTATTAATGCACTGATATTTGAGTTGGATTTTTCTTAATTCACGATCTCTGTGTATTTATGTTTTAATTGAATTTCTTTAATTAAAACGTTACCTATTTCTGCAAATGATTCATATAAATTACTATTAAGTTCATGTTAATTTTTCAATTGACAAAAGAACAACAGGATAATATTGGATACGCTTGATCTTTGAATTGTTATCAGCAATTTTCATTGCTTGATTATGCTTTGAAGTAATAAGTTAATGATCTAGTTTTACATTTCTGTTAAGTTGATGAAATAACTTATTGAAACACAAACCAAGTTACCCTGCATACAAACAATTCACTCTCTTTAGAATTGATCTGACTTAGCTTAGATTTCTTTCAAGGTAGAGTTGTCTTAGGTTTAGATCCACTTTAGAATTAGGATATCTCTTGTTCTTCCATCTTTGGAAGACAGATCCATCTTGGATCAAAACCATAAGTTCCAGCAGAGGCCTTTGTATCCGTGGGTGTTAACCAAACCAAACAGCTCGAGGATAGGATAATACTTGCGTAGGATTATCTGAAGCCTTTGGTTGGGTTTTCATCCCCTGTTGTTTGCCTTGGTCACCATTCTAGCACCTGCACAACCGAGGCTTCAACAGGGATCTAGGGGAGATGAAGATTCCATTAAAGCCAGATGCGAAACCAATTAGACAGCGACCATATTGATTGAAACCGCGAGACAAGGAACGGGTCAAAATTGAACTTGACCACATGTTGGATGCTGGAATAATTGAGCCAGTTGAAGAATCAGAATGGATTAGTCCTATGGTGGCGCAGGATAAAAATATAGGTGAGGTTTGCATTTGTGTCGACCTGAGGAAGTTGAATGATGCATGTATGCATGACCCCTTTCCAACACCATTCACTGACGAGGTGCTGGAAGGAGTGGGCGATCAAGAGATGTATTCTTTCACGGATGGGTTCTCTTGCTATCACTAGATCAGGATTGCGAAAGAGGATTGCTACAGGACAACACTGAATGGGGTTGTTTCCAATACACCGTGATGCCATTTGGGCTTAAGAATGCATTTGCAGTATTCTCCTGGGTTGTTTTCGCTGCATTCAAATATTTTATTCAGAATTTTTTGCAAGTCTATATGGATGATTGGACCGTTTATGGATTCAGCGATCATCTAGAAAACCTGTGACTGATGTTGGAGAGCTTTAGGTAGCATTAGATATTGTTGAACTTGAATAAGTGCATTTACTATGCACCCTTTGGGATATTGTTGGGTCATACTATTTGCAAGCAAGGATTATTGGTTGACCTAGTAAAGATTGCGCTCATTCTGAGCTTAACACTGCCTACCAATGTCAAGCAGTTGAGAGCAACGCTGGGGAACACAGGGTACTATCGCAAGTTTATCTGGGGTTATGCAGCGATCATGACCCCTATGGAAAAATTGTTAAAGAAGGATGCGGTATTCTTATGGATTCCTGAATGTAAAGTTAGTTTTGAGACGCTGAAGGCTAAGATGGCTTCTGCACCAATATTGGTATTTTCGAATTGGAGCAAGGAATTCCATGTCCATGTGGATGCATCATCGATTGCGCTAGGAGTCATGCTTGTGTAACTAGGGGAAGGGGACCTGGATCACCCAATTGCTTTTGTGAGTCGCAAGTTGTCATTTGCAGAGCGAAATTATACCACTACCGAAAGGGAAGGTCTCACGATGGTATATGCATTGCAGAAGTTTCAGTATTACCTATTGGGGGGTCACTTTAAGATGTTCACAGACCATTCTGCTTTGAAATACCTGGTCAATAAGCCTGTGTTGGGGGGGAAGATATGTCGTTGGATACTTCTTTTTCAAGAGTTTGGTTTTGAAGTGATTGTGAAGCCAGGCCACTTGAATGTGGGGCCAGATCATTTGTTGCGAATTGAAACATGGGAGGAACCAACCAACATTGAGGATGGGTTTCCAAATGCGCAACTGTTCTAGGTCGAGGTGGCTGACGAATACTATGACGAGATAATTTATTTTTTGGTGACGGGAAACGCACCAAAAGAGTTTACCATAGGTCAAAAGAAGCAGTTGGTGGTTAAGGCTGTAGATTTCCAGTTGATTGCCGGACAACTATATAAACTAGGACTAGATGAGATTTTGAGGCATTGTGTCCTGCCTTATGAGCATGGGAAGATATTGTCAGAGGCACATGCACGAGTGGCTAGTGGACACTATGGAGGTCATGCTACTACTAGGAAGGTGCTTCATGCAGGGCTTTGGTGGCCCACTCTTCACAATGATGCAATGGATTATACGCAGACTTGCGATGTCTTTCAATGAACTGGAAAACCCTCCCGAAGGGATGAGATGCCGCTAATAACTCAAGTGACACTGCAGCCATTTGATAAATGGGTTGTGGATTTCGTGGGACCTATCCACCCACCTGGAAAGCACACTGGTGCGCGGTACATAATCACAACAATAGATTATTTGACAAGATGGGCAGAGGCCACACCAGTTGTCAATTGCACCGCTGCGATAGCAGTGCGATTTGTGTTTGACAACATTGTTACTCGTTTTGGATGCCCGAAGATATTGATGAGTGATCAGGGGAGTCACTTCATTAATCGCACCATCATTGCTTTAACGGAAGAGCTTTAGATCCAGCATAAGAAGAGTACGCCGTATCATCCGCAAGCAAATGGAACAGTAGAGGCCTTCAACAATGTTTTGGATCATGCGCTTACAAAGGTTTGTAACGTGAATCGTGATGATTGGGACTTGAAGATCCCAACAATCTTGTGGGCTTATCGCACCACATGTAAAATATTGACGGGATAGAAACCCTTCAAATTGGTGTACGGGAAAGAGGCGGTTATGCCTATGGAGTATATTGTTCCGAGTCTATGCATAGCAGCAGTAATGGGCATAAATGATGAAGCAGCATTAGCAAAACAACTGGAGCAGCTGGTACAACTTGAGGAAGACCGCTTTATTGCAAGTTTTCACCAGCGCGTGGAGAAGGATTGGCAAAAAGATTGGCATGATCGCCATATAAAAAAAAAGTTTCAGCAAGGCGACTTGGTGTTGTTGTATGACAACAAGTTCATAAAGCATCCAAGGAAGTTACAGATGCATTGGCTGGATCCATATCATATTAGTTGCATAACTTTGTGAGGCGCAGTACAGATGTAGCAATTAAACGGAGTAATGCTACCAAAGCTAGTGAATGGTAGTAGGTTGAAGCCCTACAGGATAGGCTCAGAGCCATGCGATGCTTAACAACAAAAAAAAAAATGCAGGTGGCGGGATGGTGCACCAGCAGGAACTGAATGTGCACGTAGGAACTATGATCATGCGGTTAGGGAGCCATGTCACGACAAATGCAGGGTTGCAATGTAGTCCAATCAACAATCATCATAGATCGTTAGCAGATGGCACTTTTTCACGTGATAGGTCTTCTCACAGCTCTAACCATTAAGTTGTTGGTATTGAAATCGAAGTCAAGCACATTTGACACAAATAACCAAAGGTGGCAACATGTTCGGGGGCACCATGGTGGATGCTTCGCATGGTTGGCACGAGTCACAACCGGTGGAAGCGTGGTCGCTGCTCCGCACGTAAGAAATCAAGTCTGAGCATGAGTGTTGTGGAGCCACCCCACCAAGAGACGGCAGAATGATATGATGACAGGATCAGAGACTTATGTGAATGGATTTGCAAATGATTTTCAAGGCAGGCGTCCAGGACTCGATGAAAACACATAAATACAGGCACTAGGAGGATAATTGAACAAAGAGGTATCTATCCGGCAAGAGGAATCCATGCTACAAGCGGGTCAGGAAGCTAGATAAGTTAGGAATTCCAAGGAGGATGTGGAAATGATCCATTTAATTTCATGCAGCAGCACACTAGGTGCGCTGAGGGCCCGAATGATGAGTGTGCATGAACACCTAGAGAAGGAAGCAGCGCGGACACTCGGGAGCAACAGAGACGAAGTCTCATCCGAGATGTCTAAGAATGTGGTGGTAGTTTGAAGCTTCGTAGTCCCCGCGACCACTAGAACTATAGGGGCGGTAGCCCCCTGGTCCTGATAGTAGGTGATCCCAAGTGCGAAGCAGATGTGCCAGAGCAGTTGTCCTGTTTCGCACCTTGGCGTTGTTCATCAACTTTTCCTCATTATGCACCAAGTTTCCAGAGACTGGAGGATGAGTTTGAGAAGTACATGACAGCAAGCCGGAAGATCACTGTATCAGTTTGAGAAGTACATGACAATGAGTCGGAGATCACCATATCATCTTGAGAAGTACACAACAGTGAGCTCCAGACAACAAGAACAGTTGCAGAGGAATCATCACACAACAAAATATCCACGAAGACACCATGTCCAGCTGACCTGGCTCGAGGGCAAGCCACAAGATTGTGTTGGGGGCCTGTTGGTAGGTGGTTTGGATGATTCAGCTGTGCAGCATCGTGGATTCTATGAAATGCCAAAGACACTACACAAGGAGGAAAAACGTGCACAAGTCAAAAATAATAGTAGTTTATGTATTTTTGGACCGCATTATGTGGGTTTTTGGGTCATCTGTTTTGTAGAGTTTGTTAAGAAGTAGTTAGGCGGTTGCCTAATTGGACCATAAATGTAAAGGCGTAAGCCTATAAATATACATAGCATTGTAAGAGTCGAGATATACATACATGAATTGATCAATCGAAGAGACAGTTGAGCTCGGTTGATTTTGCTTGTTGTTGTCTGTTAATCTGGGTATGCGACGGAAGAACTATATTGTTGTATCTATGGGTTGTTGTGAAGGTTAATATGATGTGATTTTGAGTAGAATTACTGTGTCTCTTTCTGTTTCCTTGTTATGAATGTGATGTGCGACTTGACTATGTGAATGATGCAATTTTTCCTGGTTCCAAATGATGTTTTACTGCTAGATCTATTGCACATTAATGGTTTATTTGAAAATAAGATCTGTTGAATGATGATGCAATTATGTCTAAATGCATAAGTCAAAATGTTAGATCTGATTTTGAATGTTGTGATAAGTTGATAAGCAGATGCACAAGGGTCCTTCCTCATTCGGAAGAAACATGGTTCCGTCAGCTCTCCCTTGAACATCTCGGGTGAGACTTCATCTGCTCCGCAGGTGTTACTGGACGAGGTAAAACCTGTCTGGACCGGTGCTTAGGGATATCACGTAGTGGGTTGGATGTTGACAGACTGAGGAACCCATGTTGACTGGGTTTGTGTCAACAGATTTAAGAAAGGTTTCCTCCGCTACCCTACCCTTTTCGACATTTTCATCAATAAGATAGAAGCTTGTTTAGAATAACCAAGGTGTGCTAGCATGACTTTAGTTGGTATAGATGTCATCCTCCTTCTCTATGATGAAAATATTGTTCTTATGGAGAGGTTCCCATTTGATCCTGATAAGCAATTAATAACTCTCAAGTATTTATGCTCTAATATGGGCATGACTGTTAACACTGACAAAACAAAAGCTATGATTATCAAGTCCAAGAAGGTCACTTATGCTAATTTTTTTTATTGACAATAACAACTTGGAGGATGTGTATTCCTACAAGTATCTTGGAATTGATATCCATCACAAGCTTAACTGGAAATATAACATTGAGAAAAGGATCAATGGAGGGTGGGAAGATTACTTTGGTCTTGAAAACAATTGCAATTCAGTGAACCTTGTGATATGTGATAAAAAGAAGTTTTGTTTTGAAACTCTCATCACTCCCATTATCTTGTATGATTTTGAAGTTTGGGGCTGCAGTATCTCTAGACAATCCTAGAGAAATATTGAACAAACCTAGAAGTGTTTCATAACGTAAAACCTCAATATTAAAAGAAATACACCCTACCCTATTCTCCTTATAGAAGTGGGTCTTCCCCCATTGACAGCATCTCTATGACTAGATACTTGACGTACAAGGACAAGATAAATAACATGGGAGACCAGAGACTTCCTAAAGCTGCTTTAAAATACAATCAAGACCAACTCCGACTCAAATGAGGCTGGTATAAAGACACCATGGCATGGTTAAACCATTGTGGGATCGATGAAAATGAAACTTTGCATGATATCAACAACATTAAAAATATTATCACATCTAAGTTCAAAGAGAAAATGCAGGGAGAGAAAGAATTATAGGTTAAAAGGAAATTAAGATATTATAAGGAGGTCATCAACCGTAATTCGAAAGATAAAACAATATCTACATGTTTTAACTATTTCAAAGAGTAAAATTAGTATAGTCAAGATAAGAACGAACTCTCATGAGTTTCATAGTGAAACAAGGCGCTGGACAATTCCTAAAACATCGTGGGTGGAAAGGATTTTCCATTTCTGTGAGACTATGAACGTTGAGGATGAAATTCATTTTCTTTTAGAATGTCATGCATACACCCACATTAGATCACAGTGTCATAAACTCTAGTACAATTCAAACCTCCCTAAACTTCTAACATCTCAAAACTATGGAGACTTAGGAATGCTTATTTCCAAGATTTTTGAGCATAGAATAAAATTTTGCATCAATCAAAATAATATTCTTAATGTCCGATAGACCCACTTATAGAAGGAGAATAGGATAGGGAGTATTGCATTTAATTTTTAGGATATATGTTATGAAACGCTTCTATTTTTGTTCAATATTTTTCTAGGATTCTCTAGAGATGTTGCACCTCCAAAATTTACAACCATACAAGATAACGAGAGTGATGATAGTTTCAAAAAGAAAATTATTTTTATCCCACATCAGTTGGTTTGTCGATTTACAGTTGCTTTCAAGACCAAAATAAGCTGTCCACCCTCCATTAACCCTTTTCTCAATGCTATGGTTCCATTTGAGCTTGTGATGAATATCGATTCTGATATATTTGTAGGAAGACACTTCCTCCAAGTTGCTATTGTCATATACAAAATTAGGCTAAGTAACCTTCTTAGACTCGATAATAATGAATTTTTTTGTAGGTGTTAACAGTCATGCCCATATTAGAGCAGAAATCCTTGATAATTATCAATTGTTTATTAAGATCAAAGGGGCACCTTGCCATAAGAATAGTATCGTAAGAATAGAGAAGGAGTCTGACGAATATTCCAACTAAGGTTGTGCTAGTGCAACTTGCTTCTTCTAAACAACTTTCTATCTTATTGATGTATATGCCAAAAAGGGTCGGGGGGAGGGGGAAACCTTGATTAAATTAAATATAACAATTAATATATTTCGACCACCCCTCAATGCTCTAAATTTTGAAATGACTTTCGCATACAACCTTACCGCAGCAGCTCTCAACTCGAAAGGAACCTTTATCTCTTCTAATCTATTCCACAAGTTATTTCTAGGCACCGTATCGAAAGATTTCCTAAAGTCCACAAAGAATCAAAAGAGATTGGATTCACTATTACGACACTCCTTTGTAATGATCCTAGGCGTAAAGAGGTGGTATGTGGTAGAGTGATGTCTTCTAAAACCCATTTGACTTTTATCCTTCTTACCTTCACTTTCTAACCATACATTGATTTTATTTTCGAAAATGATACTGTAAAGCTTGGATAAAAGAGGGATAATCATAATGGTCCAATAATTAGAGGGGTGATTTTTATCTCAACTTTTAAACATAGGAATAATGAGGCTCTAATTCCAAGGCTTAGGGAAACCTTGCTTGACCGCTAGGTTGAAGATCTTGTGCATGTGAGGAATGAGGAGCAACCCACCAATTTATAATATTTTCACTTGGTATCCTTTGATGTCCTTAGCTTTTCTACTTACAAGGCGCTTAACCCCAAAATCAATGTCTTATAGAGAAAAAAATGTTTTCCTCTATAAGGAGGGTTTGAATGTTATCAATGACATCCAGGGATTCATAAATATTTTTTAGATAGGCATTCCAGTCTTCCAAAGAAATCCTATGATTATCTTTAGTTTTACTAGTTAGAATTTGCCTCCAAAATTTACTAGGAACTACCTTAGAGAGGTGTAAAAGATTTTCGTGCATTTTATTTATATAGTGCATTTTTTCTTTTAATTAGGGATTTGTATTGTAACATCCCTATATTTTCATAAAAATATATATATTTTTTAAATCGCCATAAAAAGCTAATATGCAGAAATAATAATAATTAATAAACTAATAATTAATAAATGTGACATTTGGTAGGAAACAATTTAATGGCCGTGTCTTTTTGTCTTCTGATGGTGTATCGTGTTGGCGACACGTCATGAATCCAATTAATGATTATGCTATTTATCTATATGCTGGAATGATTGAAAATTGTGATGCATTTGGAAAATAGAATTCTTCTTGACAAGTACTGACAGATTAAATTTTCTGGATGATGATGAAAGGGGTCCCATGAGGTGCCCCGAGGCTTACTTAGCTACTCAGCTAAAGCATTGTGCTCGTCCTCCATGCGCAGATTTGCAGGTAAGAGATAGCGATAAAATTCAGAGTGTTTAATAACCGTGATATCAATAAAAACTGCTTATGATTTTCGACGCTACATGTATGGTTTCCTTCCAATTGTAAGATGAACTAGGCTATCTCAAAGACCGCAAATATCTTCAATCTTGGGGTGTGTTTGTTATGAATGTTTCCAGTAGGTGTTTATGACTTTACGTGTGGTCATTCCATAAATGACTTGCGGCTGTTAAAATAATTCTTTTATAAATTTTGACGGTGACAAGTTTAGGACAAGGGCACATGGTCCTAGGCATACTATAGAAAGAGTGATAAGGTGGTTCTAGTCTCTAATACCTGGGCAATTAAAATGGTGATGCATTAAGCATTAATACCCTACCATGCAATGTATGCGATGGGTCCTTGGGTGGAAACCATACCCTAAGGGTGTATACGGTATTCATATAACTTATGATGTGAACAAAGCTTTAAGATATTTATAATGATCCCTATGATGAACTTTATAGTAACTTTATATGTTGGGGCGGAGTCAATCCATGCCCTATGATTGATCACGACCTAGGTGGATATTCATATGCTATGAGTGTGCTCAAAATTTATTAAATGGAACATATAAGACCTTTATTATATGCTACCGATGGATGTTATACTTTGATATAATTTATATGTCGATGCTATTAACGTTGATCCGTATGGTTGGCAGCTGGAATGATGGCATTGCAAAAATCTTGCGTACGAAGTCGAGGGTGTAGTAAATGATTGGGTTTGCAATTAATTTACCTGGCCACTGTGTTAAGGATAATGTTACATGCACATCGTGGTGGATGTTTCGGCATGTGATAAGGTTTGGCAATGCTGAGTTGTGACGGGCCTCCTACCCTGGTGTCAACAGAAATGGCAACTTCGTGGTTTGGGAGGTAGATGAGCAATTTAATACTACTTCTGCCACCCTCCAATGTGGCTTAGTGAAATTAGATATCCGTCGTTGATGGTTGTGTATTGGGATTGAGATGAACCCTAGCGTAACTTATGGATTCTTGTAACATTTTCTTGGTCATTGTTTCAGTGGTAGGGTTTGGGAGGTGAGGCCAACCGGTCGAGAGGCACTTAGGGTTTTGATGTTTTTTTAGCCTCTCTCGGGCTCGATCCTGAGACCAGCATCAGTCCTCAAACTGTAGGTGAAAGCCATCAATGGAGGCCGATTTTGGAGTTAAATGGTGTGGCCATCCACAGGTTGGATGAGTGCGTCAGTTTGGCGTTGTAGTAGCTTTGCAAGTTTGGGGTTTCAATCGGGTTGTAAGTTTTCAGAAGGTATCACATAGGGTGGCCTTCGAGCTGGGTGCTTCTCCTTCATAGTGGATGGATGCTGGCTTCGTCAAGCCTCTATCACGACTCAGGTATCGTAACATTTGCAAGGGTTTTCAACTTTTCTTTGTTGCATGCATTACTATCTCATGATTTGATATTTAACTCAGTGTATGGTTGTTTGGCAGGTAACTCTTGGCGAACAACAGGGTGCCGAAATAGTTGATGGGGAGAAGAACTATAGTGAATTCACCGGTAAGCTTCGGTGGTATCCCTCCCTAGTTGTTCTCCTAGAATCGGACTTGATGAGCAGAGTTTTGGTAGCATGCCTTCACGGCAGTGGCTTTTGTCTCGCCTGCAACATTTGGGGAAACATTACTGTTTTTAAGTTTTGTTGATAGTGTAGATGATGTAAATGTTTAAAAGGTGTGGCCGGCCATTCCTTGGCTTGGCGAGCTTGGTAGGGTTGAACCCTCGTGTTTGCAAGAGTCTTACAGCTTTAACATTTTATGTCTGTCGTTTTGGTGCTTCTGTGTTGATGGAAGATCAAATGTGAAGCTAAAGGGAAGAGATACGTTGACTGTGATTTTGTTTCGGCATTAGCTGTATATATAAATAGAATTGGGTTTTGAATGGAACCTTCAGTACAAGAATGCGTCAATCTGTAGGATGCAACCATCGTTAATTTAAATGGAAAATTGTTTAGGGTTTAATGGCTATGTATGGTGTCTTCAAACTCTCGTTTTCGAATCTATAAATGGAAGCCTGTTTTAAGTTGTTTATTTAAATAGTGGCTATAAGCCGAAATGATCTACTTGGCTTACATTGCATCTGTGCATACATGGATTAAGCCGAGAATAGAAATGAATTGGTTTTGTTTGAAAACATAAGTGATAATGCTAAACCCTAGCTGTCGATGTTAATGAAGTCTGCTTGTCTGTAATGATGTTTAAAGGAACAAGAATAATAACTTTTGATTCTACAGTTAGATCATCTAGGGTAATGAAACATTTGATTTTGTAGTTGTTTAAATGTTTGTAAATAATAATGTGATGAGACAAGTCAACCCTGGTTTGGGTATAGAGATACTCTAACATGCTCTGTCAATTCAATAATACTATGTTCTTCTTGCTTTTAATAACGTGATATTCTGCGATGTAAATTCTGCCATGTACAGTGGATAATACATGAAACAAGAAAATGACAGTGCATTTGTCAGTTAATTTGATTGCTTATGAATATAACAGTTTTTCTATTCTAATTCGGTATTCTTGTATTCGTCCAAATTGGGACCTCTGATGAAAGGATAGAATAACACAATATCTTTCTTTCTTTATGCACAAGATAATACAGTGAAGACAATATTTTCTATAAAATCAATCAGATTCTAAAAACAATAAGAAAATAGAAAAGTGGGAATATGGTTAAACAGAATGCATGGTATTGTTTTCTTTGAAGAAATAATTAAAGACCAGTAAACCCTAGTTGTTAACACAATGTCCACCTTTAGAAGTCAGAAAAGAACCTATTACTATGACTAGTTTCTGGTAGGTTGTTCAGCATACAGATTTGAACAGTAAAAACATTGCATGCAAGGATCTAATATATAGCTAAATATAAGATGCACGAGGAACATAAGTCTGTGCATGGGTGGTCTTTTGGTTTAGATATTTAGATGCATGCTAGGTTTCACTTTTAACTGGACAAATTTAATGCTACCTCTCTGTACTGGAGTACGATGCAGCTCCACGCATGGGGAAATATATAGAGGAGTCATTTTATCAGTTCAGTAAATCTAAATTAATTAGGATCTAACATTTTAATGCTATTGATCATTAATAACATTACTAAGCCATTTTCTGAGAGCATTCATATGATTGACAAAGAAACACAAAAGAATAGAACCTAAGTATGATAGGAGGAACAAATCGCTCAAGAAGCCTGTTCCACCCAACCTACTCCTAAGCAGCCAACCTGTCTGCCTTAGGACCCCCGAGCCTATCCACTGATCCACCAGGAGGAAGAAAGTTTTGAAGCTTAGGGTCTCTGCTTGCAGTAGCAAGAAAATATATATCCAGCCTTACTGGCTTAGTAATCAATGGAACCAGCACTAGCACCTCTGGTCTGTCCTTCTCATAACATTTGCAGACTTACACTTGCACTCTCCACAGCCTCCCTACTCGAATCTCTCAGCCATCACCTGATGAACATGAAGAATGTTTCTGCAGAAAACATTGTAAGAGCTCCCTGCTCAATTCGAATTACCCTTTATAGGCTGCCTAGGTCTTTTTGTAATTAACTGGTCATTAGTGAGCTACCTGCTCACCTCCCTCCACCTGGAGGGGGAAATGCCACAAAATTAGGGGGAGTTGTCCCATACCAACAGCTAATGGTAGAGTGCAAATGCTGCCATCTATCCCAATCCTTCTAGCAGCTTCCATTCCTCCTAGTGGGCCAGTGGACACTCTTGTAACAGCTTTCTTGAGTGTTTGTCTCCCATTTTTATTTATTAAATAATAATAATGAGTCATTATATTCACCTTTGACCTAATTGGTCATAATTACAAAACTTGTAATTATAATTTAACACAAAGTATTTTTGCAAAAAGGATAATAGTAGAAAATAATTATTCTAAAAAATTGGGTAGGTGACATACACCCCCCCTTAAGCCTCAACATCGTCCTCGATGTTGCTTTATTCACTCCTTAAGTGTTCCTGGAACAGAGTTGGGTATGCAGCCCGCATACTACTCTCCAACTCCCAGGTAGCCTCTTTTGGGCTATAGTGCTTCCATTGCACTTTTACTTGGCCAACCGTGCGGTTCCGGAGTAGAGTTTCTTTCCTTGCGAGAATACAGTCCGGTTCCACCTGAAAATCGCCGCCTTGTTCCACCTGAACATTATTCCAATTTACAAGATGAGTAGGATCATGCACATATTTATTTAAAAATGAAATGTGAAAAACATTATGGACTTTGAGGTTTGACTAATTGATATGCGACGGGTCCAACCCTGGACAAGATTTCGAAAGGGACACAATACCTGGGCACCAGTTTGACACAGCTTCCCAATTTTAAGGAACTCTTTTTTGGCCTTACCTTAAGAAAAACATGTTCACCAACCTGGAACTCTTTATGAGTTCTTTTAAGGTATTCTTGACTTTTCTGTCTATCCTGGGCAACTTTAAGATTCCCTTGTACTTGCTTCATGATTAGTTCTAAGTCCTACAACAATTCGAGCCCTAAGGTGACCTTGCTAATTGGATCACTCCATGACACCGGTGTGTTACACTTTATTCCATAAAGGATCTCGAATGGGCTAAGTTTGGCTGAAGCATGGTAGTGATTATTATACGCAAATTCTACTAAATGCAAGTAGTCTTCCCACTTACCAGGCTGATCCTTAACATACATTCTGAGCATATCTTCCAATATCCGGTTCACCCTTTCAATCTGTCCATCTGTTTGCGGATGGAACGTAGTGTTGAAATTTAAGGTGGTGTTTAACCCCTTGAACAAAGACCTCCAAAAGTTACCTTTGAACTTCGAATCTCAGTCTGAAACTATTACCTTGGGTATGCCATGCAGTTGGAAAACTTGTTTCATAAAAATATATGTGATATCAGGAGCTTTATGGGTAGTTTTGACAGGGATAAAATGGGCTGCCTTGCTAAGTTTGTCTACTACCACCATGATGGAGTCGTGTTGTTTTTGATTCTTTGGTAATCCAGTGATGAAATCTATACTTATGACTTCCCATTTCTAGTTGGGTATAGGCAAGGGCTGCAACAATCCAGCAGGATGTTGATGTTTTTCCTTCACTTTTTGATAGTCAAAACACTTAGCTATATACTCTGCTACTTCATCCTTCATCCTGGGCCAGTAGTACTCCTTCCTTAGCATTGTGATGGTTTTCTGGTAACCTGGATGGCAATAATAGTGGCTTTTGTGCATCTCATCCAAAATCATAATTTTTACTGCTGGTACGTTTGGTATATACAATCTGTTTTTGTGTAGCAGTAAGCCATTTTCCTTCAAACTGAAATCTGTTACAGAATTTTCAGAGTTGTTTTCTGTTGTCCTTTCCTGTAATTTTCTGTATTCCTCATCCTCCTTAATTCCTTCAAAAATATGTTCCTCCAAATCTGTGTTGTATGTGCTGATGTCTAAAACAAAATGTATCCTTGCATTGCGACTTAATGCGTCGACAACTTTATTCTCCTTCTCCTTAATGTGCTTAATTTCAAAATCATACTCACTCAAAAAAGTTAGCCATCTGGCTTGCCTGACATTCAAATTTGTTTGATCTAACAAATATTTCAGCCCCATATTATTCGTCATCAAGGTAAATTTTCTGCTGATAAGGTGGTGACGCCACATTTTTAAGGCATGAATCACTGCTAACAATTCTAGATCGTATGTGGAATAGTTCTTCTCATGTATTTTCAGTTTTCTTGATTCATATGCTACAGCATGTCCCTCCTGCGTTAGTACTCCTCCCAGTCCATCATTGCACGCGTATGTACATACTACAAAATCTTTATTAGGATCTGCAATCCTCAAAATAGGCGCTGAAGTCAGTAATTCTTTTTTAACTTTGCAAAACTGTCCTCACACTTTTGATCCTAGACAAACTTCTTTCCCTTTTTCTGCAGCGATGTTATGGGGTTTGCAATCCTGGAAAACCCTTCAATGAATTTTCTATAATAAACAGTGATGTCCATAAACGATTGCACATCCGTCACATCTTTAGGAAGAGACCATTCATTAATGGCCTTTATCTTGGCGGGGTCAACCGAAATCCCTTCCTCAGAGATTATGTGTCCCAAGTATTGAATCTTGTCTTTCTAAAAATCACATTTACTGAATTTTGCATACAACTGGTGCTCCCTCAGAACTTGCAGAATGATACGTAGATGTTCATCATGCTCCTCCTTGTTCTTAGAATATACCAAAATGTCATCGATAAACACAACTGCAAACGTATCTAAGTACTTGTGCATAATTTTGTTCATTAAGCACATAAATACATTAGGTGCATTAGTTAATCCAAACGGCATGACAACGAACTCATAGTGTCCATAACGAGTTCTAAAGGCTGTTTTGAAAATGTCTTCATCCTTCACACGGACCTGATGATATATTGATCGTAAATCGATCTTCGAGAACACTGTTGCTCCGCGTAGCTGGTCAAAAAGATCGTCAATGCGGGGCAGCGGGTACCTATTCTTGATCGTCATTTTATTCAGTTGACGATAATCTATGCAAAGTCTTAGGGTACCATCTTTCTTCTTAACAAAAATGACCGGTGCTCCCCAAGGGGACACGCTGGGTCTTATATATTTTTTATCGATCAGCTCCTTTAGCTGAGATTTTAACTCATTCAACTCTAGTATATTCATCCGGTATGGATCTTTAGAACTTGGTACAACACCAGGTATTAATTCAATAGTAAAATCCAAGTCCCTTTTGGGAGGTAAATCAGGGATCTCTTCAGGAAAAATATCTTGGAAATCCTGTAAGACAGGTATGTCTTCCATTTTCAGTTTGTCCTCCTTAATACTTATCTCATCATGCACCGCATTCATAGCAAACATCTGACACCCTTTTTTGATTTCCCTTTTTACTTGCATGGCTGAAATCTGCCGAACGGATGTTTTTCTAGGGATTCCTTTTACCTCTGTTGTCTTTCCTTCATCATCCAGGCAAATGAAACTTTTTTCATAACAATTCAGAATGACATGATGGGTTTCTAACCAGTCCATACCGATTAGGATGTCATATGACCCCAAGGGAAAAATATTTAACTTAACCTGCATTGTTAGTTGATTCATAGATAAAACACAATTTTCCACAAAATCAGAAACCTTCCTTTTTGTTCCTGTCGCTAATCTAACTAACAAGGATTTATCGAATTTTTTTGTTTTCAAATCTAATCCTTCTACAACAACTGGTGATATATAGCTTAGACTAGCACCAGGGTCAATTAAAATAGAAACTGGGTGGTTTTGCAGCATACCTTAGACCTCCACCATTGAGACTTGGTGTTATGCTTGCCGGTTGTCTAATGCTGCACTAATTCTGGGTACTTCTCTTGCCACATCTCCTATAGTAGCTTCAGACTGTATGGAGTGAATATGGTTGGCCGCCCGTTTCTTGAGGGGACAGTCTGAGGCATAATGGGGCCCTTGGCACTCAAAGCATTTTATAGGTGGCTTCTGTTCATTGGTCCTGGCAACATTCGGGACATCTCTGGGTGCTGTAAATTTCTGATGCTGATTATTTCTGTTCTACTGAAATTTTTTATTCTGAAAATTTCTCTTCTGGAAACTGGAATTGCCGCTATATCTAAAATTCTTCTTTTTCTGTTCAAAGTTACTGGGTTTTGGGTTTTTCCAGCTAGGTACCCCTTCTCTTTTCCTATTCTGGTCAAAGCAACAAGTGGCTTTCCTCATGGCTTCCTCTAGTGTCTTAGGGTTATCGTACTCTATCCTATCCTTGATGTGGAAAGGTAGACAACTTAGGTACCTCTGGACCTTCAGTTTTTCTTCCACCATATATGGCACATATCTTAGCAAACTTAAAAACTTGATGTTAAGTTCTTTCATGTTCATCATTCCCAGTTTGAGATCATAAAATTCTTTGGATTTTTCTTCATAATACTGCTCAGATAAGAATTTCTTCTTGAAGTGTCTTTTAAAAGTACTCCAACTCACATCTCGGTATTTTATACCTTTTACCCTTTTAAGGTCTTGCCACAAAATATCTACCTTCCCGATCAGATTATAAATTGCCATCTTCGCCTTCAAGGATTCCGAATAGTCGTAGATCTGAAAATACTTTTTCATGCCGGACAGCCATGCTTCCGTTGTCTCTCCTTTTCTGTCTCGCCATTGAAAGTTGGGGGTTTGATTTTCTTGAATTCACCAGATATCTGTTCGTACTATTTATTCCTTTTTCTTTCTGGCTTAAAGTATCCTTCACTGCTGTCACTAGAGTAGTTATGCTTCTTTTTACATGGATTTTTGGCAGCTCTTGATGACGTTGAGTTGTTGTTTTCTTCAGCTGTTTCTGTTTGTTTATTCTTGCCTTCATGGGATAGCTCTTTAGTTTCAGAAGTATGTTCCGGGTTTTGTTCATATTTTGGATATTGGTCAAATAGTGCTTGCTTCAACTCTTCCTGTGTCTGCAGGATTCTTTCATTGTCCTGTTTTACTGACTAGATCTCTGCTTTTAATTCATGAAAAGCATGCAATAATTATGACGAATCGTTACCCCGATTGCCTTGGAATTGTTGTTCCATACTTGGGCTGTTTGGTAGAAATCTGCCCCTTATGTGTTCAGCTGATCCTTCCATATCTGTAAATCAAAGAAAATTTTCTGTATACGACAAAATAATTTAAACTTGAGTTAGCGAAAAATTTCACAGCCATAATTTTTCTGTTTGCGTGTTTCTTGGACAGTCTTTAGGCCTAGAGTTCGAACATGAACTCTGATACCACATGTAACATCCCGATATTTTCATAAAAATATTTTTTTTTTAAATCGCCATAAAAAGCTAATATGCAGAAATAATAATAATTAATAAAGCAGTAATTAATAAATACGACGTTTGGTAGGAAACAATTTAATGGTTGTGTCTTTTTGTCTTCTGATGGTGTATCGTGTCGACGACAAATCATGAATCCAATTAATGATTATGTTCTTTATTTATATGCTGGAATGATTGAAAATTGTGATGCATTTGGAAAACATAATTCTTCTTGACAAGTACTGACAGTTTAAATTTTCTGGATGATGATGAAAGGGGTCCCACGAGGTGCCCCGAGGCTTACTTAGCTACTCAGCTAAAGCATTGTACTCGTCCTCCATGCACAGATTCGCAGGTAAGAGATAGCGATAAAATTCAAAAGTGTTTAATAACCGTGATATCAATAAAAATTGCTTATGATTTTCGATGCTACAGGTATGGTTTCCTTCCAATTGTAAGATGAACTAGGCTATCTCAAAGACTACAGATATCTTCAATCTCGGGGTGTGTTTGTTATGAATGTTTCCGTTAGGTGTTTATGACTTTACATGTGGTCATTCCATAAATGACTTGCGGCTGTTAAAATAATTCTTTTATAAATTTTGACGGTGACAAGTTTAGGACAAGGGCACATGGTCCTAAGCATACTATAGAAAGAGTGATAAGGTGGTTCTTGTCTCTAATACCTGGGAAATTAAAATGGTGATGCATTAAGCATTAATACCCTACCATGCAATGTATGCGATGGGTCCTTGGGTGGCAACCATACCCTAAGGGTGTATACTGTATTCATATAACTTATGATGTGAACAAAGCTTTAAGAGATTTATAATGATCCCTATGATGAACTTTATAGTAAATTTATATGTTGGGGCGTAGTCAATCAATGCCCTATGATTGATCGCGACCTAGGTGGATATTCATATGCTATGAGTGTGCTTGAAATTTATTAAATGGAACATATAAGACCTTTATTATATGCTACCAATGGACATTATACTTTGATATAATTTATATGTCGATGCTATTAACGTTGATCCATATGGCTGGCAGGTGGAATGATGGCACTGCAAAAATCCTACGTACGAAGTCGAGGGTGTAGTAAATGATTGGGTTTGCAATTAATTTACCTGGCCACCGTGTTAAGGATAATGTTACGTACACGTCGTGGTGGATGTTTCGGCGTGTGATAAGGTTTGGCAATGCTGAGTTGTGACGGGCCTCCTGCCCTGGTGTCAACAGAAATGGCAACTTCGTGGCTTGGGAGGTAGATGAGCAATTTAATACTACTTCTGCCACCCTCCAACGTGGCTTAGTGAAATTAGATCTCCGTTGTTGATGGTTGCGTATTGGGATTGAGATGAACCCTAGCGTAACTTATGGATTCTTGTAATGTTTTCTTGGTCATTGTTTCGGTGGTAGGGTTTGGGAGGTGAGGCCAACTGGACGAGAGGCACTTAGGGTTTTGATGTTTTTTTAGCCTCTCTCGGGCTCGATCCTGAGACCGGCATCCGTCCTCAAACTGTAGGTGAAATCCATCAATGGAGGTTGATTTTGGAGTTAAAGGGTGTGGCCATCCACAGGTTGGATGAGTGCATCAATTTGGCGTTGTAGTAGCTTTGCAAGTTTGGGGTTTCAACCGGGTTGTAAGTTTTCGGAAGGTATCACACAGGATGGCCTTCGAGCTGGGTGCTTCTCCTTCGTAGTGGATGGATGCTGGCTTCGTCAAGCCTCTGTCACGACTCAGGTATCGTAACGTTTGCAAGGGTTTTCAATTTTTTCTTTGTTGCATGCATTACTATCTCATGATTTGATATTTAACTCGGTGTATGGTTGTTTGGCAGGTAACTCTTGGCGAACAACAGGGTGCCAGAATAGTTGATGGGGAGAAGAACTATAGCGAATCCACCGGTAAGCTTCAGTGGTATCCCTCCGTAATGGTTCTCCTGGAATCGGACTTGATGAGCAAAGTGTTGGTAGCATGCCTTCACAACAGTGGCTTTTGTCTCGCCTGCAGCATTTGGGGAAACGTTATTGTTTTTAAGTTTTGTTGATAGTGTAGATGATGCAAATGTTTAAAAGGTATGGCTGGCCATTCCTTGGCTCGACAAGCTTGGTAGGGTTGAACCCTCGTGTTTGCAAGAGTCTTACATCTTTAACGTTTTATGTCTATCGTTTTGGTACTTCTGTGTTGATGGAAGATCAAATGTGAAGCTAAAGGGAATAGATACGTTGACTGTAATTTTGTTTCGGCATTAGCTATGTGTATAAATAGCATTGGGTTTTGAATGGAACCTTCAGTACAAGAATGCGTCAATCTATAGGATGCAACCATTGTTAATTTAAATGGAAATGATAATTGTTTAGGTTTTAATGGCTATGTATGGTGTCTTCAAACTCTCGTTTTTGAATCTGTAAATGGAAGCCTGTTTTAAGTTGTTTATTTAAATAGTGGCTATAAGCCGAAAGTGATCTACTTGGCTTACATTGCATCTGTGCATACATGGATTAAGCCGAGAATAGAAAGGAATTGGTTTTGTTTGAAAACATAAGTGATAATGCTAAACCCTAGCTGTCGATGTTAATGAAGTCTGCTTGTCTGTAATGATGTTTAAAGGAATAAGAATAATAACTCTTGATTCTACAGTTAGATCATCTAGGGTAATGAAACATTTGATTTGGCAGTTGTTTAAATGTTTGTAAATAATAATGTGATGAGACAAGTCAGCCCTGGTTTGGGTGTAGAGATACTGTAACATGCTCTATCAATTCAATAATACTATGTTCTTCTTGCTTTTAATAATATGATATTCTTTGATGTAAATTCTGCCATGTATAGTGGATAATATAGGAAACAAGAAAACGACAGTGCATTCATCAGTTAATTTGATTGCTTATGAATATAACAATTTTTCTATTCTAATTCAATATTTATGTATTCATCCAAATTGGGACCTCTAATGAAAGGATAGAATAACACAATATCTTTCTTTCTTTATGCACAAGATAATACAGTGAAGACAATATTTTCTATAAAATCGATCAGATTCTAAAAACAATAAGAAAATAGAAAAGTGGGAATATGGTTAAATAGAATGCATGGTATTGTTTTCTTTGAAGAAATAATTAAAGACCAGTAAACCCGAGTTGTTAACACAATGTCCACCTTCAGAAGTCAGAAAAGAACCTATTACTATGACTAGTTTCTGGTAGGTTGTTTAGCATACAAATTTGAACAGTAAAAACATTGCATGCAAGGATCTAATCTACAACTGCTAAAATATAATATGCATGAGGAACATAAGTCTGTGCATGGGTGGTCTTTTGGTTTAGATATTTAGATGCATGCTAAGTTTCACTTTTAACTGGACAGATTTAATGCTACCTCTCTGTACTGGAGTACAATGCAACTCCACACATGGGGAAAAACACAGAGGAGTCATTTTATCAATTCGACAAATCTAAATTAATTAGGATCTAACATTTTACTACTATTGATCATTAATAACATTACTAAGCCATTTTCTGAGAGCATTCATATGATTGAAAAAGAAACACAAAAGAATAGAACCTGAGAATGATAGGAGGAACAAATCACTCAAGAAGCCTGTTCCACCCAACCTACTCCTAAGCAGCCAAGCTGTCTACCTTAGGACCCCCGAGCCTATCCATTGATCCACCAGGAGGAAGAAAGTTCTGAAGCTTAGGGTCTCTGCTTACAGCAGCAAGAGAATATATATCCAGCCTTATAGGCTTAGTAATCAATGGGACCAGCACCAGCACCTCTGGTCTGTCCTTCTCATAACATTTGCATACATATACTTGCACTCTCCACAGCCTCCCTATTCGAATCTCTCAGCCATCACCTGATGAACATGAGGAATGTTTCTGCAGAAAATATTGTAAGAGCTCCCTGCTCAATTTGAATTGCCCTTTATAGGATGCCTAGGTCTTTTTGTAATTAACTGGTCATTAGTGAGCTACCTGCTCACCTCCCTCCACCTGGAGGGGGAAATGCCACAAAATTAGGGGGAGTTGTCCCATACCAACAACTAATGGTAGAGTGCAAATGCTGCCATCTATCCCAATCCTTCCAGCAGCTTCCATTCCTCCTAGTGGGCCAGTGGACACTCTTGTAACAGCTTTCTTGAGTGTTTGTCTCCCATTTTTATTTATTAAATAATAATAATGAGTCATTACATTCACCTTTGACCTAATTGGTCATAATTACAAAACTTGTAATTATAATTTAACACAAAGTATTTTTGCAAAAAGGATAATAGTAGAAAATAATTATTCTCAAAAATTGGATAGGTGACATGTATATATTTATCTTGGCAATTCTTAGGGACTCTTTAATAGCTTCCTTGATGGCTCTTCTTGCAATTTTATATTCTTTATCATACCAAGGGTTGGTTCTTCGATTTTTATTTTTACTTGAAACTTCGATGGAGAACTTATTAATGGAAGGCGAGAGGACCATAATGAAATTATGATAGAGGTATTTGTATTTTTCATGCTTGATAGAGGAAACAAGTCATTTTTTAACTCATTTATGAAAATATTGATCCTTATTTCTGTCGAAACCAAGTGATTTTTACTATGATAATTTTATTATATGGTATCTTTGTGTATGACAAGATTATGTGTTACCATAAGGGGTCTATGATCCGAGTTAGGTCTGTGGTCATTTAGAATGTCTATATTTACCATTATGTTGTGTAACAAGATGTTAGATATGACATAATATACAACATTTCTTCCAAGCCCGTGAATACAAGTGTTGGATGAGCCTAGTCGGCTCACCGGCTAGGTCCTCCCGACTGACCATAGTCGGCTCGGTACAGTCTATTGGGTAGTTAGCCGACTAGTCGAACAATTATAACTATATAAATACCTCATATATGTATAAATAGGATGGTGATCCAGACATAAGGTGTGCTTTTGTATATGATGATCATATAATAAAGGATAACATGTTTCTTCTACCACCACTACCTGTGTTCTTTCTCGTATCTCTATGTATGCATGTATCTCTTATATGTTATATGCTTGATATGCTACTGGTAACCTAATGTAATCCCATAGATTACAACATTGGTTCCATTACCATTAGTACTAAAATAGGGATAACAAGATGATCATATCTGCATAGATGATAATAGAGGAAGAAATTAGAGAATGGTCGAATAAAAAAGTAGCGAATTATATCCATAATAATGCTATAAGGAACAATTTGACACTTGAACAGTCTTGAGAAAATTTCTTCACCGAGTCCTGTCAACTATTTATAGAATTTGTTCCCCAAGAGTTAAAGAAATTCCTAAACGCGATTCATGAGCAAGTTGGATGAAAACAATGAAAGACTGTTAATGCACAAAATATACAATGGAGGAGAAACAAATATATACGAGTGGTTCAAAAATATGTGCAAAGAATCTTGTGAGGAACAAGCCATATAAGAAAGGACTTCAGCCAACCAAGTGCAACGTAGATTTTATACTGACCTTCACGAAGGATTTTTCTATCCAATACCGAGCTTGTTGTGTAAATTTTTAATTGAAAATGGAGTCGGCCACATAATCGAGCCACAAACTCTGTTGGACATTCCTTCCTCATCAAATTGGGAACAAAAGAAAAAAGAGTGGGAGTGTTTTGTAAAAGAACGCGAGTGGGAATACTTTCTGAGTAAATGAAACCCATTTCTAAAACCACCTCCATCGAATAGTAAGAGTCTGGGGCAATGGGGGGGTCATCCACCTTGTGATATGAATAGAAAAATGATGTTAGTTGACATAAAAATACAAGAATAAATCCCTACAAGAAGTCAAGTCCACTCCAATGAATTAAGTGGCTAGCCGATCACAAAAAATAATAGACATTCATAGATTATAAAGAGAAAAAAGGTACAAGTGATGAGAGCATTTGAGCGATATTGTAAGTCCCTTGCAAGAAAAATAAGTCTAAAGAAAAAATAGGCTGAGATGGTCGAGCAACCAAAATTCTTTCCTAAGTTAAGGGAAATTCGACCATAGGAGAGAGAAGGTGAGGTGTCGACACCAATAGATGGTTGCACGTGATGGTGCTAACCCCGCAAGCTATGCACATTGAAATACCAAATGCCTTGACTCACGTCAATTCTATACCAATGATAATGATGGTTGGTCCCACCATTAGACAAATCATAGAGCGTGCCATGGTACAGGGACCGGGCGACGACAGTATATGGATTTGACTAGATAACTGTGGACGAATTATGAATCGGCTAATGATTCAGTGACCACCACATGATAACTGGATAAACTTCACACCCGAGTTCAGAAGACACTCTTTCAACTTATTCTATTCATACCATGTGGGGTTACCCCCTTCTAGCAACATTACTGATCGAAACGACCATCCCGTCGGAGATCCAACCTAGCGAAGAAGAGTCTGTAGAAGAAGTAAATTTTTCATTATACAATTCTTAGCCACAAGAATTCAACCACAAATGTCAAATAGTAAGTAATTCATATAGTCATTCTTATTTAATAAGTATTAAAAGAAAAAAGAAAAATTTCTAGTTTAATCAACATCATTTATCGGATCCTAGTAAATACTCTTATTTTTGAAGAGGATGGAGACCCCAAGAAACACTGGTTTATGTGAACTAGCAAGCTAACCTCATTGATGATGAGAACCAAAATAACAAATAAAATATAGTTTCTTAGACTTTTTCAAAGAAGACGATACCAAGCATATAGTCGGACACAAATTAAAATAAATCAAGAAAATAATAGGAGAAACAATATGAGAATATTATAAAATATTCAAATATATTTTCAGTCAGATGCCATAAAAAATGGACCACATTGTCATAATCCAATTCTTTGTTGCAGGACTGCAACCCTGAATCAAGATGCCACTGCTACTACACGAATGAATGACATACTAAGACATATTAAAGAAATATTTAAGAGTCTAGTCAAATGTATACTATGAAACATGACCTTTCGACAGATGACTGGAAGAAAAGATCGAAACAATACAAATATTACTTCAGCGTCTCACCATGAGGCATAACAATCTATAGTGTACCACATGCATAAAAAAATACCATACAAAAGATAACTTCCCTTACAACAAAAAACATATATACACAGAAAACAAGAACACATACCAAGAGGAAAGGAGATAATTTCATGATGATCCTAGGCAATTCCCATAAGAGTGCAGACCAGAGAACTTTTGCATGACTCAAACCAGTTACTTTTGTGACATTTGTGAAATAATTGAACCCCATTCGACATCAAACTTCCCCTATAATGCTGACAATGTAAATCCAAAATGGCGTGGCATATGTCGAACAACTTAGTATATGACTGTAGAATGCATCAAGAATTTAAAGACCAAGGCTAATCACCATACAGTATACAAGAAGCAGACTGTCGACCAGAATGGTCACGACTTCCACAACAAAAATCACTGCAACAACAGAAACAACCGACGAGGCGGATACAACAGTCATAGAAGATACAATAAGCGAGGGAACTACCCAGCAGGCTGGGGGAAGTCACGATTCTTCATGCGCTACAATGAAGGGAACTTGAGTCCTGATTGTCCATGGAAGGACAAAACAAATCTCAAATTTTGTACAAAATGTGGAGTGGGAGAGCACAATCTAGAAGAATGTCCCATCATGTTGGAAGCACTTAATAATAAAAGAAATGTTAATCTCTTATCTAGTGTTCCTAAACATGAAGCATTAAACACTAAAAATTTGCAAATAATTACAAGGAAAGGCACAAAAATTGGAGGGTATAACCCTCAAGTCACAAGAATACAAAGAAAATAATTTAACTATCCCAATCCAACAAAGTAATAGGAAATATTTAACAATGCTACACAAATATTTGAGGAAATTGTTACTAAAGAAACAATTGTAGAATCCAAAAATAAAACACTTTAATGAAAGAAGAATTCATTGCATGTCTAATCGAGTTAATGTATCCTATTAAAAACAACTCAGGGAATGAAAATATTTCAAAAAAACATCTGTAATTTAAATAAAAAAGACAAAATCGACATCGAACCCTTCATCGATCTCAAATTCAAAGGGTTTCGCATCTCACAAGTCGTCCTCAACTTCAGATCCCATGCCAACATATTGACGAGGTCTACCTGGGAAAGTCTCGGTCATCCCCGAATAGCCAAGCCATGAATTTATCTTAAACTCACCAACCAAGGGTTGATTGAACCCATTGGTGTCTGGAAAAATGTTAACACTACAATCATGGGTATCAACACTCATATTGACTTTGAAATTATCGTCCCAAGAGAGGGATCCAAATCCTTCCCACCATTAGTCGGTCGTCCTTGTGGTTAGAAAATGAAAGCTTACATCTCTTTAGAAAAAGATAGAATAAAGCTAAAAGGGGAAGGTAAAAAGGTCATAGTACCTATTAACCCATCTCAAGGGAAACCTTGGGCAGAGCTAGACGATATCGACAGAGATATAAGACAATTATACCAAGTCATGCAAGATAATGAGGACTCAATAAAACCGAATGAATGCGGAAAAGATCATTGCGGCTCCCCCATGTCGGTTGGGAAAAATTTGGACTCAAAACTGTACGACTAGCAAGTTAGAAATTACGAGGCACATGCGACAGACTGTCGGCTGATGGAAGTCATCCCTTGTTGGAAAACACAAAGATGTTATTCGGTACATACCATGCCAAAAATATCTGAAAATAAAATAGGGGATTATTTTCCACTGGTATCAACAACAATCGAACTAATCAAACTTCCACCATCCAGGTACAAAGAACAAGAATCACCGACTCTGCATACTGATCAAGTATCTAAAAACATCGGTGAAAAAATTCGCCTACAAAGATTAGCAGAAATTATTATCGGACAAGCGACTCATTAGTGGAACACTTATCAAGTGCACATACAAATATGGACAATAGCCTCAACAACTTTTATTGAAGAATTCCTAAGAGAAGTTTCCCAAGAAATAGAACAAATAAGAAAACCAGTGAAGCAATCATTTGTTACAAACGAATGTATCAACAAAACCAACTCAAATTTCAAGATAACCACAATTGAAAAAAACCAGTCCAATCATCGTCTAACTCAACTTGCTAGAGAGAATGAGCACATGATAGGGAAACACTTCTCCCACAACCCATTGGAACCAATGCACACCAAATCCAACATAGATGATGATAAGCATAAAGAATCTCTAACCGATCTTACAACATCTAAGGAAGGAGATCAATGAACTAATGGAGCAAAATATCTAGAAACAAAAGAAGTCGACAGTCCGACTAGCATAAAACATAAGATGAAGGGAAAGGGAAATTATGTGTCCAAACATCAAGATTTAATACATGAACACGAAGATATTTTTTCTCGCTTCTAAAAGAATTGGAACAGACTATGGCAAGAGATTGGCATAACATCCAAATTACGAGAAGCTTGTAAAGAAGTATCTCTACAAGCTATCTTACAAATACAAACATCCAGAGAACATACACACCAATGGTACAAAATATCTAAGAAACCACTGGGAAGGTGCTAGCCAGAAGGACACGCATCTAGAAAATCATGACTATACGTGTTTTCCTCTATGGTTCGAGTTCAACAAGATGAACACAATCACAGTCATGAGATTATCACAAACGGCCCTCACCGACGACCACAATTGGGCTTGTTAAAATCTACATCTATTTCAAAAAATTGAGTTTGAAAAACTAGCGCGACCAAGCAAGTTGAATGTCATACTTCACTACCTTATCCCTACAAAGTCTAGCATACACCTAGTCGAAAGAAGAGACCAATGTTTTAATAACTCCCATTTCAAATTCAAGGCCAAAAAGGCACCACATTTTTCCCATAGGAATGGCACAACCAGGTCGTTCAACAAAACTAAAATCTGCAGTCTGGCTAAAGATGACTACGACAATAAAACACCTACAGTACTATGAGAGTATACGTCATACAAAAAAATGATAGAACAGATACCAACTAAATTAACACATGGTCAAAAAGCATCTGGACCCCTACATCTAAAAGGTCATATATTCTTGTCGCTCAAATATTGCACCAAACTGTTGCTCAAACTTCCTAGAACAAAATAAGTGTAATCATGAAGAGGGAGGAGTAGAGAAAACTCTCTATACACTATCAAGAAATACAGAAAACCACACCAAGAAGCATGGCATGACATAAATATTGAGAGAAACGATACTTCAGTCTATGAATTAATACTTCTAAACAATAATCAAATCAAAGGTACACCTAAGAAGCTAAGACTAGCTCGACAATGCAATGAAGAGTAACCCAGTCAAAGTGACAAAGAATAAGTAATTGAAAAACAACACCAAAATATTACGATTAAAACATTACCAAATTTGAGAGAGGTGGAACGACGATAAGTGACTGTATCATCACTATTCGAACGTCGTACTCTAGGTTTGCATGATGATTATATAATATTTTTGTTCTAATTTTCGTAACTAAACTACAAAACTAAAAAACCATATAAAAAAGGGAACTAAGACATGTATGGTGGCAGGATAAAACTACAAAGGACCACAAGATAGTTAGGACGATCAAATGAAAAACAATATAAAATATAGTATAAGCCAAACATGAAGGGACAAGACCCAGGCACGCAACAAGAGGGAAGGCTTCCAGTAATTTACAATAGATGATGGGCTAGCAGGAAAAATTAGAGCCATTCCAATCAGAACCACTCAATAATTCAAGCAAATGGTCATTTCCAAAGCTTAAGTCTCGTACTACAACACTTATGACAAGACACCGTCTCTCTATACCAATTGGTGTGTCATCATTAATCAACACTGCCATGTATGCAGGAACCCCAATTCGTCCACCCAATTATCACATCCACATCATTCAACGATCACCATCTCCTTGTTGTCACACTTATGATTTCCATGGCATATCTACGACTTGTGTGAGAAGAATCACGACAACCTGAGCAGTGACGGCTAGGGAAATTTTTAAGGGATAAATTTTGCCAATTGGCTATTTGGGGGTTTTTTTCAAAAAATAAATTCGTTATTTGGTCATTTTTAGTCTCTAATATCGCCTATATTTACATAAAATATGTTTTTTATCATAATATTCGCCAAAATTTACATCTTTTGATATTAAATTGTATGTTTCATATTTAATATGAACGCCTACCAATATATATATATATATATATATATATATATATATATATATATTTCAATCCAAAATAATCGCCTAAAATACTATACTTAAGTATACTTTTATAATCCTTAAAAAATATCCTATCGAGCACCATACCCAGATTTTTTTGCATCTCTCTCATTGTAATCCATGTCATGTCAAAAGCCCATTCCTTCCCCTTTCCTTGGGCTATAAATAGAAATGTAAACACCCTATGCCACCTGCAAGGTCCTTGGTTGAAGCCATGCAAATTCCTTCACCTAGTCCTGTTCTTTTCCCTTTGATGTTCTATGAGAAATCTCTCCATATCATTTTGAGCTCGGAAAATCCCCTACGTCAAACCTTATTAATTGTTACCTATATTCTTCCATGATATATGAACATTTCAACAATCGACAAGTTGCGGGATTATCAGAACTCATGATATATGAACATTTCAAGAGACCTCAGTGTTCTGTAGATGGGAGCTACTTTTGAGATTCCTGCTACCATTCACTCCCTTGAGCCCCCTTTTATCATTGTCAATTCATTTTCAATATTGAGCGATTGTGGTGCTTCACCTAGATCGAGCGTCGGTTTACTTGGGTACTTTTCTTCTCTGAAACAACATGTTGAATTTTCCATGGCACCCTGCAAGACTAAACTGACAACCGATGTTGTATAGTGCCAGAAACAATAGGCATATTTTGTTCAGTACCAGATGATTCATGCAATCTCCTCCCGACCAACCATAGTCAGGTTGGTCCAGTCTGTTGGGTAGTTAGCCGACTACTTGAGCAGTTATAACTGTATAACTACCTTGAATATCTATATAAATAGGCTAGTGAGCGAGACATAAGGTGTGCTTATGTATATGATGACCATATAATAAAGGATAACCTGTTGCTTCTACCACCACTACCTGTGTTCATTCTCATATCTCTATGTATGCGTGTATCTCTTATATGTTATATGCTCGATATGCTACTGATAACCTAATGTAATCCAATATATTACAATAAGAAGTCATCTGGCTAGAATTATTCCACTTCATTAGATCATTACACATTATAAGATCTTGAGTGCTACAAAGTTTGATTAGCTCAGAGCCGAATAAATTTTCACCTAGATCTGCAGAACTTCTTTTGTATCAATAGCCTAGAGCAGGGTCTTCATCTAACCAAAGAGGATTATTGTTGGAATAATTGCTTAGGATAATAGCTTGTTTACTCAAAGTTTGAGCATTAAAGTCACCCATTAAGAGGATATTGCCTTCATTCCTTAGATTGGAAATATCATTTTCTAAGCCATTGTAAGGGCAATTTTTGTCTATATTGCTTTTCTTATAAAAGTTAGCATTAATATAGGGGCAAAATAACATATTGTTATGTAGGTTTTCTTAGGATTAATGTTGGAAATATCTATCCAAATATATTGATTGTGGGGGTGTTTCTTGTAGATCTTCATATGGGGGGAGATGCTTTCCCTAATGTAACAAGCTATACCTTCAGTCCCTCTACGACATGATTGCTTGTTCCAGATTGACCATAAGACAAATCCTTCTATGTTAGGAACCTTACATTCCTCACGCTCCCATGTTTCAACAAGAAGAATAATATCAATTTCACTCAAGATCCAACTTAACTTGGGGCCTTTGTTCCTTAGGAAGCCTTGACGGTTCCAATAAAGGATCCATAGTGTGTCGAATTGCTCTTTATTAATATCTTATTTGACATATATTAAATGAATTATGAAAAGAAAGACAAATAAATTTTCAAAATAAAATAGTAAATCATATATTAAATGAATTATGAAAAGAAAGATAAATAAATTTTAAAAATAAAATATTCAATATTTAAAATTAATTTTATATGTAAGAATTGGTTAATAAAATACTCTTATAAAGAGAAAAAGATGGATAAATAGTTTTTTCTAAACTCTAGGTAAAAGAAATAAATTAAACATAAAACTTTTACACTAATAAATATTAAAAAAATTATATTTATATATATATATATAGATATATTAAAAAATATAGTTATATTTTATTTGTGAAAATTTGGATAAAAATAAATAAAAGTAAAATTTTTACTTATTATAATAATAATTTAAATGCTTACTTCAAATTCTAATAGCACAATTGGTTTCAAATTCCACAAGATAGTCTGAAGAAGACACTTGTAAAATTGATGGGGAGTTCCACAAATTAGGCAAACTAGTAAAAACAATTAAAAACCCTAAATATATATGAAGTGTATTGGTTAAAATTTATCTCTAGATTTTCCACATGAAAAAGTATTCATTTCTGATTTTCTTTATATGAATAACTAAAATGATTACATCCATCTTTTATACCCATCACTGAACAAAGCAAGGAGGCATGTCAATTAGAAAGTACTAATAGCATCTCACACATATCAATTTATCTAACTAGAAGAGACCAAAAAACAACCACAAAATGCATGAAGTGTCATAACTTGATATCAAAAGGCCACTATAGAACCCATGTGAACAATTGAGGAATTGAATTCCTCAAAATGAAGAGATCCCTCCTCCAAAGTCAAAGCCTCTTTAGAAAGACGATATTCTTATGTATTAAATTCTCTATTGATATGTTGAAAATGGATATCATCAAAGGCCTCCAGGATTTGATTGATCCTCCTTTGCCACCAGCTAAGAGTGAGCACTAACAATGGAGCTTTATTGACCACCCAATCTATTATGACCCTAGAGTCCCCTTCCACCTGTAGATGATACAATTTTTTTACTTTATCAAACTTAAGTAGACGCCAGAGAGATAAAAGCTCAGCTCTTGTATTCGTCCCCTTCCCCCATCCCATTCTAAGACAAAAGCAACTGTTATCCGCCATCCTCAAAACCACCCCAACACCACATCTGCCATAGAGTCCTTGATAGGCCCCATTGAAGTAACCAATAGGAACATTGTCTACAAAGCTTGGGAAATTCACTCTCATGTAATTTGCTCCCACCTTTTTTTTAAACCTTCAAAGAAAGAACCATTAAATTTCTACACCACCAGATTTGCATTTGGCTTCCAACCTTTAAAAAGTACCTTACTCCTCTACTTTCAAATGCCCCAATAGAAGAAACTAGAAAATTCTTTGAAATTGCTTTTAGCCTCACTATTCAACCAAATTTCAAGACTGTCAACTAAGGACACAATGATCCAACAACCTCCAAACTTAAGAATTTCTCTAACCACACTTGTTTAGCAAAGGAACAATGAATGAAAATATGGCTTACAGTCTCCTCTGCATGTAAGCAAAAAATATAAACTTTAAGCCCTTGACTTCTTTGCTTCTGAAAGTTATCTAGGTTAAAAATTTATTGTCAAGAGACAGCCAAAAGAACAACCTTTTTTAAGAAGACATTGCCACATCCATATAACACCATACCACCATAAATCTCAATCATCAAAACAAAAGTAATACAAAGACTCATTAGCCAACTTTGTAGTCACTTAACCATTAACAACATTCCACAACCACAACAAAGCATCATCTTCATTGTTTAAGAATACCCATTCAATTCCCAAAGACCCACCAAGCCTAAATAACTAGCCTTCAGCCATCCCTCGCTTAGCAATAAAATTTGAAATGAAGACTTGGTGTAGTGTGCTTAAACCTTTGATCCTTTGCTCCTCTATCAATGCAGCCCACACCCTATAAAAGTTTAAACCACCAATCCAAGGGTAAAGACTCAACTTTACCTTTTTGCCATCACCAATCTTCTGGGCCAACCATTTACCAATCCTCTATCAATGCCAGCCCAGACCCTATAAAATTTTGAACCACCAATCCAAGGGTGGAGACCCAACTTCACCTTTTTGCCATCACCAATCTTGTGGGCTAACCATTTACCTAAAAGTGAAAATGTTTTCACCAAACCTACCCATAAATTATACACATTACTAAACATAACTAAAATTTATGCACGTTTGCCGTAGTTCTGACATATATATATATATACAAAAAGCATATATATATATATATATATATCCAAAAAGCATATATATATATATATATATATATATCCAAAAAGCCAGAATTTAGAAACATATATACGATTACCCTAGACACTCAAGTACACATTAAATCATAACGAGCAGCTTCAGTTGATCGTAGGTCAATGTCTTTTGGAATCATCCATCAACCACCCCTTTACACCAACCATACAGTTTAATTTGAATGCAGTGCCCATCCTGTACACGACGACTATCTACGCTACGAGGGGGACGGGAAATGAATCACGTGTTTCAGGTATAAGTAGACGCCTCCTGCAAACTTTTCTATAAAATCTGGAATGAAACAACTTTCAGTGTGCATTTTCCCGTCTGTTATTGCAGATACTACAATGGAGAGGCGAAGGAATTGTTGTCGAAGATTGCATTTCCTTGCTATATTTGCTATTTGCTTCACCTCTGCTGCTGCACGCCCGGCATCATTTTCGGAGGATTTCCAAGTGACATGGGCAGTTGATCATGTGAAGACAATGGCGGACAACTCAATTGAGCTCATATTGGATAAAAATTCAGGTGGGTATTGCTCTAACTTCCTCTACTAATGTTAATATACTTCTTAACAAGTTTCCTGTTGGAAATCTTCAAGAAAATTTTCTTGCAGCAAGCCCTGGCATCTAATTTTCATTTGGCCGGACAGGGGCAGGATTTGCATCAAAATATCAGTACATGTTCGGTCTTGTGAGCATGGAAATAAAACTTGTAGCAGGTGATTCGGCAGGGACGGTCACTGCCTTTTATGTACGTATGCACATCAAATAAGAATTGGGTTGTGTAATCTGCATAGAGTGATTCAAATTTCAAATGATCAAACATGAGTACTGTAATGATATATGGTACAATAAAGCCATCACAACCCTCCTCCTCCTTCAAGAAGTGGAAGATTGGCGCTGTTCATATGTGATTATTAACTAATTTGAAATATATATGCAGATGAGCTCAGACAGGGAGGAAGTGCGAGATGAATTGGATTTCGAGTTTCTGGGGAACCGATCAGGCCAGCCCTACACAGTCCAAACAAATATCTACGCTCTCGGGAAGGGTGACCGAGAGCAGAGAGTAAATCTCTGGTTCGATCCTTCGCTGGAATTTCACAAATATTCCATCTTCTGGAATCATTACCATATCCTGTGAGTATTGATACCTGTTTCAATTATTCGGCGTTCTATACCAATTAATTTTCTTGATTAGATTGTTGTGGCTTTCATCGAGAGCCCAGATTTATCAATGGACGGGATGGTGCAGATTTTCTGTGGACGATATCCCCATTAGGGTTTACAAGAATAACGAAGTGAGAGGCGTTCCGTTCCCTGGGAATCAAAGCATGGGGATCTTCTCTACTCTATGGGACGCAGATAGCTGGGCGACGAGGGGAGGGCTGGAGAAGATCGACTGGAGCCAGGCGCCATTCGTGGCCTCTTACAGGGATTTTGAGATGGATTCCTGCCAGTTCCCGGGCAACACTAGTTGCCCGTCTAATACCAACAATTGGTGGGAAGGGTTGAGTTACAGAACGCTCAGCCCAACTCAAGCGAGGTTGTACAAATGGGTGAGGTTGAATTACATGATTTATGATTATTGTACAGACAGATCCAGGTATCCAGTGCCTCCCATGGAGTGCACTGCTGGCATCTGACCAGTATCTCTTAACGCCATGAATGCCGAGTATTTTGACTTTGAAGATCACAATGAATAGTGTAAAATATCAGAACGGAGATGTTTTCGATAAATTTGAGCGAACAAAAACAAGAAATCCATAAAAGCATTAAGCAAGCAGTCAACAATCGATTCAGGCGATATCTGTGCAAGCAACAACCTTAAAAACCCTCATAAACCCTAAAATGTCCGGATAATCCGTAGAAATCATCCTACCGAAATGGACATCTACGGCCAATAGTATAACAACCAAATGTACGGGCGATCCACAGTATTCCTACTGGACGCAAATATAATACTATTTAATGAATTTATAAATGTTATAATCTTATGTGATGGATTTATTTAAATGTTATAATGCAAATGTGTATGTGCAGTGTAGAAATTTGAAATCCATTATTTTCAGCTTAATGAAATTCTAATTTTTTTATTTATAGGAAACACAAATTATGCTGTTAATTTATATAAATTATAATTTTAAGTTTATATTTTTTTTAGTAAATTTATATATATATAATCAATCAATCTTCGTTTTTTATTTCTGTGATGATAATCAATATTTCATATTTCATTATTATAATATTAAAAATAATAAACTAAAAACATATTATTCCAAAGATTTTGTTACTAAATATGGTATAAAATTAAGAAAAACAATAAAAAGAAATCATTTACCTTTTTGGATTCATCTTTTCCAATTTCACGAGTACAACATTTTTAGACATTTAAGACTTTTATTTCTTATATTTTTTTTTCAGTAGAAAAAAAGCATACTATTGGTATTCATGTAGAATTGAAAATAGTACGTATCAATGATCTTAGTCTTTTAAAAGCATACTATTGGTATTCATGTAGAATTGAAAATAGTACGCATCAATGATCTTAGTCTTTTAAAATATCGTTTATGAGCATCCACATTCTTCGCAGAAACCTATAAGTTCACAAACATAGTCATTACAATATACAGTCCAAAAAAAAACTTCCCACCAACTATAGAGAGTATATGCAACTGAAACTAAATAGTTATTTAGTCATAAAACCTCATAGTTCCCATATCACAAATATGAGAATCCTGGACTTCTTCCCAAATTAAAAACCCAACTTCTCTCTCCACAGCCAATTTTGAGAGCTTATCTGCTAAAGAATTGTGATGTGTGTAAATATGCTCAAAGGATATATTATTGAAGAGTTGAATTTCTACCTTGATCCTCTTACATTTCTTATATTTTATTTTTGAGTTAAAAAACAAACATCTAATCTCAATTTTACATCTAAGGCTTTCAAATCTTATATTTTAAATTTTAGTGAATTTTTTTAATTAAAAATATTTAAATAATTAAATTTACATGTAAATAAGGGAAGTAGAAAAATTATTTTGAGTAAGAGGCTAAATTGTTTAATTTGAATTCTATTTAGTTTTATGTATGAAAGGAAGATCGCAAGGATACCTATTGAATAATATCTAAGTATAAATCATATTTGTGGTAGTTAATAAATTTAGCAAGATTTGTGTTATTATGCCTTGTAAAAAGACCATTAAAGGACGGGAAGCAACAAACACGTTCTTTGAAGAGGTATGGGTGCACTTAGGGATACCAAGGATCATCATCTCAAACAGGGATACTAGATTTCTTAGTACATTTTCGACTACATTTTGGGAAAAGATGGACACAAAGTAGAAGACATCTATAGCATTCTGTCCACAAATAGATGGGTGGGAAGAGGTAGTCAACGGAACTTTGTTGCATCATAGGAAACATGAGGCTTCCTAGTAACATAATCTCTCATTCAAAGACTCATGATGTGGAGAATCAGAAGCTGAATGCAGAAGGAATTAGGGCAAAGTTGTCGAGCGCAAAGGCGAATAGGGAAAAAAGGATTTTACGGTTAAAGAAGGAAGGGTGGAAATGGTTTTGGGCTTGGATGTCAACATGAAGTCTCTTGAGGCATTGCTTGGAAATGGCTTAATCAGTCGATTCCAGCATAAGGTTTTCAAATAGAATGAGCTGAGGGAGTGGGTGGAAGATAGGTGGAAACCTTTCCTAAGCTATTCACTATATTGCCATCTGTTGGTTAAAGGTTGGTTGGCGTTTGAGTTTCTTTCCCATTTGGAATAGAAGAAAATTCTAGAAGGCTGTTGGATTTGGGGTTGTTTAAGTATGGTTATGAAACGCCGACATGTGGGATTCAACCCATGGTTGGAGGCTTTTGTGACTCGGCACTTGTGGGTCCTTTGTTGCTTAGATGAGCCCTTTGGTGTTGTGGTGTTAGGAGGCATTTTTGGTCATAGGAAAGGCTTTGGGTTGCTTTTTATTCTTTGATGAGAATTCCTTGGAGTGGGAAGACAAGCACGTCGCCATATTTCTAGCCAAGGTAAACACAAGAAGGGGTTGGTGCCAGAGATAGATGTATCTTAGGGAGATAAAAAAAATTCACAAACCTTGGATTATTGGTAAGTGCCATTTAGATGTGTAAATTGTCAGAAAAAGGGACATCTTCAGAATACATGCCCTAGTAAGTGGTCTTTGGATAGAGGTTAAGTCTCCCTTGCGAGTTCATAGGGTAAACAATCTGTACAAGTTCTAGAGATTCAAGGACTCAATTGATCTCGACTTCTAGTTAGAAGGCTTTTGTGGAGGATTGCAAGCATGTTGTCATTGAGAATGATGATGGGTTGGTGCAAGGTAATGATACCCAATTATGACACGTTAGTTGCAATGACATTCTGGAAAAACAGAAATATTGTCATTAAAATCAATTATTAGAGGTACCTACAAAACTTTTTCCGATTAGGTGTAAAAAGATGAAACGTAGAAAAATGGATGACCTTCCGGAATATATAATTTTTATTTATGGAAAAGTGGTATAACCACCCCAAAATGTCATTATTCGAAGATTAGTATGTTATTTTTTTTCTAAAACATAATGCACATGTTTTTTTTGAGCCACCTGTTTACTATGTAAATTTTCAATTTACGAGAAAAGCAATATGTAGAGGCGTAGGCAACAGAAAAATCTTGTGTGGGGCTATTTTTCCAAAATTTTAAAAGTCAATTTTATATTTTTTTAAAATTACCGAAGTCAATGAAGCCCTAAAACCACATTGTCAAGTTTTAATCCACCATATCATGGTCTAAAAATAATCAAAATACAAATTTTTTTTTTTAGGTTGTAGGTATTTTCGTGTTCTTACGGGGGTTCTTTTCCGTTTTTGAAATAGGTAAGCCAATCAAAAGTTATAGGTGAAATAAACGACCTATGTTTTTTACGAATTTGACATGAGTGCAGTTTAAAATGAATTAAAAATAGAGAACAACAACAGATCTATTCAAAAATTATATATTTGGAATCTGCACACAAAGCTCGACAAGTGTGTGCAATTTCATCTGCAGTGCACTCGTGGAGCTTATGCAGAACTAGCTGTGAAAAACAGGAAGTTGCAGCGTTTGATGTTTTTTGCTATAAATCAGGGATAAATCAGACCGAGCCTAAAGGTACAATCCGAAGCTAATTCCAAGCATGCAAGGGCGCCAAAAACAATTTGAATTCAAACACACGCGTGCGCAACTACGTGCATGCGCAAACACGTGCACGCGTGATTGAAAGCGCGCACGCGTTAATAATAGCGCGCACGCGTTAATAATAGCGCGCACGCGTCCTTGCGCGTACGCGCTATTGTATGCCTTTGTATGGTTTATTTAATTTCCTTTGTCAAGGGGATACATGAAGTTGATGAAGATGTGATGATGAAGAAGATGACGATGATGGAGATGTTGATGAGGAAGGGGGAGATGACAATGATGTTGAAGATGTTGATGATGATGCTGATGATGATGAGATGATGGTGATGGTGATGATAATGATGATGACAATGGTGATGATGATGATGATGACAATGGTGATGAAGATGATGATGAGGATGATGGTGATGATGATGAGATGATGGTGATGGTGATGATGATAATGGCGATGGTGATGATGATAATGTCAATGGTGATGAAGATCACGATGAGGATGATGGTGATGATGATGATGATGAGGATGATGGTGACGAGGATGATCTGATCATGATGGTGATGAAGATGATCATGATCATGATGAATATGATGATGATGATCATCATCATCATCATCATCATCACCATCACCATCATCATCAACATCTTCATCATCATTGTCATCTCCCCCTTCCTCATCAACATCTCCACCATCGTCATCTTCTTCATCATCATCATCTTCATCACCATCCTCATCAACATCAACATCATATCCATCATCATCATCTTCTTCATCCTCATCACCTTCATCATCATCATCTTTGTCATCATCATCATTGTCATCATCAACAGCATCATCATCATCGTCCTTCTTCCTCATCTTCATCAACATCTAGGTCATCATCTTCATCGTAAACATCATCATCATCATCATCCTCATCATCAACATTGATGGCGATGATGATGAAGATGATGATGACGATGTTGATTATGAGTATGATGATCATCAACATCATCATCATGTTCATCATCGTACTCATATTCATCACCATCCACCATCATCATCATCATCATCTTCGTCATCACCCTCTTCCTCATCATCATCATCAACAACATCTTCATCGTCATCATCATCATCATCATCTTCATCATCGTACTCATATTCATCATCATCCACCACCACCATCATCATCATCATATCATCATCATCATCGTCATCCTTGTCCTCACAATGATGATGATGATGAAGATGATGATGATGATGATGGTGATGATGATGATGATCATGGTGATGATGATGATCATATTGTTGATGATGATGAATATGATGATGATGATGAGAATGATGTGCTGCATATTCATCATCTTCTTCATCATCAACATCATCATCATCATCATCATCACCATCTTCATCAGCATCGTCGTCGTCGTCATCATCATCATCATCATCATCATGATAAGGATGATGGTGATGACGAGTATGATGAGGATGATGAAGATGATTGTTATGATGACTATCATCATCATCATCATCATATGATCATCATCTTCATCATCCTCATCATCATCCGCATCCTCACAATGATGATGATGATGATGACGAGGAAGTTGATGATGATGATCATGTTGTTGATGATGATGAAGATGTTGATGATGTGCTGCATATTCCTCGTCATCTTCATCATCATCATCATCACCGTCATCATCATCATCTCCAAATTAGTCATCATCATCATCGTACTCATATTCATCATCATCCACCACCATCATCATCATCATCATTATCGTCATCATATCATCACGACGAAGACGATGATGATGTGTTGCATATTCGTCATCATCTCCAACAACATCTTCGTCATCTTCATCATCATCGTTGTCATCATCATCCTCATGCTCGTCCTCACAATTATGATGATGACGATGATGATGACGACGATGATGATGATCATGTTGTGGATGATGATGATGTGTTGCATATTCGCCATCATCTTCACCATCAACATCATAATCATCATCATCATCATCACCATCATCTCCATTATTCATTATCGTCATCGTCATCATCATCAACATCATCATCATCATCATCTTCATCATCATCATGATCTTCATCATCATCATCATCATCATCATCATGACGAAGATGATGATGATGATGATGATGATGACGACAATGAAGATCGTGATGATGATGATGACGATGAAGATGGTGATGATGATGATGATGTCGATGATGAAGATGATGACGAATATGTTGCACATCATCCTCATCCTCATCATCATCTTCATCATCATCTTCCTGATGATGATGATGATGATGAAGATGGCTATGACAAGTATGATGAGGATGATGAAGATGCCGATTATGATGACGAAGACACTGATCATCGTGACCATGATCATATGATGATGATGGTGATGGGGAGGATGATGAAGATGGTGATGATGATGACTAATGAAGATGATGATGATGGCGATGTGTTGCATATTCACCATCATCTTCATCATCAACAACATCATCATCATCATCTCCATTAGTCATCATCGTCATCATCATCATCATCAACATCATTAGCATCATCATCATCACGATCATCATGATCTTCATCATCATCGTCATCATCATCATCATCATCACCATCATCATCATCATGATGATGAAGATGGTGATGATGATGATGACGATGAAGATGGTGAAGATGATGATGATGACTACTGGAGATGATGATGATGATGATGATGATGATGATGTTGATGATGAAGATGATGACGAATATGATGCACATCATCCTCATCCTCATCATCATCTTCATCATCATCTTCATGATGATGATGATGATGATGATGATGATGATGATGAAGATGGCTATGACGAGTATGATGAGGATGATGAAGATGCTGATTATGATGACGAAGACAATGATCATCGTGACCATGATCATATGATGATGATGGTGATGGTGAGGATGATGAAGATGGCAATGATGATGACTAATGAAGATGATGACGACGAATATGATGATTTTGATGATGATGATCATATTCGTCATCATCATCATCGTACTCGTATTCATCATCATCCACCACCATCATCATCATCATCATCATCACCATCCTCATGCTCAGAATGATGATGATGATGAAGATGATGACGATGATGATGGTGATGATGATGATCATGTTGTTGATGATGATGACGATGATGATGATGATGAGGATGATGTGTTGCATATTCATCATCATCTTCATCATCAACATCATCATCATCATCATCATCATCATCATCTCCATTAGTCATCATCTTCATCATCATCGTCGTCATCATCATCATCTTCATCATCATCATCATCTGCATGCTCTTCCTCACAATGGTGATGATGACGACGATGATGAAGATGATGATGATGATGATCATGCTATGGATCATGTTGTGGATGATGATGATGTGCTACATATTCATCATCATCTTCATCATCAACATCATCATCATCATCAATCATCATCATCATCATATCCATTAGTCATCATCATCATCAACCATCATCATCATCATATCCATTAGTCATCATCATCATCATTATTACCATATTCATCGTCATCATCATCATCATCATCACCATCTTCATCATCATCATGATCTTCATCACCATCGTCATCATCATCACCATCATCATCATCATCATCATACTCATATTCATCATCATCCACCACCATCATCATCATTATCATCATCCTCGTCCTCACAATGACGTTGATGATGAAGATGATGACGATAATGATGGTGATGATGATGATCATGTTGTTGATGATGATGAAGATGATGATGATGATGATGAGGATGATGTGTTGCATATTCGTCATCATCTTCATCATCAACATCATCATCAACATCATCATCATCATCATCATCATCATCTCCATTAGTCATCATCATCATCACCATCATCATCATCATCATCATCATCTTCGTCATGATCTTCATCATCATCATCATCAGATCATCATGACGAAAAACCTTATTTTATTGCAATTGTGATTCCACTTACGGGTCAGTGCAAGCTAATGAGGGTCACTTTTGGCACGTTAGATGCAATAGAAAACTGAAAAAGCAGGCATCCCTTAACTTACTTGGATTTTTTGATTTACTTACGGAAAATATCTTGCATTGAGTAAAAAAGATGAAATGTAGGAAATTGAATCACGTTTCTGAATATATAACTTTTATGTATTGAAAATTTGCATAGCTATGTCAAGTTTCAGTTTTCCTAACAGACACTTTTTATTTTTCAGGAAAATGATAAGGTATATGTTTTTGTGGGTAGAGCCTTTGAGGGCCTAAATGATGGAATCAAGCTACAAAAATCGGCATGCATGTAGAGAACACATAGCACTTGTGCGCCATTATTTTTCGAAAATTAAATTAGTAATTTTATAATTTTTTTATAATTGTCTAAGTGATCAAACCTCAAAAATAGTACATCTTTTGTGGGTAGAGCCTTTGAAGGTCTTAATGCAAAATTCTTGAAATGGGTTTTTCATAGAACGTGGAGGTTAGTGTCCTCTTGTGCACCATACAATTTTTTTTTGAAATGATTGAGAATTGAAAAAGTTATGGAAGAAACACTAACAATGTGTTTCACGAGTTAAGGAGGTAGGACAGAAAAGAAATTGAAAGAAAATAGGAAAAATTAATATTTCAAAATAAAAGTTACATATTTGGAATCTGCAGAAAAAATGCTATTTGTGTCTAAGATTTCGTCAAAAATGACTATGTGTAGCATATTGTAACGAGTGGCTAAGCACAGGCTTCTCCAGAAACTGGAAGAAATACCCAATTAGCTTTGGTTTTTCATTAACATAGCACAGGTTTGGAATTACCGAAGCAAACTCCAAAGCGTACACATAGGATTATTGTTGACATGTGAGCATGTGACTCGGCCTGTTTAAATTCAAAAATATTGCCGCGCTTTTAGATTTAAATAACGCGTACGCGTTATATAACTAAATAACGCGTGCGCGTTATATCAATAATTAACGCGTACGCGTTATAGAACTACATAACACGTACGCGTTATATAGTTACAAAACACGCTCGCGTTATTTAAATCATAAAATACATGTTTAATACTTGAGAAAGAGGGGGTGTAGAAGTCAAGGGAAATTTTGTTTAATATTTGAGAAGGGGTGGGGAAGGGTCAAGGGAATCTATGGTTAATATTTAATAGGGGTGGGAAAGGGTCAAGGGCTTAGAAGGATGTTGGAAGATTGAGTGGGGAGAGATGAAGGGAATGAGAACATGATGGTCTACAGGGGGTGAAGGGAAGTGGAGCTTGAGAGCACTATTAGGAGTAGAATAGGTTCTGAAGAGGTATAGGGTTAGAAGTTGAAAGTGAGACTTGAGTGACAAGGGGGAATGGATGGAGGCAAGGGGGATGTGAGAGAGAAATAAAGAATACAAGGGGGGGAGAGACATAGAGCGAGGGAGGGAGAGGGACAATGGGGAGGAATGGATTTGGAGGGAGTGAGAGATAGATGGGGATAGAACGAAATAAGAGATAGGAAGGGAGGGACAGAAAGTGTTGGTGGGAGACATGCAGAGAGTGGTGGTGATGGAGAGAGAGGGAGTGATGGAGAGATTGGGATAGGTTGAGGGAAAGATGAGGGAGGGATAGAAGGTGAGAGACAGGCGATGAGAGAGGGAGGGAGAGAAGGTAGGGTGAGGGATGGAGGGAGAATGTTGGAGATAGATATGGATGGAGGGGGTATGGGTTTGAGAATGGAAAGTGACATAATGTGTGTGTATGTGTGTGTGTTTGAGAGAGAGAGAGAGACAGAGAGAGAGAGAGAGAGAGAGATTGATGGTTGGGGAGAGAGAGACTAGAGGGAGTTGTGAGCATCATATTCTCCATCAGCATCATATTCTTCATCATCATCATCTTCATGACCATCATCGTCATCATCAACATCTTCATCATCATCACCATCATCATCATCATCATCATATTCCTCATCAAATCAAAATCTCCATCATCATTATCATCATCATGATCATCATCTAAACATCACCATCACCATCATCATCAACATCTTCATCATCATCACCATCACCATCATCATCAAAATCTTCATCGTCATCACCATCACCATCACCATCACCATATTCATCATCATTGTCATCTCTAGGTTCCCCATCAACATCAACATCTCCATCATCATCATCTTATTCATCATCATCATCTTCATCACCATCATCATCATCATCAACATCTTCATCATCATCACCATCATCATCATCATCATTATCTTCCTTGAATCAGATCAACATATCCATCATGTCACCATCATCTTCTGAACATCATCATATAAACATCACCATCACCATCACCATCACCATCATCATCATCATCTTCATCATCATTACCATCACCATCATCATCAACATCTTCATTGTCATCACCATCACCATCATCATCATCATTGGCATTTGTAGGTTCCTCATCAACATCTCCATCATTATCATCTTCTCCATCATCATCATCTTCATCACCATCATCATCAGCATCAACATCTTCATCATCATCACCATAATCATCATCTTCATCGTCATCAGGTCAACATCTCCATCATCATCATCTTCTTCATCATCTTCACCATCATCATCATCATCATCATCTTCATCGCCATCTCCATCATCTCCATCATCTCCATCATCATCACCATCACCATCATCATCATCTTCATGACCATAAACATCTTCATCATCATTGTCATCTCCCCCTTCCTCATCAACATCTCCATCATCATCATCATCATCATCATCATCACCATCTGAACATCACCATCACCATCATCGTCAACATCTTCATCATCATCATCATCATCATCAGCATCATCATCAGCATCAGCATCATCATCAAAATCTTCATCGTCATCACCATCACCATCTTCATCATCATTGTCATCTCTAGGTTCCCCATCAACACATCTCCATCATCGTCATATTCTTCATCATCATCATCTTCATCACCATCATCATCGTCATCTTCTTCATCATCATCATCTTCATCACCATCATCATCGTCATCAACATCTTCATCATCATCACCATCATCATCATCATCATCTTCCTCATCAGATCAACATCTCCATCATGTCACCATCATCTTCATCTTCATCATCATCATCATCATCATCATCATCATTACCAACACCATCATCATCAACATCTTCATCGTCATCACCATCATCATTGGCATCTGTAGGTTCCTCATCAACATCTCCATCATCGTCATCATTGGCATCTGCAGGTTCCTCATCAACATATCCATCATCGCCATTTTCTCCATCATCATCACCATCATCACCATCATGATCTTCTGAACATCATCATGATCATCATCTAAACATCACCATCACCATCATCATCAACATCTTCATCATCATCGCCATCAGCATCATCATCAAAATCTTCATCGTCATCACCGTCACCATCTTCATCATCATTGTCATCTCTAGGTTCCCCATTAACACATCTCCATCATCATCATCTTCTTCATCATCATCATCTTCATCACCATCATCATCGTCATCAACATCTTCATCATCATCACCATCATCATCATCATCATCTTCCTCATCAGATCAACATCTCCATCATGTCACCATCATCTTCGTCATCATCATCATCATCATCATTACCAGCACCATCATCATCAACATCTTCATCGTCATCACCATCATCATTGGCATCTGTAGGTTCCTCATCAACATCTCCATCATCATCATCATTGGCATCTGCAGGTTCCTCATCAACATATCCATCATTGTCATTTTCTCCATCATCATCACCATCATCACCATCATGATCTTCTGAACATCATCATGATCATCATCTCAACATCACCATCACCATCATCGTCAACATCTTCATCATCATCGCCATCAGCATCATCATCAAAATCTTCATCGTCATCACCATCACCATCACCATCACCATCACCATCACCATCACCATCACCATCTTCATCATCATTGTCATCTCTAGGTTCCCCATCAACACAACATCTCCATCATCATCATCTTCATCATCATCATCATCTTCATCTCCATCATCGTCCTCATCATCATCTTCATCATCATCACCATCATCACCATCATCATCATCATCATCTTCCTCATCAGATCAACATCTCCATCATGTCACCATCATCTTCATCACCATCATCATCACCATCATCATCAACATCTTCATCACCATCATCATCAACATCTTCATCATCATCACCATCATCTTCATCAACATTATCATCTTTATCATCTTCATCTGCATCATGATCATCTTCATTGTCATCACCCTCCTCCTCCTCATCATCTTTATCATCTTCATCTACATCATGATCATCTTCATTGTCATCACCCTCCTCCTCCTCATCATCTTGTGCACTTATGCACTTAGGGATTAATATTTAGAAGAGGGTCTAAAGGCCTTTATGGGGGAGGGGCTCTAGGAACAAGGTAAGACAGAGAGGGCAGGGGGGAGGGATAAAGGCGTAGAGGGTTAGTGATTAAGGGAGAAGAAGGGAGAGAGTGCTATAGGGAGGGATAATGACGAAGATAAAGAGAAGGTGGAGAGATGGAGAGTGGGGTGGTAGAGACATGGCTGAAGGGAGAGAAAGAAACATGAAAGAAACATGTAGGGAGAATGAGGGACAGATATTTAGAAAGAGATAGGGGGTATCTAGGGATTATTGGGAGAGAGCTAGGGGGTATTAAACCATACAAAACATTTGTTTTGTATGCAATCATATAAATTATTAGTTTTCTTTGATTTTGTTCGTTGCCCTAGCCGTGCACCTAACCTATTTATTGTGCTTGACTATATCGCGTTCGCGTTTTTTCACTACATATCGCGCACGCGTTTTATATTTATATAACGCGTACGCGTTTTGGAACTCCAGAAATAATGGACTATTGCTGTCCGAGAGCAACTTCACTCTGTCCGAACGAAAGCAACAATCCCGCGATTTTTCGAACAGCACGAGCCCGCGTCTGAAAATTTTCACATTCTACACCAACTCCATCATTTTTTTTTATGCAGGTGCAGCATTGAGGACATCTTTCATGGTTGCTCACTGTGGTGTTGGGTTATATGGCCATATTTGAAGAAAATAATTAGCAAGCTTGAAGAATCTCCAATTGAAGAACACCAAAGATAAGGCCTTTGAAAGATTCATTTTGCCTATATTTGAGGAGCACACAAGGTAAGATATCAAGCTTCAAGACCAACAAGGAAGAACTTCCATTTGCTTATTATTGAAGAGCTTGTAATTGAGGAGCAACAAAAACAAACTATATTGAATTGATCATTGTGGTGATGGGGAATGCACGTAACCGAGTAAACAAATCAACAAGGAAGAAGAGACCTCAAGAAGTCATTGAAGAAGAGAAAGAAAAGAAAAGAATATACATGATGAATCGGAGGCTTTCTTTGGAAACTAATCCAAATCCAATTGTAGAGGATACCATGGTTCATCCTATTAATCCACGACAAGAGGGACCTTCAATTTCCACAATAGTTGTTGAACAAGCACCCCATGGAAGTAATCAAGAAGCAAAACGTAGGTGCTCATTAGGGGATGTTTCAATTCCCACTTCAAGTCAAAGTGATAAGTTACCATCTCAAGATGAAGCTCACGAAGAAACACTCAATTTGGTATCCGGATGTGGTTATACAAGCGATGAAGTCAGAGAGGCGTTGGACATTTTGCCTACTGTTGAAGAAGAGAATGTTATCCACACCCTCGATGAGGATGTTGGACTTCCACAAGGGGATGTTGGACTTCCACAGACCATGGATGAGGATGTTGGACTTCCACCATCCAACTACCAGGAAGAGAATGAAGGACACCAAGCTACTACTGAAACGCCAGAGCGTCTTGGTGATGCGCTACATGGTACAATTCCAACCCCCTTACCTCCATTAGCAAGCACACGTCGAAGAACTCCGAAGCGTATACAAGTTGATGAAAGACTTATGAATTCCATTGAAGGTACGCTATCTAAACGTAGTATTGCTTATCAAACTCAACAGATACTTGATAAATATTTTGTTTCTAAATGTGATGGAGATAAATGTAGATTATTTTTATCATTGTTAAAATCTAGGAGCATGAATGTTGTTAGGAAAAAGTTAGGGATAAAGATGATAAAGAATTCTGAACCAAGTTCTCATATAGTTAAAAGCCTAGTAGATGCATTTGGTAAAATTGGTAAGAACACACGTTCAAAGGACCGCAATGCTGCTCGTCATGTGTTGTCACAATCAATTGCAGATAAGAACACCAGGGCCCTTCGTATTCTCAGGCCTACATCGAAACTAGTTAATTTGAATGTAAAAACCCTCCGTAGGTATTCTATTAGAAGAGAACATCTTGACACAACCGATCAGACATATTTTTGGGCCTTTGTTGGTCGGTTGCCACGTCGTGACATGAAGCTAGTTGATGCAGTAAAGGGACTAGTGCATAGTTTTTGGCATGATCACACAAGGCCTTCTTCAAACCGAAAGGATGTACTAAAACTAAGAAGGGGTTCGAAGGATCGTGAGCCACATACTAAGCATCTTCTTGATATAACACAGACAGAGCTTTACGAAAAATTTAAGATTGAGCATAGACAATTGAACTTGGGGCAAAGATCTTTTGAGAAATGTAAGCCATGGTATGTTAGAATAAATACTCTTCGTAACACTTGTTGTTGTAGATACCATGTAGAATATGAATATTACTATGAAACATTTTTGTACATTCGTCGTGTGTTGCATACTAACATTGTGCAGGATTGCTCCATGACAATACCACCGACTTCATCAAGAGAATTCATTCATAGCATCATGTGCAATAGGCCCGAGGGGCAAACATACTATGCAAAATCTTGTTTGGATGGAACATGCTCCAACTGTGCTGGAATGGCATTATTGAGCCAATGTATGCACGAGAATGGAGACAGTGAATTTGGGAAAATGGTTACAGACATGAAAAGTTTCAAATATATCAACTATGAAATAGTCCCAGGGAAAGAAAGCAAAAAAATACAATTGGTGACATCTCAGGTATGCATTTATATCTATAAAATTATGTTGTAACGGTTACATTTCAATCCTTACTTACAACAAAAAACTGACATTGAGATCATTTTGTGTCACCAGGTACAATTTAGTGACTTCATCAAGGAATTTATTGAAAAGACACATCAATATGTTCAGCATGTCCACGTGGCACGATGGCAGGATGAGAAGTTTAGAATATGCAGAGATACATTTCCCCTTGGTACTATACTTTCAGTTGTTGATTTTGCCGAGAACTACACTCTGCAACCTCAAAATGAGATCCAAAGTTAGTATTATCACTCTGAGCAGGTTTCCTTGATGGTCCATATCACATACAGGCATGGCCCAAATAGCACTGAAGAGCAAAGAGAAATTCTGAAGGAATATCACTTCTACATAAGTGATGATAGGTGCCACGACTTCCACTATGTACGTCATTGCTTCATCATGTTCTATGATCACTTGAAGGGAAGGAACATACAGATGGACCGACACTGGATTTGGTCTGATGGGTGTGCTGGTCAGTTCAAAAATGCACGCATATTTCAGTGGTTGTGTTCATTGCATAAAAACTACAAAGTGCCACATATGTGGAACTATTTTGAGACTGGGCATGGTAAAGGAGAGCATGATGGAGCCGGAGCATGTGTCAAAACAGCCCTACGAAGAGAGGAATTGAAAGTATCTACAGAATCTACTATTCTAAATGCTCAATCTATAGTCAGGTGGTGCATGTCAGTAATGGGAGAGGAATCAACTATGCGAGTAGAATCCACAAGAAAGAGACATGTGGAGAGATTTTTTTGGGAGGTGGTAGACATAGATCGTTCACATGCATGGGAATGCAAGACTGTGCCTGGGACTCGTGGCTTTCATTCGGTTCGAAGCTCTGATAACCCAGTATTTGAAATTTGGACCAGAAAACTTGCTTGTTTTTGCCCGCCTTGTTGTGATGGTGACTGGGATGGGTGTGAATCATTGGATTGGGTTGATGGATGGGATCGCATATCACTTCCACTTGATCAGCGTGCAATTGTTGAGTTAACTCCGTTGGAAGAAGACCAATCATCTATTTCTGCAGATTTTGATCATGTCTCAGACCTTGTACAACCCGGTATGATGCATTTCCTTAACATTTTTTGTTTGTTTACGTAGTCTTCAAATGCACATTAATGGCCTTGTATCGCACGAAAAATATTTTGATCATATACCTACAATCATATAATGCAGGGCACATATACGCAGTGGTTGCATCAAAAGATACTGAATGGGGTGATGAATACTGGTTGGCACGCTGTATAGATGGAAAGCAAACCCTCATTGTGTCCATGACTGACGATGAAAACAACCACTTTCCAACTGGTTCTATGGTTGTTAAAGGTGAATACTTGACACGGGACAACAATGGAAGAAAGAAGGGTGGATATGTTTACAGGGATTACAAACCAGGTGCAAGTGTATATCACTTTACCAACTTAATCATTGGCACAAACCTTCAGGTACGAACAATGCCTAGTCGAAATACATCGAAGGTACGCTACTTCTTACCGGATACAGAGCACGAGAGACTAATGGAGACCATCAGTATAAGAGATGATCCGGAGGGCTTGGTTGTATGATAATAGGTGGGATCTAACATGATGAGGTACGTTACATACTTTTAATACTATACTATTTTCACTATTTGTAATTGAATATTGATATATGCTCAATTTTCACATGTATGTTTCATATGAATATGTCAATTTTGCATTCTTGATATGCCAAATTTACAAGAGATGGATTAAAATTATATTATGTTCATATGATCAGTAAACCATATATTAATCATGTTTGAGAGGTTGCTTAGCTAACTTTAAGGGCATTTAAGCTCTATGTTAAGCCCAACTAAATCCTTATGAATCACTAGACAATCGAATTGGTTCCTTGAGTAATTCAAATTTCTTTATGTAAAACCATTTTTCATTCATTTTAGTATGAAATCAAGTTTTTAGTATTTTTTTCTCTTTACTGGCTCTATTCTAGTTTCCTTTGAAAAATTGCTCAAAGTATTGTTGTTCTTAGTTTTATGAACCTATTTTTGATCTCTTTCATGTGATCATAAGATTTTACACATCACTGCCATAACCACTAGACAATTGTACACTATACAACTATGAAAGTCTCTCTTAATCTAGCGACAACCACCTTTTACCCATTTCTATAGAATTTATTTTCTTTAATAATTTTCTAATCCAAATTTTAATAGCTATTACATTTTCACTATACAACTATGAAAGTCTCTAGTGACAACCACCTTTTACCCATTTTTATTATACATCTCTAAGTTATCCACACAAAAACACACACATATATATATAATAATTATTGTGTATTCATAGTCAAAACTAAAAAATATATGGATTAAAGTGGATAAACATTAAACTAAAATTATAATAATTGTGTTTTTTAATCCATTTTTTACATATGATCAGTAAACCCTAGACCTGCAGGTGTGTCTAGACAGGTTCGGGCTAGGAACACTAGCCATACTTGCCCGGTGGATGATTTTCCAAAGTTGACCCCCGTGTGCAAAAATTGCACACTCCCACACTGAGCAAAACCCTAGTTTCCAAGATGGACCTGCAAGGTGACACATGGGCCACCGGGTAGGAGGGGAGGGGCATCCCTGGCACTATCCCGGTGTGCTGAATCCAACAGAGTCGACGGTTCGTCGATCTGAGCCACGGTCTTCATTCTATGGCTCGTCCCGTCTCACTACCAGAAGGCCTTCAGGGACACCTGCTGGATACCTACCGGGGGCATAGAACTCCAACCATGCAACAAAACCGGGTTCCGGGGAGTCCTGCAGGTGTGTCTAGATAGGTTCGGGCTAGGAACACTAGCCATACTTGCCCGGTGGATGATTTTCCAAAGTTGACCCCTGTGTGCAAAAATTGCACACTCCCACACTGAGCAAAACCCTAGTTTACGAAATGAATGCACAATGAAGCCACTGGGCCATGGGGAGACGAGGGAGAGGGCCCCCTAGAGGTAATCGCACGCCAGGAGACCAATGGAGTCGACGGTTCGTCGGTCCGACGTCCGGTTTCCGAGTTATGTCGAGTTGCAAGTCGCATGAAAATGCCGTTCAGGGACACTTGGTGAATTTCCGTCCGAGAGCCAAAAAGCAAACGGAGCAGGAAAATTGCGTGCCGTTGGCTCCCGCAAGTGTGTGTGGGAAATGCCGACGTGGGAACACTGCCGGGAGCCATAAATCCATGATAGTAAATTAATTCATGACAAAAAAAACTGAATTATTCCTTTCAATGGATGTGGTTTTCAATTTCCTATGTTGTTAGGTCAATTTGGCACATTCATTGAAAGAAATTGTAGACTTTAATGATGATCACAACAAGTGTGTTTGTTAAAACCTTGTGAAATAGAGCATCAAAAGACCTACATTGTAGGCCATATAATTGTGTTTGTTTACCTTTTGTTTGATGGACCATGCACAATAAGTAATAAAATAATTTTTGAAGTAGGTCATTTCATTTTTCTGATTTTTTCTTTGGTGGTGTTGAAAAAGACCATTGTTCTTATTGATGGGATTTCATGTGCTTATGATTCTTTGGATAATCTGGACACATACAAGGACACCATTATTAGACTAATTCATTATAAACAATTTAATATGAGTAATCTACATAAATGAATTGAAAAATTAACAAAAATAACAAACAACCCATATACCTTGGAATATAACACAAGAGTGACCATGTTAGGCAATCTTACTTATCTACTTACCTATGGTCATCTAAGTAGACCATTTGGATCATGTCTATTACTAATGATCTCCATTAACTTTTCATGTTCACAATGAGGCTTGAAGTATCATACCTTTGATGGGTGCTTCCTTGGCATTGTTTGTAGTTTGAGGTTTGTATCGAAAACTAAGTTTGTAAAGTGGTATATAGATTCACCTAGTCTAATCTTGAAATACATAACCAACCTTCTTCCATGTTTGGTCATCCAGTGTTAGATATTATCCTTTAATAACCATCAAACTGATTACAAGTTGATCACCATTGTCATCTATTAGTGAGACATGAGGGTTTGGTTCGCCTTTAAGGAACATGCCAACAAATAGTGAGTGCCCCATTAATTATCTTTCAGGGAAACAGTACCTGCAGAATATAATGTTTACCTACACAACATCTCGATCATGATCCCCTTTCCCACACTCAGTTTCAAAAGTGCTGTAAAGGCAACCTTTACATTTACATTTGCATTAACATGACAACCAAGTCTCAAAAATGAGATTGATGGTGTTTATTCTCATGCAATGTATACAGTTAGGATTAAGACAACTGTATAAATCTATGGAATTATAAATGGAGATATTAATCCAAAAGGAAGCCAATGTTGGCCTTGCCAATCTTTTCTTCCGAATGCAAACGAAATATTAGATTCCATTTTGCTATGTTTCCATGTAAAATATATTTGAAAAAAAACATATATTTGGATTATATGGAAATCCTTCTTACCTTTGACATTGTTTGGGATCTGCAGGATGGGAATGAAGTATTTTTTAGGGATTAAGAGGAGTATTCAATTACGCAAACTTATGAATGCCTATTATGACAAGCAATCCATTGATTTCAACTCCATCAAATTTATGTTTGATGGATGATGTTTGCAAGGTGAGCAAGTTTAACCCACCAATGCGAGATTGCATGCAATTACACTGAGCAAAACCCTAGTTTACGAAATGAATGCACAATGAAGCCACTGGGCCATGGGGAGACGAGGGAGAGGGCCCCCTAGAGGTAATGCCAGGAGACCAACGGAGTCGACGGTTCGTCGGTCCGACGTCCGGTTTCCGAGTTATGTCGAGTTGCAAGTCGCATGAAAATGCCGTTCAGGGACACTTGGTGAATTTCCGTCCGGGAGCCAAAAAGCAAACGGAGCAGGAAGATTGCATGCCGTTGGATCCCGCAAGTGTGTGTGGGCAATGCCGACGTGGGAACACTGCCAACACTGGCTCGGGGGAGGTTTTTGCAGAGTTGACCTACCAATGCGAGATTGCATGCAATTACACTGAGCAAAACCCTAGTTTACGAAATGAATGCACAATGAAGCCACTGGGCCATGGGGAGATGAGGGAGAGGGCCCCCTAGAGGTAATCGCACGCCAGGAGACCAACGGAGTCGACGGTTCGTCGGTCTGACGTCCGGTTTCCGAGTTATGTCGAGTTGCAAGTCGCATGAAAATGCCGTTCAGGGACACTTGGTGAATTTCCGTCTGGGAGCCAAAAAGCAAACGAAGCAAGAAGATTGCGTGCCGTTGGCTCCCGCAAGTGTGTGTGGGAAATGCCAACGTGGGAACACTGCCAACACTGGCTCGGGGGAGGTTTTTGCAGAGTTGACCCACCAATGCGAGATTGCATGCAATTAAACTGAGCAAAACCCTAGTTTACGAAATGAATGCACAATGAAGCCACTGGGCCATGGGGAGACGAGGGAGAGGGCCCCCTAGAGGTAATCGCACGCCAGGAGACCAACGGAGTCGACGGTTCGTCGGTCCGACGTCCGGTTTCCGAGTTATGTCGAGTTGCAAGTCGCATGAAAATGCCGTTCAGGGACACTTGGTGAATTTCCGTCCGGGAGCCAAAAAGCAAACGGAGCAAGAAGATTGCGTGCCGTTGGCTCCCGCAAGTGTGTGTGGGCAATGCCGACGTGGGAACACTGCCAACACTGGCTCGGGGGAGGTTTTTGCAGAGTTGACCCACCAATGCGAGATTGCATGCAATTAAACTGAGCAAAACCCTAGTTTACGAAATGAATGCACAATGAAGCCACTGGGCCATGGGGAGACGAGGGAGAGGGCCCCCTAGAGGTAATCGCACGCCAGGAGACCAACGGAGTCGACGATTCGTCGGTCCGACGTCCGGTTTCCGAGTTATGTCGAGTTGCAAGTCGCATGAAAATGCCGTTCAGGGACACTTGGTGAATTTCCGTCCGGGAGCCAAAAAGCAAACGGAGCAAGAAGATTGCGTGCCGTTGGCTCCCGCAAGTGTGTGTGGGAAATGCCGACGTGGGAACACTGCCAACACTGGCTCGGGGGAGGTTTTTGCAGAGTTGACCCACCAATGCGAGATTGCATGCAATTAAACTGAGCAAAACCCTAGTTTACGAAATGAATGCACAATGAAGCCACTGGGCCATGGGGAGACGAGGGAGAGGGCCCCCTAGAGGTAATCGCACGCCAGGAGACCAACGGAGTCGACGATTCGTCGGTCCGACGTCCGGTTTCCGAGTTATGTCGAGTTGCAAGTCGCATGAAAATGCCGTTCAGGGACACTTGGTGAATTTCCGTCCGGGAGCCAAAAAGCAAACGGAGCAAGAAGATTGCGTGCCGTTGGCTCCCGCAAGTGTGTGTGGGCAATGCGAAATTTATATATATTGAAGGTCTATGAGAAATTTATTAATATTTATTCTATGTGTATATATGGATGTGTTCATGTTGTATGGATTGGATTCTAGGTTAACCGAGGCCTTTTTAGAGCAAAGAATGGGGTAATTACTATTTGGGAACAAGTTTTTTATCAAATGTAAATTGTGGTGATGGAAGATATTGAGGGTGACACATGTTGTGGAGAAAGTAGTATTGATTCCTATGACGTAATAGGGAGTTCAAAAAGTCTGGTTTCAAGTATTGTCATGCGTAGCTCGATTGATTTTTCTCGCGCTAGGGTTGTAGCAACTGTTATGGCCATTACTGTTAAAAGGATTGATGGGGTGGAATCCCATGAAACGATGAGTTCTTTTGTTAAGATGTAGATTCAGTGAAATTTGGTGGGAGTCTTATGTTCATTTTATGCACAAAATTCGATTACTTGATTTTGTTGCATTGTTAACTTTCCTCCTAGTCATAGCTACAATCTCTTATATAATTGTGAAGGTTATCAATCCACTCAATATATTAAAGTTGTAGTAGGCCAAAATCATCCACATATTTATTGTACTCACAAATGTTGACATTCCAATTTCTATGTAGAGCGCCCATTAACATTAGATTGTATGGGACATGTTTTTGAGGCATGATGTCATTATCTCATAACAACAAGCTTTTTATCCATAAATATGTCATCTACAAGCCAACGGAATTGTTCCTAATCCTTTATAAAACTTTGTCATAATTATATCAATACCAACATCCCTACCTATTGACTTAGCTTAGAAGATATTACACCTTCGGATAACCAAACCTGATTCCAAGGTTGGTAATCATAAACGTAAAAGCATCATCATAAGGAAATAGCATGTTGTGTTGAGGAAATTCCTTTTTTTCCATTTCCTTCTCAGTATAATATTTGGTTGTGGATCATTTAAAATGTATAATTTATTTTAATATAATTGGGAAGCTAAATTCAAATTCATTAATATATTAATATGATTTGATTTTTTTATTAATAATAAGTTATTCTTTTCATTTGAAAATGTAATAGTACATCAAAATTTCAATGTTTACTAACGTAGTAAAGTTGAGAGGCTTTATTTTTCAGTGGATATAGGAGACCTGTAAATTCATAGGATGTCAAAAATCTAGTCAGCCTTGAAGTTGAGCTCCTCAAAGAAAACGAATTTCTTTAAATATGTTTATGGCAGGCTGGCATTGCCAGCTTTGCTCCGCAAACTATCCTGGAGGACTGGAGGAGATAGGGTAGGTGGAACTTGGAAGTAGCTCATCCACAGTGGAATAGGGGTATAAGAAAAAGCTTGTTTCTATTCATGCAATATGGTCGGAGCCATGGAAGCATGGAATTCCAGCATTGACTTGATACAACAAAGAAAACAAAAGGTGGAACTTGGGAGCTGCAGGATTGACTTGATACAACAAAGAAAACACAGGGTGTGAGGCTGGGAGCCGTAGATGGTAGGATTAACTTGATACAACAAAGAAAACACAGGTCTATAGGTAGGGGCCACGGGCAGGAGCAACAACCTGCAACATTACAAGAAGTTTATGGATTGTGGATTTTGTCTGAAATGCCAAATTCGCGGGGGCATATTAACATAATATATTATACATTGAATACTCAATTAACTCACGGAGTCAGCATTCACGAATTGGTATGTGATAACTTGTAACTTGGTAAGCCCGCTAGCAACAACACGTATGAGCCACCTTCCAGGTTTAATAATTTTGTTGATGCCATTAAATGTGTTAAACACGTAAGCGCTCGCTACAAACACAAGAACTTCGAAGCGTTCAAGCCATGGGCTACTCAGTGTAAGCCCGTCGACGTAAGTTGCTCAATGATATTATTAGAGGCCCAATGGTCCATGATCCATGGATGATCGAACACGTGGATATTGGAGAGTAAGCGAGTCCCACTCCCAAGTCACCTAGCTAGTAGCCGCATTCCCAATTTCCCACTAAAAATTGTTGATGGGTGAAATTTGAAGCTACCCTTCTGTTGCAATTTTAAACAGTAGTGGTTAATTTAATTATTGAAGGGCTTAGCATGAAATTAAATTTTTTTTGCATGGTAAAATTTGAAGTGGCCTTCTATGACGTGTGGGTAAAATTTGAAGTGGCCTGAAGGCTTCAAATTTGAAGCCTGGTGGGGACACTCGTGTCCCGTGTCCTCGTGTCGGGTGACTTAGATGAATACATTGTAGAAAGGGGGGAGTTTTAATTTTTTCAATTTTTGGTTTGATTATGAAGTTTTGAGTTTTTTGAAAAGGGTTTCATTTTGAGGTGAGAATTTAATTACAAATTGGGTTATTCCCAATTTGATCAATATTACAAAACTAGGTTAAACAATAAAAAAATAGTAATTTGGATTAAAAAATCACAAAAAAATGATTTGGGTGAATAAATTACCTGACTAGATGAGAATGCACCGGTGAATTTGTCTCCCCTCCAGCTAAATCGAGCAACACGGATAGTTGAGTGGGCCACAAAGCGTCCTCGTCCAGGGTCAATTTCGCCTCTATTCGCGTTTCTGATGCGTGAGTGTCGCGGGTGGTCGGCAATCGGCCGACTGTGTTTTTAAATTCATTTTTAGTTTTACATATCGCGTACGCGATTTGTAAATACATAACGCGTACGCGTTTTTTAACTACATAACGCGTACGCGTTATTGTTACCTAGCCTACATGTCCAATGACATGTTAGGCTCGGGTCTTACCATGGCAGGTGGTAAATATCAGAAACGCGTTATGTTTTAGGTATCAGGAACGAGATTTGAAAAAAGTAGCATTGCATCTAAAGTGACCCTCATCTTCTTGCACACACCCTTACAGCAGAGGAACACTATTCGTAAAATCTTCCACGATGAGGAGGCACTCCATGACTACTTGATTAGATCATTTACATCTCATCATCTTCATCCTACACTGAGACAAAAAATAACAGCTGCCTTAGATTTTGATTAATACAGCAATGTAAAGAAGAGTGCTCTGCATATTACATGAAGCCAAGCTTAAATACTTTGTGTGCTATGCTTTTCCAGCCTTCCATAGGGGTGGGAGTATCAAGACTATTATCCTTCCCCGTAAATTAACCGGGCAAATATTTCCCAGCAAATAAAACTAACCATCAAAGTGCATTTTGTCACATCTGCATCGCCCTAAGAGAATAAAATCTGATGGTAATTATGAACAAATCTCACATACTGCGATCTCACAATAATCGCACCTCCGAGCAGTCTTTATACAACATTAATATATATCTACTATGTATTTAATTATTCTTGATGTAATACATATGTTTCTAACTGAAAATTAAATTAATGTTTTGAAATCAAAATACACAAATTTGTAAATATACCCTTAAACCCCCAAACATCTAGAAGCACTTAAATGCACTTAGGGATTATGGGTTAGAAACTTAGAAGAGGTCCTAAATGCCTTTATGGGGGAGGGGCTCTAGGCATAACCCGGCACATTTATATCTGGTGGGTAATAAATACAATGAACGCTACCCACCAACCATTGCAACGTTCAGCTCTGGCGTGTGCGCGTCCCTGTTGAACATAAAATTTAGAAAATCACCCGCGTTCTTTCTCCCGCATTTTTTTCTCATTCATCGCGTTCTGTTCACTGGTTTCACGCACAATCCAACAAGCATTTTCATGGTAGATTGAATTCATACACCATTTGGATAAAATACACAATATTTGGGGCTCTATTTGGCTCTTTGTATTGAATACACACCTATTGGGCTCTATTTGGATCAATTGAGTGAATACACAACAGTTGGACTCTATTTGGCACCTTGGATTGAATTCTCATGCTACTTGGATACACATGAAGTCTTCTTACATATAGTGGACACATCAAAAGAGCATTTGACATTTAAAGCAAAGAGCAATCATAATCCTTGAGGTATGGTGAAAATTTGATCTTGTTAAATGTAATTTAGTCTCCATTCACTTGTTTGAATGGCATCTATTTTGGTTTTTCCTCATGAATTGTATGATAGATCTATTCTAGTCTTCTTAATGTTCAACATAGACAATAAAAACATCCTACCAAAAGAAAACTACAACATGCACCAAGCAATGCTTTCAACCTTTCATGAAAATAAAAAAAAAAAATTACTTGCATCACCACCAATAACATTTCATAATCACATTCCTCCATCTAGTAGACAAACATATGTTGAATTCCTCATGGTTTCACTACAACAACTCACACAAACACCTAAACAATTGAAAACTCTTAGTCTTTTGGGGCTATTTTCCCTCATCCATACCATGAAAATGAAGTCAATATGAACTTCTCCTTTGTAGAGAATTTGCTGGACTACTAACATCCCATACCACCATCCAATACAATCCTACTAAATTCCTAGATGTGATGTTGTAACTTTATATGTAGGGCATTCCCAATAGCTTTTAAGATTATATGAAAACATTATCACTAGATGTTGTTGTACATAATAATCATGCACATCGAGTTTTAATATCTTGTTTGTTGTTCATTCTTGCAGGAGTCATATTTTCGTTTTTCCAAAAGCGCATTGAATATGGGCAACAGACGTAATAATCAAAGAAGGTCTAGAAGGAGGCCGCTTCCCCTGAAAAGGCCCATGAGATAAGAGAAAATGCCAGGTTATAAATGCAAAACCTTAAAAATCAAAATTAATTTTCTTGATTAGATTGTTGTGGCTTTCATCGAGAGCCCAGATTTATCAATGGACGGGATGGTGCAGATTTTCTGTGGACGATATCCCCATTAGGGTTTACAAGAATAACGAAGTGAGAGGCGTTCCGTTCCCTGGGAGTCAAAGCATGGGGACCAACCATACAGTTTAATTTGAATGCAGTGCCCATCCTGTACACGACGACTATCTACGCTACGAGGGGGACGGGAAATGAATCACGTGTTTCAGGTATAAGTAGACGCCTCCTGCAAACTTTTCTATAAAATCTGGAATGAAACAACTTTCAGTGTGCATTTTCCCGTCTGTTATTGCAGATACTACAATGGAGAGGCGAAGGAATTGTTGTCGAAGATTGCATTTCCTTGCTATATTTGCTATTTGCTTCACCTCTGCTGCTGCACGCCCGGCATCATTTTCGGAGGATTTCCAAGTGACATGGGCAGTTGATCATGTGAAGACAATGGCGGACAACTCAATTGAGCTCATATTGGATAAAAATTCAGGTGGGTATTGCTCTAACTTCCTCTACTAATGTTAATATAGTTCTTAACAAGTTTCCTGTTGGAAATCTTCAAGAAAATTTTCTTGCAGCAAGCCCTGGCATCTAATTTTCATTTGGCCGGACAGGGGCAGGATTTGCATCAAAATATCAGTACATGTTCGGTCTTGTGAGCATGGAAATAAAACTTGTAGCAGGTGATTCGGCAGGGACGGTCACTGCCTTTTATGTACGTATGCACATCAAATAAGAATTGGGTTGTGTAATCTGCATAGAGTGATTCAAATTTCAAATGATCAAACATGAGTACTGTAATGATATATGGTACAATAAAGCCATCACAACCCTCCTCCTCCTTCAAGAAGTGGAAGATTGGCGCTGTTCATATGTGATTATTAACTAATTTGAAATATATATGCAGATGAGCTCAGACAGGGAGGAAGTGCGAGATGAATTGGATTTCGAGTTTCTGGGGAACCGATCAGGCCAGCCCTACACAGTCCAAACAAATATCTACGCTCTCGGGAAGGGTGACCGAGAGCAGAGAGTAAATCTCTGGTTCGATCCTTCGCTGGAATTTCACAAATATTCCATCTTCTGGAATCATTACCATATCCTGTGAGTATTGATACCTGTTTCAATTATTCGGCGTTCTATACCAATTAATTTTCTTGATTAGATTGTTGTGGCTTTCATCGAGAGCCCAGATTTATCAATGGACGGGATGGTGCAGATTTTCTGTGGACGATATCCCCATTAGGGTTTACAAGAATAACGAAGTGAGAGGCGTTCCGTTCCCTGGGAATCAAAGCATGGGGATCTTCTCTACTCTATGGGACGCAGATAGCTGGGCGACGAGGGGAGGGCTGGAGAAGATCGACTGGAGCCAGGCGCCATTCGTGGCCTCTTACAGGGATTTTGAGATGGATTCCTGCCAGTTCCCGGGCAACACTAGTTGCCCGTCTAATACCAACAATTGGTGGGAAGGGTTGAGTTACAGAACGCTCAGCCCAACTCAAGCGAGGTTGTACAAATGGGTGAGGTTGAATTACATGATTTATGATTATTGTACAGACAGATCCAGGTATCCAGTGCCTCCCATGGAGTGCACTGCTGGCATCTGACCAGTATCTCTTAACGCCATGAATGCCGAGTATTTTGACTTTGAAGATCACAATGAATAGTGTAAAATATCAGAACGGAGATGTTTTCGATAAATTTGAGCGACAAAAACAAGAAATCCATAAAAGCATTAAGCAAGCAGTCAACAAAAATCATCCCACCGAAATGGACATCTATGGCCAATAGTATAACAACCAAAATGTACGGGCGATCCACAGTATTCCTACTGGACGCAAATATAATACTATTTAATGAATTTATAAATGTTATAATCTTATATGGTGGATTTATTTAAATGTCATAATGCAAATGTGTATGTGCAGTGTTGAAATTTGAAATCCATTATTTTCAGCTTAATGAAATTCTAATTTTTTTATTTATAGGAAACACAAATTATGCTGGTAATTTATATAAATTATAATTTTAAGTTTATATTTTTTTAGTAAATTTATATATATAGATAATCAATCAATCTTAGTTTTTTTATTTATGTGATGATAATCAATATTTCATATTTCATTATTATAATATTAAAAATAATAAACTTAAAAAATATTATTCCAAAGATTTTGTTACTAAATATGGTATAAAATTAAGAAAAACAATAAAAAGAAATCATTTACCTTTTTGGATTCATCTTTTCCAATTTCACGAGTACAACATTTTCAGACATTTAAAACTTTTATTTCTTATATTTTTTTTCAATAGAAAAAAACATACTCTTGGTATTCATGTAGAATTGAAAATAGTACGTATCAATGATCTTAGTCTTTTAAAAGCATATCAATGATCTTAGTCTTTTAAAATACAGTTTATGAACATCCACATTCTTCACAGAAACCTATAAGTTCACAAACATAGTCATTACAATATACAGTCCAAAAAAAAACTTCCCACTAACTATAGAGAGTATATGCAACTGAAACTAAACAATTATTTAGTCATAAAACCTCATAGTTCCCATATCGCAAATATGAGAATCCTAGACTTCTTCCCAAATTAAAAACCCAACTTCTCTCTCCACAGCCAATTTTGAGAGCTTATCTGCTAAAGAATTGTGATGTGTGTAAATATGCTCAAAGGATATATTGTTGAAGAGTTGAATTTCTACCTTGATCCTCTTACATTTCTTATATTTTATTTTTGAGTTAAAAAACAAACATCTAATCTCATTTTTACATCTAAGGCTTTCAAATCTTATATTTTAAATTTTAGTGAATTTTTTTAATTAAATTTACATGTAAATAAGGGAAGTAGAAAAATTATCTTGAGTAAGAGGCTAAATTGTTTAATTTGAATTGTATTTAGTTTTATGTATGAAAGGAAGATCGCAAGGATACCTATTGAATAATATCTAAGTATAAATCATATTTGTGGTAGTTAATAAATTTAGCAAGATTTGCATTATTATGCCTTGTAAAAAGCCCATTAAAGGACAGGAAGCAACAAACATGTTATTTGAAGAGGTATGGGTGCACTTAGGGATACCAAGGATCATCATCTCAAACAAGGATACTAGATTTCTTAGTACATTTTCGGCTACATTTTGGGAAAAGATGGACACAAAGTAGAAGACATCTATAGCATTCTATCCACAAACAGATGGGCGGGAAGAGGTAGTCAACGGATCTTTGTTGCATCATAGGAAACATGAGGCTTCCTAGTAACATAATCTCTCATTCAAAGACTCATGATGTGCAGAATCAAAAGCTGAATGCAGAAGGAATTAGGGAAAAGTTGTCGAGGGCAAAGGCGAATAGGGAAAAAAGGATTTTGCGGTTAAAGATGGAAGGGTGGCAATGGTTTAGGGATTGGATGTCAACATGAAGTCTCTTGAGGCATTGCTTGGAAATGGCTTAATCAGTCGATTCCAGCATAAGGTTTTCAAATAGAATGAGCTGAGAGAGTGGGTGGAAGATAGGTGGAAACCTTTCCTAGGCTATTCACTGTATTGCCATCTGTTGGTTAAAGGTTGGTTGGCATTTGAGTTTCTTTCCCATTTGGAATAGAAGAAAATTCTAGAATGCTGTTGGATTTGGGGCTCTTTAAGTATGGTTATGAAACGTCGACATGTGGGATTCAACCCATGGTTGGAGGCTTGTATGACTCGGCACTTGTGGGTCCTTTGTTGCCTAGATGAACCCTTTGGTGTTGTGGTGTTAGGAGGCATTTTTGGTCATAGGAAAGGCTTTGGGTTGTTTTTTATTCTTTGATGAGAATTCCTTGGAGTGGGAAGACAAGCACATTGCCATATTTCTAGCCAAGGTAGACACAAGAAGGGGTTGGTGCCAGAGATAGATGTATCTTAGGGAGATAAAAAAAATTCACAAACCTTGGATTATTGGTAAGTGCCATTTAGATGTGTAAATTGTCGGAAAAAGGGACATCTTCAGAATACATGCCCTAGTAAGGGGTCTTTGGATAGAGGTTAAGTCTCCCTTGAGAGTTCATAGGGTAAACAATCTGTACACGTTCTAGAGATTCAAGGACTCAATTGATCTCGACTTCTGGTTATAAGGATTTTGTGGAGGATTGCAAGCATGTTGTCATTGAGAATGATGATGGGCTGGTGCAAGGTAATGATACCCAATTATGACACGTTAGTTGCAATGACATTCTGGAAAAATAGAAATATTGTCATCAAAATCAATTATTAGAGGTACCTACAAAACTTTTTCTGATTAGGTGTAAAAAGATGAAACGTAGAAAAACAGATGACCTTCCGGAATATATAATTTTTATTTATGGAAAAGTGGTATAACCATGCCAAGATGTCATTATTCGAAGATTGGTATGTTATTTTTTTTCTAAAACATAATGCACATGTTTTTTTTGAGCCACCTGTTTGCTATGTAAATTTTCAATTTACGAGAAAAACAATATGTAGAGGCATAGGCAACAGAAAAATCTTGTGTGGGGCTATTTTTCCAAAATTTTAAAAGTCAATTTTATATTTTTTTTAAATTACCGAAGTCAGTGAAGCCCTAAACCACATTGTCAAGTTTTAATCCACCATATCATGGTCTAAAAATAATCAAAATGCATTTTTTTTAGGTTGTAGGTATTTTCGTGTTCTTACGTGGGTTCTTTTCCGTTTTTGAAATAGGTAAGCCAATCAAAAGTTATAGGCGAAATAAACGACCTATGTTTTTTACGAATTTGACATGAGTGCAGTTTAAAATGAATTAAAAATAGAGAACAACAACAGATCTATTCAAAAATTATATATTTGGAATCTGCACACAGAGCTCGACAAGTGTGTGCAATTTCATCTGCAGTGCACTCATGGAGCTTATGCAGAACTAGCTGTGAAAAACAGGAAGTTGCAGCGTTTAATGTTTTTTGCTATAAATCAAGGATAAATCAGGCCGAGCCTAAAGGTACAATCCGAAGCTAATTCCAAGCCTGCAAGGGCACCAAAAACAATTTGAATTCAAACAAACGCGTGCGCAACTATGCGCACGCGTGATTGAAAGTGCGCACGCGTTAATAATAGCGCACACGCATCCTTGCGCATACACGCTATTGTATTCCTTTGTATGGTTTATTTAATTTCCTTTGTCAAGGGGATACATGAAGTTGATGAAGATGTGATGATGAAGAAGATGACAATGATGGAGATATTGATGAGGAAGGGGGCGATGACAATGATGTTGAAGATGTTGATGATGATGAGATGATGGTGATGGTGATGATAATGATGATGACAATGGTGATGATGATGATGATGACATTTTTGATGAAGATGATGATGAGGATGATGGTGATGATGGTGAGATGATGGTGATGGTGATGATGATAATGGCAATGGTGATGAAGATGATGATGAGGATGATGGTGACAAGGATGATTTGATCATGATGGTGATGAATATGATGATGATCATGATGAATATGATGATGATGATCATCATCATCATCATCATCACCATCACCATCATCATCAACATCTTCATCATCATTTTCATCTCCCCCTTTCTCATCAACATCTCCACCATCGTCATCTTCATCATCATCATCATCTTCATCACCATCCTCATCAACATCAACATCATCTCCATCATCATCTTATTCTTCATCCTCATCACCACCATCATCATCATCTTCGTCATCATCATCATTGTCATCATCAACACCATCATCATCATCATCCTTTTTCCTCATCTTCATCAACATCTAGGTCATCATCTTCATCGTAAACATCATCATCATCATCATCCTCATCATCAACATTTATGGCGATGATGATGAAGATGATGATGACGATGTTGATGATGAGTACGATGATCATCAACATCATCATCGTACTCATATTCATCACCATCCACCATCATCATCATCATCATCTTCGTCATCACCCTCTTCCTCATCATCATCATCAAAACATCTTTGTCTTCGTCATCATCATCATCATCATCATCATCTTCATCATCGTACTCATATTCATCATCATCCACCACCACCATCATCATAATCATATCATCATCATCATCGTCATCCTCGTCCTCACAATGATGATGATGATGAAGATGGTGATGATGATGATGATCATGTTGTTGATGATGATGATGATGAGAATGATGTGTTGCATATTCATCATCTTCTTCTTCATCATCATCATCATCATCATCATCATCATCTCCATTATTCATCATCATCATCACCATCTTCATCATCATCGTCGTCGTCATCATCATCATCATCATCATCATCATCATAAGGATGATGGTGATGACGAGTATGATGAGGATGATGAAGATGATTGTTATGATGACTATCATCATCATCATCATATGATCATCATCTTCATCATCCTCATCATCATCCGCATCCTCATAATGATGATGATGATGATGATGAGGAAGTTGATGATGATGATCATGTTGTTGATGATGATGATGATGTTGATGATGTGCTGCATATTCCTCATCATCTTCATCATCATCATCATCACCATCATCATCATCATCTCCAAATTAGTCATCATCATCACCATCATCTCCATTAGTCATTATCATCATTATCATCATCATCAACATCATCATCATCATCATCATCATCTTCATCATCATCATGATCTTCATCATCATCATCATCATCATCATCATGACGAAGATGATGATGATGATGATGATAACGACAATGAATATGGTGATGATGATGATGACGATGAAGATGGTGATGATGATGATGATGAATACTGGAGATGATGATGATGTCGATGATGAAGATGATGACGAATATGCTGCACATCATCCTCATCCTCATCCTCATCTTCATCATCATCTTCCTGATGATGATGATGAATATGGCTATGACGAGTATGATGAGGATGATGAAGATGCCGACTATGATGATGAAGACACTGATCATCATGACCATGATCATATGATGATGATGGTGATGGGGAGGATGATGAAGATGGCGATGATGATGACTAATGAAGATGATTATGATGGCGATGTGTTGCATATTCGCCATCATCTTCATCATCAACATGATAGTCATCATCATCATCATCATCATCTCCATTAGTCATCATCATCATCATCATCATGATCAACATCATCATCAACATCATCATCATCATCATCATCATCATCATCATCATCATCACGATCATCATGATCTTCATCATCATCGTCATCATCACCACCATCATCATCATCATGACGATGAAGATGGTGATGATGATGATGATGACTACTGGATATGATGATGATGTTGATGATGAAGATGATGACGAATATGCTGCACATCATCCTCATCCTCATCCTCATCTTCATCATCATCTTCATGATGATGATGATGATGATGGTGATGATGATGAAGATGGCTATGACGAGTATGATGAGGATGATGAAGATGTCGATTATGATGACGAAGACAATGATCATCATGACCATGATCATATGATGATGATGGTGATGGTGAGGATGATGAAGATGGCGATGATGATGACTAATGAAGATGATGACGACGAATATGATGATTTTGATGATGATGATCATATTCGTCATCATCATCATCATCTTCATCATCATACTCATATTCATCATCATCCACCACCACCATCATCATCATCATCACCATCCTCGTCCTCACAATGATGATGATGATGAAGATGATGACGATGATGATGGTGATGATGATGATCATGTTGTTGATGATGATGAAGATGATGATGATGATCATGTTATGGATCATGTTGTGGATAATGATGATGTGCTACATATTCGTCATCATCTTCATCATCAACATCATCATCATCATCAATCATCATCATCATCATATCCATTAGTCATCATCATCATCATTATCACCATCTTCATCGTCATCATCATCATCATCACCATCTTCGTCATCATCATGATCTCCATCACCATCGTCATCATCACCATCATCATCATCATCATCATCATCGTACTCATATTCATCATCATCCACCACCACCATCATCATCATCATATCATCATCATTATGATCATCCTCATCCTCACAATGATGTTGATGATGAAGATGATGATGATGATGATGAGGATGATGTGTTGCATATTCGTCATCATCTTCATCATCAACATCATCGTCAACATTATCATCATCATCATCATCTCCATTAGTCATCATCATCATCACCATCTTCATCATCATCATCATCTTCGTCATGATCTTCGTCATCATCATCATCAGATCATCATCAGATCATCATGACGAAAAACCTTATTTTATTGTAATTGTGATTCCACTTACAGCAGATGAACACTATTCATAAAATCTTCCACGATGAGGAGGCCCTCCATGACTACTTGATTAGATCCTTTACATCTCATCATCTTCATCCTACACTAAGACAAAAAATTACAGTTGCCTTAGATTTTGATTAATACAACAATGTAAAGAAGAGTGATGTGCATATTACATGAAGCCAAGCTTAAATACCTTGTGTGCTATGCTTTTCTAGCCTTCCATAGGGGTGGGAGTATCAAGACTATTATCCTTCCCCATAAATTAACCGGGCAAATATTTCCCAGCAAATAAAACTAACCATCAAAGTGCATTTTGTCACATCTGCATCGCCCTAAGAGTATAAAATCTGATGGTAATTATGAACAAATCTGACATACTGTGATCTCACAATAATCGCACCTCCGAGCAGTCTTTATACAACATTAATATATATCTACTATGTATTGAATTATTCTTGATGTAATGCGTATGTTTCTAACTGAAAATTAAATTAATGTTTTGAAATCAAAATACACAAATTTGTAAATATACCCTTAAACCCCCAAACATCTAGAAGCACTTAAATGCACTTAGGGATTATGGGTTATAAACTTATAAGAGGTCCTAAAGGCCTTTATGGGGGAGGGGCTCTAGGAATAACTCGACACATTTATATCTAGTGGGCAATAAATACAATGAACGTTACCCATCAACCATTGCAACGTTTAGCAAGGACATGCACGCGCCAGAGGCGCGTGCGCGTCCCTGTTGAACATAAAATTTAGAAAATCACCTACGTTCTTTCTCCCACATTTTTTTCTCATTCATCACGTTCTGTTCACTGGTTTCACGCACAGTCCAACAAGCATTTTCATGGTAGATTGAATTCATACACCATTTGGATAAAATACACAATATTTGGGGCTCTATTTGGCTCTTTGTATTGAATACACACCTATTGGGCTCTATTTGGATCAATTGAGTGAATACACAATAGTTGGACTCTATTTGGCACCTTGGATTGAATTCTCATGCTACTTGGATACACATGAAGTCTTCTTACATATAGTGGACACATCAAAAGAGCATTTGACATTTGAAGCAAAGAGCAATCATAATCCTTGAGGTATGGTGAAAATTTGATCTTGTTAAATGTAATTTAGTCTTCATTCACTTGTTTGAATGGAATCCATTTTGGTTTTTCCTCATGAATTGTATGATAGATCTATTCTAGTCTTCTTAATCTTCAACATAGACAATAAAAACATCCTACCAAAAAAAAACTACAACATGCACCAAGCAATGCTTTCAACCTTTCATGAAAATAATAAAAAAAAATTACTTGCATCACCACCAATAAAATTTCATAATCACATTCCTCCATCTAGTAGACAAACATATGTTGAATTCCTCATGGTTTCACTACAACAACTCACACAAACACCTAAACAATTGAAAACTCTTAGTCTTTTGGGGCTATTTTCCCTCATCCATACCATGAAAATGAAGTCAATATGAGATTCTCCCTTGTAGGGAATTTGTTGGACTACTAACATCCCATACCACCATCCAATACCATCCTACTAAGTTCCTAGATGTGATGTTGTAACTTTATATGTAGGGCATTCCCAATAGCTTTTAAGATTATATGAAAACATTATCACTAGATGTTGTTGTACATAATCAATTGCTACATCGAGCTTTAATAATCATGCACATCGAGTTTTAATATCTTGTTTGTTGTTCATTCTTGTAGGGGTCATATTTTCGTTTTTCCAAAAGCGCATTGAATATGGGAAACAGACGTAATAATCAAAGAAGGTCTAGAAGGAGGCCGCTACCCCCTGAAAAGGCCCATGAGATAAGAGAAAATGCCAGGTTGTAAATACAAAACCGTAAAAATTAAAATGTTAGTGCCTTAGATCCATCAACAAGCAATGGCAAAGTGGTTGAAGTCAATCAAATATTGCCTGATGTCGAGTACGAAGGGATGGATGTTGTACAAGTTCTTAGCTGGCAACCACCCCAAGAAGAGCTCCCACCTAGCGAACACACTCCATTGTAGGACCAATTACTGAACGAAAGGCCACAACAAACCGTTGACGAGACTCGTACTTCCTTGCCGACTCCCTTGCCTCAACTATCAACTGGACGATGAAGAACTCCAAGACGTATTCATGTGGATGAAAGTTCATTTTCAGGACTTGAAGGTAAGATGCCGAAACACACTATTGATTTCGATTGTAACAAGATAATCAAAGATTTTTTTGAATCCAAAACCGATGCAGCAAAATGTCAATTGTTTCTTGCTTTGTTAAAATCACATTGTCTAGTTGATGTTAGGATAATTTTGTGCATAAAGGTAGTTAGAAGTTCAGAGGCCAACAATCATGTTGTTAGAAATCTACAATCTGCATTTAATTTGATGATGATGGAGATGGTGGTGATGATGAAGACGTTGATGGTGATGGTGATGGTGAGGATGGAGAAGATGGAGATGGTGATGATGACGAAGATGGTGATGATAATGAAGATGGTGATGGTGGTGATGATGGTGATGGTGGTGAGGTTGATGGTGATGGTGATGGTGATGATGAAGATGGTGATGGTTCTGTCTCGCATCCAAAAGATGGAGATGGTGATGATAACGAGGTCAATGATGATGATGAAGATGGTGACGTTGATGATGATGGTGATGGTGGTGAGGTTGATGGTGATGGTGATGGTGAAGATGGTGATGGTTCCGTCTCGCATCCAAAAGATGGATATGGTGATGGTGATGAAGATGGTGATGATGATGAAGATGGTGACGTTGATGATAATGGCGATGGTGGTGAGGTCGATGGTGATGGTGATGGTGATGGTGAATATGGTGATGGTTCCGTCTCGCATCCAAAAGATGGATATGGTGATGGTGATGAAGATGGTGATGATGATGAAGATGGTGACGTTGATGATGATGGTGATGGTGGTGAGGTTGATGGTGATGGTGATGGTGATGATGAAGAATGTGATGGTTCCGTCTTGCATCCAAAAGATGGAGATGGTGATGGTGATGAAGATGGTGATGATGATGAAGATGGTGACGTTGATGATGATGGTGATGGTGGTGAGGTTGATGGTGATGGTTCCGTCTCGCATGTAAAAGATGGAGATGGTGATGGTGACGAAGATGGTGATGATGATGAAGATAGTGAATTTGATGATGATGGTGATGGTGGTGAGGTTGATGGTCATGGTGATGGTGATGATGATGAAGATGGTGATGATGATGAAGGCGTTGATGATGATGGCGATGGTGATGAAGATGATGAAGGAGTTGGGGAATTTATTTATATCTAATGTATTTGACTCTAAGAACCTCTCATGTGTGATTATAAAAAAAATCAAGATTCCCTCAACCCCCAAACATTCCCTTTCAAAGAATTTTTTTTATCTTTGAATGTGGTATGGGGTAAAATGATCTCTCAAGTATTATTGCATGTGAACTTGCACATACCAAGCCACAACAAATCTTTCACAGGAGTGGATTTGTCTATGTGAATAGATAAGTGAAAATATTTTAGCAATAAGACCTATCAATTTTAACTTGGCAGTATGGGAAATGTTCAAAGTGGGATTGAGAGGCTTGATGGTGATTGTAGTAGTGGGCATGGTATTGGTGAGAATGATGACATGATAGTGGAATTAAACATTAATATGGTGACCCTGGAGCTTGGATCCTAGCCTAGAAACACGAGAGCCTAGCCTAAAAACCCTAGTTGGTAGCATAAACCCTAGTTTGTATTCTAATCACAAAGAAACCCTATTATGTATCCTAATATCTAGCCCTAAATTATAATACATGTAAAGATTAAATAATTTTCATTGTACATATATATTCATCTGCATACATTTGAATCCAAACCACTATACACATATATGCATACATAAAATTAGATCGCTATCACATAATGATAAATTAAGGAAGTCCTAATTGTAAATGGTAGTGGATGTGATGGTCATCAAATCAAAGGTGGATATATCTGTGAGTGAGAATTAATGAGCTAGCTATACATCGTGCTCAAGGTTGTCCTATTTGTATGGTGACAATTGATTAAGAAATGATTCCATAACTTGGTTATTAATTTGTTGCATGATCTTAAGTGGACAAAATGGTCAAAATAAATATTAGTGACGACATTTCATTATGTAGAGTATGGCCTTTTTGGATCTGATTATGTAGAGCTATTAAAAATCATGTTGGATCGTATTTTAACCTTTTGACGACAATGGACATTTTCTATTTTTAAGTGTTCTTTTCCTAGTACTCAAGTTCCCAATATATATCTTATGTGCCATGAGGTGTGATTTGTCCATCCATTTATTCCGTTTGTTTTTAGATTAATTCTCACACATGATTTTGTTTGAGTTATCCTATGTTTACAATGTTCTCTTAACATAGATACCGTTAGAAGCTTTTACATGTGGAAAGATAAACCAAGATGAACTACGATATCCAACTTCTCTTCTAAGATCTAGGTAAAACCCAAATTTACACAACATCACATCATGATACACATAACATGAGACAACCACATTAGAAAACGAGATATATAAATCACATAACTGAAAATCCATGTACATCGAGGCTACAAAACTCATCCAAACATATACAATTTCTGGCAAATAGTGGAACATGGTTCCCAATGTACGTACAATGGAAACTCGTGACCTACACAAAATGCGACAACTCATGCCGTAGATACAAAATACATGGCAACTCGTGCCGTAGATACAAAGTACATCAAAACTGGTGCACAAAAGTGCCACATCGTGGCTAATGTACATAACACGTGACGTGTCAAGCATTGTGACCACGGCCGTCACTCCCAGGTGCAGATCCAAAGTCGATCTTCCTACTCTTCGAGCTACCGGTTCCTCGGGTCTTGGTTCGTCTAGGAGTAGACCGTCTCTCTGGGCTCTGGAACAAATGATATAAGATACCGTCATTTTCAAGCAATTGCAACATTTACCACATTTATAAAACAAATGTAGAATTTGAATCTTAAATAAATCACCTCTGACATGAGTGGGAAATGTTGGGTAGGTGTCCTGGATCTGTAGAGCCTCTCAGCAATTCCAGCCTACAACATTTAAGACAATCATTTAATTGAAAATTCATGATTGCTTAAATTAATTTTTGTTAATGCATCAAAATATTTTCATAAATTAACTTGATTCTCATCGTGAACACCTCCAACGATGGACATGGTTGGTCTTCTGGGATAGCAAGTGGAGCAGATGGCCGGACAACCAACTCCGATGCAGTGATGGGGGGGGGCATAGATGTAGTGGCAACCACTACAGGTGAAACCACTGGAGATACTGATGAGGATATAGGAAGAGTAGATGCCACAATAGTGGCGGGAAGTGGGGATGATGTGGTGGGAGAAGACACGGTGGATGGGGTGGAGGAGGACCATGTGGACTATGAACCCCTGCCAGTTGTAGAATAGAGGATATCGAACGGAAAGGGATACGGACGGTGTTGAGGGATGGTGCATGGGAGGGCAGTCCTGCATGGAGGGAGGAGGATGGACAAATGGGAGGTTGTGGACGAAGAGGGGAAGGTGGAAGGAAGGGGGGGCGTGGACGAATGGGGGAGGATGGATAGACAAGGGGGCGTGGATAAATTGGGGGGGGTGTATGGACGTAGGGGGTGGGCGAGTGGGGGAGTATGGATGGAGGGGGAGTATGGTTGGAGAGGGGGGGATGGACGGAAGGGAGGGGGTGGACATAGGGAGGGGTCTAGATGAAAGCGAGGAGGGGAACTCATGGGAGAGGGTGGATGCACAGGACTAAAATGCGGAGACACAACTGCTGGTGGAACCTACATAAACATTTGTAATATCACAATTTAGTAAACAAACAATAAATTAAACCATAGTAAGTCGAAACAAATCACAACAAAATGAGTGCATGTTATGAACATGTTAAACAGTCATTATCTAGGAAATCAAGATTTTCAAAAACATTGTACGAACTATCAACGTGTATGCCATAAATATAAATACTTGAGTAATATAAATGACATAAGTAATAACAAAATTGTGTCAGGTACTGAAAATACCTCCATGTGGGGTGCCGCAATTTCATTTGCAGCTGCCATTGCTGCATCCAGGTTGGGAGATTCTACGTTCTCCCATCTCGGTGTATCAGCTCTGAATAACTGTACATTGAAATAATAGTTTGAGTCAAACAAAAATACTTTCAAAATAATTTACAAGTTATAAAGTGATGATTGAAAACACATTAAAAAAATTGTTGACCTGGTCCATATAACAACCCTCAATCGGGCCAGGGCAAGTGTGCCCGCAATGGGGACAAAGATGTGGCATTGTCCTCGTCGAACTGGAATGCCCAGCATGGATACCATTGGTCGTGGGTCTATCCTGGCCCTGTCGTGAAGGCCCTGCACCTGGATCTCTATCAAGGTCACCTGACCTCTCCACTGTAGTCGCTGCTACAAAGGAGGTGTGTCTGAGGAGACCACGTGCAACATTCCTCATTGCCACCTCAATCTGATCAAGCTTATGGGGAAATTGAGGTGGCTGGGGAGAGGGGTTGGGGTCGTGCCTCGGAGGTGGTGGCCCTCTCAATGGGTTCCTCCTGGCAGTAGGTCGATCTTGGGAAGAGCCACGCCCAACACCCTGGAACTCGGTTATGTCAAAATAGTTGACATGTAAACCGAGGCAAAACTCAGCCCACAGTTGGCGAAGGAAGTACTGTGGAACCTCCCTATTATTGCAGGGAGGTTTATCGTACACCATGAACCACCTCTGCATCCAATTGTCCCTCCACAGTTGGTAATGACACCAATCCATACAGACACGTGCCTTTGTAATGATCGGTGGTTGGCCTGCTTTCGGCTCGGTGAACATACTATATAATTGGGCTTTTGAAATGTTCAAATCTTTTATTGCTTCCTTGGAGATGCCCGTGGAGTAGTACTCCCGCATACTAGCTCTAAATTGAGTCATGTCTGTCAATTGCTGGTGTGCATGTATGAGGGAGTCGATTGAGTTCTCAATTGATGTGGCAAGAGACAATCGAGATGGTTCACCCGAGTTTCTAAGTTCGCGAGTGTGCACTCGCATTTCATTTACATAGTGGTTAATGTCATCTTGTTCAAAATTAGGTTGTGGGTTTTGGTTTTGTTCGACATTTGGATTGTGTGCACGGTTTTCTTCGGCATTGGGTCCAAGGTTTGGGTTTTCTTGTGTTCCACTGGACTCGGGGTTAACATCTTGTTCACTCATTGTCTCAATTTACAATCTGCAATAGAAAATTGGTTCATTGTTTTCAAAATTTGAGAATTATTTACAATTAAATAAACAAAAAAAATCAAAAAATTGATACAAAGAATGAATAAAATGAAAACAAAACTTGATATTTACCTATCAATCGCACTGTTGATGAGTTTGTGGGTGTTGTGGGGTGGTTTTGACGTTGATTTGGGCAACTTTGGTGCTTCAATTCACGCGTATGCGGAGGTGCAAGTCGCGCTCGGCTGGCCAATTGAATAATGCGGAAATTGGGCATTGTTTTTATTTTTTAACAGAGGCGCGTGCGCGCCATTGTTGCGTGCACGCGCCAGAGATGCGCATGCGCCTCGGTTCGGTACTGAACCTAGCGGCACGTGCGCACTTCCTTAGGTGCTTACGCGCCATTTTTTTTTCCACTAGCGCGCCCCCATTGCAACGAAAATGGGGACCATCTTCATGCACCCACCCTGATACAACCTTAACACAAATGGAGGATGGTGCACGGTCACCTTCAATTCAAATTGTTAAGTCTTTTGATGAGATCTTAATGCTAAATAATTTTACAACCTCTCTTTCTATTGGTTTAGGGTCTAGTGGATCTTGGAATATGGGTGTGAATGTTTTCGAGCATGATGGGATTTTCTCGGACATACCTATGGACTGCACTATTTCAAGACGGGGGTCTAGGGTTCCTAGTCTAAGGTTAGAGGTGGGAGAAGGAAACCCTAGGGATACCAAATTTCTATCCAACTCTATTACTAGTGGGGATGTAGAGGTTCTGTCTACTCCTAGACCTTTGGAAATCCCTCATATAGGGATGCCTTGGTGATGAAACCCTTAGATATTTACAATAATAATGCCCCAGTTCTAGGATCTTTTTCGAAGTCGAAGAAGGGAATAATGGGAATACATAAGATTAAGTCATGTGCAAGATAGAAACTAGTGGGGGTTGTTGAAGGTGTCCTTGTGTTGTTCATAAAAACTAAGGAAAATATAAAACTTCATTTACCAAGTGAGGATTTTGGGGTGGATGAATTTCTTATAGGAAACATACATGGTGTTTTTAGGTCCCTTAGAGCAGGGAATCCCTCGTCAATTATTTCCTAATGATCTTTCTATCCTTGAATATAAGGGGTTTTGGGGGGGTCCTGAAGGTTTCTCCACTGAGACACCTACTAGGGTTGATTAAAATCTTGAAATATTGTTCCTACAAGAAACGATGGTGGTTGCTTGCAAAGAAAGGGAGGTGATAACATCCATCTTGTTGGGATGAATAGTCTGTTAGGTAGATGTAAAGGGTTTGTTGGGAAGTATGGTATCTCTTGGAACCCATAGAAGGAGAAATTTGAAACTTCCTTTTATGATGTAGGTATACTTATCCATGGTTCTATCTGAGATGTAGGTCTCCCATTAATGCTATATAATTTCCATAATACTCATTGTTATTGAAATTGTTTCGAGGATGAACTATTTGGTGACTTGGGTCTCATCTTAGGTGGTGACATGAATTTTTCGATAAATTATGGAGAATTAGGGGGGTGCAAAGCATGGTCGGATAGGTTGGATTCTTATTTTGCACACTCCTTTGTGGAGTCTAGGCTTGTGGACATCAATCCATCTCCTCTTATTCGTACGTGGAGGAATGGTAGATAAGGAGAAGAGGTTGTGGCCAAGTGCCTCGATTGCTTCTTTGTGTAAGAAACACTTTTGGAGAATGCTTTCGGGTACATATCATGGGTTGAGACATGTGGGTTATCGGACCATCTCCCAATCATGCTACAACTGGATTTTGTACAAGTTTTTTACAAATAACCTTTCACAGTCAACCACTCCTTTATAGGCGAGGAATATTTTACTTCTCTAGTGCACAAAAATCGATAGGCCTATGAAAAGGGCAGAGGCAGGTTAGTATTGGAACATGTGGTCACCAACTTAAAGGCTCTAAAAGTGGTGGTTTCAAAGTGGGTTAGGCAAAAGAAAATGGAGTTGTAGGAAAAATATGTGGACATTGAGGAACAAATAAAGGGCATATATATATTATAGGAATTCATCTGGAGTGTTCAAAGAATAGATGGCTCGGGGATTTGGAAGCTAGGAAATATAAACTTTTAGCAGTTGAGGTAGAATCATGGAAGCTAAAAAGCAGGGCTATCTGGCTTTCCCAAGGTGACTATAATTCAAATATTTTCCATAAATTTTTTGAACATAGAAAAGTTGTCAATCCTATCTTGGAGATCAAAGGTTGCAATCTATCTTGGAGATCAAAGGTTGCAATAGGGAGGTTTGCATATCATAGGAGGATCTTGAAAATGAGGTATTTTTTCATTTTCAGGCCATGTGTCGGGCCTGAAGTGAGAATCATATTCCCAACAGTTAGAGGTAATTCGAAATCTCCCCTTCTTTTTTTTGTTGAAGTGAATAGGAAGATTGGGGGTCATGTATCCTTAGAGGAGGTGAAAAATATTTTATCGGGTTTTTCTAATGCAAAAAGCCTATGGCCATATGTTTGGACTGTCGAATTCTTCTTGTCATTTTTTTATATTGTTGGGCTTGATTTATTGGCTATGGTTGACGAGCCTAGGAGCCTGGGAATAATTATATGTCCTTTAAATTCAACCTTCCTTTCCTTGACTCCCAAAAAGTCTAGTCCCTCCTCCTTCAATGAGTTCAAGCCCATCTCCCTTTGTAACTTGGTCTATAAATTAATAGCCAAAATGATTGCTACAAGGATCAAACCCTATCTGTCGAATCATATGTTCATATAACAATTTGGTTTTCTCCACAATAGAAAAATCCTGGATGCTATTGGTGTGGCACAAGAAGGGATTCACTGAATCAAGGTAAGGAAGTTAGAAGCGGTTGGTTTGAAATTAGACCTGGTCAAGGCCTATGATCATGTGCATTGGGACTATTTGAGATTGATACTCCTTCAGGTAGGGTTAATACTCGAGGTTACAAATTGGATCATGGCTTGTGTGACCTTGGTAAATTTTGTTTTTTTGGTGAATGGGTACCCCACATAATTTTTCCAGAGTCATAGAGGACCGAGGCAGAGATGTCCCCTGTCACCATTGCTCTTTTTGTTGGTGGTTGAAGGTTTAATCCTATTGGTTTCAAAAAAGAGGTTTGAAGGTTTGGTATCAAGGTTAAAGCTTATGGAAATCATGTGTTGTCTCACATTTGTTTTGTCAATGATGTGCTTCTTTTTAGGGAAGGTTCAATGCAAGACTGGTTTCAATATTAGTCTAATTTGAATCTATTCTCTAATGCCTCATGTATGGCGGTCAATTCATAGAAGAAAATTTTATTGTAGAATGGGATCAACTCAAATAATTTTTCTTGGATCACTTGGATAGTCTTCCCTATCAGATGAGTAATTTGGAGGAAGGGTTTAGGCATTTGGGTTATCCATTGAATCCAAATAATTATAGAAAGGAGGACTGGTGTTGGTTGCTTAAGAAAGGCGATAAAAGGATTTATATTTGGTGTCTTAGATGGTTGTCTTTGGAAGGAATAATGGTCTTGGTAAAGTCGGTTTTGGAGTGCATCCTCATCTATTGGTTGTCCCTGGCTAAGGTTCCCAAATTCATCCTAGAAAAAATTAGGCAGAATTGTTTCAATTTTATTTTGACTGGAAAGAAGGTGAAGAAAGGGATTCATTTGGTCAAGTGGGAAAGGTTGGCTCAACCCAAGATGGTGGAGGATTGGGGCTTTATGGACATACATAAATTCAAGCTGGCACTAGTAGCATGGTGTCTTTGGCGTTGTTTGACTGATACAAGGTTATGGAGTATTTTGGTAAGAGATAAATGTCAAAAACGTTAGCCGATTAAAGAATGGTTTATAGAGGAGCCAAAAAATTCTTCTGATGGGTCAAACTTCTGGATAGGTTTACTGATTCTTTTCTAGTTATTGGACAGTGGTTTCCGTGGAGGATTGCGATAGGAGGAAGATACAGGTGGACAAATATTCTTGGATAGGGGGTCTTGCAAAGTTCAGGTTGTCCCCAAATCGATTAGAGGAACTATTGAGTAGAGGAATTACATCATTGGCTCAAGATTCCCTTGGGATTGAAAATAGAGGTAGTGAGTAGAGATGGGTGAAGAATGGCACATTAGGACTAGTCGGTCCTTTGGAATTAGAATGGAACACCTACGTTTAGGAACTGAAACATTATGGAATTTCCCTCTATCAGGAAGAAGACACACTTGTCTAGGGTTGGAATAATGGCAATGGCCAGGTAGTAGTTAAACTTGCTTATCAGTCTATTCTTTATTCAAATCATGTGTAAGATGATTGTTGGTGGTATAAGGATATATGGAAGTGTAATGCCTTCCTCATAATTAGATTGTTTTTATGGCTAGCTTTAGCATATAAGGTGCTTACTTGGAACAATTTCATAAAAAGAGGAGGGATTGGCTTGGGTATTTGAGTTCTTTGTTTAGTTTTTGGTGAATGTATTAATTATTTATTTGTTCACTGCTCCTTTGTTAAGTAGGTGTGGAAATCCGTTTAAAATATTCTTAAGTTTAAAATTTCTTGGATCTCTGTGTCTTTAGCATTAAGTTTGGAAACGTGGATTGAGGGTGAACCTAGTGGGAAGGTTATCGAGCTTCCTAGCTACATATGTTGAGGTATTTGGATCCATAGAAACAAAGTGTTATTTGAAGGAACTAAGCCTAGTGTGAGTCTGGTTACATAAAATATTTCGGGGCTTCTTCTCGAGGGTCGTCTTGGGAAAAGGAATCCTATAACTAGATTGTTAATTGAACCAAACTTAAGGGAATATGCTCATATTGGATTTTTTTGTGGAGCATTTCAGGGGCTCGTAGGTAAGTGTGGTATAGGTGTTGTACTAAAGATGAATGACTTGAATATCATTTCAGGATCAAGATAGGTGGGGGTGTTGGCACAAACACTCAGGAAAATATCTTCGCTCTTTGGGATATTCTTAAATTTGTTGCCCTCAAACACATTAACAAGTTGTAGGTAGTCGGTGTCTCTAGGGTTAAATAGATTAGATTTATGCGAAGGATTCTCTCTCGGTGCTTAATCTTGCAAGGTGGAAGAGGAGGGTTAGACTCCTTCAGGAGGATTTCCAAGAACTTTATTTTCAACACATTTTCAAAGATATCAATTGGGAGGATGACTGGTTGTCAAAGGGTGCATTGGGGCTCGAGGAGGGGCTCCTGTACTATGAATATTTTTCTGCTCTCTCTATTTAATCCACAATATAGGTTCATTTCTGGCCTACTAAGTTTGTGGAGATCTCCCCGGGGATATATTGTCTCTATTTTAGATATAGTTTCATGTGGTTACTTTTTTCTAGGCAACAAGTCTTGCATTTTTCCCATGTCTTTGGTGGATGGTTATTTGTAGGTAAGAAAATTTATGAAGGAACCCGAGATTGCAGTTTTTGTATAAGCTATTTACTTAAGTTATTAACTGGGTCGATGCGCTGCCACTATCAATCTTATTAATTGTTACTTGTAAATTTGATCTTGATTCTAATTAATAAAATATGGGATATGAGGTTTTTACTGTTAAAAAAAAATATTTTTTTTTAGTAATGGAGTAACATATGATAATGTCTTTTTATTAAAAAAATTTCTTCTTATGATACAAGGAGACAAGTAGAATATTTGGTAAATGTGAAAGTTTACGCATAAACAAACCAAAGAGTGATAAACAAGAGTAATAACTGCAAAGTAGCTAGTCCCTGCCATAAAATTATGTTACGTTTTGTATAAACAAAATTATGATATATTTTGTAAAATTAATCATGTTATCTTTTGTATAATTGATGTATGATATTGTATAAATTATTTTGTATAATTGAGGATGATATTATATTTAAAAAATAAGTTTTAGTTTTTAATATTTTTCAAAGTTTTTTATTTGTAATAATTAATAATTAATTTTTTATTAATAATTAATAATTAATAATTAAGGTTTTTAATAATTAATTAATAATTACTTATTAGTTTTTTTTATTTTTTTAAGTTTTAAAAATAAGATTTTAGTTTTTATTTTTTGTTTTTTTTTAATATTTCGAATAATCAATAATTGTTGGCTAGTTTTTTTTTTTAGTTTTACTTGTTTTAAATTTTAAATTTTTATTTTTTATTTTTTAATAATGTTTTGTTGTAATCATATATTGATATTGTTTTAGATATTAATAAAAAGAATTAGTTTTAGTTTTTAAAGTTTTAAAAATGCATTTAAGGTCTATAGAAGCCAAAGCACATTGCATTTAAAAAACAAGAGGACATGTAATAATAAGGTGGAATATTGTTTTAGATATTAATAAAAAGAATTAGTTTTAGTTTTTAAAGTTTTAAAAATGCATTTAAAGTTTATAGAAGCCAAAGTACATTGCATTTAAAAGACAAGAGGACATGTAATAATAAGGTGGAACACTTGTGTACTTATTATTAATAAGACAATGTACAAAAATTATAAAAAATTTGAATTTGTAAAATTTAAATTAATATTTTGTTTAAACAATTTCACATTCGAGATAATTTGTCACTTTATAGCTTTTAGCTAATCATAAAATAAAAATAGCAATTTTAAATTTTTTACAAAATAATTTATATTTTCAAAATATTAAGTTTAATATAAATATTACAAAACTTTGAAATTTTTCTTTTTTATATATTAATATAAAAATCAAATTTGTTTATAAACTTGTACTATAATTCTGTTGTTTTTCATAAGAAAAATACAGCTTCTATATTGAAAAATAAAAATTGACCACAAAACATGATCTTATAAACAAAGATAAACCCAACACCAATGATCAAGGGCCTAAAATACAGCTCAAGAGCAAGTCTTATCCTAAGTACATATTCTTGTATGACAAAAAACTATAACCAAGGTTTACCTTCATCGTCATAAAATCCAACATTTACAGATCTGATCTCATTCCAATATCACTTAACAACAAAATAATCAAAACAATCTAGAGATGGTGGATTAATCAAAATTCAGCTCAAAAGACGTGAAGAGCACCCCATTTGTAATTCTTATCATGTACTAATAAAAATAAAATCTTTTTTATACTACACCATTGAAATCATTTGATATTACCGAATCAATAACATTGACTTTGTTTCTCAAATATTTAAATTATTTTTGGCCCTCATGTGAAAGCATTAGTCACGCTAGGAAGACTTAGTTACCGACAACATTATTATCCTTGGCGACATCGTTATCATCATTTCTGTTGGGCATTACAAATATTTTAATTTATCTTTTAAAATAAAAAAATCCATGTTGCAATGATAACTTTCTAAAGTGTTTTACTTAAAAAGTTGATCTAATGATGTAACGATAATTTTTCTTCAAAATGTTTAAATATTTAAAACTTCATGTTGAAATTATATCTTTATAAAGTGTTTGATTTTAAAGTAAATATAGTGAAAACTTGGGTGTTATTGGAATTTAGGGAAGGTAAATTTTAAGGTATAGTTTAAATATTCAACATTTTTAATTTATTTTAAATATATTTTTCTTTTTGGTTGGATTGAAAATTTATGAAAAAAATTAAAATCATATATATTAGTTATGGAAATTGTATAATCTAAGTGTTAGGAGGTATTTAAGGGCAATAATCTAAGTGTTAGAAGGTATTTAAGGGTGATGAATCTATTTATGGATTCAAAAACACAATTTAAACACTTCCAAATTTAGAGTTTACCAAAAAATTACTCCAATTTTTAAGAGTATTTTTTATTTTTTATTTTTTGCCTTAGGTTAAAGTTAAGTTAGTTTTTATTACCAATCTTTGTGTCATGGGTAATATGGTATGCTAGAAATTGTGCAACTTTCAAAGGCAGAGTTCTTGAGGTAAAGGCTTGCGGGATAATTGTCCTGAAGATGGCTTAGATCTATAATAATGATAAGATGAAGCTTGTTTCTACCCGGATCAGTTTGTTTTCCTTCACTGTTAATCAGCCAATACTTTTTTTTGATGGGGCAGCTCAGCATGGTATGTGTGCAGCATGTGGTGTGATTTTTTTAAACAAAGATCACTATTTTACACTTCGACTAAATTGTGGCTCTGGGACAAACATGAAGGAAGAATTGCTGGCATTGTGGTGTGTATTGAAGACTGCAAATATCTTTGGTCTTGTGGACTTAAAGGTTTATGGTGACTCCCCGGTGACAATTAAGTGGGCTACCAGGGATTACAGCTTATAGGTTCTAGCCCTTCGACATTGGTGTTGGCGCACAAGGTTTGAGATTGACAAATGTGAAAAGGTTACATATGAACATATTTATAGAGAACATAATGATTTGGCAGATAAGTTATCTAAGCAGGCTTTCGATGGAATCAAAGGATATCTTCTTTGGGAGGAATGGTATGAGCAAAATGTTCTGGAAAATGGGGCTCATTACATTTTTGGGGATTCCTGAGATTGTATAGTCATATTTTGATGGTTGATAGTCAAACCTCAAAACTATTTTGAAATTTTGTTATTTTGTACGAGCTTGCGTGCTTGGGTTATGAAGGAAAGTCTTGGGAATATGAGACTTTGATATATTTTTGTACTATTTGATTATGAAGAATAATAATAGTATGTTTTTTTCCTCTGAAAAAAAGTTAAATTAATTTTAATGAATCTAGATGATTAAGATTTCTCATTGTGATACTCCTCACCAAATTCAAATCTAACTCTCTACATAATACTAGACATTAAAAATAAATTTATTCTTCATAAATAACACGTGTCTTTTTGTGGATGTAGTTCACCACGATGAATCATAAATCATACTTAAAAAAAATCAACTTTAACTATTCAAAAGTTTCATGGACCTCTTGAGTCAATCAACACATCTCTATACTTTATTTATTAATAGGATAATTTTATAATCATATAGGAGTATGGAGGCAATGGACTAGGGTAGGGTTCGAAGGAGGATTTGATTACGCATGAGTTAGCAATATACTTTGTTCCATGAAAAAGGGTAGGAGTTGATTAGGCATGAATTTATTAGCATTTGGTATATTAGCTTTTTGCACCATCCAATAAATTGATGGATAAGGCTCACCAAAATTTGTAGAGTTATTAAATTTAATTATTATCATGTTGTATTAGGTTTTTAAAAATAAGGTAATTTTATATAGAAGACAAATTTGGATATTTAAAAATAAAAATTTATTTTTTTTAATGAAAAATATTTATTGAATGATTTATTTACTAAAAATGTTTATTAAATAATCAATATAATGAAAATTTTCAATATACAAAAGTAAATAATCAGTACAATTATACCTGATCATTCAGAGTGCTTGTGCAACCGGATCTTGGGCTCCTGCTCTTCACACTAACTTTGGAATTCCTCCAGCATAACAACCCTTAATGCATAGTTTCTCCTCCTAGTTCTCTAATTGAGTCTAACTAGTCCAACTAGTCCCCTCTCTCATGCATCCCCCTTGCATTTATGGGTTGGATCGAGAGGTAGTTTGATTGGGAGGTTGGGGAAGTTGCAAAACCAACTTCAACTAATCCCAATTCATCAAATTAATATATTTTTTATTGCATTTTAAGACGTACGTGATTTTTCTTAAGTGGAGTAGTGCACAATATGCAACTTTCATCCTTACAACCAACATTTGCAAGGTTTTTGAGGGTGTAGGCTAGTCTATTGAAGCAAAGTAGAGTATTTTTGGAGGTGTATGCTACTCTTCTGAAGGAAAAGTAGAGCATATCATGAGGTGTACGCTACTCTTATGCCTATAGGGTAGCGTTCATGTCAAAAATATAGGTAAAATCATTGTTTTGTCAGCTGCAGAGGAGTAAGTCTAGTCCATACATCATCTAGGTCAATCTTGCTCTTCAATCCAAGTTGTTATTTTGTGTGATCGACAGCTTAATGTGATCACAGACGGATAAGTGCAGATTTGACCTATAATAGCCACCATGAGGGATTTCAGTCTAAGGATGGGTCTTGGGTCCTTGAGCATGATTGAGGGATGAAATTTACCCCATTTATAGAATAAGGAAAGATTCTAGGGACAGTGTGCCATGAATCAAGTCTCTAACTATAACACAAGGTTTTTGAATAAGTGAGTATGGGTTCCATGAGGAGATTTTGAGCATAATGGATGTGTCTCAGGTCCATTACCATGCTTAATGGAAGAAACCTATGAATTATGACCTAAAAGAAGCTTATTTTCCTCCACAAATATGAGAAAGTCATTAAACAACCTCAAGATAGCTATATAGGGGATATTTAACCTCTAATTAGGGAACTGGATTCCACTGTGAGGTTTTGAGTACCCATGATGGATCTAAAGGCTATGGCCATGGTAATCGGAGGAAACTAGGGCCTTGGTATTTTAATATTATAGGGAGCAAGGACCTCAAAGAGGCATTCAATCACAAAAAATAGCCTCTATAGGGTATATTTGGTCTATGAATTGGGATATGGGTGCCAATTGAAGGTTATGAACACTAGGGAAGGTATTTGAGGGCCATACCAATCTTGGATGAGGAACCTAAGGCCTCACGCTCTAATGTAAGATTCAATAGATCAAGGTCCTTGAAGTTATTGGTTTTATCACCTTCCATTATATAGGAAAAAATAAAGAGTGTGAATGTGTGTTGAATGTTAAAATTAAGTACAAATAAAAGGAACATAAGTTCATCCATCAATCTAGGCAATCATATCCTTAAGAGACCACACACCAAGTTAAGTGCCATAGGTCCTAATAGGTTCTACAGGAGGGCCTATGAAAGGTCCATAATGAGTTCATGGAATCACTTGTGTGACAACAATCTACACATGGGCTCTATGGGAGGAGTCAAATGAAAAGAAACTCTAAAGGAAGGAAATCATGAGTGGTTATGTGTGTGAGTGTGTTTGGAACAATAAAATTTCACATGAGCTCATGCTTTACAAGATATGTGTTGAAGCACAAGCAAAAAGTAAGTTGGTGACTACCACTTATGTGTCTATTTATCTCATTCTTCAACTACACCTAGAAGACCAATCACCTAGAAGCTTTACATTGTTTCTTATACATCATACATTGCATGTGAAAGGTTACAATGATGTCCCAAGGAACTTTCTTGGGCATGCTACTACCCTACGATATTGTTATTTTTCACCCTCTATATCAAAGTTGATTACTAGAAAAGTATGATATGGAAAAGATTTAAAATATGATGTTCAAATGTGGATCAAAGGTTTTAGTGAGTCCCACTATCAATGTTTTCAATGAGATGTTGTTATCTAGCTCCCTACAACCTAGTCCCCTCAACAAGTTAGGTGATATTTCAAATCCAAAATATTATCAAACCATTATGATGGGGTGACTCAAAGGTTGGCTTGATCCACTCATGAACCATGGCTAAGAACATACAAAGTTGGGTAAAAAAGAGCTAAGTTATTTATATAGTTTGTTGATTTTGAGCTTGTTTCAAGAACTTTGACTTCACACTTCGCATGTCTTGTATATTCCATATAAAAAGAAATGAAAAAGATACATTTACATAATTCCTCTCATGTGAACGTATTTAGCCTATTTAAATCAGTGTATGGAAGTAAACTAGAGGGGGAAGGTAGAGTGATTCTTGCACATTCCTTAAAAATTCACAAAAAAGTACAAACAAAATCAATTTCTTAACCTATTATAACTATTGAGGTCAAAGGCTATTTGTTTCCTATTGTATCAATGATCTCATTTCGCAAAATAAAAGTAATTAAACAATGAAAATTAGTAAGGGAGAGAGAACATCTCATAAAGTGTCCTTCGAGAGTGCCCAAGAAGGAGCACTAGGAGATCCTATGGAAGCATACATCCAAGAGCAACATGTAAGGAGGTCTCACGAGTTGAGCATGTGCAAGGAAAGCTCCAGGACGGAGGTTGCAATAGGTCATGTGAAACATTGTGTTGAGCCTTATCAAGTTCTAAGGTTTCCTACGTGAAAGGTGTGGCATGAACTCGACTCACTGCATGAATAAAAAGGACATTCACTAACTACCACTAATGATCCAAAATATCAAAGGTGGAGCATGTGCAAGGGACGTTGAAGGGAGGAGGCTACAATAGATCATGTGAGAGAGTGTGTTGAACCCTACCAAGTTCCAAGGCTTCCTACACAAAAGGCGTAGCATGAAATACAATTAGCACATGGGAAAAAATGACATTCACTAACAACCACTAACGATCATAGCTATCTAATATTGCATAGTTGAGTATCAAGGTAAAAGGTTTAATTATGATCTTTGTTTGCAATATAGATAGCATTTCCATGCAATGTACAAAGTCATTGCTGTAAAACTTTTATATCTATCTATCTATCTATATATATATATATATATATATATATTGCGCATGCAAAGTCTACATATTGTGCACGCGATGTATACATATCACACACGCAATGTTTACATATTGCGCACACAATGTACAACACTTGAAATGGCGTGAACACAAAATTTGAATTTAAATATAGCGAGCATGCATTATGTAACTGTAATGCTCCCAGGGGAAATCAAAGGTTCTTAGGGACATATCATTAGCTCTATAGGGATAATTAGAATATTTTAGCACAACCGAATAATTTTATAAATATTTAATTTCATTTTCTACAATTTAATTATGACAAAATATCGACAATTCCAAATAAATTAAAATAAAATGCATAACTGATCAAGCAAATTGAACCAATGTTTGGAAATATTATCCAACACTATATAACATCATTATGCATCCATCCCAATCCATAACACATGTTACTGACACCTAAAAAGGTCATTTTCACTTAATCATGATTAAATAGTAATTAGTGTACTAATTGCGATACTTAGCGACACTTAGCGCATAATTGATAGTACTTAACATAACTTCATTTGTTTATCACCTAATCATCATTTATCAATCCCAATGGCTAATTAACACCTAATATCATGTAAGTAAGGCCTAATTATTAGTTTCCAATTAATTAAACAAAACAATTACGAAAATGACTCCACAAGACTAATTAACTAATATTTAACACAAACAACTAGTCTTGCACGGATTCAACACACAACCATGACAATGAACCTACAACCATTATACATATATTTAAGCATGCACATAAAGCCAAATAAAGTTTTATTTGCAGATCATTCCAATTGCACACATGGTGATATTTTCCATCAATTCTAATGAAACTAGTTAACATTCACCGCAAGGAATTGAGTCTAAATATCTGAACCGAAATTAAATTAATCCATAAGTAAAGGATCAAACCTAAACACAATAACATGTTAGAAACACAGAACATGGTTGTAGCATTCCGTTTTTACGAAAACATAGATTTCAATCCACAAATAGTTATCAATTTTCACCGCAATGTACCTAGTTTCCAATTTAACTTTCCAATTTCCAAATAAAGAGAAATATATGAATATTGTATCTCATGGAAAGCATATCATGGGTCACCTAAAATCATATGGCTGTATCTTTCCGTCCATATGCATTCCATTAAATAATTCACAAAACTAGCTAATTCTACTCATCCAAATTGACTAGTAATTCTAAGAATCGCTAGAATAATTAAATCCAAAGCTCATTGAATCATTAAAATTCCATTCCAAATCCAAATAACATGTTTTATCAGTCATAAAAGAGGTATATCTCATTAAAATATTTCATTAAACACTCCATATGTAAAATAAAAAATCTACTCAAACAATTCCATTGAAGGAGCTAGAAATTGGAAATTGATCTAGAATTTCGGTAGACATTTCCCAACACTATAAAGAATATTTCCCATCACATTATCACACAAATTTCAAGTTTATTTATCATACATAAGCATAAAAATATCACTCATAAATTTTTACAAACACTTCATGTGCCAAGTCTCCAAACTATGCAAAACAATCCAATCAAAGAACTGGTTTTCAATTAAAAGGTAGAAGCATCAAAAATAGGTGTCTTAAACCATTCTAAGGCTACTGTAACATAAAAATACATATTTTACAATGAACAAGGGAAAAAATATCAGTTATGTAGAAAAGGTTCCAAATAATCATTTCCTCAAAAAATTTGTGCACAAAATCTCAAAAACTAGTTTCCAATTCATTCACAAAATTTAGTTGCATAAGTAGATTGAATTCCATGAGAAATTTCTTCCACAAATAGATCATACATTTCATCAAACATTTCATGTGCATTCATAAATAAATCATATCATAGCCAAATAAATTAAATAGAAAAGAGATAAAGAACTTATCTTGCAAAATACGCAACTGAAATCGACTGTGCCACATTCCACCTAGCCATAGACACAATGCAAGACAAAAATCGCTTTGCAATGGTTACCTCGAGCCGAAACCATGATGCCACAAGAAAGAGCGCAATCAACCACAAATTCTCTCAATAAGTCAGTCCAACCACAGCCCAATGGAAAGTGTGGCCTCTACTTCCACTCTAGGGAAATTCCAATGGCTCCAGGACAATAGTCCAACCACAACCCAATGGCAAGTAACACTTCCAATCTATGGAAATTCCAGTGGATCTAGGACAAAAGATTCAAAAATATATCATTCCAACCTCAAATCCAATGGTAAGTGGATTCCGCATCACTTGTAATCCAGGATCTCCAGAGGAAATTCCAGGACAAAATTTTCAGGAGAAATCAATTCAACATAAAATCCAATGGCAAGTGGATTCCAAATCACTTCCAATCAAGGATCTCCAGAGGCAATTCTAGGACAAAATGGTGGCAATTCCAGAGTAAATAAACTTGGGCACAGGCTCAGCAAGGGCATAATGACCAGCAAGCATCTCATACCAAGAGTATCCAAAATCAAACCACAAGTGCCAAACACAAGCACAAGAGCAAATGCATGAACCAACGCACAGGTGTGACTAGCCAACACAGGCAAATCGAATTCCTTCATGAGCAATTTGAATTGGGAGAGAGAGACACACAAGCATGAGAGTTACATTCCAAAAATAGAAAATAGGATTTACACATCATGAGGCTACATTGAGAAACACATTAACCCAACTCAAGAGGGTGCACTTGGTGTGTGTGTGTGTGTTTGTGTGTGTGTGTGTGAGAGAGAGAGAGAGAGACTCTAACACTAATAAAAATTAATCCTGGAATAAATGAAACCAAACTGTAGCACAAAATGTGAAGGTACATGACCAAGAGGGTCCACCAAGTCCACAAGAACGTTGTGTCACATCCACATAGGTCAAAACACAAGGTAACACTTTTCCTCCAACCCCTTGCTCGTAACATCATGGTTCCTCATACTCTTTTTCGTGGCATCGGTCAATCCAAATGTTTTAATTAATTAATTAATTAATTAATAATGTCCAACATAATAATAATAATGTGCAAACCATAGTCCTGGCACCTCGTGCCACATCACAACACAAATAATAACCACAACATATGTCCAGGGGCTAAACCAGAGGGTATTACAGTAACACTTTAAAACAATCCTACTCACATAAATATGTTTCACCTTCTATCCTAATTGTCTACTATGGATTATCTTCAAAGTAAACAAGCTTGTCATATGGAACTAGCTAAACCATGGCTAATGTGACTTTTTTTCTCCTTACTCAATATGTCTATGTTTCAAGGCCCACTATAGTATGCTACAAACAATCATGGATGATTAAATTGCATATATACATAGAACCCTTTTTGTAGATAACAAATATGTAATTTTTAAGAAAAAATATTATTTTTTATATTTTTATTATGATGTAACTCACTAGAAAAAACACCCTATTGGTGTTTCAGCCATAACCTTTTCATTTATCAACCATTTCATAAAAAAATTATATGTTGCACTACTAGACACCTACCTTTACATTCTATAAAAAATCCAATCCTTCATCATTACATTAAGACTTTCAAAATATGCACCAACAGTTGTTGAACTAATTTAGGGATCTCCTCACTTAGATAATTATAATTTTTTTTTAAACATGCTAATTTTATTTTGGAAAAATATCATTGCACTAGTACTACTTGTTATCTACATGTTTACGAGTTATATTGATTCCATCATTTAGGCACTCAAAGGTTGCACCAACAAGGACATATACCTTATAATTTGCTAGAAAAATAAAATGTCAATGTTAGAAAAAATCATAATTGAGCTAGTTATGAGAATTTTCAATAAATAAAAAATTTATATTAAAAAAGTGATTTGATTTCCTACATCTCATATTTTTTTACTGAAACCTCGAAATAGCCATGAAATACGAGGGATGTCTATTTTTTCAATTTTGTGTTGGATCTAACGTGCCAAAATTGACCATCATTAGTTTGCACTCACCCCACCACATCATACACACTTTGCTTCTTTTATCTAAACTCTCTTACATCTAGTATTTGAAACTCTAGTATATAAAAATTCTATTTCTTACTGTTCATATAGTATTTTGTCTCTCTTTCTTTATATATATATGCTTTCTCTCTTAGGTTAAACTTGATTGGGTAAAAGAGTCAAAGATGTATTAGGTTAAACTTGACTAAGTAAAATAGTAAAAAATATGTCTACAATTGATGGTATAGGAGCCATGGGTTTTGGGTAGCCCATGGTATTTTCTCGTGGTATTACATGTGAAGAAGAATACTTAAAGGCTTGAGTAACTGGTACCATTTTCAATTGCCCTAGATTGCCATGTGATGGTCAAGATTGGCTATGTATCCAAAAACTAATAGATATATTGTTGCTAGTTTGAACCAAGTTTGGGTTTCCATGATAAAGACCTTATTCTTCATGGCATGTGTATTCACTTCTTCTTCATGATGTGTGCATTTTCTTTATTATGTGTTTTATTCCTTATCAGTGGTATTAGAGCTTAGTTGCTTGTTTGTTTCTAGATCATTGGATCTATCCTCATGTGGCGATGACCCTCACATGAATTTTAAGTTGGTGGAAGATCATATGAGATCTAATGATGTCAAAGTCTGGATCTAAAATGGATTTGTTTATATCTACAAATATCATCATCAGATTATTATTTACAAGACAAATATGTTGATGACCTATCATTACGTGTCCATGAGATCTATAAACCCCCATTTGGAATGAATTGAAGAATGCACGAATCTACACAACTATATTGTCCAAATATTTAGTAGTTGCAAGGTGGACCTGTTTTAGTGGTAAAGGTTTGTGCCCATGTAGAGAATATATTGTTTCTAGATTTATGTGTCCTGCATGAAAGATCTGGTGGAGGAAGTTGTTACATGTATTGGAGTCATGATGAATAGGAAACCATCATGCTACACCATCAAAGAAGATATGATTGAGTGCTTGTCACAACACTCATGGAGACCATTGATAGATGGAGATTGCAGTGTTGGTAGTGGCAACAAGAGGAATGATGACATGGCCATTGAGTTCTCCATAAAAGAACTAGTAGGATTCCATGTAAGATCAGTAAAAGGTGATTGCATTTGCACTCTAGGTAGTGAAAGAGATAGGCATACGATACAAGGAAACAATCAATTGGATGTGCATCCTTTCAATCCAAGAATAGCTATGAGTGTTGGATACAATAAGAAGATGATTATCTTCTTTGTGATCGTGATCTATACCAAAGCATTTATCAATAACAAAATTTGGCAACCGTGGGATCGATTGAAGCCTCCTTTAAGACTAGTTGTTGGCCTAATTGATGATGGTATTATGGGATTCAAGATGATCTTCTAGGATGGTTACCTACAACACATATACAACACATATTGAAGGAGATAGGGAAGGGTGGTTGGAGCAACCAACTAAATTGGAGGATTTTTTTCTTCAAGCATAGGCAGGAGCACGACGAGAATGTAGAGAAGGTCACCAAATGTCTCAAGAAGAGATTGAGGTGGATCGATCTCACTTCAAGCACATAATTGAAATTGTTAAGGAGAGAAAGACCGCTTTAATCCACATGTAATTTTGGCCTATAATGAGATTATACACTATGATATGTTATTTTTAAGATGCATGCGTAACACATTCAAATGTACCAGACATATTCATTTTGTAAAGTAAACTGAAGCGATAGTTTATGGGTCTATGAACCATGGTAAATGTTACATAAAGGTTGATGTTACAAAGGAGAAAGAAGCACACGATAGGAGGAAGAAGCACACGGTAGCAGAGGAGGGAGAAGTGTTGGCTCTATTAACGCCATGAACGCCGAGTATTTTGACTCTGAAGATCACAGTGGAAAATATAATAACGGAGATGGTTTCGATAAATTTGAGCGACTGCAACAATAAATCTACAAAGGCATTAAGCAAGCAGTCAACCATCGATTCAGGCGATCTTCAATATTTATTATCATGATATCAAAATCATTTAAAAATAATAAACTAAATATTTATTTTTTATTTTTACAAAAACGAGTAGGTTTTATATTGATAAAACTATGGCTGAGCCATCCAAAAGATACATCTTAGAATTCTCTCTGAAAACCAAAATTATTCATCACAAATAAGACCAGAACTGCTTCTTCTAAAGGAACAAGAGACGCACTAAATCTGCAACGCATCTACGTCAGGCTAATAAACTTGCTGAAGTTCGAACAAATTATTTCAAAGATCCAGTTTGACTACGCGTCAACACTGGATGCCTGGAAAAGGGAGTCTTTTTCTTTTTTATTACTTTCGTCCATTCCATGGACTGATCTGGTTCGGCATCCAAGAGAGCTTCTTCTACTAGATCAGCCCAGCTTGGGCCTGTTGAAGACGTTGTGGGAATCGGGTCATTCTGCTGGGTCACCCGGGGTTTTTTCTGGGTCTGTTCTGCTGGATCATCCGGGGTTTTTTCTGAGTCTGGATCCTTTGAAATACTTTGGTGAGCTGGGATCGCCCCCTCCCACCATGTTGGCTTCCGTCGAGATTTGGCTAATTTCTTTTTTTTCTGTATTTTTGCAGTTAGCAGCTATATGCCCTGTATCAAAACATACTCTGCATCTGAAATTTATATGTTCATAATCTAACTTCACAGTCCAAGATCTGTCTTTACCTTGAAGAATGATTTGAGTAGGGAATCCTTTGGTGAAGTCCATCTCAACGCAGATACGAGCAAAGGTTGTAAAAGCCGTTTTTGTTTCAGGACTTCTGCTGTGAAATTTCCCAAGAGCATTTCCAATGGATTGCAGGGATTCAGGTCCCCAAAAGTGGAGGGGAAGATTTGGTAAACGGACCCAAACTGGTGCTGAGGAGATGTCTGCAGTAGAGGCATCAAAGGAAGGAGACCAAGGCTGTAAGGACAGTCCAGATCTGCCCCAAAACCAGGGTCCAGATTTGCAGATCTGGTCCCTATCTTCAGGATATCCAAAAATAACAACAAAGAATCCTCTAGCACAAGGGCAAATAAGAGCATCAGAGCTCAGAATAGGAGCCCAAGCGGACAAGACCCAAGAATGAATATCTGCAAGCTTCGGCCAAAAACCATTGAACCTACAAACCAAGGCGCGCTGAGAGTAGTGATCTGCATGCAAAACGGCTTTCTGACTGACTGGAAGAACCAGATCTGGAGCTTCCACCACCAAAAAACCAAACGAACGGCCAGAAGACAGAGGGGATCCTTGCTGGAGTGGGTTCGAGCTTCCCGCCGCAGCAGCATCAGAGGAGATCGCTTCAACCTTCAACGAACCAGAGCATGTCTTCCGAGAAGGAGATCTCGTAGCCAAAGAAACCGAGGGGGCGTCCAGAGCCTTACCCACAAGGCAGTCGGCAAAGGAGAGGGCCATGGAGTCGCAGGAGGAGAGCGGCCGCGCGGCCGAGAAGGAAGCCTGCAGCTAGGGTTTTTTCGTTCCCGTTAAATCTGTCACAACTAAATATTTATTATTATGATATCAAAATCATTTAAAAATAAAAAAACTAAAAATTTATTTATAAATTATGATTAAGAAAAATAATTAAATGAAATCATTTACCTTTTCAGAACATTTTCACACAACTAGTTTCAATTTTGCCTCGAGACTTTCAAACATTATAATGTATGTTTTAGTTGAAAAAATAATTAAAAATATTTTAAATAATTAAATTTAAGCATTAAATAAAATTTTTATTTTAAGTAGGAGGTTAAATTATTTTTTGTTTAATGATGATTGATACTAGTTTCTGAATACTATAAGTAAAAATGATTTTTTAATAAAAAAGTAAGATATAAAATTGTTTTCAATTAACTAAGAAATCGCCTATTTGGTAAAAGTAGTGAAATCCTTATCATCATTTAAAATAAATAGGTTTTCAAAAAAAATTTAACCAAAAATCTAAATATAGTTTTTAATAAAAAAATATTTATATTCAAAATAAAACATACATTTATTTCGGCTGAAAAAAAAACATACATTTATTTTCAAAATACTAATAAAAACAACTCTCAAAATATTAACAACTAAACTATCTATAACCCGTATTGTACACATTTATTACGAAAATAAAATTATACCTTAGCATAACAACATACTTACTAATACAACATATTACAACAAAAAAAAGCTCTGCTCCTTCGTAAAATTCACAAAAGGTAAAAGTAATGACCGAAGAGAGGTCCGAACTCCTTAAATCAAATGATTTTATTTGTCCAATCAATGAATGCCTTCTAATCACTTATTATTTGCAGTTTCTTGGTGGCAAAAAAAAGCATTCATAAGGTGAGAAGTTAGAAGTCTTTTTTTTCCAGACGAAAAAAACAACTTTTTATTAAGAGAAAAAGATGTATCAACATAATTTAATATATAGTTGTGAGAAACAAGATCTTCTCAATTTCAGCATCCATAGTTCGACAAAACGGAGACAAAGACATACGGGAGCAAGTATATCAATACAAACTGCATACAATAATATATAAACAATTCCCCAACTGATAATTGACTACCTACATAATGTAGTCAAAATGTAATGAGACCACTGCTATCAGTTAACATATTTCCACTATGCATTCACTAAGCAAAACTTCTTCTTTGTATTTCTTTATCAGTATAGAACCATCCATCATTCCCAAAGCCAACTTAGATAGATCGTCAACATCTTTGTTGTAGCATCTATAAATATGGGAAAAAGAAAGTTCCTTAAAGTGCAGAATCAGTGCTCGAGTCCGATGCAACCGATGATCAAGAAGAATGGGCCTCAGACAAAACTTACCAACAGCCCAATCAATGATACACTGAGTCCCCAAAGATATGAGCAAGGGCAATATTTTTCTTCTTGGCAAACCATAGTAGCCCCCAGAGAGCTAATAGCTCGTCTCTGGTGTTTGTGCCTCACCCAGCTTTAAGTTGCATATGATAGAAATGATCAGAGGAAAGTTTGATAACCATACCAGCTCCACATAAGCCATTCTGGGAAGCTCCATCAAAGTAACCAATGGGTAAGGTGAACTTTGCTTCATCAAAAGGAACAGATCTGTGCAGGAAATTGTTTGGGAGCTCGATGCCTTTTAGAGTCCAAGCACGAACTCGAGCGTATACCATTTCCACTTAAGGTTTGCATCCCCGGAAAAGCACTCCATTTCTGGCTTGCCATACTTCCCATATAGTAATTATGGGCTAGTTCAAGCTAATGATAGCCACTCATGACGCGTTAGTCGCAATGGACTTCTGGAAAAACAAAATATGAACAACAAAAAGAAATATTAGAGCTACTTACACAACATTTTGGAATATGGCGCAAGAAGATGAAACGTAGACAATCGGATTACCTTCCGGAATATATAAATATTATTTATGGAAATTAAGTATAACTCCCAAAAAATGGGGTTCTCCTAAGGTTGGTATGTTATTTTTTTAAGAAAACATAATGAATATGTTTGCGTTGGTCCCCTGGTTCGGTATTCAAATGGTGTATTTTTGTTAAAAAAAGTATACACAGTCGTAGATAACATGCCGTTCTAGTGCAGCGCTATTTTTCCATATTTATTTATGTTAATTTTATTTTTATTTTTAATTAAGGAAGTCAACCCATCCCTAAAATGACTAGGCCGAGCGTTAGTCCCCGTTATCATGGTCTTAACATAATCAATCAACATTGTTATTTTTTTCAGGATGTAGGTTTTTGTGTGTACTTGTGCGGGTTCTTTTTAGTTTTCAAAATAGGTGAGCCAATAAAAAGTTATAGACGAAAGAAATAACCTACTTTTTGTGTAAGATTGACGTTAGTGCAATTGAAATTAACTAAAAACTAGGAACAAATAATAGATTTAATAAAAAATTACATATTCGGAATCTGCACACATAGTTCTACAAGTGTGTGCAATTTCATTAGCAGTGGACTAGTGTAGCATATGCATAATCATGCTCGAAACAGAAGAAGTTATAGAATAAGATGTATTTTTTTATAGTATTATATGTATTTTGGCAACCCGAACCTAAAACCATAGCAGCCAAGTCATCCACCACATTGGTGGGAAACGAACTACCCGCCAAAACTTAA